>OU015502.1:26749697-27197197 GCA_907164885.2 Dolomedes plantarius | reverse complement strand
AGAAATTTATTAAGTTGTTTATATGGAAATTTAAAAAAAAAAGCTTGTTTTTAATAAGTTTTTGGAACGTAACCCCCCCCCCCCTTTTTTGTACTGCTTCTCGGTCTGATATAACACGATTTCACACAACACGGCATTTTCTAGGAACCTATCTGCCGTGTTATAGGAGGGTTACCTGTATATATATATATATATATATATATATATATATATATATATATATATATATATATATATATATATTTATATTTATATTTATTTCTTCTGTCCGTGTGTATGTCACTGAACTCCTCCTAAACGGCTGGACTGATTTTTATGAAATTTTGTATGTGCGATTAAGTTGATTCGAGAATGGTTTAGATTCACAATAAGACACCCTAGCACCCCCAGGGAGGCAGGGGGCACATGTAAATATAATCGAAAAGGACTGATATCACTGTCGTATCCATAGTTTTCAGGGTCGCTGAGATTAATAATGACACTCCCCATGTCGTTTAAGTCTGGGCTGCACCCCCCGCTTTTTATGTTCATCTGTCCAGACAGAATGTGCTTAGCGCGGTTCTAGTGAAATGATATACAAACAATTAGAAAGAAACTTTGAGCCTGCGGACTTTCGTCTGATTATATGTCTGATTTTATTGAGAATAAATAACACAGTGTTGCACACGTTTGGATTGAATAAGTTTACTGTTTAATTAGATTTGTTTGATCTACTGTTTAATTTGAAATAAGTTTTATAATTTACATTTGCCTTTATTTTTTATTTTTCCCTTAAACCTGCACTATTTTGGATGACTCTTATGCTTCAGTCTCTATGCTGCAGTGTCAAGGGAAGCCGCAATAAGGGGGGGGGGAAGGAAAAATAGTTTGAGATGCCGTTTCTCCCTCCTGTGTCGCTCGATTGCGCTTAACTGCTAATCATTTGCATATCCCATCATCTTCTTCCTTTCATGCGAATTTGACGTTTGTATCATCCCTCTTTCATGGTGTTGCAATTTTAATAGCCAGCAGTGTATATAACCCAGCAGGATAATTTTACAATAACATGATGTTCTCAATTGATTATTACAGTAACCTGAAATTTGTTGTTCATGAGTTGATTTTTTCTTTTATTCTAAGAGTCATTTCATTTATACCAGCAATTCTCAACCTGTGGGTCGTGAGCCCTAGGAGGGTCGCCATGGTTTTATTCCATTAAAATAATTTTTTAAGGAATTTCACTGAAAAATTTACCAGTATTGTTTTTATCATGAAACTGCAGGTGTGTTGTTGTTGTAAGGCAGTGATGTAAAGATAGAGTGTGATAAGAGTTTTTCTATATTTGAACTGTTATTTTTGAAAGTGGAATAAGTCCATTTTTTCATGTATCGAGATATTTAAGAGTTTGCATTTGAATTGATTAAAAAATATTGTCAAACGTTAATCAATTCAAGTGATGTTTTTAACCCAATACGCCTTTTAAATTTTATTATGAAATAATAATTATTAAAATTATTTTACAAAAATAAACGTTTTTTTTTTTTTAGCTCCAAATGGACTTATACCACTTTCAAAAATAACGTATTATAAGAAATAAAAACAAAAGGAAATTTAAGTCCATATTTTTATAGACTTTAGCTTCACTGAAGGCTGTTTCACAAAAGGCTGTTTCTTTCAACCCCTTGGTGAAATCAGTGGTCTGGCGTATTCACTTCCGAAGAGGAGTCCGTTAGTCTTTGATTGTCAGCGCTGACTGCTAGCCACTCCCTTTTGACGAGTCATGTCGTTAGCACCTAAATAAAAAAACTGCCGACTGAAAAGGCAAAGATCGTTAGTAGTTACATTTGGGCTGACTTCAAAAAGCAACGACCCTTCCTAAGTTGTACCGACCCGCACAATAGTCTTTTCAGTTCTACGAAATGCCGGGAGAAATACTGGAATACGTCAGAAATATTTGACTACCTCATACCATCACTAAACTGAATTACAGCATCAAATGCACCACATTTTAAAGTTTTAAGGCATACATAAACTTCTTTAAGCACAAAACATTCATTTCAGCTCCGTGTTTCGCAATGTAGGCAGTTTTTGAGAAGTTTATTAGAACATGGTTCTAAATAGTTGGCTTTACTATATTTAGCACCGGACTGTCTTTTCCCGCCTCCCCTCATAGGAGTAGCGTGCTTCTAACTTTTAATGGGGGAGGGGGCACGAATCGAATTCAGTTAGGACCCACCTCAGCGTAATGACTACCGGACGACCCTTAAAATATGAAATATTATGACTTTTTCAAAATTGAATAACAATAGAATTGATGTTTGAGTAGTATTCAAAAGTTATACAATGAGAAAAATAAATTTAATATAAATAAAATGAGAAAAAAGTTTAGCATCGAATTTTTGTTATGGATCATATCATTGTTAAAAACTATGTTAAGGCTAAACACATAATCGGAATGTTCAGTTTCCCAGTTTGAAAAGGCGGAAAAAACCAACTTTCTTAAAAGTTTTCTACAATTTTCTGATTTTAACTGAACTTGTATTAAAATTTTAATTTAGTTCAAGTTAAGTTAGGAGGGCACGTCCCCCCCCCCCCCCCCAACGCTACGCCTATGCCTCCCCTCATCTATGAGTCACAGGCCATCCTCCCCTCCACTAGGTATTATACCTGCATGTCTTTCGACAATGAAACATTCTCCGCAAATCACATCAACGCAATTAGCGCTCTTCTGTTATTGAAATACACTTCTTACTTTTACGTAAAACAAGGTCTGCAAGGTTTGACATTTACGCTGTACCAGGTATAGTATTAAATATCTCATTGACGACTTTTACACAAACTTTTTCACAAATTTTACGGCTAGGTCCTTTTCTTTCAAATGAATCTTCCCATCTCTTTGTAAATACTATACCGCCTGTTTTTATTTAAGTGCCTCAACATTAATTGACGAAGTTTCATTTCTTAAAGAAAAGTACAGATACGGAATTTTTATTATATAAAAGTCGCACCTCTTTTGGCAAATAAGTCATTTAAACTTGAAATGGGATCATTCCGTGCCTTTTTGAATTCCGCTGCCGAACCCAACAGAAATCTGGGGCATTCTCTACGGCGTGGATGTTTCCAGCAAATATGTGAACAAAGCAAGCGAAATATTATGCTTTGGGTTCATCCTATTCGGGTTGACTGAATTTTTATTTGAGCCCCCTGTTTTTATTATATAAAAGTCGCACCTCTTTTGGCAAATAAGTCTTGACCAGTCATTTAAACTTGAAATGGGATCCACACGTGTGGAAAACATTCCGTGCGATGATCTTTTTTGAATCTGTCCTTTCATCTTCAGCTGCCGAACTTGCTACCCTATCAGGCAACAGTAATCTGGGGCCCCTAACATTCTCTACGGCTTGACTACATGAGATCCACCAAGGATGCGGCGTGGATGAACAATTTTCCAGCAAATATGTGAACAAAGCAAGTAGTATTAGTGCGGCGAAATATTAATAGCCTGTCTCTATTTAAAAAGTAAAGCCTCAATTTTGCCAGACGTGTAAATGACGAGTTTATTGTAACTGAAGAAATGACTACTTTCACGAGAGTATATGAAGGCGCGATTCTTATTGTTCCTAATGCCTCCCGACCGGAGACCGTATAGGATTCGTGCTGAGGCTCCGGCACAAATTTCACCGAGCCCACTGACCACATAGATGCCGGCGCGACATATGGTGCCCCAGGCAAAAAAAAAAAAAAAAAAAAAAGAGGGAGAAGACGACACGGGGAACATTTATGCGGCTTTAAAAATGGACCATGTCATGCAAATCGAAACGGTCTTAGATGTGGCGATATCGTATACTTTAAAAGAAATCAGTGGTGGTCTTAAAAAATTTTATAGCCTACTTGATGAAATCAAATTGTTTATGACCCGCGCCAGAACTCGATGGATGCCCATTTAAATGAAACCCGGTGTAAAAACCAGTCAAACCATAAACGCGTTCCAAGCCCAATTAAATGTTAAATTTTTTTTTCTTGCATTTCGAGCATAATTCTAACGTCAAAAATTTAAAAATTGATTTCAGGAAAAAATAAACAATTGTTTTGCTACTCAGTCAATATAGATATAATGCTAGCAAATTTTTAAATAGAATCTGACATCCAGAGAATTCAATCAAGTCTCTTTGATGTACTCCCTCACTGTCACAAATGTTTGGAAGCATCTGTGAACAACTACTATTTTCAAGCACACAACCAACATAGCGGATGACCCAGAAATTGAAGCTTTAATTTTTTGCAATATCACATTAATTTTATGACTCCTTTAGTTATCATTTTAATTTCAAATAAAATGTATAATGAAATAAATACGTGTGTTGACTATACATTATGTTTGCTCACCAACTATTTTTAATGTTAGGTATATTTTTGTGTTCAACCAAGGAAGGTTGGACCAAATGCTGGCCCAAAAGTATCCGGCCCTAAAAAAGTGGATCTGACGATGCGAAAGCTATAATTATGGCATTCATTATAGTGGGGTGGCTGTTCACACATTTTTTAGACGATGTATATTGTATTCACAAAACTAAATTACATAAAATTCTTGTGTTTTAAATGTTCTATTTGACATCCCTTATTCTGAACTATCTTTCGACACCGCAATTTCCAGGATAATGATGCCTTTTGAAGTGTCAGAAGAGGTATTCTATCCCATTCCTCCTGAACAGCTTTCTAGAGTCTTGTAAGGGTTTTGGGACGACGTTTGGATAATGCAGATTTTAAAAGTCTGAAAGCACAAAAATCCATAGGTGATACATCGGGAGATTTAGTAGGGATATCAGTGAAGGGTATGGCCTTGATACCAGTTTTTTGTTCCATTTCTTTTAGGAAATTTACAGTGGATTTTGATGTGTGACTGCTAGCTTTGTCTTGATGGAGTCTCACAGATTGATGGCACTGTGGGTAAAGCGATGGTATTTCATTCAGAAAAATTGGCGATAAAATATGTTCCTGATAGTATTTGGAGTTAATCTTGACATTTTTTTCCACTCTCTTTATTTTTAACTTGCCATTATAAGAAAAACCAGCAACAATCATGAATCCCTTAGAAAAACTTTCTTTCGATTGTTTGAACCATGTACTTAAATTTTTTTCTCCCCTTTTATGATAATAAATGGCTCTTTTTTTGTTACAATCATTTAAATACACCCATGATTCATCTATTGTGACAATTGTTTTCCATTTTTCTTTGGATAAGTGTTTCTCATATAGAATTCTGCAGCGTGTCCTGAGTTCATACGGTATGATTTGGAAAAAGACGATGCACATTGCGTTTTTTCGCTTTCTTAAGATTTAAATCAACGTTTATCATTTTGTCTACAGTGGACACCGAGCATTTTAATGATTTTGTCCTTTGACTAGGGGGATTTTCTTTTAACATTAAACAACGTACCTTTGCAATAGTCGAAGATGTCCGTTTTTTCCTTGTATACTTGTTTGGAATTTTTGTCCCACTTGAGGCTCCAATTTGACGTTTTTTTCCTTTCTTGTTGACGATATTACCTATCGACGCTTTAGATATTACAAAACCATGACTCTCACATCGTTTTTTGGATAACGGAGTATGCATATTTCTCTTTGGAAAGAGCATAAATGTAGCCTTCAAACCACTGCTTTGTTAAAAATGCCATTTTGAATAAAAACAAAACTTTCAAGCCGCAGAGGATAATTTTGACTTTTAAAAACATAGTACAATTGCAATTATTTCTTTTGCAGCAAACGATTTTTTATTACCGCTTACCAAAATCGTCTAATAAATGTGCGAACAGCCTCTGTAGTTTTGCTGTAGGTCAGTGATTCTCAACCTTTTTAAAGCTGCCGCCCCCCTATGGGGCATAACATTTTTGAACGCCCCCCCCCCCTTTGGGAAAATCCAGTAATTTAGAGTATGGGGAAGGGGAGGGGGTTACAGAATTACAAAAGGCAAAAATTTTGAGAGATTTTTCTCAATAGATTTACACACCAAGTTTGTTTGATTTAACTCGATAATTTTGCCCTAGAAGGTAATTGCATTCCTTTTATTAAAATTAAAGTGAGTAATGCAAAAAAAGTTTAAATGCTCTTTTATGTTTAAAAATTATTTATTCTTAATTAGATAATTAAGAAAGAACAGCAAAAAAATTGCACTAAAAGAGTAATAGCAATAAAGGAATCAAGTAAGTCATTGGGATGGTTGTGCTTGATGGTTCAAAGCCAGTTTCTGAACGTTCGCTTCGATATTTTTAGAGAGATGAAGGCGCAAGTCCCCTCTTTCCACGATTTAGAGTCGACCTCTCTTTTTTGTAATTAGATCAGTCACGGCACTGAATCCTCGCTCGACAAGGTAGGAGGAAGGGAAGGCAATAAGAAATTTTTTGATAATAGTCCACAGTCCTGGGTAGAGGCTACTGATGTTACTTTGAAGCCAAAATTCTGTAAGACGATCACCATCCTGGAAGTAGGCTTTCAAAGTTTCATTAGTTGAAAGTTCGACCAATTCCTCTTGAATCTGAATTTCTGCTGTCTCAATATTCATAAAAGGGTTCATGACCCATTGAGAGACTTCCAGGTACAAAATATCCTCAAAACGCTCAGAAAAGTCCTTGTGCAAAGACTCAAGTTGTTGACAGTAAACTTGTGTTTCATCGAATGGGATTTCACTGCTCTTATGCAGATCCGACAAGATTGGAAACAGGCTGAACTCGTTGTGACTAAAATTCTGCTTCCACAAAGTGAGTTTTTTTAGGAAGGCAGGAACAGATTTTGTTGTGATAAAATTGAGCTCTTCGCCTTGAAGCTGCAAATTAATTCCATTGAATTTTGTGAATAAATCGGTCATGTAAGCAACATCAATCTTAAATTGTACCAATCTATCTCACAGAGCTACACCTTTCTCTTCGAGGAACTCAAGTACAGAGTCGAAAAGATTCTAGATCCTATTGAGGCAGGTGCCTTTTGAGAGCCAGCGAACCTCGTTGTGTAGAAGCAAGCGATTGAATTCTTCATCGTTGTCCTTACACAGCTGCCCGAATAATCAATCGTTGAGTGCATTACTGCGAATTTTGTTCACAGCAGAGATGACATATTGCAATCGGTCGCTGAGGTTTTTTGCAACTAAATGCTGTCTATGAATCACAAAGTGAACAGCTAAAATACCTGGTACATCTTTCTACAAAAGGGCAATGAACCCACGATGACGACCCACCATTGCAGGAGCTCCATCGGTGGCAACAGACATAATGTTCGCAAGAGGAATATTTTTCTCTTTAAAATAATCTTTGACAGTATTAAAAATAGATTCACCTTTAGTATCTGAAATCAAGCTTCTTGCAAAAATCATCTCTTGAATAATTTTTTCTTTCTTCACAAACCGGACATACGCTAACAGTCAAGTGTCATTAGTACTTGGCAAGGTTAATTCATCAACCTGAAGAGAAAATTCGGTGGATATCAAAAGTTTTCATAAGGAAGTTTCAACATCTTCAGCCATCTCATCAATTCGTCGTCGCACTGTATCATTGCTTAATGGGACATTTTTTATAACACTGAATGCGGATGGATGGTGCAAAACTTATTCTAATACTTCCTTGACAGCCGGCAGTATCAACACAAGAAACACGGGTCAAATTAAACATTCATAGTGAAATGAAACTTTCATAGAACGCCCAACGCATGCGCTGGTACAAATGGTGTAAACCGGATAATCGATTTAATAAATTTTTGGGGGAGTTTTAAAATTAAGTTCGAAGGCCAAAACATGCTCATCGCCCCCTTACCGCCCAAAACATACCCATCGCCTCCCTACAACCCAAAACCAGTTCACCGCCCCTCAGCATCCTCCCACTGCCCCCAGGGGGCGGTACCGCCCCCGTTGAGAACCAATGCTGTAGGTCCTTTATTTTCCAGCTCTCCTAATTTCTGAGTAAATATCTGCACAATACTTTGTACAGCTGTATCTGATTCAAAAAGAGAACAGTCTACGTCACTGGTGGCATCTCGCTCTTCATCTGAAATCTCAATCTTCGAAAGAACGATCTTTGCAATTGCCAAGTGGCACATCATGTGAGCCCTGTCAGCTCTCGAATATGCATGGCCCGGCATCAGTTTCTCAATTGATGCCCGAGCATAGGCAATGCTCAATAAGTCCTGCAACCCACTGCCATCCATGATGTATCCTACTGCTCATTCATTATCATTTTTAATGTAATTTTTTGCTATTTTTGAGTAATTTTCAGCATCACTCAAACTCACGAACTGTTTTATGTCTATTTTCGCATGCTAGGGTGGTAAATAACCTTTCAAATCCTACCTTGAGTTTTGGATTAATTCAAATACAATGGCGTCCATTCTGCCAAAACTGAAGCAGCAAGAAATGGGGTAAAGGTTTGCAGGAGTCATGGGGTAAAGGTTTGCAGTGCAAACCTTTGCCCTTCATACTAGTAACATTTGAGGCGTTGAAAGGCAAAGTGGTGTAAGTCACATTTTCAACTTTTTTCGTTTGGGGTCAAATATGTAATCTCCATGTTCAATTTATGCTGTAATTGTAAATAGTTATTATTTGCAATATTGTAATAATTGTTATGAATTATAATTTGTTCAATTTATGGTGGAATTTTTTGTAGTTTTGGCGGTTAAACTCTTTTGACTTACACCACTTGACTTAATGACTTACACCACTTTGCCTTTCACAGCCTCATTTGTTTCATGTCCTCTTTTCATTAGGAATCCTTATTCACAACGTCTTTTAGTTCTTGGTTTCAGTTTACGGCAAACATTCATCTTGAAACATGGCGTCTAGCGTGCGGGAATTATATGAGAGATTTTGTCGTCGGGAAAAATGCGCGAATTATACGGGAATTTAGCATTTTGACCTACAAATGCGAGAATTTTATTCAACCTTTTCCTTATAATATTTTCAAATAAACAAAAATTACTACAAAATAAACGAGAATAAAATGCTCTAATACTCGTATGTGCGGCAGAGGGGAAACGTTCCGAAATCCTTTTTCTTTTTTTAATTTATTTTTCTTTTTTATTATAGCCAATATATATTGGAGAAAGCTGTTCTACTATTATTGTAAAGTCAAGTTTGTTTCCATTGTTCCAGTCATCCAACTTTCATTTACAACCCTTTTTACCTGGAATTAAAAAATTCAATAGATATAGTTGACTAAGTTTTCAATGCTTAAAGGAAACTTCAAATTTCACTTGGCAATTATTAATAGGCATTCACATTTTTGTAATTTGAAAATAAATTAAGGTTTTTGATAAAACTGTTTGTTTTTAATTATAATTTTTTTTTTATAAAATGCTTGAAAATCCATAAATTAAAAATAAAATAAATTAGTACAACACAAAAAATAAAACAGTTCTGAACAAAGACTTATTTTACAAGATAAAATAATTAAATGTTGTTACAAGACATTATAGGCTTGGAAGGTCTGGTCAGGGAAATTAGCTCTCCCTCATTAAATAACGAGTTTCGGATAATTTGCTACCTAGATAGCAAAGGAAAAAGAGAGGGGGGGGGGGGGATTTTACAAGCAAGTACTGCTAGACACCCTGTTTCTTTACCTACGCTAAAATATTTTTTTTCTTTTTCGGAATTTGAATAATAATAAGATAAGTGATATCTAATAATATTTTATTCACGGAATCAAAAATCAATCAGTAAATAGGATTAATGCATCTAGTCAAGTGTACTAAGTCAATTTATTGCCTACATTAATTTGCTTAATTTTTACGGTTTTAAAAGACTGAGTAAAGCCTAAGATATGATATAACGATAGTGTTAATAGTTGATATTTGAATTGGAAGTTCTTTAGTTTACGAAAAAAATTATTGAGATTAACACCGTTCAATTTGTGATTTTCTATATGTATAACAACACCCTTACAAAGATTACAAAATGTGAAATAAAATTATTTAGCCAACTCTATTTGTGATATTCTATGACCTTATGTGACTTTCTATACCCTTCGAAAGATTACAAAATGTGAAATAAAATTATTTAGACAACTCTATTCAGGGTTGGCAAGTTTCTTCCAAAGTGGAAAAAACCATAGAAAAATCCGGCTGGAAGAAATAGGTTTCTTCCACTAGTGGAAAAAAATGGAAGAAACTGTTTTTATTTAAGAATTTACTATATAAGTTGCAACTTTGAAGGTACAATAAATGCATTTTTCTTATAGATAACCTTAAGTAAATTCAATTAGACCTATAAAAATTTAATTAATTATATATGCTAAATTAATAATTACATCAGTTTTTTAGCCAAGATCAAATCAGACACCTGAACAAAACAAATTTTATCCAAAATACACAAAATCCATTAAAAGTTATCCATTTCAATTTAACCAGCATAATTTTTTATTATTTAAACTAATATACAATAATTATTGTATTAAAAAATGTCATCAACTTCCTCATTTTCCATACTACAGTGCAACATGGTATAGCAAAACAAAAGTTTTTTAGCAATAGGATGCTGCAATTGGTTTCTCAACTTAGAATGGATGAATGCAGAAGAAGAAAAAATTCTTTCAAGTCCTGCAGAACTTAAGGAGAGTTTAAAGCATTTCGACATACCCATAGAGCTCATTGGGTATGTCACTGCAGTTGCAAATATTTTAAAATTTATTTGGTGTGTCCACCTCATTTCCTGTTATATTGGTAATGCAAACAAACTTCAAAGAAAAATGGCTTGTTCTTACTCTCCTTTACATGTCCAGCACACATTATGGCACACAGGTGTGCCATAGTCAGAGACACAATCAATGGGTGCCTATGACTGACTACATTCTTTCTAGCCTTATAGGGCCAGACTTGAACAATAGGAGAGAATAAAACATTGCAGGTGTGTAAGGTAAGGTGCAAATGAAATGGGGAAGAGGGAAATAAACTTGTCAGTATCAGCTCATACAAAGGATTGCATTTTAAAAAATAATATCTTTAATATTAATTAAGTTATGCACTTTAGATTTGATATATTATGTTTTGAGTTTAATTCCTTTATATAGTTAATATATTTTAATTTTGATTTTGAGCATCTGTTTTGTTTTTCCATTTCTTCCACTGTTCTGGAAGAAACCCAACCCTGACTCTATTTGTGATTTTCTATGCCTATCCAGTTAGAAACCAACGAGTGGGGTAAAGGTTTGCAGTGCAAACCTTTGCTCCACCGATTGGGGCAAAGGTTCGCAAACAGGTGTTTTGGTAAAATTAAAAATTTGGTGCCTAAACATTTCGGGAAAAAATTCATTATTTTATAGAAGGTCGAGGAGATACCCAACTACAATACAAGTGACTTTTTCGGGCGATAAGATCTAATGGAGGCTCGTAAAAAACCAAAAACTCAAAACTGCAAACCTTTGCCCCCACATACGGTATTTTAAAACAGAAGAGCAAATCACTCTGACTTCGAGGTAACATAAAATGTATGTCACAAACAGTGTACGACGATAGTGGGATGGAATTTTTTTTTTCATTTTGTCTTATTTTTAGAAGTTAGAGAAGCTTTGTTATTTTTCTCTTAATTGTTGTACCAACATCTGATGAGACACACACATAGATCAATTAACACTAATTATCTTTGTAAGAAAGGAGATGTAAAAGACATAGTGTCTTTTCACATATTGTGTCCTCTGTTATTAAAAACATAGAACACCAGAAAATGCATATTGTTCATAACCAGTATTAAACTGTACAAATAAAGCTCACACACATTGGTTCTGCAAATACATTCAAACTCAGTTGCCCAAATGCAATGTGATAGTAAAATTCTCTCTTTATCAAGCAGGAATTTATGGAACTTTATTCTTTCTGTGAAGGTTACTTTGTGATCACTCTTGGTTTAAGAATAAAAGTAAACTAAATTTAAGCACTCTAAATATATAAATTCTGAATAAATACAAAAATATTAAAATCAACAGAGGAGGGTTTAACATTCAAATGAAGCTATTAAGTTACATTTGGTGTAAACAGTGATGTGAGCAAGAAGGGACTTGCAAAACCTTATTACATCATGTAAGCAATATGCTTTGAATATTTAATGTAAGGTTTCATTAGAATAGTCTCTTTTGCTTAAATATACAAACTTAATAAACAACTCTTGATTTCTATTTAGTAATTTATATTGGAAAGCTATTTATAACCAGTTGACCTCAAATGGCAATAACTGATATTATGTGACAATATACAGGATTCTTTAAAAAAAAAAAAAAAAAAAAAAAAAAAAAAAAAAAAAAAAAAAACTAATGGCTATTCTGAAAAATAAATTGAAATTTAATAAGAAAATTAAAGAAAATCAAGTATATTACCTTATATACATAAAACTAGATAAAAAGCTATATGATACAAAATTAAAAATTGGATCCTCATTTGATTTAAATACTTTAAAAATGTAAAACATTGCATAAGAAAAAATCCTTATATCCAAAGTAAAAACATTAATAGTATTTTACAATGCCTTTTACAGATATTACATTTAACATTTTATCATAACTTTCAATCCTTGTATACAATTGTAGCTAGCAAGTTTTTTTCTTGAAACAGAACATTACATATAAATTCTGCTCCAGAGAAAATTACCAGCTGGCTTTTAAATGATGGATTTCCTGTAAGGAAGGAAAATTTTAAAATATTGAACTGCTGTAACATAAAAGCACATGATTATCCTAAATTAACAAAAACAAAATTTAGGAAATAAAATTAATATCATTGATAACATTTATCATAATTTTATGATCATTGAAATTATGAAATACTTTTACTTAATAACTGTAATGTCTAGCACTTTCAGTTAACGTTTTAAGAATCAATTATACCATATATAACAGGGATGTGACTGAATACATTGGACATTAATATATCATAGAAACAAATTTTTACTAAACTTACAGTGCTTTATATTTCCACAGCTGTTCAGATAACTTTTTTCAGATATGTTTCAGGAAAACGTCGTAAAAGCATAAGCTGAACGCAAAATTTGGACCCATTTTTAGTGATTTTTTTAAAGCTAAATGGGTCGATAATTCTGAAATGAAAAAGGAAAATGACTAACTAGTGACAAATTCACCACAGATTGGTAAATTTTGCTCTAAACTTACCGAATGCATTTAATCCCAAAGCATAATGTTTTCAGACAATTCATTTACACATGAAAGCAAATTTGAATAACTGTAAAATGCCCTTAGTAAGCTATACAGATGATCCCTTATTAATACCGATTTCAGTTTAAGCATTTATATGAACAAAGGTAGCATTCAAACTTTAGATTTAGCTCTACCATTTCTTACGAAAATTATACAATTATACTAAGAAAAAATAAAATGGTTAACAAACTATTGAATTACGATAAATTTCATGTTCAACTCAGTCGCTATTCGACTGGTATTAAATATGACATAATCATATCTTTAAATATAATGACATAGGACGTAAAATTTTTACTAACCTTGCAATACTCACAATAGGATGCGGATATACAGTATTTTCAAAGTTATTCCATCCTGAGCATTTTTCCGAATCACGCATGGAAGTTGCACCAATCGAACTTTCTTATGCCTGTATTTCCATGGCACAATGTTACAACAGGTCTGAAATGAAAATATAAAATTATCAATGAGCAGTAGAATAACAGACAATCGGTTTATTTGGCTCAAACGAACAGTCTCGCATTTTTCAAGCAAATTTAGTCCTGCTACGCCTAATCCCCACATGGATAATACACAAAAAAAAAAAAACTATTACTTATTAAAAAATCACATCACATACCTGAAGGTCGAGAACATGAATAGTTTTTGCTCCTTAATCTACTTTATTTCGTGTTGTGAGTAAATCTGCATATTTTTTTTTCTTTAGTAAACCCGACGAAATGACAAGCAATATACGTCGTACTATCTGACGCTAGTGCCGTAAAATGGGGGTAGTTACTAAATGGTGGCGCTGCGATCAGTGATTGGCAAAAGCGCATGCGCAGCCAGCCGGTTACCTAGTCTCCGAAACTACGGAACCGGCCACTGGCCGGTTGCTTAGACACTGCCGTCATAGTTCGTTTTCTGATTGGATGAGAGTTGACAATTCTAAAATTCGGAACGAGTCATTAGATGGTGATGAATGAATCAATAGAAACCTGCAACAACTTGTAGACCTACATAAGCAGCAAATAACACCTCAAAATATACACTGGAAATAATTTTTTTTTTTTTAAAGTTTACTAGTTTTGAACTAACAGTTATCGCTTACATGAGAAAGAAGGTGTAAAACAGGAACACCCAGAATCTTAAAATACCCAATAAAAACTGACTTGTTTTTTTTTTCAGGCCGTAGATCATTTCATGTGATTGTCTGTGGGATATTAATTTGTGAATGTACCCATCGCATTTCCTTTCAGGGCATGACAACACTAATCCCAAAGAGGTTTCTGGTTGAGAAATTTTTAACTGATCCACCACTCACGTCTTCGAAGTTTTCTAAAACTCCCCATATTACAGAGGGTCCATCTCATTTGTGAATATGATACGTGAATCATCCATCGAGACAGTCCTACGCACTTCTATGCAGAACTAGTCCGAATTTTTAATTTCAAGAAGCTGTTATTTACTCATTCATCGTCTTACTCGAGTTGACTATGGAAAGTTCGTCCGTGAATACACTATGTATATGTATGATACGTCACATATCGAATTAAGGAAGATGAAACAGATAGCATCGAGACCGTGACGAAAAATAGCATCCTATTAAAGTGTTCTGAAACAAAATAATCAGCTATTGCTTGTTGCAGACTTCTTTGCTTTTAGGAAAACTCCCTCGCTTGCAATGTAGGTCTGGACGGTGGAATATTTTTCCATCGAACCGCCCTTAAACAAGTTGTAAACACTACCAGTTGACTGAAATTTCCTCCAGCGCAGATGTCTTATTAAGGTAAACAGATGATTGATAAAACTTTTTTTACCACGACCGACTTTCTTTAAATAAAAAAATCACTCGACCCCAATGAAATTTTTTTAGTAATAGCAAGAATTTTTAAAAAATTAGGAAAAATGTAAAAAAAAGAACAAGTTTTGACAAACCATTTTTAAAATCAATGAGCTGGAGAATTTGGGTATATATTAACTTTGCATTACAAAAACAAAACAAAAATGTTTTGCTTACCTTCTGCACTTGTTTTGGCAAATCTCATGAGAAAAACTGTATAAAGAAAGTTATCCCGTAGTTGAATCAGCATATAGATATGTGGATGTGCTCGAGTGTACACTGATATTTCCATTACCTCGTTTTTGGTTTTAAATGTGTAATAATGTTATGATTCCGCTTGGATTATTGGGCCTGGGAGGATTATACAATTAGAAAATAAATTCGATCGAAAGCTTTTCTACATTAGTAAAAAAATAATAATTTTTGCTGATGGAGTTTTTATTATATGACTTTTTGATATCTTAATTTACAATATCACATCTTATATTTTTAATACATAAAAATATAAATTTTACAGATATGTAATTGTGGAAAATTTAATGCATAATTTTTAAATTAAATAATTCAGCATAGTATAAATTTACTTCAATCTTTCCACGACCGATCCATTTTTTCGCGACCCACCGTTTGTGCAGCACTGTACTAGATAAGGAAATACTTTTTTTTTAACGAAAATTTTTTCTTCCCACATTTTACAACTTCTGTAACCATAATTTTGTAAATGTAACGAAAGCCTGTTTGATATCTTTTTTCCGGCTTTGTTGAGTATTTATTCATCAAAAGATATATTGCCTCTTGTAATATTCATTGACAATCAGTGGAAATCCTCAATGCGATAGTCGCATTCCATAGGGTGGGATGACCTAGAGCAGGGGTGTCCAACGCACGGCCCGCGGGCCGCATGTGGCCCGAGGCAAGTATTAGTGCGGCCCAGAAAGTTGTAAGATACACTTATAAAATTAACACTGGAACAGCAACACTTTCGGTATACCTAGAACCGCGGAGCGGGTTAGTTTGACCAAAACACATAAAAATTAACAAAATTTTTAATTTCGTTAAGTAAAATATTACAATTATATATTTTATTTAATATTTCCCAGAATTTACATTAAATATATATGGGCGCGGGGTTGGAGTAAAAGATCCACAACATAAACTAACTAGAAACCATCGTAAATAACAAAAACAATTACATTTATTTAGAAAGAATTGAAAGAAAAACGTAGTCCGTCCACGACGGAATCCAACTCGGGAGTCTTAATTTTCTCCCCAAAACAGAGTAGAGGGGTCGTGATAATGTTCGTGCTAGCGGCGCCCTCTTGCGCCAGACATAATATGCGTTTACAAATAACATTTCATGAAGTTTAAAGTTCATAGTTAAGAGTTCAGTTCTGCTTTCTACAAATCGGCCATCCTAGCTGTCATGCGGCCTCGGATGACATTAAGCAATAGGCACTGACAGTCTCTGAAAAATAAATAAAAGGGAACACACTTACAATACACGGGACCATGAAGGGGGTACGCCGGTGCTGACATCGAGTATACAGGACCATGCATGGGATGCTCTTGTGTTGACATCGGGTACACGGGACCATGCAGGGGATGCTCTCGTGCTGACATCGAGTACACGGGACCATGCAGGGGATGCTCTTGTGCTGACATCGGGTACACGGGACCATGCAGGGGATGCTCTGGTGCGGACATCGGATGGCGGGATACCTTGTCAGTCGTCTGAATCGGGGTAGCGGGGATGTCATGCCAGTCGTCTAAATCAGGATAGTAGGGATGCCCTGGCTTCGTGTAGTCGGCAGCAGAAGACGTGATGTTAGGACGTTCATGTTGTTCGAATTTGATGACACCGCACTGGTCGTGGGACTTGACATTGGTCACTTTGTAGGGACCTAGGAATTTCAGTCGTAATTTCATTCTTGTTCCGTACCACGTAGGCTTGATTGCACGTGATTTTCTTGTCTTGTACTTGCATGATTTTTTCCTTTTCTTAAATTATTTCTGGTTTTCGTCTTGAATCTTAAGGATATTCTTCCTTTCTTCTTCCTTCATTTTTTCTCTCTTTTTCATCGTCGCGTTAAGGTACTCTTCTTCTAAGACTTCTTTCACTCGTATGTCTGTTATGCCTTTTAGTTTCACGCCTGTCAACAGTTCGAATGGTGTGAATTTAGTACTTTGAGAAGCGGTACTGTTCATTATTCGTTGGACCATAGACACGTATTTGTACCATTTCGTTGGATCGGAAATTGAAAGTTTAGAGAGTATAGGAATTAAAGTTTCATGCATCCTTTCAACCTGACTGTTACCACGGGGAATTCCTGCTGTAATTTTAATATGCTCTATTTCTTCTTCTACGCAATAGGTCTCAAAATCATTCGAAGTAAATGCGCTTCCTCTGTCATTGATAATTTGTGAAGGATTTCCAAAGGTAGTTTGTTGTAGCTTTAACTTTTCTATTGCGTCGCGTGACGATGTCGATTTTACTGGGTATAACCATACAAATTTCGTAAAGGCATCGACAACAGTGAAAATATATTGATAGTTCTTGTTCGTAGAAGGCATAGGACCTATAAAGTCAATGTGATACGTGCTCAACGGTGAATTTTCTTTTGGGATAGGATTAAGTAAACCTTCTCCTTTGCCACGTTTTCTGTTACATAGGATACATTCTACGCAGTTGGCAATGACGTTATCAATTTGTTTTCTGGCATTACGTATGTAATAATTTTGATTTAAAACGTCTTCGGTCTTGGATGATGCAAAATGATTTTTATTATGAATTCGTTTGATTATTTCTTTTTCCATTTCTTGAGGCACCATTAAAAGTTCTCTACCATTTTTATACTTATATAAAATTCCATTTTTGACAAAATGTTCTTCATCATTTCCCTTTTCTATCAAGGTTTTAATCGTTTCAATAGTTTCGTCTCGTTTTTGGGCAGCTTTAATTTTGGCGGTTATATCGTCGTCTAAAATTATCTTCTTAGAAATATCTACGGTTTCAGTTTTGTTTGGCGTATATGTAGATACAGGTTTAAAAATAGTGTTTCTTCGTGTCTTATCTTTAATGTGGTTTAAATCTAATTCGTTAGAATCAAAGTTTGGTAAATTTTCCATCAACAATAGAAAGTTATTCGCGTTGGAGGGCTTCTGAATAATTAAGGAATCTTTTTTCAAAATAACGTCAGCTAAATCTAACAGAGGGGTACCAATAATAATGTCGAATTTTATTGCTCCGTCCGGGACAACATGAAACAGCAATTCGAAGGAGTGTCCGTTGATTTCCACGCTATGCATAAAAGAACCCTTGGTAAGCACATTCTTAGAGCCTAGTCCTACTAGATTTATGGCGGGGGGAGAAACAGCTGGGAGACACAGTCTTTCATAGCAAGCGGATCGTATTACATGCAAACTGGAACCACTGTCGAAAATACCCGTCAGCTCATTACCGTTCAACCTGACGCTTATCTGTACAAGAGAATTTTTCTCTTCGGGAACACTGAGACTGATACTCATGGCTTGACTTTCAGGGGTTTTATTATTTTTCACCGGACAGTTAGCAGAAACGTGGTCATTCGTAAATTGGTTACAATTAAAACATTTTCTTCCGCGGTTTTTAAACGGACAAACACTATGATTTTTATCGCCGCAGTTTTTACAACGCTGAAAGCGGGGAGACACGTCTGAAAGAGGGGTGGAATGGTTTTTCTTTTTTGTCGTTTCTGGTTCAGCTGGAATCGTACTATGATTTCGTATTTTTTCGTAAATACCTAATTTTTCCTTAAACTCTTTTAAATTTTTCGCACCGTAAAGAATTGCTTTGTTAGACGGTTTATCGGGAATACCATCTATAACATATTGAATTAGGGATTCTGTTTCGATGTTACCTCTGCTTGCTAGTTCTTTCATGACCAGAAAATATTCTTGCAGAGATTCTTCGTTGTTTATATGACGTTTCGTCAGCATTTTATGGAGTTGGGCGCTTGTGCACTTCGAGGCAAATTCTTGTTCAAGAGCTGATTTAAGCTTAGCCCACGAAGTTAAGCCAGATTCACCTTGAATAAAGAGTTTCGCTAATCCAGTTAATGATCGTTTCGCGAATATTAATTTTTGAAGATCATTCCATGCGCAAATACTCGCCGTTTCTTCAAAATCAGTTATCCACTTTTCGATGGAATAATTATCTTTCCCGTCAAACTTTCTCAAACTGTCTTCGATATCATGATAGGAAATAGTAAATTTAGAAAATTTATCTACTGATGGTTCTACACGGGTTAATTTGCTAACTTCGCTACGAATTTCTTCGTTCACGTGTTCATCGTCGCTATCAGATTCAAAATTATCATTCTTAAGCGTTTCAATATCTAATAGGCTATCGAGAATTCGAGTAGCTAGAACAGTTTCATTTCCGTCACAATCAATACATAAAATATTGCAAATTGTAATTAAATTAGCAATTCTAACGTTTTTCACAGCAAAAGTTAATTTCTTCTCATAATGTTCGTCGTTTTTCTGGTAGCGAAAGCCAGAAAATTCTCGTAACCGTTTCCGGTTTAATCGGTCACCTTCAGTTTCATAAACAAAATTATGCAAACATTTTATAGATTTAACAGAAGCAGACTTCAAGTTTGCTTTGATTCGGGGAATATCAGCTAATTTCATTTTTTCCATTTAGAGTCGTTAATCGTAGCAATCGTTATTTAGAATCGTTATTCGTAACATAAGCTCGTAAATCGTATAAATAGAATTATCGTGATTAGCCGTAATTCGAAGAAACAAAACAGTCACTATCGTAATTCATAAAAATAGTCTTACTTTAGTTCGGAGTCCGTTGCATCGTATTGCGTTGATGGAGATTCGCGTCGTGTTCTCGTAGATTTCTTTCTAATTCATATCTAATACCTCTTCTGACACCATCTTCTATGGGCGCGGGGTTGGAGTAAAAGATCCACAACATAAACTAACTAGAAACCATCGTAAATAACAAAAACAATTACATTTATTTAGAAAGAATTGAAAGAAAAACGTAGTCCGTCCACGACGGAATCCAACTCGGGAGTCTTAATTTTCTCCCCAAAACAGAGTAGAGGGGTCGTGATAATGTTCGTGCTAGCGGCGCCCTCTTGCGCCAGACATAATATGCGTTTACAAATAACATTTCATGAAGTTTAAAGTTCATAGTTAAGAGTTCAGTTCTGCTTTCTACATATATATATAAATAAGCGGAAATCATCTAAAATTTTGGAAGATGGTGTTATTCAAAATTTTACTTCCTTAAGTATAATAACGTCTCTCTTAAACAAAAATAAAATTGTACTACATAACTTTAATGGAAAATGGATTAACTCATTTAAATATGCTTACAGAATGTTTAAAAAAGAATTTAAACAAAATATTAAAATTTTACTAGTTACTTACTAGTTTTACTGATTTATTTTATCCAATTTACTGTATGCACTCTGTACAGAACTTACTAAGTTTTGTCGATTTAATATAAATGGGGGCTTTACATTTTGAACAAATATCCTGCGTTTTATTTTCACATTTGGACGTTTGACATCGAATTCGTTTACGCTTAGCTTGTGGTTTTTCAGTGTTATCAGCAGTTTTTTGGCACTCAGATGTCACCTTTCTTTGACGGCAGAGAATAAACTTTTCACCCAATTCTTCAACTAAATATTGAAAAATTTTCGTCTAGTAATACTTTTTCCAGTTACAGTTCTTTACAAAATCCAAGAATTAACAGCAGCAAGATCAAGAATATTATAAAAAAAAACCTTCACCGGCCACTTACGGGAAGCAGATTTGACGGAATACTACCTTGCCATTTGATCAATTACATCTACACCGAATTTAGTTGCGTCGTAGTATGCAATTGTTTCAGGTAGCTCTCTCCGGTTCCGATTTTCCCTCTACCGATCAAATAAACACGGAACTTTCGGGACGATCCCCCGTGCCCCTCATACGTTGGGTGTCGCAGATCCGCAAGGATCCTGGAATTTGTGAGATATTTAAAATCCCGAGGAGAACGGGGTGATACGGTCTCCACCACGTCCCCAAAGCTAGCGATCTCTCCGTATGACGCTATACCGCTGAAGACTTCATGAAAATCCTTCCTAAAACTTTTTTTAGTCCTAGAGAGTTATGTTCTGCCAAATTCATCCGAAAAACAAACACGGGGGTGCAGGCTTCAAGTTACTCGAGAAAGCGATGACGTCAGCGAAACCGCTGCACATCTTTATCGTTTTTTTGGCACTTTATTGGCAAAAAATAGCACTACAGACGTCAGTAATTCATGCTAAATGTTTATTACACTGATTAACCTCTTCCTAGAAAGTGGAAAATACAGCGTTGGCACCGATTCCGAATTAATCATGAAAGCGGTGACGTCAGATAATCGAAATTACCGATTTTCCCGCTACCAGTCGAAGAAACATGGAACTTTCGAGACGATCCCACGTGCCCTCCACGCGTCGGGTGTCGTACAGTCGCAAGGGTACTCAAATTTGCGATATTTTAAAAATCCCTAGGTGAACGGGGCGATGCGGTCTCCGCCAAGTCCACGAAGTCAGGAACTCTCCGAGTGACGTCATAACGCTGAAGACTTAATGAAAGTCTTTCCTAAAGATTTTTTAGTCCTAGAGAACTATGCTCTGCAAATACATCATAAAAACGAACATGGGGACGAAAGTTTCAAGTTACTCGGGAAAGCGATGACCAGATTTTGATGCATTTATTTCCTATATTGATGCATTAGTATGACTCCTATAGTTATCTTTATAATTATAAATAAAATTTCTAATGAAATATGTTAACTATATAATATGCTTTTTTTACTCATTAACTATTTTTAATGTTAGGCATATTTTTGTGTGGCCCAAAACAATTCGTCTTCTTTCAATGTGGCCCAAGGAAACTAAAAGATTGGACACCCCTGACCTAGAGGGTTTCAACCTAGGTCAATTAGGAGACCGATGGGTATCACTTCTTGAAAACTACGCAGATTTTTAGCCCGTTTTTGTAAACTCTTGGGATATGTTTAGGGAAATTAAGCATTAAATTCAAATGATATAAAGAGAGGTTAAAACGGAATTCTGAGGTGTCTTCTGGGATCTAGAATTCCTAGATCTGACTGAGAGTAAACTTTTGTTGCTGAAAGTAAATAATTATCTCAAAAGTATTTTAAAAGTTTGATTTTTATATCTTTTCAATATACTAGGATGGAATAAGTTTTATTTTTTTGCGAATTAAATTTTATGTTACACTTTATTTTTCGATGAATTAAAAAAAATTAAAGTTAGATATTAGTAAACTATATTAATAATAGATGGCGCCACTAAATTTTATCGTTTTGCTACCGTCCAACATTATGCTTTAGAAATAGATTTAAATCACTGTTAAAATTGCTACTAGACAGTATATTTTAGGGGAGCTAGAACATTGTGAAAGGGCAGCGAATAAAATTATCCTTTTTTTTTTTTAAAGAATAAAATTGATCTAATTTAATTTTTTCAAACAGTCATAAAATTTTATTTCATTCAGTCACGTTAGAGAAATATGGAAGGAAAACGAGAAAATACCAGCTTAAGCAGTGGTTTTGAAATTTTAAAAATTCAAAGAAAGCTCTATAAAATACGCATTTTGGTGAACCTTTAGATCTGTGTTACTTTAAAATGAATAATAAATTAATTATAATAAAAATAAGCAAATTTTTATCGTGAAAAGCTTTTTTTATAACATTAAAAAGTCGGCATGTCTCTCGAAAAGGCGAAATTAAAAACCGGGGACTCCCAACCTTAATTTGTCTATCTCCTAGATCGCAGCTTTGGATGCAATAAATCTGAATGGGGACGGCCAACAGATCGATTGAGAGAGGTTTAGCATCGATCATAACCGCTTCAGGATTTTTATCTAACATTTCTGATCAATCATGACGATAGTTGAAATTCGTCACGTGATCATTGACCACTTTTTTGCAACTCAGCATTCCAGTGTATCATGTTAATTTATTTATTTTTTAAGTAAGAAAATTTTAAAGCTTATATTTAAACCCTCTTATCTACCCTAAAACACATTTTAAATTTAAAGTTCTTCAATCCACTAGAAAAAGGTCAACAGATTTTTAAAAAAAAAATACTTTTTTAGAATTTATTCTCTTTGCACTGTGGCAATGGATTCTTGTAGGTATAGAATTAACAATTGCATATTATTAAAACAGTTTATTCTATTGTAGGTAAGAAGTTCTCACTCGAGGTTAAAACAAACTATAGAATTATCGAGAATTTGTACATTTCTTTACATATATTTTTAGACCTAGATTAAGAAATAAATGGAAACATTGTATTTGAAAATTGAAATTGTGTCATTATGGCCTCATAATGACACAAAATTTTTCAGCCTGAAAAATTTGAAATTAAAAGAAGTGTGCTGTGATATAAGTCCATATCATTGACTGATTTTCGTCTAAATTTATATTTATGACCCAAATTTAATCTGCTGTACAGTCAATATAACAATTTAAAAAAAAGAAAAATTGCGTTTCTATTTTCTTTTGGTGTGTCGAAAACAGTTTTCTAGAGAGGACCTTCCTAAATAGGTGGATGGTCTCAGGGAAAAGAGTGGGGGAGGGGTAAATAAAATTGAAATTAGTAAATTATATCAACAATAGATGACGCCTCTAGAATGTGTTATTTTTCAATTGCCGGGCTTTATGCTTGATATTAGACTTCTGTAATGGGGCATTTTCATCCGATAAAATTGATATGGATGTAATACGATAATATTACATGACATGAAAAAAAAATTAAAATAAAAAATCCTTATGCGGGTGGAATATATATATATATATGTATATATATGTGTGTGTGTATATATATATATATATATATATATATATATATATATATACTAGCCCTGAAAACCCGCACTCCGCTACGGAGTACATTCAAATTAAATACAACGGTCGATGTATACAATTGATGTAATATATATATATATATATATATATATATATATATATATATATATATATACAGTGGACGCTCGTTAATTCGAACTCTGTTAATTCGAACTTTCGGTTAATTCGAACTAATCCAAAGGCACCAAAAAACTTGTATTGGAGTTAATGTTAAAAATATCTCATTAATTCGAACTAAATTTTTATCACTTCGGTTAATTCGAACTAGAAATTTGACAACAAAAAAAAAAATTCTTTTTCCTCGTTTAATGGAGAAAATACACACTGTATTTATTATTTTGTGTGTCAAAATTTCTTTTCTGTGTAAAGAGGCACATGCCTGCATTCCTAGACTATTGCATGTCCGCTAAACGTTAGTAGTTATTGTACTTCTTATTAGTGCTAAAAGGAAAAAGCAATTTTCCTTTATTTGGATCGATTTTCTTAGAATTTCAGAAAAACTAGTCTTTACTACAGATTCTAGGAAGCTGCGTCACTTATAACTGCAGTGCAGACAAGTTAATGTGGTCTCGTTTTTTTCCTCATTCTGTGGTGTGAACGTGTAAAAATTCAGGATGTCTACACGTGGAAAGTACAAAACCCTAACTTTGAAGACAAAGGTAGAAATTTTAAAGAAAGTAGAGAATGGCGAATGTAAAACAAAGTTAGCAGCTGACTATGGAATTAAAAAAAATGCCTTGTCCACTAATTTGAAAAATAAGGAGTCAATTTTAGATTCATGGGAAAAATCAAAATTTGCTAGAGGACGGAAACGCATGGGAAATGCGTCCCAAGAAGTTCTAGAAAAAGCTCTACTGCTATGGTTCCAGGATGTTAGATCTCGAAATTTTCCGATAAATGGACCCCTAGTGCTGACGAAGGCTGATGAATTGGCAAGTCGAATGGGTATTGAAGATTTTAAATGCAGTGATGGATGGCTTTCTCGATTTAAGTCAAGGCACAATATTTCTTATCAAACTGTATGTGACCAAAGCTCTGATGTAAACGAAGACGTATGCACTAATTTCGGTAGGAAACTGCCAGGGATTTTCTCTACTTACCTGCCGCAAGATATTTTTAATGCGGCCATAATGGACAAAGCCATAATGGACTCTATTAAAACCCTGAAAGCATTTATTCAGATGGAACCTTCCTCTGAAAATGAATTGAAATGTTTACTTCAAATCGAGAAGCTGGCTGAACAATGTAGGCATCATAAACAGAACCAAACATCCATTTTACAGTTTTTCCCCAAAGTGTACTTCATATTTTTAATAAAAGTTTACTTTCTATTGCATATATTCTGCTTCATTTTATGATTAAGGTAAGTCTGTATTGCTTTTTAATATGTTTAACTTCAGATAACATAGTATAATATATCTTCTGGGGTTATACATACTAGGAGAGTTTCTTCTTCAGTAATGCACATTTAAAGTTATATATTTTCTCTTAACATCGGATAATTCGAACTTCGGATAATTCGAACTTTTTTCTGAGAACCTTTGAGTTCGAATTAACGAGCGTCCACTGTATATATATATATATATATATATATATATATATATATATATATATATATATATATATATATATATATATATATATATATATATATATATATATATATATATATATATATATATATATATATATATATATATATTTATATTTATAAAAAAATCGTAAGAGATATTTTTACAGACAAAATAATGTAGAAGAAAATATTCAAGTTAAATCTAATAGGACATACTAAAGAATATAGTACAGTTAAATAGTACAGTTTGAGGGACACATCTTTTAGTGCATTTTACTATGTTTTTGGATAATGTCCAATCGTCTGCCGCATTAGCAAGGGAAAAAATATTTTTTGTCTATTTCATTGTTATGCACGTGACGATAAATTTATTTAAAGTACCAGAAAAAGAAATCACGTGATCAGCGTTTAATAAATTAAATTCTAAAATTTAATCTTTAAAAATTAACCAAGAATCAGATAATGGAGGTAAAGATTCGAAAGAGATCTCATTTTAAAGGAATTTTTATGATCTTTCTCGTGATATAAAATCCATAACCCTCAAATTATTATTTTAAATGCAAACTTCAAAAAAGCTACTAAAACAACTTAAAAATTTAATTTTAAAAAATCTAAGAAGAATTTTTTAAAAATATTTCTTAGTGCACCCCTACACTATAAAAAGATCGCCGTGCAAAATTCCAGCCCTTTAGGTCCAGCTGTTTGGTCTGTGCGTTGTATGTCAGTCAGTGAGTCAGTCTTACGGAACTGTTTTATATACTATATAGATATCGCAGAGGAAGAAATATACAAATTTACTCATTGGGTTAGGTAATACTCTTAGCCCAGTTGGCAAGAGCAGCGGGCCAGTGATCTGAACGTCCCTGGTTCGATGCTCGTCGCTGCAAATCTACCGCCGTGTTCACTAATGGTGTCCGGGACACGTAAAATAGGGCGTGGCTACAATGTCCTCCAAGTTCTCGAATTTACCTCTGGAGGTGCGGGGTCAAGTGTTCTGGTCTCGTCACTTGACTCGGTTCAAAATTACGGGACTGGTCCTTTAGCCAAGTCGGACTCCGACCCTTGTGGTGCTAACTCAAAACAGGAGCCGCACCTTCATCGCCCATAGCTTTCGGGACTTGATCTGGTGTTACAATATCGGTCAAGGGGCATAAGCAACAACAACATACGTAGTGTAAGAGGTATGGTTTGTTGCAAAATTTAATTTTTTAAGGTAAAATTTAAATTTTTAAGTAAATGAATTTTCCGAAAATATGATACACATTGAAGTATATATAAAAATTTAAAAGCCGAGTTAAACAAAAATGTTTTAAATTTAAATTAAAAAAACTTTTCTAATAATTTCCATTTTTTATACATTTTAAAAATTTTTAATAATTTTTTATAAACAAGAATATTTAATACTATAATATTTGTTCAAATAAAGAATTTTCAATATTATACTATAATCTATATCTATATATATAAAACAGTTCCGTAACTGACTCATTCATTCATTCATTCATTCATTCATTCACTGACTGACTGACATACAACGCACAGACCAAACCGCTGGACCTAAAGGGCTGAAATTTTGCATGGCGATTCTTCTAATAGTGTAGGGGTGCACTAAGAAAGATTTTTCTAAAATTCTTCTTAGATTTTTTTAAATTAAATTTTTAAGCTGTTTTTTAAACTTTTTTTACGTTTGCATTTAAAATAATACATTGCGGATTATAAAATTTATATCACGAGAAAGATCATAAAAATTCCTTCAAAATGAAATCTTTTTTGAACCTTTACCTTGATTTTCTGATTTTTGGTGAATTTTTAAAGATTAATTTCTAGAATTTTATTTATTAAATGTTGATCACGTGATTTCTTTTTCTGGTACTTTAAATAAATTTATCGTCACGTGCATAACAACTAAATAGACAAAAATGATATTCTTTTTCTTTCTAATGCAGCAGACGATTGGATATTACCCAAAAAAATAAATATCCCTTACGATTTTTTTATAAATATATATATATATATATATATATTTATATATATTTTGGCATTAATTGCATAGATTGACCGTTGTATTTAATTTGAATGTACTCCGTAGCGAAGCGCGGGTTTTCAGCTAGTAATATATAAAACAGTTCCGTAACTGACTCATTCATTCACTGACTGACTGACTGACTGACATACAACGCACAGACCAAACCGCTGGACCTAAAGGGCTGAAATTTTGCATGGCGATTCTTCTAATAGTGTAGGGGTGCACTAAGAAAGATTTTTCAAAAATTCTTCTTAGACTTTTTTAAATTAAATTTTTAAGCTGTTTTTTAAACTTTTTTTAGTTTGCATTTAAAATAATACATTGAGGGTTATAAAATTTACATCACGATCAAGATCATAAAAATTCCTTTAAAATGACATCTTTTTCGAATCTTTACCTCCATTTTCTGATTTTTGGTGAATTTTTAAAGATTCATTTTTAGAATTTAATTTGTTAAATGCCGATCACGTGATTTCTTTTTCTGGTACTTTAAATAAAATTATCGTCACGTGCGTAACAACTAAATAGACAAAAAAATTTTTTTTCTTGCTAATGCGGCAGACGATTGGACATTATTTTGTCTTTAAAAATATCCCTTACGATTTATTTATAAATATATATTTTTTTCTACATCAATTGTATACATTGATCATCATATTTACTATAAATATATATATATATATATATTTTTTTTTTTGGCATCAATTGCATACACTGACCGTTGTATTTAATTTGAATGTACTCCGTAGCGAAGCGCGGGTTTTCAGCTAGTACTTAATATAAGAATATTTAATATTAATTCATGAATATAAAATTAGATATCAAATATAAAGAAGAATATTTAATATTTAATGTTTAGCTATTTATATATAAATATTTAATATTTAATATAATAAAATGTATCAAATTTCAGGCTGTCTTCCCTATATTGCTCACAAGAGGCCGCAAGCTATAACTCTTCTCCTCAGATGGGTGGAAGCTCAAAAAAAGTTTAAAGCTGCTGTGTACTAACCTTAATGGATTCGCTCACCCCAATATTAACCTACGGAGAAAATATGTCTACTATTTACAGCTACATACATGCTGATCATCCAGAAAAAAAAAAATGGTATTTTCAGAACTTTTCCGCACCTTTCAACATGATTCATATTAAAAATTTCGTCCAACAAAGGAATTAAGGAGCGTTTAAAACACACTAGACCCGATTTTTTCCCTGATTAATTTAAATTTTAAAATATTATTTGCATTTAAAAAAATGCCCCAAGCTGTAAAATTTTTTTCTCTATTAGGGAGTTTAAAAAAGAAAAATAATAATGATAATCTTTCAGTCCAAGTCGGCAATCCTTCGACACATTTTCTCCATTGATTAACATTGAGGTGAGCGAATCCAATAGGGTTAGTACACAGCAGCCTTAACTTCTACGCAATCATGGCCGGTCCCATAGGTGGGGCTGCAAGGCGGACCGCGTCAGGCGCCGAATAGTGATAGGCGCCAAAATGAGACACAGAAAAAATACGATATTTTTTGCGAATAACGAGAAAATATATTAATAAAAAATTAAATAGTTTAATCTAATATATGGCAAAATTAGCAGAAATATAGAAATACAGGGTGCTGGAGAATGGACTCCCACCTTTCTGAAGGTCACTGGTAAGGGAGTGCAGTGGCGTAACGAGCATAACTGGCGCCCGGGACACGATAGCCTTTTGACGCATTCCCCCCCCCCCCCCCCCCCCCCGAAAAACATATAGTTATACTAGCTGAAAACCCGCACTTCGCTACGGAGTACATTCAAATTAAATACAACGGTCAATGTATGCAATTAATGCCAAAAAATAAATAAATATAAATATATATATATATATGTATATTTATAATAAATACGATGATCAATGTATACAATTGATGTAAACAAAATCAAAAAATATATTTATAAAAAAAATCGTAAGGGATATTTTTATAGACAAAATAATGTAGAAGAAAATATTCAAATTAAATGTAATAGGACATAGTACAGTTAATGTAGTACAGTGTGAGGAACGTAATATCTTTTACTGTATTTTAATATTTTTTGGATAATGTCCAATCGTCTACCGCATTAGCAAGAAAAAAAATATTTTTTTGTCTATTTAGTTGTTATGCACGTGACGATAAATTTATTTAAAGTACCAGAAAAAGAAATCACGTGATCAGCATTTAATAAATTAAATTCTAAAAATTAATCTTTAAAAATTCAACAAAAATCAGAAAATGGAGGTAAAGATTCGAAAGAGATCTCATTTTAAAGGAATTTTTATGATCTTTCTCGTGATATAAAATCCATAACCCTCAAATTATTATTTTAAATGCAAACTTAAAAAAAGTTACTAAAACAGCTTAAACATTTAATTTTAAAAAATCTAAGAAGAATTTTTCCAAAAATCTTTCTTAGTGCACCCCTACACTATAAGAAGAATCCCCCTGCAAAATTTAAGCCCTTTAGGTCCAGCGGTTTGGTCTGTGCGTTGTATGTCTGTCAGTGAGTCAGTCAGTTTCGGAACTGTTTTATATATATAGATAATATATAGAATTAGTTAAAAAGATAGACCATTTGGCACCTCAGCGAGTGGCGCCCGGGGCATGATAGACTCCCTTGCCCCTCTCTCGCTACGCCACTGAGGGAGTGTTGGGCCTAGCATTATCGTGTAAAAGAAACCATTGCACAGAAACAAACAGTTCGTTCCTAACTCGCCTTATCCTGTTTCTTAATCGAAAAAGCACCTCTTTGTAAAACTACTGATTAATTGTTTGATTTTCAGGAACAAATTCGTGGTGAATAAGTCCTTTGTAATAAAAAAATGCAAAATCCATGAAAGGACAGAGACTTGAAAACGTCTCGGATATTAAATCAAATGTTACGCGTATTTTGCGAGCGGTTAGTTCCAACGCCTATAAACGGTGTTTCGATGAATTGAGGAAACGCTGGAAAAATTGTATAGACTCCTTTGGCGATTATTTTGAAGGAGATAAATTTATTTGAAGGTGAGTAAAATTTTTCTTATTTATAAATAATTACAAGATAAAAAGAACTTTTTATATACCATGTTTTTAAATTTTCTGTTGAATTATATAAACTTGACAATTCTATATATTAATAAATACTTAAAAAAATTTTTTTTTGATGAATTATCCCATCAACTTGAAAGAAAATGAAGTTAATTGGAAGTTAACTTGCGTTTAACTTTTCGTTCCCGTCCCGGTCGATAGATCGCTGCACCAGTCTACAAAACAAAATTAACTGAAAATAACTGAAAGTTAATTCAATTCTGCTTGAAGATGACTAAAAATATTTTTAAATAAATGCATTGTCATCGTGTTCTGAGCTATCCTAAAAGTTTCAAATGTCTAAGTAGTCGGGAAGTTAGTTAAAAATCGATTGCAAGATTTGTACTAGACAAACACACAAACAAACAAGAAAGCGAGGTAATAAAAACATGGAAAAAATTGTCCGGTTACTTTATGGGTGCACCTTGCATTCGCTTTTTAGTTTGATTCAATGTGCCCGATATAAAGGGCTGAAGTCAAAAACAGCGATTCAAATATACCAAGTTATTGGTTTTTATACCAATCGCAGAACAGTAATTTCGACTTGAGTCTTTTGTACAAAGAAATGTACTTTTGTATGCAAAATTGATAAACTTAGGCCTTTTATACAAGACAAAAGATTTTTTTAATATTTTTATATATTTATTTTTTTATCAATAATAACAAATATCTAATAATCACTGTTTTTGACTTAAGCCCTTTATATCGGGCACCATAGATATGTGTATGTATGTAGTAAACAATACTATGTAATTTTGTAACAGAACATAGTTATTGTAATAAACGTCAAGTCTGTTTAGTCAAGGATTTTTTTGCTTATTACCCAAATTACCCGGATTATCCGAATTGCCTATGGTCCCAGTTGGTCCGGGTAAACGAGGTTTTACTGTACTCTTTGTAGTCCGCCTATATTGTGCCCCCATAATAAAATGGCTAACAAACTGCAGTGTACGATGGCGGTAAGGATATTATATTGTCCAAGATCGTCTGCCGCATTGGAGGGAAAACAACAGCAACAAAAACTGTAGTCTTTGAAAGCATAAAGTTTTTTTTTTTTTTTTTTTGGGGGGGGGGGTAAATTGTTTCAATCACTTTTTTATTACTTGAAATGTGAGAGTACATCCTGTATTAATGTATATTTAGATTATTTTATTTAAACTGCTGAATTTGAGATTATGAAACTTCGTGCCTTTTCTCTGGCGTCGTGTGTTAGTCGACGATGAACCGTTTGTTGTTATCGGTTGAGGCCCTTATTGCCCGTGTGCACCTTCTGTTACTTATTTACTAATTGTTGCTGAACGCTGGACATCATTTTGATCTCATGAAAAATAATTACAGGATAAAAAGAACTTTTTATTTACCACGTTTTTAAATTTTCTGTTCAATCATATAAACTTGACAATTCTATGTATTAATAGAAACTTTTTAAAATTCTTTTTGAGGAATTATCCCATCAACTTGAAAGAAAATGATCAAATGCGTAATTGCGTTTAATTTTTCGTTCTCGCCCCGGCCGATAGATGGCTGCACCATTCTACAAAACAAAAGTAACTGTAAATGAATTCAAATCTGCTTAAAGATGGCTAAATGTATTATAAAATAATGCATTGTCATCGTGTTCTGAGCTATTCTAAAAGTTTCAAATGTTTAGCTAGTCGGGAAGTTAGTTAAAAATCGATTGCAAAATTTGTACTGGACAAACACACACACACACAAACAAACAAACAAGAAAGCGAGTTAATAAAAACATGGTAATTAAGACTCCGCTTTATGGGATCTATAGTTGATGCGTCGCTTACCGCTTATATTAAAGTTTTTTTCTGTGTCAAAAAAGTTCAAAAGAGGGCGCTAGTTGTTCCGTGAAAGCGAAAGTTGTAAAATGTCTATTTTGCTGTCCCACAAATTTCTTATTTACATCCCAAAATCATTTGGCAAAAAGACGGTGCACCGCCCCATTGGGGGTATGATTGTACGAGACTTTTTGAATGAGGAATTTCCAAACGGGTAGACTGGAAGAGATGGTCCCATTCCAATGGCCGCATCGATCTCCAGACATTACACTTCTTGACTTTTTTCTTTAGGGATTTTTCAAAGACAAAGTTTAATCAACAAAAGTGGACAGTCTTAAAGAACTTAAAAAAACCGCATAATTGCTGCAATTTCATGTGTTACGGAATCCATTTCGGAACGCACATGGGCTGAAATGGATTACCGACTAGATATTCCCCATGCCACAAAGGAGCCACGTATTGAAATTTACTGACTATACTAAAACCTCTAATATAGAAGGTAACACGTATGTGAATTTCTAGATCCTACCACGAGTACTTTTTTTATAATAAATTTTTAAAATGTGCAAGGTTTACATAAGATTCGATTCACAATAATCTAACTTTTAAGTGAATAAAGTTAAAGAAGCCGCTTAAGATATGCTAATTGCGGCATACGCGGTTGGTATAAATACCAAGCAGCTAAGTTTAAAAAAAAAGAAAGTGAGAGGAAGTGAAAGGAGGAGTAGAGCAGTCGAAACGAAGTATCGAGCAGGAGCTAGGCTTAGAGTCTGGTTTAATAATAATTGAGTTTTGCGAGCAACCGCTCGAGGCATAGCTAAGTTGCTTCAAACTTACGCAAGTTCTTGTTAGGCCCAAAGTTTACGAAGCAGCATTGCTGGTCGACTTTCCGAAGTATTTGTGAGTATCTCAAGTCGTATTTTCATTGCATGAATAGTTATACCAGAAAATATATTGAATTGTATTTCCCTTGCATAAATATTATATATCTCGTACTAGTAGTGCGCTTGCTTTATGTTGAAAACCAAAATTTACATATGCAGATAATTGAATAAACGTTGTTCTGTAAGAACTGTGTTTGAATAAAATTATTTAGAGTGCCACTTCAAGATATACATACCACCCAAAGTTAGGGTAAAAGTAGCTTATTCTCTATAAATGTGTCAAGGTTTTTTGAGACACCTTGTATATATATATATATATATATATAAATAATAAAATATTTATTTTATTCTAATATTACCTTCGGACCATAAGACGAACCCCAATTTTAAGTCGATTTTTCTTATCTAAAAAGGCGAATCTTATGGCCCGAAAAATACGGTACGCAATTTTTTTTTAGTTGATTACGTGAAGAATCAGCTGACAAAACATGATAAAACAAAGGATGAATGTAGTTTTAGTTCTGAGAGCAATGGTCAGCCATTGAACCAACTAATAGAGATCTGAACCAACTAATAGAGAAGACACACTTGAGGAGAAAAGTGTGAAAAATGAAGAAAATTGAGAGGAAAATCCATGCGAACAACAGTGCACAATTCAAAATGAAGAAGAAAAAAGTGGAGACCACTAGACCATCTCTTTTTATTGGAGGTGTATTTTCTCTAATATTAAGGAAAAAAATATTCGGTTATGAACGCAGTGATAATATTATACCAAAGAAATAAATTTGATTTAGACTTTTTAAAATCTTTTTACTGGTTGTAACAATCAACTCCATAGATGAAAGATTTAAAATTTTAAAAGAACAGGAAGACGTATTTGGCTTACTTTACGATACATCTAAAATAAAAAATAGGGATAAATGCAATTATAGAAAAATATTGAAACGACTTGTACTTAATGCTAAAGGATTAAGACGAAGCCGGTATATCGGAAGTAGATCTGAAAGAGAAACTTTTCAATTTGTCTTATTTTACCAAGTGAAGTAAAAAATGTGCAAGAAGTATTAAATTTTAAATGTAAATTTGATTTTGAAAGCATATTTCCAAACTAAGAAATAGACTATGACTACCTGTAACTGTAGCAGCAGCTAAACTCAGTTTTTCTAAACTGAAAATTTTAAAGAATTATCAACGAACAATAACAACCCAAGAGATATTGCATGGTATAACAATAATTTGTAAAGAGAAGACAGTACCTTAAACAATATATTATAGAGTTGCAATCAAGTAATTTGCAATAAAGGTTGGAAGAATGACTTAGTAATTATTTTTATTACATAAAAAATTCTATTCAAATTTATTTGCTTTATCTTCTTTTTCAAGTTCTGTAATTTATTTATTTATTTATTTTTTTAATAAATAAAACTTTTCTCCGTTATTATATAAAGTAGACAATTTCTAATTCTACAGAAGGTCGTTTGCACTTTATGGAAACGATTTTGTAATTTATTTTTGTCGTTTGCATTTTGAGATAAAAATTTGGCAACTTCAGAATAACCGTCTGCTACTGTTTTGTTTTGATTGAAATATAAAATAAAAGATTTATTTTGAAAATGGCTCCTAAAATTGATAGATGGCTCGAAAGTTACGTAACTGTGCTTTCCGAGGAGAAATATTCGTATCAACAAATTATAAAGCGGTGTAAAAATCGTGGTTATGGCATTTCAAAAAAAAGTATTCATAATATATTAAATTTGAAAGGAAAAAAGCTGACCGCGAAACCTCATCCTAAGACTGTTCGAACGCAGGTAAATATCAAGAAAGTGAAGTCTCGGATCCTAAAAAAAAAATCCGCCGACTCAAAGATACATTGCATTGAAATCAGGAATGTCTTCTGGCACTGTAAATAAAATCATTCATAAAGATTTGAAGTTAAAAAAGATGTTCAAACCTAAAGTTCAACTGCATATTGCTGAAAGAAAAACAAATTGTAGAAAATTATATAAAAAACACCTAGCTGCTGAAAAATGGAAATTTGTGGTAACACTCGATGAGACATGAGTGTATTTAAGCGACAGTAATAAAAAAAAGAGATAAGTTTTCTATTGCTCAATTGACGGAAATGACAGTATGAAATGGCTTCGTCAGTGTACATCAGGGGTGGCCAACCCGCGGCACGCGTGCCACAGTGTGGCACGGCGGCGTTTTAACAGTGGCACTCGGAGACTTATTGAACATTTAAGAAATTTGAAAAAACAATTTGTCAAAATCTGTAAAAACCCTACTCATACGCTACTGAAAATAATAGCGCAGGAAAGCGGCACTGCTTGACACCAGTACAACGATGCGCATCAGTACAACGGTGCACAACCAACGGCGCTTTGGCGCCGTCGTGCCTTGCTTTAGCGCCATTGTGCCTTGCTTTGGCGCCGTTGTGTCCAAATTTACACGATTTGGCTGTCAGGTATTGTTGTAGGTTTGGATCAACATATGTTTGTGAACAAATGTTTTCTATTATGAACATAATAAAATCAAAATATCGATCAAGATAAACTGATATGCACCTAAAACACCTAATTTTGTTAGCATCTTCAAGAACTAATCCTAATATAGATGACTTGGTAAAAAAATTCAAAAGCCACATTAATTAAGTACTGACTGTTTAATAATTATTTAGAATTAAATGTTTCAAGTTATTCATTTTATTTTATACATAACCTAACTGACTGAACCTTTAAAAATGTTTATTAACAATAAAACCTAAGTTTGTACTTTTGTTTTATTAATTATATTATTTTTTAAATCTCCACTACTGAGATAAAAAAAAAATGTGCTATTTGTGTAAAAATCCCATAATCAGCCTTTAAATAACATTTTTTTACCTTTTTATATTTTTTGTATGTTGGAAAATTTGGAAGTGGCACGCATAATATTTTTTCTTCAGATAGTGGCACTCTTCCCAAAAAGGTTGGCCACCCCTGGTGCACAGAAACGTTCTCAAAGGGATTCATGATAGTTGTAGGATTTTGTTACAAAAGCAAATTAAAAATCAAAAAAGCCGCAAGTAAAGCCAAAATTAATTCACTCTACTATCAGCAGAATATTTTACTAAAGCTGGAAGCTTTGAAGAAGAAATTCCAGCCTTACTTTGAAAGGACATTGATAAAGTTGAGCCTCTAGTCACACGTCTAAATCAACTGCCGCATTTTTAGCAAAGAAAGAATCAGAAACAGGAATAAAGTGTATCCAATTTAATGAAATACCTGTAAAATCCCCCCACGCTTCTCCAATGGACTTTTGCGCTTTAAGTTTATTAAAACGGGCCTTAGGAAAACGGCATCCAACAACACTGAACGGATTTTGGAAAACGGTCCAGGAGGAATGGGGTAAAATTGACATGACAGTACTAAGAAAAAGTTTACTTTCATAGAAAATTCGAGCGAGAGCTATTGTCAAGAAACATGGCTATCAGATAGAAGCAAATCGCCGCAAAAAATACGGCATTTATACATAAAATCTAACTCAAAATCGTTTCCATAAAGTGCGAACAACCTTCTGTAATTCATTCCTTACTTAGAGTCTCCCTAAAAATTTGAAAAGGTGCCATTTTCAGAACTTGCCTTAGAAGCCACAATTAATTGGCCCTGTGCTGTGCGCAGTCTTCTGCAATATGTTCTAATCATTATCGGATATCGAATTGCAATAACTCCAAAACTGTAGAGAAGGTCAATCCAGTATTTTTAATTACACCAGAAATAGTGTATGAATTAGTGTCACTTACAGTATTTCTTGCGGTATTAGCTTAATTTTAAAGTCACGAATTTTTGCAAAGAAAATTTTTCTACTCTTTTTCAAGGTTCTAATCCCTGTGCCCCAAAATGGCGCCAATTGGCGAAAGCGATATATGAGCGGTTAGGATGAAGCAAACTTTCTGGGGGTCAGGGATATTTTCTTCCATTTAGGGAAAATCTAAATATTTGTGTAATTGAGGAATCTTAGGTACAATTGTTTTGTTCATATGTGGGCATGTGTTACGCTAACTGATGACTAAGAGCCTGTACACATAGAATCCTCCAGCGTCATCGTTACTCGTATTGAAATATATTTAACCGATTACAAACCTTCAAACGATTAGCCACGAAATTGTAAAGGTCTGTAATTGGTTTAAATTATGTCAATGTGAGTAACGCTGACGCTGACGGATTCTATGTGAACAGGCCATAAGTGTTTTTAACCTATGGACGCTGAGCCGTCAACGGGCCTCCAAAACTTTCGTCGCGCCTTTTATCCCCCTCCCCCTCTCACAATTGGTTCATTCCCATTTTTAATAGACATGAATAATATGCAAAATATTTGGGGTTGAGTCGGGGGGGGGGGCGTGAGGATGGATCACGTGATCACAGGGTCGCATTGACCACTGTCCCGCACACGTACGTTTGTGGTAGCGTCAACCCAGTGTTTTCCCTTTGTCTTGAGTTATGTGTGGAGATACGCGAATGTCGCGTAGAAATAATCTCTTCGTGTAGAGATATTTGTAAGCACATCTTGGTGTAAATTATGTTACCGCCGTATCATGCCAACGGCCAATTGAAAATAGTGTATATAGTGTGTGTAAAATAATTTACATTAGGATTATTAAATGAAACTCTTCCCAAGAGTTTGTCGTCGTATGAAATAATTCCTAAGCAGAGATTTTTATAAAAGTTTCCATTAATGATGAACATTTTTATTTAAATTATTTTGATTAAGAATTTAGGGTCATACAGAGACGTAGACAGAGGGGTAGGGGTGGGGGGTAAGGCCAATGCCCCTGTCCGAAATTTGGGTTTTTCATATATTGTCACAATTGTATAAATAAAACAAAACTGACCTGTAAGCCCCCCCCCCTCACTTCCCGGCATTTTTTCCCTCTACGTCATTGGAGTCACATGTTAGTATGACGTAAAATCCTGACCAATCATGACCCTTGTTTCTTCACCGTTTACAACAGCATGAAAACACCAAATATACTCGAAGAAATAGCAGTGATACAGTACAACTTTTATTGATCGAGAATTATTTTGAAAAGATATCTGGCGCCATATTTTTTTTAGTATTCGTTCCATTTTAGCCCAACAGTTTCCTCTTACTGTCCTACGCAATTACATTTTTTTTTTTTCCTACAAAAAAATTTCGCATCCATATTTTGTATTTACGTCATTACGGCACCCCGAAAAGAATCATGCGTCGCATTGAAAACGAATCTGCTCTAATCTGAAACTAAATGGGATTCCGCACACAAAGAAAAAATTCCCGCCAATACGAGAGCCGTGTTTACGGTGCGGCAGCGCCATCTGTCGGTGCGGGGTCAACGACCTGAGTTCCAGTGGCCGTTCGATCCGACGAAAAAGGCGGAAGTAAACAACCGAGTCAGGTGATACATTCTGCCTACGTTCGCATGCCCCACTGCGAAAGGAGATTCCGAGGATACAGCTATTTTTCCGCGGATATCGGAACTCTTGACGTTCCTGCGTATAGAGGATGGGTTCTTTTTTGCTAAAATTTTTTTATGCGGACCCCTCTATTCAGTTTTATTGAAGCGGAAGACATTCTTCACTATAAAATTGCCTGGGTAGGGATAAATGTACTTCCTTGATGAATACGTAACGAATCCTATATGTGAAAGGAAAGGAAAAATTTAATGTTGCATGGGCAAGGAAGGGTTTTTTTCTTCTTTCTGCATTGTTGTTATTTTCTTTATTTTCCATTTTTTTAAAATCCGTCGATGAAAGCTGCGGATGTTATTATATCCGATTACATGTCGCGAGCTATGATGCAAGATTTTGATAAATCGAAAATGTTTATAACCCTTGTCTTAAACTCTTAACTGTTTTCGAGAAAATTCGTCTACCTAACTAACACATTTCGTTGTACTGTAACTGTAATAATTGATGTAAATGGTCTTAAAAACTCAGCGTAAAAAAAAGTTAATATAAAACGTATACCATTAATGATTTAACTGAAAATGATTTTTTATTTATTAACTTCCATACTTTTTCTTTATAACTATTATAGTATACTAAAATATAACTACTGAAGTTATGTTTATTCTTCACAAGTAATAATTGACAAGTAATAATTTTATTTAACGATTTTAATCATTGATAATTTTAATTATACAGATTATCTATGGAATATACCAAGGGCAGTAAAAGAGCAAATTATATAAAATGAATACATAAAATTAATATCATTAATATATATATTTTAACATATATATATATTTATATTATTTTATAGATGTATAAAATTCTCCAAGCTATAAAGTAATTCATCTTGAAAAAAAAAAAAAAATATTTTATTGGCTGTTTTTCTAAAACTGTGAAGTAAATGTATAAAACTACCAATTCTTTCACGATTTTCAGAATAAAAGCTCAAAGCTGGTAATTTCCAGTACTGAAGAATATAGCTTCAATCTGTGTTCCTGCTATTGATTGTGTTTATGCAAAAGAACAATTTTATTGAAATATTTATTAAAATAATTGGTTTATTAAAATATTAAAAGAAATGTTTAGTGTTGCATAAGTCATTAAAATTATCAGTATTATAATGTATGCTGTTGTACCTTTTCTCTGAGGTCACTGTATATATATATATATATATATATATATATATATATATATATATATATATATATATATATATATATATGCATATATACACACACCCTCACTGAATCGACTAAAAGACTGTTATGAACAAAATACTTTGCAAAAGTATAAAGAATTATATTTAACATTGCTTGTGATTAGTTCTGAAGAGAATCAGTTTAAAAATAAAATAATCAAATAATGAAAAAGGGATGGCTTTGCACACCAAAAATAACTGAACCATCAAATAATATTGTAATTCAAATAATTATCAGTTTCAAATGGGCCCCCATGTTGAGGGAGACGGGGAGAGAAGAACAGAGTGCGGAGTTAAACTTAGGTTACAATATACAAATTATTAAAAAAAATAAATAATTATATTTGGTTCAAGATTTAATTAATTATTTCTTAATGAAATAGTAAAACAAAGTCACTTAAGCTAACCCAAGGCCAAAAGAAAAAAGTTTAAAAATCTTTTGATTTTTAACCTTTAAAATTTCTCATTTCGTGAAATTAAAAAATATACTTTGGAACTGACAAATTTAAATATAAAATTCTTATTATATACTGGTTGGGGATAAGCTTAGCATTTATCAGAATTGAAGTAACCAGAAATAATAAAAATGGTAACAACAATATTCCTGATATTATTGTTGAACAAGTTTTAAAATTTATCCGAGAAAAATAGAAAAAAACACAAGTTGAGAATTTAAAATTCGGGTCTCCAATAGTTAACTAACAGGAACTCTCTAATTATACGTAAAAGTAATAAATAAGGAGTAGTTAACGGACCGGTCGTTATAGATAGCGTTAGATCTCTAACTAGTATTAATGTATTTTTGTTCTTCGTTCCAGGGGGTGTGGCGTTGTGAGCTGCCTTCGAACTGTGCCATGGCACTTCGCTTCCTGATTATAGCGAGAAGCGTGGCACAGTTTTCCCACCTCCATCAGCTCGCGCACCACATCGAATAGCACTTCAGCTGGCTGGTCATAGAAATCGTCTGTTTTCGGTGGTTGTTTTCGATGTCACTGTAAAATCGCTCTTGTACTTTAACCGTGGCTGATGACATGCACTTGCTGCCAAGAGAAGAATAAAAAAAGTTGTAACAAATATAATCGTCTGCTTTTAAGGCGAGTGCTAAGTGCATTTCGAATTATGCTCCGCAGCGCCGATTGGACGTTCGGGATTTGTTTACTTTCCTGCGGGGAGCGAATGAACGCGGAAATCGAGAATGAAGGTTTCTCGGCGGAGTTCCGGTAAAGATGAATCCTGTTTCTGTTACTTGATCGGAGTAAAACTGAACGCTTTTTTTCGCAATTATTTTTTGTTTACTGTGTTTATATGATGGAAATTGTGACAGTGATATAATCACCGAGTAATGTACAAAAGACCTCTTTTTGACGTCTCTTCTTTTGTCCGGAATATGTTCTTTTTGAGAACTGAACTTGAAAATTAGAAGTGAGTGAGAAGCGATGATCTTCGTTTCAAAACTTCGAAGTGGAGTTTTCTCAAGTGATAAACACTGTTGGACTCGCGCGCCGCCAAGGTAAACAAAATTTTCATCTGGGAGTTCACATCAGATAAAGAGATTCCTGTATCCAATAAAAATGCTTCCTTTAAGCTATGGACTTGAAGTTATCCACTTTTTGGAACATCATAAGCATCATGGACATCATCATCATCGACATTATCACCATCCTCATCACCATCATCACGCAAAGATGCCAGAGGAAAATGCAAGGTAAGAATTTTATAAGCTTATAATTAATAGAAAAATCGTTTGGTTTTATAAGATACTAAAATTTCAGATTTGCAGAATCTGTTGATTTGAAACTGAAAATGAGAAAAATGAACTAAACTTGACTGAGATGATTATTTTTTTAATTAATGCTCCGCGAAAAATATTTTTCTATTACCAAATTAATTATTTTTCTGTGAAATTGATGTATGTATACTATATTTAAAAACATTAATACGTGTTTCTCTTAGACAGCTCTTAGCTTTATTTTAAATGGAACTTTATAAAAAATGTACTGTGAATGACAAAATATTTTAACTAATATATTTTACTATTTATAATTTTTTTATTTGTCAATATTTATTGGGCTGCACATAATCTTTGAGGTGTACCTATCTGCGTGTTATAGATTTGGAATAATGCATATTATTATGTATAATTGTCATTAGTATAATGCATATTATTATATATAAATGAAATAATTGTTTAGATACGTTTACTAATTTTCAGAACGCACTAGCGTATTAGATATTATATTTTGATGTTGTGCAAATAGATAAATAAAGTACTATAGTTCTGAGTTTAACAGTTTGGGGATAATATTTGCCAAGGGGAATTATTTTTTTAACGTTCTTACTTCATTATGATTTTCAGTTTTACGATATTCTTTGTACGGATATTTGTATTTTTATTGCAAAGTAATAGCTTTTTAACTCTGCAGATTTTTTTAACAATATTTTTACAAAGTGATTTATTATCAGTTATATTGTAGATTATATGTTTCAAAACACTTACAACTTGAATGTGCATTTTTAATGTGCGTTTAAATTTTACAACATGTTTAAAAGGAATTTTCGTTGTTATTAATATATATATATATATTTTGGGACGTGAAGTACAAATTGCGTTGATTGAAATATTAAAAAAATTCAAATCAACCTCCCTGTTAAAAAATGGGAATTTTTGTGTTGGGAATAGATAAGACAGTTTTCAATCTCATATCCATATTATTATGTTACTGAAACCAATTACTAATTTAATTCTGTACAGTATCGTACGATATTAACAGTAAAAAAAGGCACACAGAGTTTAAGAAATATTTTTATAGTGGATCTTTTAAATATTAATTAATTTATTTATTAACTAAAAATTATGTGACGAAAATTGTTTTTGGCTAAATGTTATTGTTAACAGCAAAATCATTTTGTACCGGTATTTCGCTTTACGACTAAAATAAAACATTCGTCTAATTACAATATATAATTGTAAAGACATATTAAACTTTTCAATTTAACGCATCGCACGAAAGCTAATTATTCTTATGAAAATCTCTCAAAACATGCAGTTTCTCTTTTATTTAACACTTTAAATTTTTTAAACACAGTTTCAAAAATTACAAAAAAAATTGCGGTTATTCGGTTCTAATTTTGCAGTTAAAAAAATTACTTTTTCTGATAAGAAAAAAAATCTTAAAAATTTGTATTTTCTGATGAAAAATGGAAAATGTTACCAGTCTTCCCGTAGAGACCGTATTATGATAAATTCGAAACTTAATTTACGTTATTTTGGATTTAAAAAAGAAGAGCAATATTTAATATATCGTCTGCTTGAATCAATGATGTTTTCTCGGGATACTTTTGTTATTTTATCGTTATATTGTGCTGGCAATTCAAGATAGGGAATGTCTTTAGAACTTTGCAGGTTAGTTTTTAGACTGCAACCAGGTAAAGGAAAATCGGTTTGAAAAATTGTTGAACTGGATATTTTAAGGCGGCCAGGGACACAAAATTTTCCAAAAAAGCAAGCAAGCACACACACACACACACACACACACACATATATATTACTTTTTTTTAATTTTTTTCTTTAAGCATGCGGTAGAGATTTTAGAATCATTTTACAAAAAATCAAGTTTCTGCGATAATTACATTGGTACAATGTTACATTGGTACAATGGAAATTTTTATGACTGCCATTTTTGAAAGATATAATTAAAATTCTTTTCACGGTGCCTCTATGCAATTTCATATAGCGTACTTTTGTTCTGTTTTCATTAATTTGCCTTCAGGAATTTTTGATTCAGACTAAAATTCTTTTGCTGTTTAAAGGGATCGAAAATTTTACAAATAAAATATCAATGAATAAATGCAGTCAAATTATCTTGAGACGATTTCTATGCACTAAAGTGGAAAATTTATGAAATCAGAGCTATTGGTTGATATATCAAAAATTAAAAATGCTTTGAATTTTTAATTTCACGTTTCTCATAAACAAAATTTCTCATTGTACAAGTTTTTTTATATGCTTAATGATATTTTATAAAAAAACATTTCAGGGGGAAAAATCATCAAAAATGCAAGCAATTAGAAAAACAAAATTTTTTCAGGACTTTCTTAATCTAGCCAAAAGTAGCCGGTTTATGAGTACATTATATCAAACATTAACAATAAAGAAGACCTGGAATATCACCATGGTAGTCCCGATATTCCTATCATGGTTAGATGGCAAGGAAATGTTTCTACGTGAGTGAAACGAAACTATGTCTTTGTTTCGCTAAATTCATGAAAAATTAAAAATCTGTATACTGGAAGAAGATACCATTTGAGAGCTAAATCAAATTTACATTCTTAGTTCGGATGGCCGACTAATGGCTTGAAGCAGTCGACACAAGGATGAATTGGGAAAACAGAACTTAGTTTTAACTACAAAACATTGAGCTGGTGCAGTATCGGAAAGGAGTTATCAGTCGTTTGCTGAAATTGGTTATCATCTTGTTGATGACGCAGTGGACCAGTGCAAACATCTCAACATTTTAAAACCACAATTCGAAATATTCAGCACAAAAACTTATCCTGAAAAATCATTGCGAATTCACAAAAAAAAAAAAAAAAAAAGTATGACCTGAATAATATTCGATTTGGAATGGGCGCTGGTTGCTGCATAATTATCCCAGAGTTTTTTTAAAATTTTTTTATTATTATTATTATTATAAAGCGGAACCTTAGTTTTCAGATATAAACATCATAATTTTTTTTCTTTTGCAAGACTTGAGGTCTAAAATTTTAAAAAAAGGAAATTCCTCCACATTTTTTTTTAGATTGGCCTCAAAAACGTGTGGCATGAAGTTAAGTCGAATTTGGAAATGGGGAATTTGCTCAAAGCAAAAATTGCACAAAGCAGCAGATGCATATTCTCGGGGCATTAATTTATGGATTTTTCACGGGGCATTAATTTATGGATGTCTTACACTAGAAAATTAAATTTGCTCTCTGAATAAACCAAATTAAACTTAAATCATTTTTGAAAAACACGCACAGTACATTTTTACGATTTACTTCCAAATACAGAAAACAGAATTAAAAAAAATATGCGTTTGCTAATCTGTGAACAGGGTCTTAGAGGAAACTTACCCGTAGGAGTTTCAGATTTGCGAGATCAACTCACGACTAAGATCCATAATTGTGAATTTTTTTGCGTATTTTAAGAAACTTTTTAAAAAAAAGTTTTTGTTTGAACAGTAGTATTCTATTATTCTTTGTAAATATTTTTACCCTAATGTGTTTATAATATTTAATTCAGTTTATAGTAAAAAATATATCACTGAGGTGCTACTGTTATCACTCTGACAGATTTGCGTTTCTGCTTTTCCTAAGTTCGCTAAAATTACCTATTTTGTAGGAAATTTTAGAAAATGTACAAGTAATATACAATGCCGACGTTAAACAGAGGAAGAAAAAATAATGAATTTAAACAATAACACTTTTGGAGTGTATTTTAAATCTTTAACCGATATTTTTAATAATCTGAATTTTTAACAATTGTGAGATGCACATGAAAATCCGAGAAACTTGAAAAATTTATCACAAGATTCAAAAATATTAAATTTTTTTTGCTACTAATTATTTAAACAAATTTTTATGTACAGAGTAAGTGTCCGATCTTTGTGTTAATCACCTCCTTTTTTCAATGCTAGCAAGTCTAGATAAACTCACAAATATTCGTAAACAACACATATTTTTACTTAAAAAACATTTTTTTGTTTTTATTCTACAGTGTAGAATAATGAAAAAAAAAGATCAATCGATTAATTTCCATTGAAAACGTGTTAAAAAGGCAACTTTGTCACCAATCTGAAGTATTTAGTTCTGTGCTGTTAAAGAACAATGAGGAATTATGATTCCGTGTTAAATAGACCGATTATAAGTATTATTATCCTCTGATCAGACAGTTTTAATTTACTCTAACTGCAGGAAGTAAACGAGGCAATAGCTCTTAAGCTACCGTATTACACAGCTTCGAACTTGCGGTTGCGAGAATCGTCTGTGAGATGATAGAATGTTTCGACATCTTATGCAATCACTAAAGAATGCTTATTAACTTTGCTTTTTTAATTTTTATTTAATGTTGTAAAATTTTTTGTACAAATGTTTGGATTTTGGCAGAAAATTGTCAAACATCTATTTAAAATCTATGTATTATAAAATATCAAATTCCAAGAAGAAAAAAAAAAGTTTAGTGTTTACAAAAACGAAAAAAGAAATTTTTAATCTGCGTATAAAAAAAAGTAATTAACGCCTATTGGTCTAAAATTTTTTTTGACTGATCGCAAAAATATTTTAATATAAAAAATACGAAAATGATTACTGAACAGTGTTTATTATTATTATTTTATAAATAATTATATCAAAATTTAAACAGATAAATTGTCTCCTTAAAAAATTTTTTGGTTATGTTACGGAATTACTTAGATTACTCTTTAAATAAAAAAAAAATAATAATTTTGTGTAAATTCTGTCGTACAACTTTTTAGATTTCAGCAGATGAGGATTTTTCAAACTATTTTTATAATCTTTCTTGATATAAAATAATTGGAATTTAAATAAAAATAAAAATACAAAAAATCTAGATAACGATTCTTTAATTGTAACATGAAGTTCATTATTTCCAATATGGTTTTAAAATTTAAATGCTGGCCCGAAAAAATGTCATGCATTTTTCATAAATCACGTAAACATTTTTGTATACGGCATTTCATTTTTAATTTTTGATTGTTTTATAAATTCTTTATTACAGGATAAATCATATTCCCTTTTATAGCCCTGTTTGGAATTAAAATATTCTATTCGTGGGATATAGCACTATGTGAAATCCAAGAAAAAATTTTTTCTTTGGCCAGCGTATTAAAGGATTAATTAGAGCCAGCTCACATAAAATTTTATGCCAGCCAGACGTCAAATATTTAAATAAGATATACGAAAGGTTATACATATGGTATGTATAACAAAAAAATTGCTTGATACAAGTTATAAATGTTTTCATTATTTTGTGACATCTTTAGTATTGATGTTCGAACTTTAATGTTTAAAATTTGTAATGATGGGTTTTACTACTTATATTGTATTTACTGCGTTCAGCTTAAAGCCTTATATGGTTATAGATCTTCAAGCTGGTAGTAGCCATTAAATCGGCTTTTTATTTTTATTTTTATTTATTAAAAAAAATTTTTTTTAAAAGAAGCTCTACACTTTGTGATATACGCTAGCCTCAAATATGAATTTTCATTATGACTTTTAAATATTATTTCTGGTTTATATGTATTTAAAAAATCCGTTACATCTGCTAATTAACTGAATTCGGTTTAATGCGTTTGGTCAAACCTCAGCTTCATTTCAAAATCTGTTGGCATCTTCAGAACAATCTCTGTGGAAGTCATGACATCATACTTTGGAGGTGACTAGAAGTGTGCCAGTTTTATAAAACAGTACGGCAATAATTTTAGGGAAAAAATGTTTGTTAAAAATTTGATTGGTTTCCTAGGTTAAATATTTTGCTGATCAGGAAAAATATATTATTTCCCTAATTCAGCACGTTGTTATAAATCATCTCTTGCCATTTTTTTTTTTACTCATCTATCATTATTTCGTATTCGTGACCAAAATTCTTATAAAAATTTAGAAAAGTAAGATAGTGTACAAAATTAGACTTTTTCGTCACTTGTTGGGTCGCTTTCTGTTAATCGATTATGAATCTTATTTCAATAACCACCAAAAGGAAAGTTCAATTTGAGATAGTTTAATTGAAAATATCAAAAACTCATGCTATTAATAATTCTAGAGTCTTAATAGTTTATACCTGTGTTTTGTCTTAATAGTTTATACCTGTGCGAAGTGACTTTTCTATATTACTGTAGGTTGCTTTGGAGAACTATATTTTTGGCTGACAGGCCATTTTTCGAAATACTAGAGTAGTTTCTTTTCTCTTCTTCCTCGGCTTGGAGTAACATTAAAACATTTTATCTACTTAGCATTGTTTAACGGAAAATAAAAGTTTTACTTTAAAAATAGCATATTCCCCCTTCCAGCCAATATATGGTACCCAAAGCAGTGTGACACTGATCCACCATTTTCACCTAACCTCAATGACGAATTCACCATGAAATATCATTCAAATACTTCTTAATCGTTGTCCTATTCGAACAATGGTTGTGTTGCTCTATTTCCATTAATTTCTGTGGCACTCTATTCTATATATATGGTGCTACTGAGGCTTTTTTCTTTTCCGTATTCAGTTACAGAAAACAGACTTCATATAGCATCACATAGGTATTTAGCCTAATGTGAAAATATTCGAATTAAGACTGGCATATAAAGCAGGAAAATTTCAAACGATTTATCACTTTACGCCTTACTCATTGAATTAAATGGCTTAATTCTAGATGATTTAGTCCAATGCATATTAATGACTTTTCATTTGCAGAACCGACTACATTTTCTTATATCATACAGAGTTCTATTTTTTTTTTCAAAATGTTTGTTTTATCTAATCTTAAATGTAAACTGAGGTCTATTTTTTTTTCTGTTTGCCATTCCAGAAAACAGACTCTGTTTTAGCATCACATAGGTGTTCAGCTTAAGGTACAAATATGCGAATTAAGACTGGCATATAAAGGAGGACATATTCAAACGATTTATCACTTTACACCTTACTCATTGAATTAATTGGCTTAATTCTGATCTTATATGATATTGAGTTCTATTTTTTCTAATGTTTGTTTTATCTAATCTTAAATGTAACTGAGGTCTATTTTTCTTCTTCTTTGTATTCCATTCCATAAAACAGACCCTGTTTTAAGATCACATAGGTGTCCAGCTTAAGGTACAAATATGCGAATTAAGACTGGCATATAAAGCAGGACATATTCAAACGATTTATCACTTTACACCTTACTCATTGAATTAATTGGCTTAATTCTGATCTTATATGATATTGAGTTCTATTTTTTCCTAATGTTTGTTTTATCTAATTTTAAATGTAACCGAGATCTATTTTTTTTTCTTCTCTGTATTCCATTCCAGAAAACAGACCCTGTTTTAGCATCACATAGGTGTTCAGCCTAAGGTTAAAAATATGCGAATTAAGACTGGCATACGAAACAGGAAATTTTCAAACGATTTATCTCTTTACGCCTTTGCCCATCGAATAAATTAGTTTAATTCTAATCTTGCGTGGAATAGTTCTAGAAAGCACAACCATATTCTCCCCTTCCCCACCTTCCTCTCATCTGTATATTAAATACTCCTTCAAACTAAAACCCAGAGCGCATTCCAGGAATTTCACCTTTCCTTATTAATCACAATTTACTCCCATGTTCCTCCGCGGAAATATCCTTCTGGCTCTTCCCCAGAAACGAATTAACTAACGGGAGAGAGAGAGAGAGAGAAATCTCCCCACAGCCTCCTCATTAAATCAAACTCTCTCTCCGCACCATCAGCTGTGAGGCTGTCCGACTGCGCATGCGCCCGATTTGCCGGTGAGCGAGGTCGTTGAACCCCTGACCGAGTAACGGGGCACGTCAAGCCGAATTAAATTTTTGCGCAATCCGGAGTGACCCGTCCAGACAAAAAAGAAGGGAAAAAAAGGGAAATTTTGCGTGAAAAAACGCGTTGGGGTGACTCTTTATTTTTTTTTCTATTTTTTTTTGGCATTACCGTTATTATTATTATTTTTTTCCCATTCTCCCCGTGATTTGGGTGCTGAAAAGGAGGTCACTGCGGTGATGCGAGAATTTACGTGAGAGATGTTTTATTTGTATGGATTGGAGAAGGTAAAAAAAAATGATAGTGCGCATTGAGTTTCTTTCAGGAGCACGATCGGAGGGAGATGCTTTGTGGCTGCTGCAAGTACAGAAGAAGAAGAAAAAAAAGAAAAAAAACCTATTAACCTTCTGCTTAATTTACTTGCAGACTAAATATACTTTTATACAATGTGGCAAATTGGTGGCGATTGCACGCAATCGTTACTGGGAAAAATAGTTAAATATTTTTTTTCAAATAAATGAATAGTTTTTCTCACTCCGACGGGTACAAAGGAACAAACACACAAAAAAGTTTAAAATAAAAACACATTGCAAAAGAAAAAAAAAAATCTGCGACTTATAAATTTATTTATCTCTTTAATTTACTTATTTCTTTGTTTAACTTTCAATAATCCTCAACAGTCACCCACACGGTGTAGTGGTAGCTCAGCTTGAGTTCAAATCCCGAATAAGGCTTGGTTGTTTCAGTGTCGTCCCCCACATAGGGAGCAATGCTGACTCATCTATAGGGTGCTCCCATAATAAAGTAGCCAATAAAATAGCGGTGAATAACAAAAGGTGAATATCTAACGACAAGTGCCTCCACATTAGACTAAATATATATATATATATATATATATATATATATATAATCCTCAACAAATTGCCACTAAAATTTAAAAAAAGATTTCTGTCTGCCTTGACTCATTTTTAACGTCGGTTTTCATTTAAGCGTAGTATATATATTTCAAGCGGAATCTGATTGGTCCTATATACACATGATGCCATCATTTTAGAAAAAAAATTCAGTTGTCAATATCAATAAATTATTTCTGTATTTTCCTGTCTATGAACGAATCATATAATTTTAGATTGAATTAAAAAAGGATTATTTTTTTTTGTACTTATAACAAATGTGTTTCGTAGAGACTTTGGGGCATATTTCTTTCTCTCTCTGTTTTTCAAATAATATAATTTATTACATAGTTTATCCTTTTATATATATATATATATATATATATATATATACACTCAAAATCAGTTACTTCAACGAGTTTATAACTTATTACTGTATTACTGTACAATATCCCAAGTAACGATAGTTGTTCTTTAATATTCAATGTATTAGTTCTAAGATTGTCTCGGTGTATGGTTCCTTTTTTTACGAAGTTAATGTGCCAACTTAAACACTTCAATAAGCATATAGCAACATATTAAACTGTTATCCCTCGAAACGATATTTGCTTTTTATTTTTCAGATTTTAGATCTTCTCGATGCGTGGTTCCTTTACTTGTCAACTTGATGTGTCAGTTTAGATACTTCCCATTTGTTATTACAAATTAAAGTGATTCCCGTGTAACAATAGTTGATCCTGATCGTTCAGTGTTTCTATTCTAAAGAGTGTCGTGAATACATTGTACCATGTCTTACCAATTAAACGTATCAACTTCAAAAGTGCTTCAATACGTTTATAATATCATATGGAAGAGATATCCCAATCTATGATATTTTCAATTTATTGATCAATGTTTCTGATCTAAAGATTGTTGCGAATGTTTTGTTCTTTTTTTTAAAATTTTTTCTCAATCTTTCGAAAGTATTCGACTTATTTCATTCAAAGCCATCGAGGCGATGAAATATGATTAAAAATGGCTGCAGTTCCTGTCACTTACCGTTGTTGATTTATCATTTTCTTTCGGAGACCTTTCGCCAAATCTGGCAACCTTTAAGTTTTTCCTTTGTTAGTTGGCCTCTTTCTACTGAACAACCGGAACAAAAAAATAGAGTAAACCTTAAAAGTCGCCAATGGTTGATAGTGGTAACTACAGCCTCAAAAATGTCTATTATTCGATAATCCTTAGAGTTTTAATATTCATATCATATAATATTCGTAGGATGATCTTGTCAGTTCAAATTCATGCAAGGACGTATTAAAATGACATTAAGAAAGTCACGTTGTACATATTTGTTGTTGTTGTTTCTAAGCCCCCTGGGCTAGTACTTGCTAGACTAGGTCCACGAGGCTCTGTCGTGTGAGCAAAAGGGAGGCAGTAGTATCCCGATCTTCTGTATGCATGCTGGCGGGAGATACTTAAACAGCCCTCCACAACGTGAGAAGAGTTCGCAGGAGCAGGGACAAGGGGGAAAGACCTTACTGGAGTTCTCGAAGCGCATACTTTTTGTACTCCGAAGATGAGCCAAGGCAGACTGTATTGGTTTCAGGGTTCATATTTACATCATGTTGTCAAATTAATGTGAAGACATAATTTTAAGATTAAGGAGATTGAAAAAATATTATTATTTTATTGCGTTGACGTACCTCGTATAAGATATGAAATTAAAGGCTCCACGGAGTGAATCTTTACCTCTTGTGAAAAATGTAATTTGAAATTTTAGATTAAATAAGTTGATGTTGAAATCATTTGAATAAAAGCCTGCAATCATCATTTTCCTTTCATCGTATTAATAATATGACAAGTGTATTTAAAATGTGATGTTAATAATTTTTTTTCTCTTCGTAAAATTGATGCACTGATAGATTGTATCTAAAATTTGAGATAGTAAAAAAATGTATGCTGAATTACTTGTATTCTTGTACTGTATGCTTCTTGTACTGTATGCTACTGTATTCTTGTACTGTATGCTTGTATTTCTTAAAATACAAGCATACAGTATCCATACTCTGTCCGTTTTACTGTCGCAGTGAGGAGGAGAGACTTGCGAACTGTTTGAGCTGTAGTGCCTCTGGTGATAAGGACGACTGCCAGTAGTAACTTTATCATGGCATGATTTACAGTGATTTTTTTTGTCTCTCTCTCTCTCTCTCTCTCTCTCTCTCTCTATATATATATATATATATATATATATATATATATATATATATATATATATATATATATATATATATATATATATATATATATATATATATATATATATATATATATATATATATATATATATATATATATCTCTGTGGATTGGTACAAGAGGTGCCTAAGTCAGTTTTCTCTAAGATGACTTTGTTTGCTTATGTCTCTTTAAAAATATATTATTTTCAATGTAAGAAGTACCCAAGCCTGTCCGATGATTTAAAAGTGTTTTCTAAACCATTGTACAGACTTCTTACATTGAAAAGAATATTTTTTTAAAGAGACATAAGCAAACAAAGTCATCTTGGGACAGATTTGGGTACTTCTTACATTGAAAATAATATTTTTTAAAAGATACATAAGCAAACAGAGTCATCTTGGAGAAAATACATGACTTAGGCACTTCTTGTATCAAGCCACAGGTGTGTGTATGTATGTATGTATGTATGTACGTGGTGTGTGTGTGTGTGTGCGTTTGAAGGTGAAGCTCACGTACGCACGTGTGTACTCGCCTCTCTAAACGTGCTCCATCATTCTCCAGTCGTTCCGATCAGATATTGGAAGGAATTAAGTAAGGCTACATCGGTGAAGGGAAACAGGAAAAATGCAGTGTACAAAGTGGTAATGGACGCAACTGACTCACAATAAGTGATAATGGATTAACTGACCCACATGCATATGCGAAAACAAGGAAAAGAGCATATATGTCACTTAAAGGCTTTTCGTGGCAGGAAAAAAGTAAAAAATAATCTTTATTCACGTGTATATATCACACTTTCGTTCCTTAAAAATGCCTTTAATGCACTTATTTTCCTTGTCGATGCATTTGGGTCATTTCAGTCAGTGACGGATGATGTTAATTCGACTAACTACATCTTGCCTTCGTGGCCTTCGCGTACGAAATTGGCATCACATGCCAGGTGATGTAAATTATGAATGTGAGTCATCTTTTCCAGAGTTCTCCTTCTTAATAGATCTAACGAAATCTAAGACCAGGTACAGGATTGGATGCGGTAAGAAATTATTATACATATAGGTACTTAAAATAAATAATACACACACACACACACACACATATATATATATATATATATATATATGCGAACACAGTGAAATTTCTATACAGTGTGGTTACAAATTCATAGTACAAACTTTACGGGTTGGTACAGGATGCAGTAACAATCATTTATTGTATGGGTGCTAGTGACGCGTTGAGGTACAAACAAAGGAAAGAGAAATTGTTTATTGACAGTTTCGTTGACAAGTGCTATGTTTACAACAAGAGTTCAAAATTGTGTCCATCAACAGTAATACATGCTTGGCATCGTCGATGGAGCAATTGGCATAGAGTTTCAAAGATTCCAGGTATTTCACGGAGACATACAGCGACAACGGATATTCGAGTGACGAGATCCTCAACAGAGTCATCTGGAGTCGCATAAACGTGACTCCTCAGATGTTCCCATAAGAAGTAATCGAGGATCGATAAAATGAGAGATCGTAGTGGACAAGGGACTGGTCCCAGCAATCATAAGCGGCCATCGCGCCCCAAAAGTGGCATCCAGGTAATTGTGCACAATAGTGCTGAAATGAGCTGGCGGCCCATCATGCTGAAATCATAGTAGGTCCGGAATTCGTCTATGATGAAAGGTCTTCTGATACATTGGTAGCGCAGCTCTGCCATTACCATTTGCACGGCCGTACATGAGATGCATGTCTACTTTTTCGGCATACGTAAAGTGTCACGACAGCACATTTGAGTATGTCATGTTCCCGCAGATGCATAGCGTTCGTTGATGGGCGGCAAGCCACCTACTGCTCTCTACTGGCAACGGAACGAAACAATCACTCCATTTTCTTTCTTTTCATGCCTCTTTTCTGTGTTTGTGCCTCAAGGCGTCACTTGCGCCCATACATTCCTATACAATAAATGATTGTTACAGTGTGCTTTACCAACCCTTAAAGTTTGTACCATGAATTTGGAATCACCCTGTATGGCGACTAGTCATGGTTCCGAAAAAAAAGTGGCCGTTTTCAGGGGTAGCCATCGAAAAGAGGTTTCTTCCATAACATTGGCTGTATGTAGTCTTTAATCGGTTCTGAACAAAATATGGCCGTCTAGGAGGGTGGCTGGCTAGAGAAGTTTTACAGTATGTATACGTTAGGGCCAAAGTCCGAACAATTCGCGAAATGGCCGGCAACTTCTAGCAATCAAACATAAAAAGACAAAGAACAATTGTCCTTTTCTGTTTGATTTTGAAGTGATTTTTTTTGTAAAGGGTTTTTCACAGCGCTAGTAATATGAGTTTGAACTGGTATGATCAACTCCCGTAACTGCATGAACTTCTAGCTTTGGCTTTGGCCTTTTATTGGCCATTGATTGTCGGACACATCACGAGTTGGGCGGAGTAGTCGTCAATTCTCGATTTTTTCGGGCTTTAGCCAAGTGACTTGGCCAGTGCTGGAAGTGGCCGGCCATTTCGCGAATGGGCCAAATTTGGACTTTTGACGTAACAACATACGTTTATATATATATATATATATATGACAGGCGTTGGCTTTTGCCTGCTAATGTGTCGTTTGCAGTCTTCTTGTTTTATAGTCCATGGCATCGAGGGAAGGCATACACTCAAAAAGTACTCAGCATCGTCTAAATTAAGTAGAGTTTATTCAGTTCAATGTCATAATACCACCTCTCCAGATCTACGCATTTCATTATTCGCCATTTCTTTTTTAGAGCCGTGGCGAAACACATCTGATAGCATCGACTTCTATTCCCGCTCTCCCCAAATTCGCGGGAATCTCAGCGCGCCAACTCTCCTTGGACATGCGCAGAGCCCTAAACAGACATCTTTCAAGGCTAAATAAAATGTAAACGTTTCTCCTCGACCTCAGAACTCAGAGGCGCACGAAGATTATATAATAAAAGGGAAATTCCCTTTCCCAATTCGCGTCTTTGAATACGAACAATTAGAGGCGAATTACGCCACGAATATAATTTAATTCCCAAGCCCCCTTTAAATTTAGAATAATCATTCTTTTCCCACTAAATCCTTTACATATATATATATATATATATATATATATATATATATATTTACAGTGGCTCCCAAAAGTGTTTGTACACTTATGATTTTCAATGAAATAGGGGTCTATCCATTGATTAAAATGAATATTTAAAATGGGTATTTAATAATAAGATCTATAATCTATTCTTAACAAAACTACATGAAATATTTTGAAAACATAGTAAAACTTTATTTTTAAGAAACCAATAATCCAAAAGTAACAAAAACTTTATCTCACAAAAGTCATCGTACACTTGTCAAAAATCTCTACATATTAGTAAATATTCTAATTTTTCGTTAAATTAATATTTAGTAGATATCCTTTAGCATCCACAACAGCTTTTAAACGTCTGGGAATAGATTGCTTTAGTTATTTTGTAATTTTTGCATCAATGTTCATCCATTCTTCCATCATAATTGTTTTTAGTTCGCTTTTCGTGTGAATGTCGTGTTTTCGTACTCGAACATCCAGTTCTCTCCAAATATGTTCCATTGGGTTTAAATCTGGCGATTGAGGTGGTGTTTTCAAAACTTGTCGACAATTATAGAGACACCAGATGCGAACGTTGAGAGCCGTGTGCTTAGGATCGTTATCTTGATAAAAAAAAAGTTGTTTCCAATACCCAAATTTTGAGCTGATAATTTTAAATTGTCTCTTAAAATATTTATAAAAACAGCATGATTCATTATGCCATCAATAAATATCAAATTTCCTAGTCCTGATGCTGACATGCACCCCCACACAAGGATACCTCCACCGGCATGCTTAACTGTTCCTACTAAGTTCTTGGGATTAAGTTCCTCATTTTTTTCTTCTCCATACAATTAGACGCCCATCAGCACCAAAAATGTTCATCGGCAAATAAGACATTATTCCAATAGGTTTGGGGCTTATTTATCATTGATAGTGCGAAGGGAAGCCTAAACTTTCTGTTTTTCTCACTCACAAAAAATTTTCTATGGGCAGAACGCCCATGTAATCCAGCTGTTCTGAGAACTCATAAAAAAATTTCAAGTGAAATTGAAGTAGAAAATGTTTCATTGAATTCTGCAGAAACTTGTACAGCACTCAAACGTGAATTTTTCACATATTTTCTAATTATAAATCTCTGATCACGTTTTGTTAACTTTGCCGGATGGCCTTTTCTTACCTTGTTTTCGATCCAATTTTCTTCTTTAAAGCGTTTTTTTCACATACTGCACAGTAGAATGGGATAAATTAAGTAATTTAGCAATATTTCGAACTGATTTACCACTACTATGATGAAAAATAATCAATTTTCGAATGCTGTTTGTTGTTTCTTTAGGACTACGAGCCATTTTTAAATAATAAATAGAATATTACGGAGTAGGCAAGCAAAAATTAAAGCCAAACGATATTTTAAATGCCACCACAATTCAAAAATAAAAATAAAGCGCCAGACGATAATTTTAATTATGAATTTATCCGAAAATATTTCAGTGTACGATGACTTTTGTGAGATAAAGTTTTTGTTACTTTTTGATTACTGGTTTCTTAAAAATAAAGTTTTACTATGTTTTCAAAATATTTCATGTAGTTTTGTTAAGAATAGATTATAGATCTTATTATTAAATTCCCATTCTGAAATATTCATTTTAATTAATGGATAGACCCCTATTTCATTGAAATTCGTAAGTGTACGAACACTTTTGGGAGCCACTGTATATATATATATATATATATATATATATATATATATATATATATATATATATATGAATACTTCATTAAATTATCTCAAAATAAACATCCATTTCCTCGCAATAAGGAGATTTACTTGACTGCTATATGACCAATGGATAGATCCAGTATCATAGGCAATAAAAAATTCTAGGGGAGTGAACAATGTCTGACCAAAACACAAATAAAACCCGTTTTAGTTTAACACTTTGTAATAAAATTATAAGGACATAAACTTTCGAGATCGAGAAGACTGGGAAAATGTAATGCTCTTTCGGACATATTGCATAAATGGAAGTGTAACCAGAAGGATAAGAAAATGAGTTTAAGGTAAAAAAGTGGGATACGCACAACAGGTAAACCCACTACCTAGATGCATTACTCCCTGAAACATGTAGTTTTTTAAACCTGAAACGGCATTCCGTTTTTACTGTGAACCTCGGTACCTCTGACCTTCCTTTTGTCTATGTCTCCAAAGAGCTGGCAACCCTACGGGTTACGGATAGTCTTGTGAGAATAAATGGCTTAAAAGTGTTCCATAAATATCGCGCAAAAATACTTCCAAACACATGACAATATGTCTGGTTCTGCAAATCGTTATATTTCAGAGCACTTGGAGGAAGGCCGCCTGAAACTTGACAAGGAAGATCTATCGCCTTGAGGCGTTCACTTCTCACCAGCTGGCTTCATTTTGTCACAATTTCGCTAGTACTTCTTTTCGAGGAACGGGAAAAAGAACTGCCTGATCATCCGGCGGAGGCTTTGATATCAGGAGGAACTAATAACCGCTTGACTAAATACGTTGTTTCAAAGTGAGATAATAGGCGTTTTTTATACTCAAGCGATTGTTTAAAAGGATGTAAAAGTTTTCAAGGATAAGTCCAGCAGTGTACAGACGAATTTAAACAGGAATTAATGACCGAGAAAAGGTGCTTAAATTTAGATCCGAGCAGAAATAAACTCCGTTTGGAAATGCAGATCATCGACTTGAGGAATTCGACGTTAATTTATGTTTGATTTGCGAAAAGAATGGAGATACGGTATCTCGAGCTGTTTTGCATATCTGAAGAATGTTGATCAGAGATCTATTTTTGTGCCATTAGAAGGCAGATAAAATAAAAGTGCCCATGGAGAAATTTTCAGTTTCCTTCTTTAAAGTCGATACGTTTTTTTAACTGTAAAATGAAATACGCAAAATGATAGGTAGGTACTGGCATATTTTCATTTAAGAAGTTGCAGCATGAGGTCCTGGGCAGTTTGTCATGCTTTGTCGCCTTCATTGGATTATAAACTATAAAAGAACTATCTTCCCAGAGAAAAATATTTCCACCTTCCCGATCACGCTTTCATCATGTTACCGCTTTTTGGCACTACGTACAGTTGTTTACAACAGTTTTCAAAGATGAAGTACAGTAAAAGTAAAAATTAGATAAAAAAATTTATGACCTTAAGAATTCACCAAGAATTGCAAGTACTTCCATCAAACTCGACACATATGCATTAGGTTCTGAAAACAAGGTCAAATAGTTTGATACTGATGTTGCCCTCTTTTTGAATGACATAATATAAAATAAAAAAAATGTAAAGTAAGTTTTGTTACTTATATACATATACTATATTATAATTTTATATGCGAGACAATTCTTCTTCACACTGTGTAGTCCAGGCGAGCCAAAAAAGGTTTGACACCCATGGACTAGGTTTCGCGGGATAGATTGGCGCAGTCAGGAGAAGGGGTCGCTTGAGCTGAAACCCCCCCTGGGCGTTTAAATAGATATCCTTTGAGAAAGGAATAACGACTAGTGTAACACTGCAAACTTTGGGAAAATAGTAACAATTGGTAGCAATAAGATCTAGTTGCCCTGCTAGTGAATTTCACACTGCGCGAAAGTTATGAAACCATATTTTAAAATGACATTTGATTAACCTTCATAATTTTCGGAAAAATACCGTAGATAGGACGAACTTTGTTTTACGGCGGACTTCAGTTTATCTTTTACTGAACCTTATCTTCTTTGCACATAAACCCTGTCATGGCGGAGTAGATGGTCAAGGCATTAGATATCACTACATGTGAAGGGTATTTTTCCGCGTACACCTGGATTCGTTCCCCCATGTATTTTCATCCTATAAGAAGCTTTTCAAAATTCGACGAATACAGACATGTTGTACATTTTACAAATTCACTATTGCTGTAATTTTAACACATGGTCCGAACGCGTCGAAACGACTTATCACATAACTGCTGGTCGAAGGGTTTTTGGCCTCCTGTTGAAAGACGTTAAAATGATTCCAGAATTTTCCCCTCCAAAAATTACGTTTCCTCTTCCGAAATCGTAGTCATCCTGCGTCAATGCAATGACCTTGATCTCTCTTAATGTGTCTCTGAAGGCCGCTTTTTTTAACGCCTTTGAATTTTCAATTAAGTGTCTCGTCGCAGAAATAAGGCATGGGCAGAACTGTAAACAAACAATCTTCGATAATCGTCTGCGCTTGCTTTAAAAGGTGGTAAATGTGATAGGCGGTTAGAATTTGCCCTTGGCTTAAAAACATTGACGCTTAAATTGGCTTTTCAAAATGACGCCAAAACAAACAAGTTTATTATTTTACCCTCGTTAGGTTTTCAGTTCGAAACGTCAAACTACACCGTTTTAAAATCATCCAGAACCTAGATACAAATTTAATGCTTTTTCCCCCGATAAAAATTAGACATTCAGAATAAGGCATACACATTGTCTTAAATGGCCCTTATACACATTGTCCAGTTAATTTTGCCGAGCGGCATAATCTAGCCGCTTTTCTATTTGTCACTTCCGAATGTTAGTAACCTATGCCTTAAAGGGATTTTATAAAACGCAGATTTCATTTTATATGATATAGTTGAACTTTTTAAAATCTTCTATCACGGAGTACAGTTAAAAAGAAAAATCCAAGCCGACAATCATTGGAAAAATTTTCTCCGTAAGTTATTATTGAGCGGAGCGAATCCAATATGGCTACTACGTAGCAGCCTTAAGTACATTATTATAAACAAAAAATAGGGAGAGTTAAATAGCGATTACATATTAATCTATTTCAGAAGAAAACATTTTTTTTTTGTGGCACAAAAAATAAGAAGTGACCATGTTCCACTTTCAGTATTTCGTTCCTACCCAGCATTTCATTTCGTTGACTGTTAATGACCATTATAAGGAACTCTTAAACAAAGGTAAACTGTTAAACTGTCTTAAGGGATATAGAAAGAAGAAAGAAAACAAAAATTGCTTTCTTTCGTCTCTGCGAGATTTGACCGCCAAGATACGAAAGTGATCTGTAGAAAAATGCCACGGGAGGCTCAATACTATTTTTATCTACCAAGGAATTTTATTTACCGAGATAAAAGTTGCTTTGATTGATAGATTTTTTTTCGTTTCCAAAATATGCGTTTTTATCTAGCTCTTTGTTTTTCCCCCTCGAATATATTCTGTGAAAATCTATGGGGTCACTGAACCCGTCGCCACCTCTGGAAGTTTTGAGAGAAACGTATGACGCTGCTAAGAATTGTGACTGCATTGCATCACTTATCGACACTGGATCATTTAGCAGATCGGGCACTATATATATATATATATATATATATATATATATATATATATATATATATATATATATATATATATATATATTTATATATATATATATATATATATATATATAAATATATATACATATATATATATATATATACATATATATATATATATACATATATATATATATATATATATATATATATATATATATATATATATATATATATAAATATATATATATATATATATATATATATATATAAATATATATATATATATATAAATATATATATATATATATATATATATATATATATATATATATATATTATATATATATACACAGTGGAATCTCGATCGATCGTTTTCGGATCCATCGTTTTTCCGTATGTGTCGTTCATTTTATCCAGTCCCAACGATCATATTGCTTTGTTATGTTTCCGCATCTATCGTTTACCCGCATTTATCGTTCATTTCAATCGGTCCCTTGAAAAACGATAGATCGAGATTCCACTGTAAATACACACACACACTGCTGGCCATTAAAATTTCAACACCATGAAGGAGGGATATACAAACGTCGAATTCGCATGAGCGAAAGAAGATGCTAGGATAAGCAGATGATTAGCATTTAAGCGCAATCGAACGGCGCAGGAGGGAGAAACGACATATCTGTATAAAAGGAAAGTTATGCAGCGGGTTTCTCACTCGGAAATCGCATTTGAATGTTGGTTGTTTGTGAGAAGATCGTGTTATACCTCGTATAAGAAAGAGAAACGTCTACCAGCACGTGTCGGAATTAGATAGTGGCAGGAGAGCCACTATCTCTCCTATCGTGGCCTATCGAGAGTGCGGTTTATCGTTCCACGATATTGCTACTCGCATTGGTCGGAATACAACAACTGTGCATTCCGGAAATCGTTTTCTTACAGATCGTTAATTTGTGAATTTTGAAGGCTGAATTCGGTCCCAAGACATGAAGATATCGGTTTAAAACGTTTTTAATTGTTTCTAAAATGAAACTGTTTGTGGAGTTATGTAAAACCGCAATGGCTTGTAATTGGCTTAGGGCAGGAAGAAGCAAATGATTTATGCAGATGCGCTTTACACGTCATTTGATTTAACAGATAAAAGTGAGCCTGTTTGTCAGAGTTTTCATTGTTACGAATCGACAATGTATCTAACCATGCAAGACCGGGATTTTCTCGTTAAATGTTATTATGAATGCGATAGCAATGAACGGCGTGCTTTGCAAAGGTATCGTTCAGTAAGAGGAATACGCAGAGGGCCAATGACACCGCAGGGTTTGGGGAAAATGATGGCAAAGTTTGAAGCCACGGGTTTGTTATCTGTTACATCTGGGAGGGGAAGGAAACCTGCTCCTGTGGAAACTGAGGAGGCTGTTGCATTAGCAGTGGAGGAAGCAACAATGGAAAGCACACACGGTTACGGCAGCGTACGTACGTGCTGTCGCACGTCGAATGGACGTACCATGGAGTACGGTGTACAAAATTGTCCGTAAAGTGCTGCAGTTCTACCCATACAAAATAAAACATGTTCAAGAACTTAAACGTAATGATCCTGCTGCAAGAAAATCTTTCGCTTTGGAATTCCTTGCACGGATGGAAATGGGCGAACATTGGCCATGGAACATTTTGTGGACAGATGAGGCCCATTTTTACCAAAATGGCGATGTCAACACCCATAACTGCAGGATTTGAGCCTAACAAACCCCTCATGTTATCTACCCAGTTCCATTGCATTCTCCTAAAGTCACCGTTTGGTGTGGTATGACAGCTAGTTTCATAATTGAACCATTTTTCTTTGAAGAGCAGTCGACAGCTGGACCTATTACATGCACTGTGACTGCAGCTCGCTTAGAGTCAGTGTTAAGATGTTTCGTGATACCTGAAGTCCAGCAATGTGGAATTTTAGTCACCACGATTTTTATGAAGGACGGGACCCCATCGCACATTGGTTCATGTGTCACACTGTTACTTAAGCAACATTTCACGAATGAACGGATTATAGGCCGAAACTTCCTCATAAAATGGCCACCCCGGTCACCAGACCTCAACCCCTGTGACTTCTGGCTATGGGGTTATCTCAAAAGCACTGTTTATGGTGATAACCTAAAGAATTTGGCGGAATTGAAAGATGCGATACACCGACATGTCCGTAACATTCCTCCTGATACGCTAAGAGCTACTGCTGAGAATGCAGTAATGCGATTTAACTTGCTTTCGGAAAATGGTGGACGCCACATTGAACATGCTTTGTAACACGTTTCAGAAACGATTAAACATATTTTAAACCGTTGTCTTTATGTCTTATTTCGTTTAACAATATTGCTTACAGCGCCATTTCCCCCCTGGTGGTGAGTTTTTGAACTTTTTCTTTTTTTCGGCGGAAAAGAAATTCTCATGACCTCCTTTAAACTACTACCAAGTTTGATAACATTTGGTCCAGTAGTTTTCCTTTTATGACCATTTCAAATTGGAACTTTAATTATAACCACCCTATATATATATATATATATATATATATATATATATATATATATATATATACATTCACACACACATATTTTATATATATATATATATATATATATATATATATATATATATATATATACATTCACACACACATATTTTATATATATATATATATATATATATATATATATATATATATATATATATATATATATATATATATATATATATATATTAATTGAACTAGAACAAGTGTGACAAAAGGCTTTAGAATTTAAACTGAATAAAAAAATTGTATCCTAACAGTCATGATGTTTTGCGAAAACTCAACAAGTTTTGAAACGTGCTGCTAAACCCAAAGCAATTATTTGATCCTTTAATGTATGGCTAAGCAATTAGACTTTTCCCTTTGGGTGTATTTTAGATTAAAAAGAAAAAACCCAGAAGGTTTAGTACTCCTATACTCCCAATTCTTCGATTTGATTATATACCTGCTACTATAAACGCTCGTTAACTTTATGTAACGTCGTTATGTAAGCTTGCGCAATTTCAGTTCTTTGCCCTCGATAGCGAAATTTTAACGTTGATGTCTTCCTCGAATATGTCTGAGGCGTATCCTCGTCGTGAGATATGGAATGCTCAGAAACGGGATCAAAGACCTCACACACACACACACACACACACACACACACACATATATATATATATATATATATATATATATATATGTATGTATAAGCCAATAACTGAAATAAGTGTCAAAATGCTTTAAAATTTAAACTGAACTAAAAAAAAATTTAACCTAATAGTCATGATGTTTTGCAGAAATTTAACTAGTTTCGAAACGTGTTACCAAGCCCAAAGCATTTAATTGTCCCTTTAATGCATGTCTACACAATTAAACATTTCCCCTTTGGGTGTATTTTAGACTAAAAACCAGAAGGGGTAATTTATAATATACTCCCAGTTCTTGATTATATGCCTGCTGCTACTAAACGCTCGTTAACTTTTACTCGTTATGTAAGCTTCCTCGATTTTTAATGCTTTGTCCTCGATAAGCGAAATTTTTGACGCCGATGTTTTTCCTCGAAAATGTCTGAGGCGTATCCTCGTCGTGAGAGATATGGAATGCTTTTTTCGGTAAATTTATTCAGTACGCAGCGGAAAGACGATAATAAACATAAGAGAAAACTGTTTTAAAATACAATCGTAGCGAAGAAATAAGGAAAAAAAATCGAGAATGGAATAGAATTTAATATCAGTGGAAGAGATTAAATTTCAGCTTTTAGAATGATACGAGCATTCTGTGAGGGCAAAAAACAAATGAAGTTAAAACAGATAGGCCAGTAATTGAGGGTGTATTAGGTTAGTAAAGGTAGAAAAAGTATAAACGCCCGACTGACTCAGTTTTGATTAGTTTATCTATGCATCTACATTAGGTTAGTAAAAGTTATCTATATTAGGTTAGAAAAAGTAAAGCTGTCTATATTAGGTTAGAAGAAAAAGCATAACTTCTGACGAACTCAGTTTTGATCAGTTTATCTATACTCCCGATTCCGAATATCAGATATATATATATATATATATATATATATATATATATATATATATATATATATATACATAACACACACACACACACAGTTAGATCGTTTAATTTTCAGGGCGTTAACGGGATTACTTAATTCTAACTGCTATGGTAACCGTAATTGAAGTGGGTCATGTCTACCATTGCTGATGCTGACTGAATGGTGGAGAATAAGCTAAAACTGGGATTCCAGAGAGATATTTTTCATTTTGGGAGAAAAATTTCTTCGGCTATCTAATCGGAGACTCATCACTCTCGCTATCTTAATGAGCAATGTTTTATCGGCGATCACTTTACGGAGGCATTCGTCCAGCCATTTACGTGCTCGGTCTAACGACGCAAGAGTTTTCATTGCAGTTCAGTGGCTCGTTAAATGAAGTACAACTTAAATATTGCCGGAAGGTGAATAAATTATGAGCAAAGGAACCGTTTATGGTCGCGACTGAGAGATAATAGTGAAAGTGGACTTTTATTGATGAGGAGGTGATACACTGCACTACCTTGTATTAGTTAACAAACCGAGACTGACAAGTGAAGGATCTAGTTGCAAGTAAAAAATAGTTGCAATGTACAGTAAAACTTCTCTATGGCGGCCATTCATGGTTCCGATAAAAAGTGGCTGTTTTCAGGGGTCGGCTGTCGAATAGGAGTAGATTTATCTAAAGCGGCTAGTAATGATTTCGAAAGAAAGTGCCCGTTTTGAGAGTGACCGGCTAGAGAAGTTTCATTGTATTAGAAATTTTATAATTACGTCTGGTACATGGTGTCCACTCCAAAAAATCCATTATCCGAGCCTGTTTTAGGTGATTCTGTTTACACAGAAACGTCAATTTTCGACAAGCTACTCTCGCTGGCACAATCACATTTGCATTTTCTCACGCACTTCTATCTGTTTCCGAATTTTATCAGCACGGCTTTTCTTCTCATTTATGATAGCATCATACAGTTTATTTTGCGAACAAGAATCAGTTTTATGACCAGGGGCATTGAACCTAAAACAAACTTTTGTCTCTGTTTCCCATATTCGCGTAACCGCTAACTGCCGTTCTAATTTTAGTATTTCGAGCTCCCGGTCAAACTCAGCTTTCTCGGCATCTATTTTTTCCTAGCCTCTGCTTTTCAACTTCAGCGCGTTCAAACTCACGTTGTCTTTTAAACTCGCGTTCTTCCCGCTCCTCCGTAATCGTATTGAGAAGGCTTTCTACACATTCCTTATCATAACTCTCTGACGTAGTAATCAGGGTAGTTAATTGAACAATTTCTGAATTATCTGAGACCTCTAAGCACAGTTCGTAAACTAGGGTCATTAGATCTATCTTTTGGGCACGCTCTAAATACGCCATCTTAATTATTACAGGACGCTCTCTCTCAGTTCTGCGCTTTAAGTCGGTTTCTCCGTTTGAAATCCAAGCGCACACAGTTCCAGTTCATCAATTTCACACTATAGATTCACAAGTGTCCCAGTCCTAACACTAGCACTTACAACAGTTCATATTCCGATTGACAGTTCGATGCAACATATTCACAGCTGCGCACCAGTTTTGTGGGTGTCACTTTTGCTGCTCTACCTCACGGTTTCGTAAGTCTCACTTGCCTTCAGAAGACGTTACCTCGTACCTCCGCTCACATCTAAACCACTTGTTTTGTGCAGCAACCATCCAACATGGGAGCTTTTCTATCACCGGACTGTCTATCCCCCACCCTCCTTCGATTGTAATCGTCTCCCACAGTAGCTTTTCGCTAGGCCAAGATCTCCGGGATCTCTCCCCGTTCACTTCTAGGAACTCCTTCAACTTCTGCGCACCCGAGAGACTCAGATCTGTATCGCCTACAAATTCTTTCTCCCTGCTTCGCGCTTGACCCCATCTTCTCCTCTCGCTGGTCTACGAGTTTACGTTGGTCCCGATGACCCGATTGCGTATCTTGGAACTCCCCCCCCCCCCCCCCCCCCTCATACACACACACACACGTATATATATACAGTGCCATAACTAGCCATTCCCCGTAGATTTTGTATTTAGGTCCCTTAATTAATTACGTTTGAGAAAATATAACAAATACATCATTTTGGGCCCCCCCTTCCAAGTGGGCCCTGGGCGGGTGCCCCTGCCTAGTTACAGCACTGTATATAAATAAATAAATATATAAATATATAAATATATTTTTTTGTGTGTGTATAGATAGATAACTAGATACTTTTTTTTGCCGTCATCATTATTTGGCAGTTTTATCGAAATCGCCAAATTAAAGCTAAAGGTAATAATAGTACGCAAATTAGCTTTAATAAAAACTTTTTTTTCTCCCAATGCGGAGGCACTTGTCGTCAATCATTCGCCTACACTACGCCGCAATTTTACTGCCCATTTTATTGTGGGGGCACCATATAGGCGGAGAGCATTATCCCATATGAAGGGACGACACGAACGGAGGCATTTTTCGTGGCGCGACGCCAGGATTCGATCCGATCACCCTCAGCACCGAAAACCAGCGCGCTGTACCACTCGGCCGCCACAAGCCCGCTTTAATAAAAAATTGAGTGATGGTCATTTTACAACTAGTCAGTAAAAAAAAAAAAAAAAAAACCCTCCCTCCTCTCTCTGCTGCTGTAGTTACCATTTACACCCCGGGACTAAAAGGAAATTAAATTTAGAAAAGCCTTAATAAACTGTTCAAAATTCCTACTGTCTATAAAAATTATGTATTACACAGTTGTACAGTACTTTATTCGTTTGTTTCAAGATGTGGGAGAAAGATAACTTTATCGAGCGTAAAGAGGAAAAAAACTACATAGTTATGTCAAAAAATTATTACAAATTTGTCCGAGGCATCTAGTATGTGGTTAGCGCTTCGGAATTCGGTAACGAGGTGTACTAGGATCCGATAAGCGCTAGTGAATGCCCGCGTCGCTACGCTGGGTATAAGCACGATAAATACGTAGGCCGGAAAGTCATTTCGTGTGGTGGTAGGGGTGGGAGAAGAGTACGAACCCACCAGATGTCTCCCCTCGGGAAGATAGGTCTAAACTGTGGTGGCAAAGGGCATAAGTCAGACTCCGACCCGTGGGGTGCCCTAGGGCCGTGTGCCAAAAACCGAAGCCGCATTCTTTGCCCTTCTATGGACCTGGTCTGGAATGTGTTCGGCCAGGGGGCATAAGAAACAACAACAACAAACACAAGGAAAAATCGATAGACTTACGTAAGACGAGATTCTAAACTGAATTGCCTCACGTTTATGATAAAAATACCAGAAAGGACTTGTGTATTGAATGCATTTTTAAAGCATATTATATCAAGATTGTTTCACTTGTAAAATTAGCGTCTTCTACATGTCTAACAGAGTTTTATTCAACTATCATTCGAGCGACATCCTTTATTAGAAGTTCAAACAGAAGCTCCTGTTGGTAACACAATTATTATTAAAAAACATCAGGGGCGATTTCTTAAGTTGAGCTTAATCTCTTCTATTTCTCTTGTTTTAATACTCGAAAGGAGTACAATTTTGACCGACCCGTTTGTAAAGGCCGTCCGTACTCAGCACAGGGAGTTAAGGCTGCTGTGAACTAACCCTATTGGATTAGCTCATGTCAATGTTAACCTATGGAGAAAATGTATCCAAGGATTGACGACTTGGATTGAAAGATTAAAAAAAAAATAAATGTACTCCGTAATAGAGAAAGAAATTTTACACCTTGGGGCATTTTTCGTTTTTTTTAAAGCAAATAATATTTTTAAATTTAAATGATTCGAGGAAAAAATCTGGTCTAGTGTATTTTGAACGATCAGCAATTCCTTGGGTGGACGAAATTTATTAAATGAATCCTGTTGCAAGGTGCAGAAAAAAAAAATCAGGTTATCTGAAAATACCATTTTTATTGGATGATCAGCATTTATGTAGAATTGGATGATCAGCATTTATGTACATATAGCTGTCAGTAGAAGATACATTTTCTCCATAGGTTAACATTGAGGTGAGCGAATCCAATAGCGTTAGTACACAGCAGCCTTAAGACTGCTCCGGTCGACACCCTCAGCCTTGGCAGCAAAGGGACTGTTCTAGGTTGTCAAATACTGCCTTGTTTATCAGAGATTAATTATTCCATGAAAAGCAATGCAACCTCTATTTTCTTTCTTTTTGCCCCTATGAATGACTGTCATTAGAAGACGTCGGAAATGTCTCGTCCGTTGTAAGGAAATGAGTTTCTAGTAGTGACAGAATTTGTTACAAGAATACCCCATGGTCGACATAATGATGGCAAGGCATAAGCCGCGAATCAGAGTTAATGGATGTGGGTCCCTCATGTTCGAATCTTAAAAGCACTTCCATATCCTTTGTTGTTTATCAGATTGCTGATGATTGATTAGAATTGATCCCTGAAAATCCTCCTGGTAGCTGACGTATAATTTTAGCCGTTTCGTCATACTTCCTTAAAATTCATATATATATATATATATATATATATATATATATATATATATATACACACACCTGACTTAAAGAGAGTCAAGTTGACTCCTTTGTTTTAAAACTTGTTGTCAAATTTTTGAAAAATACCAATTTACCAGGCAAATGCAACTTAAGCGCGAACGTTGTTTGTGTGTGTGTGTATATATATATATATATATATATATATATATCTGTCGATCTACCTAATCTATCGATCTATGAATGTATACACACACACACACACACACACACACACACACACATATATATATACAGTAACCACCGCTTATAGTGATCAGTGGTTATAAGAATCAACCGTTTATAAGAATCAATATCGCAAAAACAAAAACAAATGTATTATTTCCATGTTAAAATTTCCGCTATAAAGAATCAATCCACCGGTTATAAGAATCAGTTTGCAATCTTCGCCTTCCTTTCATTTTTCCAAAAAATGCCACTTGAACTCTCAAAAGGTACGAAATTCTTTCTTAAGTTTTTGAAAAGAAAGATTGATAAAACTTTGGGGTGGAAAACAGTCGTAAAATACATTCCTTTAGACATAACATAAGAGTTTCTCCTTATACGTTTTTGCTAAGCAATGTCTTATTAGCTTTACCCAGGGGCATCTAACCCGCCCGGGTCCGATTTCGCTTTTCTCCAGACAGGCACTCCTTTTTTCCCACCACTTACTTCCTGGTTGTGGATTTCTGGACCCTGAAACACATAAATCTTCCGCGAAGTGTCCACCATCACTTACGCAAACGGGACAGTGGATTCAGCACTTCAAACCGTGAAACGTAAACGGATCCATTTTGCTGAATCAGATGAACCAGATGCTGAATCAAACGTTTCACGTTTTGATTCAGAATCAAACCGTGAAACGTAAGCTATAAAGTGAATCTTCGTCTGAGACTGTAATAAGCATACGTCGCTAGTATTCACTTTAGTTTCTAATAAAATTGCCAGTTAGTGTTAGAACTTTTTGATAGTCGAATTCAAATATGATAAAAACAAGGAAAACTCTTAGTTTTTCTGAAAAACAGAACTTGTTAATTAGATATGATGCTCTTCCAAAGTGTAATCAAAGAGAAGCTGCCTCTTGTTGATTTTATAATCATGTGTTGTTACTTATAGGTCTAGAATTTGAGTTATAGTATTTGTTTAGAAATTGAGTATTTTTAAAATTATAAAAAATAATTTTAATAAATTATAAATAACGTAAATTAAAGAGTATTTAATGGTAAATTATGTATATATGTGCCTGTGTGTTTATATATATGTACAAGTATAAATTTGTGTATGCGTGCCTGTCCAAAGGGAAGTTTCGGTTATAAGAATCAACCGCTTATAAGAATCAAAAACAGTAATAACAAACGTGATTCTTATAAGCGGAAATCACTGTATATATATATATATATATATTGATATATACATGTTGTTGTTGTTGTTAATGCCCTCTGGTTGGAAGTTCCATTCACCAGGTCCTAATAGACTATTAGGCTCCTGTTTTAAATTAGCACCACAAGAGTCGGTGTCCGACTCTTGTGGACCGGAACACTTGATCCCGCACCTCCAGAGGTAAATTTGAGAACCTAGAGGACATTGCAGCCACGACCTATTTTACGTGCCTCGGCCACCATTATTGAACACGCCGGTGGATTTGCAGCGACGAGCATCGAATACGGGACTTTCAGATCACCGGCCCGCTGCTCTTGCCAACTGGGCCACCGCGCCCTGATATATACATATATAAATAAATAGATAGATATCTTACAAGTGAAAGCCTTGAAAAGGGTTTCTCGGAAGTCTATACATGAGTCCTTCATATATTTGCTTTGATATTTAAAAAAATAACGTTTTTTGTTGACAGCAGGCGAAGGAATGGATCTGCGATCTAATTACCCAGATTTTCATTTTTGTCTTCTAAGACACGAAGACACTTCTTCGTTGTTATTAATTATCTGCAGAAAAAATCCTAATGTTGAGAAAAACCTGCAAGGATTGGAATTCAGAAAATGAGAGTTCTCCATCTAGTTGAACTAATGCGTGGGTAATAAACCAGCTTTTAGGTTTCAAGGTCAGGGTTCGAATCCCGGACTGATGGTCGTTACAAACCTACTTTTAAACAGGAAAACACAACTTCTAATGTTCCACTGCGTTTTCCTGTTTACATTTTCCGCAAGTTTCCCGTAAGTCCCACTTTTAACATCCTCAGTTATGCGAACAACATGACTCCGTGATTTACATTTTTCGAATTAAATCGGTCAAGTTGAATTGTAAATTGCATTTCCCCGACTATGTGGTCTACATAGTATGAGTCTATAAATTTGTCCTTCTCCCAATTCTGTGTGATGACTGTCTAACTGGACGGGAACTGATGCTCGTGCCTCCAAGCTCGTATCCTGCCCCCGAAATATCCCGGTATTTGAAAATTTCCGGATCCACCTCTAAAAAGATACACGGACGAACTGTAACCTTAACATAGAATAACCTTAACTAGTTGGTACCCGTCAAAACATGACGCCTAGATAGTAAATAAATGTACTAATACACAAATTATACTCAACACATCATTTCCAAATGTTGAAAATCATAATGCGCAGAAACAAATTAATGTGTTTAAGCGGCCTCGTGCTTAGTGAGTATCTAAAGCCAGATTTAAAAATGTCATCGGGCATGCGCAGAAAGCAATTTTTTTAATTGTAAATTATCGCTAATTGAACAGCGCGAAATAAACAATTTCCATCAAGTTTAATCGTATATTTCCACAAACAAAATTGTCATAAAAATGAAAATGGCAGAGAGAGATCTAGTGAGACTCTTCGGAATAAACGTGTTTATCATTAAAACATGTCACTGAGCATGCGCAGAAACAGAGAGTTTCTAAAGCCAGATTTAAACATGCCACTGAGCATGCGCAGAAATCATTTTTCAATTGTCAATTATCGCTGAATAATAGAAATTGCGGTTACAAAAACCAAATTTGACAAATCTACAGATTACAATCTTTCGTTTAAGACCAAAATGAAGTAAATGGATGCAGCAGTTTTCTCCTACGGACTGCCCAAAAAGTCGGATTAGCAACTTAAATATATAGATGTTTGTTTTCAGAAAGCTTTTGTGTGAACGCTTGTTGCTTGCTTCCCCTTTCCTTTCTCTTAAGGCCATTACATTGAGATTAATGCGAGTTTTGTTTTAAGGGTGCTGGGTACTCATCTCGACGGTTCCTACTGAGTGAGGAGCGAAGCGGCCAGTGCCACCTACTAGATGTCCGGACATAGTTACCAATCAAATCTCCCGCAACACGTTATAAAGCGGTGAAGATTTCGACAAAATTTAGTTTTAGAATCAACTTTTTTCTCACTCCTTGTAGATATGGAAATATTGATAATCATATAAAAATTGTATTTTTAAAATAGCCCGAGCTTTCTGCCCTTTTAACTATCTTCCTTTTTTTAAATAGCGTCAGCTGAAGAAAATTATTTGCTTTTAAAACACATAATACCGTATTTTTTGGAAGCATAATTTAAACTTAAAAATATTACTACACATCTTTAAAAAAATGAAATGAATACTTAAATACAGAATTTATTCCTCTCTCAAGCATAACATTTTTTTTTAATCTTTAAATGCGAGTCGACAATCAACGAGAAACTTTTCTCCATTGGTTAACACTTGGCTCTAGGAATCTGATATGGCGGTCACCCAGCACGCTAAAAGGCCTGATAAGTATTTACGTCGTTCACGTGAGTGTCAGTTCATTGAGGAAAGCAATATCATTTGACTAAAAGAAAATCAAGAAATGAACTGTGGTGCGATGTTTATGTTAGATTATTTTCGAGATTGGTCCGTTGAATAATAGATTAGACTGGACTTCGTTTGTATCTAAGGGTAAGGTTTCTTTACCTTTATTTGAATTCGATCAGGCCGGAGTCCGGTTATGAGAGAAACTCTCAATTTTCGAGCAGTATGCACTAAAATTTTGGGAAATTTTTATTCATGGGTGATTTTGGTCACGGTATTTTAAAAATAGACCTGCGTCTGAAAATTGAACTTTAAGGCAACATGCGAGTTTTTCAAACACACTTTTCTAAATTCTAATTTGATATTTTTTTGAAAAACAATTTTAATTTTCGAGGAATAGGCTTCAGTAATTTAAGGTCCTTTCAAAAATTAGCTACCGAAAATTTAACATTTAAAAAAACACGCGATATTGATCGAGAAGTCTACTTTCATGTGCGAAAAAAAAAGAGTTCTGTCTGCTAATCTGTGATTAGGAAATACCGAAAGGAGAATTCCCCTTAGCTTAACATGGGGATTTAAGAACTGCGATGTCAACTGAAGCACCCAAAATGTTGCATCTAAATTGACGACACCCTTCAAACCCACTTACTTAGTTTCCCCTCGTTAACTAATAATAATTCATTCGGAAGTTTCGGTTCCACAGTCATCTCGTCTGAATTCGCTGGTCTGTGACGTAAGGAGCCTGTTTACGCAAAGATTCGGCCCCGTAACCGCCATACCACGCTCTACTGCTTCGCTCCGACTCGACCCGGACTTAACTATTAACCGACATATGCGACGCCAGGTTTGGCTGGTTAACTATTTCTCTTTATTTACTACTCCGTCTGGAGTAGCTGCTTCCAAACAAGTTGGGCAACAGGTCGCCGCGTAGTGTCGGTCGGAGAAGTTCGGATTGAGTCGTTGAGGCTCGCGTAATCCGGATGCCGTAAATAAAGAGATTGAAGCCGCACGCGGCCGCCGATTTCGCAGGCCGCGGTTGAGGGTCACCGTGGCCGTTGAATTGGTGCAGGCACGTGGGGGCGAAATGGTTCCGTTTGTGGACAGAAGGCGATAAGGTGTTTGATAACACCTGCTCTTTCTTTGCAATCTGTACCCTGCATATTTCTCTCTGGGTTACGTGAGAGTAAATTCGTCTGCGGCTCAAAGAGGTCTGGCACACAATATTCTATTCATTTTTATTCACACTCATCTCGTAATTCGGTATTAAGTTTGTATTTTTACCATGTTTTTATTAACTCGTTTTCTTGTTTGTTTGTGTGTTTGGGTGTTTGTCCCGTGCAAATCTTGCAATCGATTTTTAACTAACTTCCCGACTAGCTAGACATTTGAAACTTTAAGAATAGCTCAGAACACGATGACAATGCATTATTTTAATATTTTTAGCCATCTTTAAGCAGCATTAAATTAATTTTCAGTTAATTTTGTTTTGTAGACTGGTGCAGCCATCTACCGGCCGGGACGGGAACGAAAAGTTAAACGCAAGTGAATTTCCAATTAACTTCATTTTCTTTCAAGTTGATGGGATAATTCATCAAAAAAATTTTAACAAAGTATTTATTAATACATAGAATTGCCAAGTTTATATGATTCAACAGAAAATTTAAAAACATGGTATATAAAAAGTTCTTTTTATCTTGTAAATATTAGCACTAAGGTGCCATTGTTATTACTTTGGCAGTTTTTCGTCTCCCCCTCATCAATTCGCCAAAATCTCCAATATAACAGGGGTGGCTAAGATAATCTGTGTTGTTACAACGTACAATGAAAGAAATTTCCGAAAAGGGTACTTCCATTGTAACGTTGAAAGACGCCCAATGGATTAATCGTTGTAAACATTATCCGGGAATGCCGGCTTCTTGTCTCTTATTAACATTAAACAAATAGAGGAGCATCCAGGTTCACACGAAACATTTATTTTACAAAACCTACACGAACGAATACACACGCGCATTAAACAGAACAGAAACTGAATTCTACCCAACTCTACTGTTGCCAGTTCCCTAAAATAAAAAAGAGTACTTTAAATTGCGACCACGCCCCCTCTCGGCCGCTCAGAGTCGTAACAAGTGTTAAGGTTGCTATGCACTAACCCTATTGGATTCGCTCATCTCAGTGTTAATCCATGGAGAAAATGTGTCTCAAGGATTACCGACTTGGATTGAAAGATTATTATTTTTTTTTTCAAATTGTACTACGAAATCGAGAAAGAAATTTGATACTTTGGGGCGTTTTTCGTTTTAAAAAATTCAAATAATGTTTTGAAATTTAAATTATTAGTGGGGGGAATCTGGTATAGTGTGTTTTAAATGCTCATCCATACCTTTAGTGGACTAAATTCATAAAATGAATCCTGTCGCAAGGTGCAGTTCGTTTAGGCTATCTGAAAATATCGTTTTTCGTTTCTATTGGATTATCGGCATTTATGTAGCTGTCAATAGTATACACATTTTCACCATAGATTAACATCGACGTGAGCGAATCCAATAGGGTTAGTACACAATAGCCTTAAGAGTTAGTAGAGCCCCTAACAGAAAAAGACTATACTTATACAGAAATTTTAAGCCATGTTTTTTTGGTAATGTTTTTATGAAATATTCCATTCCCCAACTATAGAGAATAATTAATATTTCTAAATTCTTAAATAGAGTTAATACGTTTAATAATTGTTTTTCCTTTAATTATTTTGCCGAATTATTCAAATCTGGCATATTTTCAGTTGCTGCAATTCGTAGCAATCCAGTTAAATGCTGATTTATCAACATAGCGTTGCTTTATCTTTACCAACCGAAATGTAGAAAACAAGGATTGTGGAAAACAAGGATGTCTTCAGTGATAAGTGCCCAGGATAGATGAACAATAAAAACATTAGAAAAAAAATTCAGGTAGTCTCTTCTAACGAAACTACTGCGGGTTATTAAAGTAGGATTACTTATCGTTGCTTACCTCTTTTGTATGTATATATGTATGTATGTGTTATGTATATATGTATCTATATATATGTACGTATGTATACGTATACTACATATATGTATGTCAAAATTTTGACGCATTTTGGTACTTTTCTGTTTAACTGTTTACTGCTTGTCCAAGCGGAAGAAAATATTGTGGCGTAACGATAGATGGCTAAGGCTAAACTCCGAGGCGTTGCTAAAATTACTACTATTGGATCCATGACTAAGAAAGACAGAGTCCTAATTAAAATGCGAAGGCCAATTTTTTTAAAACAAAAACTTAACAATTTATTTACAAAAAATTTAACTTTAATAGGTACAACATAATTCGTTAATTTAAGTTCAGATTCACAGTACAGGCTCCAGGACCCAGCTCGGCCCCAAAACAGGAGCTCAAAAAAAAAAAAACACGTCTGTTCGGCTGGATGTTACAGGCCGATCTCTTTCAAAAATACCAAGTCTCTCCCCCTCGGCTTGAAACTCCGGGATCCGTCTTCTTAGAAATCGTTTTCTCACAACCGGGCAGGCAGATTATCGGCTGACAGCTCGTCTTAACGCCGAAACTTTATTACATTCCAGTCAAAATCGCATAGAGCTATCGCTAGGAAAGACAGCTTTACGACGGTGATAGGAGACGCTTTCTGTTTTTCCAAACAGTTACCCACACAACTTGTTAGAGAAACCGCCGTTAGAGAACTCTCGAACCAAGGTTTTTTTATAAATAATTTTTTAGGAAATATTTTGATTCATAAGAGTATGTTGTTTTTTATTCAGAACTTTTCGTTTTGAAGGGAGGGAGCGGATTTTCCAACAAATCTCCGTGCGTGCATTTAAAATAGCGTCCACTTCAATAGCGGATGGCTTTCAAAACGTGTTAAGTAGGTCGTTATCAGGGGCAAAACAAAAGAGATAAACTCATACTTTTCAAACGAAATTCGCTAGAATGAGGTGCTGAGAGCCGACTACCGCGCACTCTCGGCGAAGCGTTCCAGTAACCAATGTGATGACATCGCATGTGCAGATTCGGCCAAGGTATAACGCTGTCGATGAGACGTTGGGTGGCGTAAACAGAGTGCAAAACAGCACGTTTCAACCAGATCCGAGAGGGAAGGAAATCGGTTGTATTTAGGTGGAAGTGACGGAAAACAGATGGAAGGCCCTTAACGCGGTATAAACAGTTAAAGCTTTTACCAAGAAAATGTTCGATAATATTAAATCTCCATCATTTTAAATCTCCAATCACAAAATTATCGGTCCAAGAATTTCGAACAATTTTTTTTTAAAAGAAAGTGTCTATTAGGATCATAGTCGCTGAATACAGAGACATAAGCCTAAACAAATTATATCAACCAAAATTTTTAAAACCTTAGCATACAGATTTTATCGTTTTGGACCAACTTTTAAATTGAATAAATCAAAATCAATTTGTCCAAGAATGTTGTTCAAGAGTTTGTCCAAGAAGGGGTAGAATGGAATAAATCGCATGATTTTTTACGTACTATGAACCTGAGCTGATACCTTGAATTGTCAGCGGGTTCGTTTATTTGGAGAGGCATAGTGATGTTTTGTTACACATGTGGCTTCTTGTTGTTCCTAATGCCTCCAGGCCGGAAATTTCAGACTAAGTCCATATGGATTTCGGCTTGAGAAGATCGGTTCCAGGTTTTAATAGCACGACAAGGGTCGGAGTCCCTTCCCAACCCGTGACCTTGTAGAGAGACTTTCCGGTCTGCGGATTTATCGTGCCCATATCCGGCCCAGACACGAAGGCATTTAGGGGTACTTGTCGGGATTTGATCCGAGTACCCTCTGTACCGACGAGTAACCGATAGGCTACCTCGGGCCTGGTGGCGTCTTAGTCAGAATAAACTTGTAAATACCTAAGGAACGTTAAATTTTCAATGAAGTTTCGATGAGGGTTAAGATATTCATATAACTTAGTTTTCGTATCTTAATATTTCGATTATATTTACTTAGTGATACATATTTTTAAATTTGAAGTATTATATAAAGGCTAGGATTTAAAAACAAAGGAAAATGCTTGTAAAAAAATTGAGAGAGAGTTATATTTTCGATAAGGTGTCTCGACGAAGGTTAAGATATTTATACATTAATTCTCTTATCTTAATATTTCTAATGTATTTATTTACTTAATGATAGATATATTTCTAAAATTGAAGCACAATTGAAAGGCTAAAATTTAAGAAAAAGGACATAATCTGCCCTACGACCAAAAATTTCTTTCAATGCAGGGCAGAAAAAATGAAAAACAAAATGTTTAAATACGTAGGGAGGCGTAATTATTTTTATTTCAAAATTTCGTTCATTTTTTCGTCATGTAAAAACCATGAAATAACTCAAAGAATAGTGAACTAGGAAAAAAGCGGAGTTTTAACAAACAAACATTAACTTTCATCAATAAGATTCAATTATTTGATTTTGTGAGTGCTTTTGTTTTTTAAGACGTCATCGTTTTATTGTAAATCTTAGAAGTTTGAAGTTAATATCTAAGGACTTAAATCAGCCTCACATTTTTCCTTTTCGCGAGAGAAAAAAAATTGAGAAAAAAATTATTTTGAACTTCCATGAACCCTAAGTCCGTATCTCGTTGGCGATATCTGAAACGTCCGTTGACTCACAGGAAGAAAAAAAAAGAAAACCCTCAGCATCGCCATTACAAAATTGTTTACCTCAGATGCTAAGATATTGTTTACTGAAAGTGAAATATATATCTCCAAGTGCCGGAATCGAGATGGAAAGCGGTTCGTTAACCCCTGTTGGCCACTATCCAACGATATGGCCATATCCAGTGGCGTAACACAATACTCGAGCCGCTGCAGGATGCATCACCCCTTTCCCCACTGTCCCGCACGCTCGCCTCTAAAATATCTATTCACACTTATAAATATTTCACCAATTCTTAGATTTCAGTGCTTTGTGTAGTGGAACGCTAGGTAGCCTATATCCATGAACATACACAGAGAAATTTGGAAAACTATGTAATTGCCAGTAATTCAATCTAACGCCGAAATAATTACCTAGTTATAAATTTCGCCTCTTTATTCCGTCAAGCAGTTCGTAACTGGAATTACCTCAAACTCAACATTTTAGCCCCTAACGCCACAGATATATCTATCTATCTATCTATATATATATACATACACACACACACACACATATATATATATGTATGTGTGTGTGTGTGGCGTTATGGCAGATGCTGATAAGTCCGAAAATTTCAATTTTATGTATTAAGTTGGTATGTCACACTTAAAATTGGTTCTTTAATGTGGCAAAAACTGATGGTGGAATTATGAAATAATACTAAGCTATTCGTATTGGCAAATACTGTTATGTATAAAAGAGGTAATACTTGGTCCCTAATCGAATATTTTATTCCCTAATTGAAAATTTTCATTATATATTGAAAATTATCATATATATATATATATATATATATATATATACGTGCTTGTGTGTGTGTGATGGTACTGAAATATATTTTATAAGATAAACTTAAGAGATGATTAGGAATGTACATGATAATTATGACAGTGCAGCGTTATTTTTACTTTGTTAGGACCAGGGAAAAATTAAATCCTGGAAACCGTATAAATAAAATTTAAGCTAAGTTAAAATAAAATTATTATGAATTCTGTTTAAAATCATGTGACAATAAAGGAATTAAAAACCTACGCTACAAACCAGGGCTTAAGCCTATCTATTTAAATCATTTCAACTGCTGCAATGTAAACTGAATTCTATTCTCTTGAGTTCATGATTTATTATTATTATTTTTTTTTACAGTATAAGATGCAATTTGTGCTCACCACTTTTAAAGTACATTTACTGACATGGAAAAACTGTATTTAAAAGACTGATCTTGTCTGCTGTGGGCGAGATCATTCTCTCTTCATCTCCAGCGGAGCCGTCACCATGCTATTTAGTTCCTCCGAGTCTAGACGCCCCCTTTTTCGCAGACGCTATACCTGAGCGGAATCTGCGCATCCTCTGTCATCACATTCGGTTTAGTAAACAATGTAAACAAAGCATTTTTGCCCTTCGGCCTTTTGAATTTCAAGAGAAAAGTTTCGTTCGCGTCCTTTGTTTTCCCTCGGATAACGACCTACTTTGCAAAACGAACGGCGGTAGATTGCGAAGTGACAGATCATTAAGGCGTCTGGCTCAGGCTGATTTTACTTCGAAAACACGTATGAATCTTTCATTTTTTCCAAAAAAAACAAAGAGCTTGGTGATGTCGAAATAAATGCAGAATATTGTGGCAACGTTCGGTCAGTTTCGGATACTTGCGTTCAAGAGGTCGCCGAAAGCAGTATCGGCTCGGATGAAAAATTAATTGGGGAAAAGGTCCAGATATGCATGCGTCAAAAGACTTTTATGGTCTAGATCGGAAGTTCTGAAAGTGTGGTTCGTAAGATGAGTTTAAGGTGGGTCGTGAAATAATTCAAGCTATGAAATTTCTTTGAACGCCCATTCAGGCTGCTGTGTACTAACCTTATTGGTTTCGCTCACCTCAATGTTAACCAATGGAGAAAAAGTGTCTACTATTGACAGTTACATAAATGCCGATAATCCAATAATAATTACAAGATAAAAAGAACTTTTTATCTACCATGTTTTTAAATTTTCTGTTGAATCATATAAACTTGACAATTCTATGTATTAATAAATACTTTTAAAAAAAATTTTTGATGAATTATACCATCAACTTGAAAGAAAATGAAGTTAATTGGAAGTTAACTTGCGCTTAACTTTTCGTTCCCGTCCCGGCCGTTAGATGGCTGCACCAGTCTACAAAACAAAATTAACTGAAAATGAATTTAATCCTGCTTAAAGATGGCTAAAAGTATTAAAATAATGCATTGTGATCGTGTTCTGAGCTATTCTAAAAGTTTCAAATGTCTAGCTAGTCGGGAAGTTAGTTAAAAATCGATTGCAAGATTTGTACTGGACAAACACACACACAAACAAGAAAGCGAGTTAATAAAAACATGGTAAAAATGGCATTTTCAGATAACCTGAACTTTTCTGCACCTTGCAACGGGATTCATTTTATGAATTTTGGCCACCAAAGGAATTTAAGAGTGTTTAAAATGCTCTAGACCATATTTTTTCCTCCAAAAATTTAAATTAAAAAATATTATTTGCATTTAAAAAAAAAAGAAAAATGCCCCAAAGTGTAAAATTTTTTTCTCTATTACGGAGTGGAATTAAAAAAAAATCTTTCAATCCAAGTCGGCACTCATTGGACACATTTTCTCCGTAGGTTAACTTTGAGGTGAGTGAATCCAATAGGGTTAGTACACAGCAGCCTTAAAGTTGTCGGGTAGCGGCCCTGTTGGATTCATCCAGCTCAATGTTAAACTATGGAGAAAATGTGTCCAATGAGTGTCGACTTTGATTGAAAGATTTCTTATTTAATTCTACTCCGTAATACAGAAATATATTGTTTGCTCGGGTTCAATTTCATTCTTTAAAAGAAACCAAAATATATTTTTTAAAATTTGAATTATTTTTGGGGAAAATGGGGTATATTTTGTTTCAAACGCTTTGGAGAAATTTTCTCCATAGATTAACATTGAGCTGAGTGAAACCTAAAGGGCTGTTCGCGTCGAAAATCGGGAGCAATATTGAATCGCTTCATGAAACATGAAACGTTTTCCTTGATTAGCGAGAAAAGAGCAAGCATTCCTTCATGCGCGATGACTACACTATTGTGATGAACTCTCCCTCATCCCTCATGCAAACCTACGTCGTAGCATGCCAAAATAGCAGGAAAATTAGTAAGGCGAGTTGGTTTAGCTAAAATATAGTATTCTCTTAATTTATTAGCTAGCGTGTCATGTAAATTTTAAGTATTTCGGTTAGGCTTTAATTTTATGATTTTAACATAAACCTAATTATGGATATGCTCAGTTTATTTTTATATTACTTTAACTTGCATTTAATAAAAATTAAAAAGCATATAAGCAATATTTTTTATTTGACCCCCCCCCCCCCTGCCTTCGAAAACATCATTAGGGACAGTCAGTGAAAATAACACTTCCCCTGTCGCTTGGGTAGAACAGATGGTAAAATACCAGCAACGAAATGTGGATAAGCGTTTTCGATCCTCGCCCGTGCCAGACAATCATTACATAGGCACTCGAACGTTGTAAGGAACGATAATAGAGTGTTAGTCACAGTTATGACTGACACACACACACACATATATATATATATATATATATATATATATATATATATATATATATATATATATATATATATATATATATATATATATTTATATATATATTTCAGGTAGTCTCTTCTAACGAAGCTACCGTGAGTTAATAACGTAGGATTACTTATCGTTGCGTACCTCTTTTCTTTTCTTTTCTTTTTTTTAAACGCATTTTGGTACTTTTTTGTTTGACTATTTACTGCTACTGGGTTTGGCGCGCTGCTAAAATTATAACTCGCTACGGACTCCGAATTTTTTTCTTTCCGGGAAACGTTATTGAGGAACGTAATCCTACGTTAAAATTACGGTAGGAAAATAAATTCCCATCGTAGAACATAAATAAATAAACGAAAGAATATCTCATTCAAAATGTAAGACCACTGGAATCTAAAAGAGAGACGGACAAACGTAAGGTAAAATCATAAAAATAACTCTTCCTTACAAAGCTTTGGTTCAGTTGGAAGAATACTGATCTCGAAGTTCCGAGACGCGAGGTCGAACCTCGCCCTTGGCAAGTTGTCGTTCTAAGTTCAATTCGTAAAATATCCTGTCGAACGGTTGTTACGAAACACTGATTTTTAGATACATAAAAAATTTAGCATTGGTTTTACTATGAATTACGCAAGTACTTTAGTTCTAAATTTCGTATTTGATGTGTTAATTTAATATTTAGTATATTTGAAGCTCAATTTTAGAGATCTCTATAAATTACGACAGTCAGAAAAATTTTATATCTCTAGCAGTGCGTTACTTAGCATGCACCCTCCCCCCCCCCCCCCTCCATACCCACAAAATTCTCCGACCGTCTGTCCTCAAACGGTTACAGCTAAATTAGAGGTCATCTCTCGCCTTCGATTAACTGAGTTTTGTTCTTGATCTCATCGAATTATTCCGGAATCCCGAGGAGCGTCCCAGGATTTTCGTCCGAGGTCGTTCACCCCGATCTCCGCAGCGCTCCTCGATACAATATATTCTCCCACTTTTACTTGGCAGAGATATCAGGAAATGCGGCGTCACGAACACAACTGGATAAAGCGCCTCGAATGCGGGATCACTGGCTATTACGGACGGATGGGCCTAATGGAAAACGGATTCCGAGAGCTGCTCTTTTCCGATTTGTATCGTTTGCTCAGATCGAGCCTGGAGCGTGCTCGCCTCTCTTTCCTCCCGTTTGCGGCAGATTAAGTGATTTCCGAACGGGTCTGTGTTCCAAGGAGATAGGTCACGTTCCGTCCTCCCCCATTTCACAAAGATAATAAATATTTTTGCAACGTTTCACGCTTCGAAACGAATAAAAATTTTAATTATACAGCCGGCGAGAAGAATCCCCGATTTCTCTATCGAGTTGAGGTGTAGATGGTGTGTTACATTCGGCGGGAAGTAGGTACTGTTACAAATCCAATCTACAGTTATTTACGCGACTTTCCTATGCTTCCAAATTCCCCAGACAGGGCCCGACATAGGCCTACCAGGTTTGAATCTGCCGGTGAATAGGTTGCCTCCACAATTTAGACTAAGCAGCATTAGGGGAGATATCTTAGGGACTTGTACCTGCCTCCCACCCCTACGAACCCCACGGAAGGATTCTCCAGCCTACAAATTTAATGTGCCCATACCGGGCGCAGACTCGAAAGTATTCAGTGGCGCTTGTCGGGATTCGAACCGAGCAGCCTCAGTACCGAATACCACTAGGTTTCTCCGAGCCCCCAATTTCCCGACTTTAGCTTACAAGCGTGTAAAACTCAAACGATGACATGGGTCAAATGAGCAAGATTAAAGTTTATGTGGGCCGCAAAAAAGAGAAGAAAAGAAAGACTTCAAAATCAATCTCTGTAAAAACTTAGGTTTATTTCGAAAAGTATAGTATTAAAAAACAAGAACAACATAATATTAATGTTTTCTTCCTGATCCTTTTTTTCTCTTGAACATTAACTTACCAGACACTTAATAATTGTACAAATTAGTTCTCCGAAAGCGAAATATAACATGTTTTACACCCACCTAAGATACCACATCGTACAAGACTACTTACTGGCCAGACTACTGGTCTGGCAAGTGGTAGTCGGCTGGTAAAATATTCACTGCTAAGGGGGGGGGGGGGAGAAATGGTGCGACTGAGCACGCGCTTAAGGTGACACGATACTTACATACCGTTATATTGGCTGGGCCTGGGCCGCACGAATAATCGTTGAGGGCCGCACGTGGCCCACGGGCCGCGAGTTTGACATGCCTGGCTTACAACAACAACAACAACCGAAGAACACAAGTGTAGCAAAAGAACACTGCTCACATCTGTATCTCTTACCCTGTACCCGCACCTCTGAACACTTGACGCTAAATTCCGGCCCCACGCTAGAGATCTGCAGGGGCCCCGGGCCAGGCTTTAGGATTTTGGCTCCTCTTACCTCGGGCAGGCCTGATTATCGCTATTAATTCGGGTCAGGTCGGGACCCCTTTCTCGTTTTCAAGAGTTGTTCGACTGGACGACTTAAATGTTTAAAGCATTATAATCGATCGAGATCTGCACAACACGGACCGACCCTGGACAGCCCAGCCCCGGCCTTCTTATCTCTCAGTTAATCCGGGACAGGCAGGGCCTACTTTTCCTCGCATTCAGAGCTGTTTGCGTAAACAACTTCATATGTACGCGTTAGATAATGTTGGCTCCCTGTCAGTTTGTTCTGCTCACCGGTGTTTCATTTAGTTCTACAAACACACGAAGGGAAAGTTTATCTACAACTTTTTCTGAGCATTGGCAATCATTTCATTGGCAGTCTGCCCCCAAATCAGACACCAATTTCCGTTAAATGACGTTAACATATCTGTTAATTGTACTCAGGGTGGGTAAGGAACAAAAGCCGTATTATAGCGGTTATACGCTGATTTAAAGCTCCTAATTCTTGTGCGGGTAAAACAGTCGGTATATTGACCCAGATAGCGTTCAAAATTGCCTTAATGCGGTGGTCCTTAACCTTTGGTTGATCTGGAATCACTTGTGAAAAAAATATCATCGGGGACCATCTTCTAACCAACCCCTTTAATAGTCAAAAATGAGCTTAATTTTTAAAAATAAACAAACTATTTGTTATAAACAACTTCAATAAAAAGTTACAAACAAGCTTAATAACAATAATAAATTTAATGTAAAAGTAAACTTAATAGCAAACACAAAAGCCTATGAAAACTTAAAAATGAATATAAGATTTTTGAGCTTGCATTTGCTTTACTACCCATAAAATTGCTGTCACAGAAAAGATAATAGGGATTTTTAAAGCAAAACAGGGATTTTTGCGTACTGTAAACGTCAAGAAACGGAAGAAATGCGGGAATTTTTAGAGTATGGGAAAAGAAAAAATTAGCAAAATATTCCTTTGTCCACAACTTCAGTCAATTGTTAAATTAGCGGTCGTTTTGAAACGATGAAACCAATTTAAAAAAAAAAAAAATTATCTTTGCTGACTTCGTGGATCCCATCATGTGTTCTCTACGTGGTCCGCGGACCACCCGTTTAGAACCAATGCCTAAATGAATCATAATTCGGAAAGTCTACATTCTTTTTATAAATGCATATTTATTGCTACGCAGGCCGTGATTTTCCATTAGGCCCGGCCTAGGGGCCCCCGAATGCTAGGGCCCCTCCAAAATGTTAATTTTAAAAGGAAAAAAAGAAGAAAAAAATCCCATTTCAATTTTTTTAATTGTATATTTTTTAATAGCAATTTTTTTATAATATCCTTTCAAATTTGATTGATTGGTTCATCATATGTATAGTTATATGTGTAGTTAATCATATGTATGTTATAGTGTATATAAGGGATTAATAAGTTTTCTGGTTGCATTGCATTGGTGTTTAAACGATGAAGTTAATATGTTGTATTGTTTTTTGTTATTTGATAATGTTCTAGGCTTCTGCGCTTCAAATAGCCAATTCTTGATAAAATGGTACTTTCACTATGATTCATGATTATTATTATTATTATTATTTTTTGTGTGTGTCAATTTTGGAAATTTTATGCCTACATCAATGTTAGGGGGCCCCCATCCCGAGTTGTGCCTATAGTCAAGGATTTTCTAAATCGGGCCCTGTTGCCACAGCTACTCAAATGACATTACAGCAAAGCTCGATCTACAACGTGCATGTTGCTCCGCGCGCTTAAACGGCAAGCCCAGACTGATCATCATCGCGACGCACACGTGTGACATTTCGCAACGTACCTTCATTCTGATGTCGAACAAAACGAAGCGAGATGAAGCGCCATTCAGGAGTATCTGAAAGGAGCTCTAATATTCAATCAATCAATTCCTATTTCGAAGACAGGAAGGATTCGAGCCAAAGGTCGACGAACTCCCGAGGCGTTCTCTCGTGCGCTTTTTATCGACGCAAAACTTTTGTTCACTTTTTTTTTTCTCCCCCGTTGACACGATGTTGCAGTAAGATCAAAGATCTATCACCATTTCAGTACAGTTCTCTTGTCCCTAAGGGATGACCTGAAAGGCATTTGACAGTAATTCGTTAGACAAATGCTAAAGAATTGACTCTTTTCCCAATCAGATGGAGAACCGCAGATCGAAAGAAAAAATAAATGGCGGAAATGTTGGATGTTCCATACATTCTGTTACTGATGTCTTTATATAACACAATCATAAATTTTGTTAGATATGATAATATCTGACAGGGCTCTTATTAGCTTGATGATTTGGTTTCCTGAAAGATAAAATTAGAGTATTTGGAAGAAGTGAGACACAGAAATTGAAATATTCATTTGGAATTCTCGAAAGATCTCGCTGGCTTATAAAGGGGATTCCTGGTATTTTATATCTGCATTTATAATCTATACAGTGGCTCCCAAAAGTGTTCGTACACTTACGATTTTCATTGAAATAGGGGTCTATCCATTGATTAAAATGAATATTTCAGAATGGGTATTTAATAATAAGATCTATAATCTATTCTTAACAAAACTATATGAAATATTTTGAAAACATAGTAAAACTTTATTTTTAAGAAATCAATAATCCAAAAGTAACAAAAACTTTATCTCACAAAAGTCATCGTACACTTGTAAAAAATCTCTACATATTAGTAAATATTCTAATTTTTCGTTAAATTAATATTTAGTAGGATATCCTTTAGCATCCACAACAGCTTTTAAACGTCTGGGAATAGATTGCTTTAGTTCTTTTGTAATTTTTGCTTCAATGTTCATCCATTCTTCCATCAAAATTGTTTTTAGTTCGCTTTTCATGTGAATGTCGTGTTTTCGTACTCGAACCTCCAGTTCTCTCCAAATATGTTCTATTGGGTTTAAATCTGGCGATTGAGGTGGTGTTTTCAATACTTGTGGACAATTATAGAGACACCAGATGCGAACGTTGAAAGCCGTGTTCTCAGGATCGTTATCTTGATAAAAAACAAAGTTGTTTCCAATATCCAAATTTTGAGCTGATAATTTTAAATTGTCTCTTAAAATATTTATAAAAACAGCATGATTCATTATGCCATCAATAAATACCAAATTTCCTAGTCCTGATGCTGACATGCACCCCCACACAAGGATACCTCCACCGGCATGCTTAACTGTTCCTACTAAGTTCTTGGGATTAAGTTCCTCATTTTTTCTTCTCCATACAATTATACGCCCATCAGCACCAAAGATGTTCATCGGCAAATAAGACATTATTCCAATAGGTTTGGGGCTTATTTATCATTGATAGTGCGAAGGGAAGCTTAAACTTTCTGTTTTTCTCACTCACAAAAAATTTTCTATGGGCAGAACGCCCATATAATCGAGCTGTTCTGAGAACTCGTCAAAAAATTTCAGGTGAAATTGAAGTAGAAAATGTTTTATTGAATTCTGCAGAAACTTTTACAGCACTCAAACGTGAATTTTTCACAAATTTTCTAATTATAAATCTCTGATCATGTTTTGTTAACTTTGCCGGACGGCCTTTTCTTACCTTGTTTTCGATCCAATTTTCTTCTTTAAAGCGTTTTTTCACATACTGCACAGTAGAATGGGATAAATTAAGTAATTTAGCAATATTCCGAACTGATTTACCACTACGATGATGAAAAATAATCAATTTTCGAATGCTGTTTGTTGTTTCTTTACGACTACGAGCCATTTTTAAATAATAAATAAAATATTACGGAGTAGGCGAGCAAAAATTAAAGCCAAACGATATTTTAAATGCCACCACAATTCAAAAATAAAAATAAAGCGCCAGACGATTCATTTTAATTATGAATTTATCCGAAAATATTTCAGTGTACGATGATTTTTGTGTGATAAAGTTTTTGTTACTTTTTGATTACTGGTTTCTTAAAAATAAAGTTTTACTATGTTTTTAAAATACTTCATGTAGTTTTGTTAAGAATAGATTATAGATCTTATTATTAAATAACCATTCTGAAATATTCATTTTAATTAATGGATAGACCCCTATTTCATTGAAATTCGTAAGTGTATGAACACTTTTGTGAGCCACTGTATATATAAAACAGTTCTGTAACTGACCGACTCACTGACATACAACGCACAGACCAAACCGCCGGACTTAAAGGGCTGAAATTTTGCATGGCGATTCTTCTTATAGTGTAGGGGTGCAGTATGAAAGATTTTTGAAACATTCTTCTTAGATTTTTTAAAAATTAAATTTTTAAGCTGTTTTTGTAACATTCTTTAAACTTTTCATTTTAATAATCTGAGGGTTATAAAATTTATATCACATGAAAGATCATGAAAATTCTTTTAAAATGAAATATTTTTCGAATCTTTACCTTCATTTTCTGATTTTTGGTGAATTTTTAAAGATTAATTTTTAGAATTTAATTTATTAAACGCTGATCACGTGATTTCTTTTTCTGGTACTTTCCATAAATTTATCGTCACGTGCATAACAACTAAATAGACAAAAAAAATTTTTTCTTGCTAATGCGGCAGACGATTGGACATTATCCAAAAAAATATTAAAATACAATTAAAGATATTGTTTCTCAAACTGTACTATATTAACTGTACCATATTCTTTAGTATGTACTATTACATTTAATTTGAATATTTTCTTCTACATTATTTTGTCTATAAAAGTATCCCTTACGATTTTTTTTATAAATATATATTTTTTTGTTTTTTTTACATCAGTTGTATACATTGACCGTCGTATTTATTATAAATATATATATATATATATACACATATTTTTTGGCATTAATTTCATACATTGACCGTTGTATTTAATTTGAATGTACTCCGTAGCGAAGTGCGGGTTTTCAGCTAGTTGAATATATAACAGACTGTTACAGGATTATGTTTAAAGTAACGTGCAAAAACGTGTAGAAACCTTTTTAGGTTTCTCAGCGTACTAACTATAAGCAAGCAGTCCATAGCATTTATCATTCATAATTCAATAAACAATGCTTCGGGACGTAATTTTGATTTTGCTTGAGTATTTAAAAAAAAAATATTACAACACGATCACCCGTTTAATTAATTGCTTAAGTCTGTAATAAATTTAGTATAAAATATTCTATAAATATTATGAATTATTTTGATAGATCAAAATGCAGATAAGAATATGGGTGCTTTATATAGGTAAGATCATTTGGACACTACCGATATTTGACTGACTTTTGGATACTTTAAATAAATACTTTATATGGTCGCATTAAAGTACTCAAAAATCTATTACTTTGAAATTTTATCGAATGTTAAAAATAAAATTATTGTAAATGAATCAAGAATGGTGTTACTTTGGTAATAGATTTCTTATATCTCCACTGTTGCCACAGGCAATAAAATACTTGCAGAAACATTGAATGAGAAAGATTATAATCAGGGCATGGGCACTACAGATTTTAAGTTGATTGAAAAGAGGCTTAAATTTTTTTTCTATTTTCCACGATTTTAGTTAGCTGTCACTTGGAATAGTGAATTCAAATCGCACACTCGTAGACAGACAACCATACAAATTAAATTTGATTTGAGGGCCATTAAGCCTGAGATGATCGATGTTAATCAGGAACGTCTCATTTATCTCTGAATGGTTGTCAGATGATGTTACATGAACAAATGAAACAAATTTCAAGATGTTTCCCGAAAAATAACACAAAGGTAATATCGCTGATGCGTTAAGAAAAAGTTTCAAGATCTGAAGAGATACCACAAAAGTGATATTTATGATGGAGGACACTTTTTATTGTATTCATTTCCCTTAAGTTGGGTGTTAAGCTTAACATTTCGTAAGTCAGTATTAACGCAGTCCATTGGTTTATGTTAAGAAAGTGAGTTCAACAGTTTTATTTTATTTAAAATAGTCTCATTAAGACACTTATTACGTGAGTAGTTTCACTGAGAGTCTCATGATTTGTAGAAGTCACATTAATAGGCTTACAAGTAAAAATTTCCTCATTAATTAACGAAGTCTCACTGACAGTCTTATAAATTAAAGTAGTCTTATCAACAGGGTTATAAATTAAAGAAGTTTTATTGATTAAAATAATCTCATTAATAGTCTCATTATAATTTACATAAATGTTTTATTTCTTCTCCGCTTTTCTTGTTTAGTTGTAAGCTAACAAATTAAAATACAGTAAAATTTCTCTAGCCGGCCACCTCGCAAAAAGGACTTTTTTTTTTCGGAACCATTACTGGCTGCTTTGTAGAAATCCACTCCTATTCGACGGCTAACCCTCAAAACGGTCACTTCATTTTTAGATTGGCCGCCATAGAGAAGTTTCACTGTATTTCCTTTTTCTCGACGTATTATTCTTATTATCATTATTTATTTTTGTATCGCATTAAATGACTCCTTACGGTATATCTATACAAGATATAAATTTTGCCCACGATTTTGTACCGAAAAAAACATGAAAATCAGCCGTGGCTGGAGGGTTGAGTTGTGCATCTCCTGAGAAAGTGGTCCAGACCGGCCTGAGTTAATTGAAAGGAATTCAGAGCCGGGCCCGTTTTGAGGTAAAAGAAGGAAATTCAGGCCTGAGCAAGGGACCCTAGTAGTGCTCTACGCCTTGAAAAAAAGTAAGGGATACGCATTTAATTAATTCTTGTAAATAGGAATCTTACACTGGGGAGAGCCGAGCAGAAAGTAAATCGCCTCTCCATTCACTTTCTCCTGTTTTGGAAGCGGCAACTCACCCGAGCGATACAGGAACGACAGGCCTGGACACGAGAGGTCAGTCACCTGACCCACTTCCTTCGTCGAGGCGCTTAATCATCTCTCACTTTCACCGACAATGCAATGAATGAAACGCATCCAGAGAAATGGCAAACAACCCCCCCCCCCTCTCCCACACGCACACCATCAGTTTTCGTGTTTGTTTCTCATACGAGGGGGGTCATCATCTGAAGGATGATGTCAGCGTAAATAGTATGGTGTTTATTACCTTAGTTTCTTTAAGAGCAGGGATATTGAGTAACAGAGCGGAAGCTTGAATTCCTCTAACTTCATCTTTTTGATAAGTATAATGAAAACCGGTATTGCTTCTTTGTTAGAGTATAAATCTAAGCCTTTTCATATATTTATGTTTTATCAGCAGCAGTGGCGCACCCAGGATTTAATCTTGGGAGGGCCGAGTTGAACGGATAAAAATATTTATAATGCAAATTCAATATTCATAATGCAATTTCTATTTCTTTGGGGGGGGGGGGGGGGGCTCCTTGGTCCACCCTCTGAGTGCGCCACTGATCAACAGAACCAAAATTTGTAGATAGACCAAAGATCATAATAGTGTGTCTCCATAAGTCTTACTTCCATATTCCTATAATTCTTTCAATAATTCCCATAATTCAATAATTAAACTCTATAATTGCCATAATTCTTTCTTCTCTGTTACCTTTGTTTCCAGTTTACCTCCCCGGTTCAGTTTCAAGGTTATTTTTAAACCAATTAATATGCTACAGTTTCGTTCTTTGACAAATCCTATCCTTCTTAATAATCGCTGAGGTATTTTGTTTTATTTTGCATGTCAGCAATCTTGGCTACACTGGACAAAGTAGATGGGCTCTTAAGTTTCGGTTCAATAAGCATAAGAGCTCTATGAAAAAAGAAAAGAAATTTCCAAGTCTTCCTTCACCCATCTTTCTTGGGATTCAGGCAATAAGATTATTATTTTTTCCCCAATGCGCGTATCCTTTGCTCTACTACTTCGATTTATGAGGCAGATTATTTCGAAATCTTCTTAACGTTTGGTGCTGGTAACTGGTCAATCATAGCAGTTCCTTACCTTACGTTAATACTGCTTGGAAGGCTATTTTGTACTTATTTTCTCCTTTTTTCTGGTATTCTCGAATCCTTTATTTTTTCACTGTTTTCTTTACTCAATGGTTTCTAGATTTTTCTGCTTCGCGTATTAGCCATTCCAACTTTCACAGTTTCATAGCTGTGGAATGGCAACAGTCCCTGGGCTCCATTCGTGTGCTTTGGATTAATATGAAAGTGTTCTCATGATCTGCTCCTGACGAAGAGATTTTGATCAGAAATTCGAATCGAGCCTTTCATCTGCTCATTATCGTTGAAATATTAAGGCCTTTTTCTTTTCCCGTACTTTTCCCACTAGTTGAGGGGCATTTTGTTTTGTTGTACCCTTATTGAGTTTTTTCCCCTTGATAATTTGCATTTATCTTACGTTATTTTAATTTATCTTACTTTATTTTTTATAAATCCCATTTAGAGTTTATGTTTTAAGAGTCCATTAGTCGGTAATGTGGTTCCATTTTCTACACTAACTGTCCTTCACTCTGGTAAATATTTTCACCAGACGTGTTGTTACAATTAGTTTATTTCTCGTTAGCAATGCAGTATGTTTAAAGTCAGTTTTTCAGCAAAGAGTTCACAGTTAATCAGAATATCCACCTGTTTCACAGCGATGATTTTGCCCCTGGGCAATGTTACGCAGCAGAAAAACAGCCATATTGAATTTCAAATTTTGTCTTTATGTCGAAAATCAGACCTTAAATTTGTTACCTAATTTGTTTTATAGTTGTAGCATAACCCCCCCCCCCCCTCTGAGAGATTGAAAAAAATCAATCTCAGTCATTGCTTTGCATGGATTCAAAATACTCGGAATTATTTTCTCAGCTAACGCTTTCAAATTTTTATTCTGTATTTTTTTTTTATTCTTAGAAGCTGCATTGCGTCAGTGGAAAGATAAAAAAAAGCTTATTAAATCAAGAATATTAATTCTATACCTATTTCAGATAGCGAAAGAAAATGGTGCATCGATTCCAAATCCAATAGCAATATACTCAATGCAATAGCAATACTCGAATATTTTCTCAGTTAACATTTCCAAATTTTTATTTGATTTTTTTATTTTTGCCTAAAAGCTTCATTAAATCAATGAAAATATTATATATATATATATATATATATATATATATATATATATATATATATATATATATATATATATATATATATATATATATATATATATATATATATATAAATTAAATTGAATACATTAATTCTCTGCCTATTTCAGAGATCAAAAGAAAATGTTGCATCGATTCCACATTCAATAACAATGACGTCCGAGCGATTTTTATCTTTTTCTTTAATTTGTTAGTACGCAACGTTTGCTGTATATTCAGATTGCAGTCATAGCTATCGACCGGTCTGTAATCACTTCAGTATTACATGACTTATTTTCTAACTAGTTTCAGGAAATTTTTTTCTTCGTTTTCCACCTTGTAGGGATTCGCAAAAGCTTCATTACACCAGCGGGCAAGCAAGCACTACCATTAATTAAGTACAGTGCATCAGTTCACTTCCATACTAGAGACAAAGGAATCGCCGAGTGAATTCCAAATTCTATCTCCATGACATAACGAAGTTTCCTACCTTGTCAATATGGAAATTTCCCCCGACCTATTTTCTTCCGATTACTGCTGTTCTCACCGCTTACGTTTCATAGCATGAAAGCAACGGTCATTCAGCGTGAATCACCTCTTGCCAGTCCTCCCCCTCCAGAGGGGGAGGTGACACCTCTCCCCCTTCTGATCCCATTATTCCTCCGCATCTTTTGTTGATAGTGGACTCAGACAGAAGTGAAATTTTAGATCCACAGCTTCCGTTCTTTAGAGTGTTCGAGAACACACGGCAATTTACAAAGGAGACACATTACAACCACTAATTACTTAGCACAATTATTATACAACACAGTGCGTTACTAGAGTCATAAAATGTGTTTTGAATTTTTACCATTTTTATCACGTTTTTTCCTACAGAGTGACAAGAACAAAAGTTATTTTATTACTCTTATCTTTAAAGGTTCACCTTAGTCAGCAAGAGAACAAAAGCAAAGCAAGGAACGTTTATTATCTTCTATTAAGGCGACAAAATAATGCACTAGACTTGAGTAATTTCATTACTCGAAAGCTTAACACTATGCTGATTGAAGAAGGAAAGAGCATTTTAGTGTTACGAGTTTTGTTCTGTCTAGGGCATTATTTTCGATGTAAGAGGTTAGTCCTTAAACATACATGAAGGAATTATCTTCAAGTTATAGGCAAGTCTTGAATTCAAACTTGCCTATAAATCGTATTTCTGATCATCTCGTGTCTACTGTAACAGTTTATGCTACTGTAACAGTGGTATGCTTTATCTTGAGGACAGATAGTAATTTAACAAACCGGTAAATTAGTTAAGAGTACTGATTCGAAACAACATCTAGTTCTCCTATAGTCAGAAAATTCTAAAACAACGAGTATCCAACGGATATTTCCTATCTTTCAATATTTAACAGTATTATTTTATAAAAAATTTATATACTCTAAAATATTCTTGAAATACGAGTATGTTTGTTAAATGTCAGCATAAAATCAAATGAAAGTTAATATTTTTTAAAAAAGGATTACAAGCAAAATACCATTTCTCTTAAATAAAGAAAAGAAGAAAAAATAATAATTTAGCTCTTTCCTGTGACAATATTGGAATAACTAAAATGGATTTATCATAATTTGTTTTGTAGGTAATCAACATTTAATCACTATTCGGCTAAATAGCTCCGCTGGCCACTGAAAACAGGAAAGATAGTATAAAAACAGTCCAGTATAGGGTAGGTGTCCCAAATATCGCCTACTCTAACTTTTTTTCGACATTTCATCCACTTTTTAGTTTCTGATTAGGCTGGAAACTCAAAGAACATCCCTAAGAACTATTTCCTTTGGTATCCTGAGATCAACCAGCTCCAAAACCAGTGTCAGTTTAAGTTATGTAGCTAAACTGGAAAAATGGAAATTTCCAGTGAACTCCAGAGCGGTTCCTAATATCGCCTACCTCTGTTCCTCTTACCAGGCGAAATTAGGAGCACCTGTTAAAAGGCGTTGCTATCAAAGTCTCTGTTTAATGCACTTTCAAATGGTATAAGCAAAATTAGAATTTGGATGCACCTACCTGGCCATTCACTGGATTCTGATTCTTTGGAGTTAAAGTTTACGAAGACAACAGCCAAAACAACTTCAGACGCCATATAGTTTCTGTTGTCAGTGATAAGAGCGTTGTCGCTATCGCCGCTGTTAGTGCAAGCCCAGAACTAAGAAGTTACTGTATTTTCTCATACATAGCGCGAATCATACTTTAGAAACACGAGTGGGCGATATTAAGCGCAGAGGCGATATTTGGGACACCCTATCGTAAAAAATGTACTATAATGTTCATGGATTTTAAATGAACTGTATTCACTACTTTAAATAGAGTTAAATCAAAATAATAACAAAACGTTCATAGAATTTAAAATTTTCTTCTGTTTTTAAGTGCGCTACATTCCATTATGAGCTATAATGATCATTATATTAGGAGAATTTGTAAATTATTCGACCGCTCCTCTTTGGTAATGAAGAAGATAATTCATCAAGCGGATAATCTTGTTGGAAAATCAGGACTTCGAAGTAATTTTAAAACATTATAAAACTCGTTAAATGTCAGTACGGCAGATATATAGTGAAGCAGTTAACATTTTGAAGAAAAAAAAGTCCATTAATAATTTAAATTCGGCCACAAAAATTTTGTCCATTTATCATCTATAATAGATGTAACTGTTTACTAAAAATACCAACTATTTAGCTCATGTAATTTTTGTTAATATTTAATTCATAGAGAAAACTGAATTGTTTGATAGAGGCATCAACATTTAATCTTACTGAAAAAAACGTTAAAAAATAACTGGGGAGGTAAATTTATGTTGAGCTTGTAGTTGTCAAGATCTTCTAATAAAAGAGTCATTTCATTAAAAATGTTCGCAAAATATTACCCATCTCCATAATTTATGTCAGCATGATTCTAACCGCGTAAAAAAAAATCAATTAACTCTCTAACCACAAAGATTCACAAACGAAGCCACTCATCATGCCATTCTCCTGTTAAGTTACGTTTTAATTCCACTGACAATCCAAACACTTTCCTTTCACTGTGCGTGCCTGACATTTCGTTTCATATTCATCTTGACGTTGATTGATCGACTCTTGTATGGTGTATAATTTCCTTTCTTGAGTAACGTGATTATTTTTGCTCATATCTTTTTCTTTCTTTTTGTTTTTTTCCCCCAGCGTTTATGAGTCAGTGTCAATATGCACTACTTTTGATAGCATTCTTTCACTGACCTTAGAAAATAAACATTACGCGTATCTGTCGTCGCTGTTTCATTTATTTATTTTATCTGCTGCCATTCTCTTTTTTGGCTTAATGCCACTATTTGCTAAAGGCAACAAACTTAAGCCGTATACCGGAAGGCTGTCTTTTTCTGCATCTGTCATCATTGTAAAAATTATGCTGGAAGTGGATCGATTTTGCCTATAGAGTAAATTTTTCATACAAATAGTCAAAGACCGTCTTTGCGATATTACTCAAGATGTGAAACCAGACAGATTGATGTAACTGAAAGTGCAAACAAATTTTTATGGAAGTTTTCTCATTAATTTGGATTCAAGTATTGACCCTTTTTTTTAACCCTATCCGTCAAAAACCAGCATAGAAGCTCTTTGAAAAGTGTTTATTTATTTAATGAAAAATATGTTGTATAAATATTTATAAATTTGTGCCCGTTTCAAGTTTGGAACGAAAGAGGAAATTCTGCTCAAAATAGTAATATGAAAGGAAATACCCGGCACACAACTTTAGAATACGAAATTAAATTAAAACGCTTTTTTTTAAAATTCAAAATGTACGCCTTTTGGAAATTCTGCGAGGCAATTTCCAGCGTTGTAGGAGAGGAATAAAATCCTTTTGATAATACAAATATACTCGTATTTTATTGCGTAGACTGTCGCTGATTTATAAAAAAATCTTGATTAAAATATGGAAATGCTCTCTGTCGAATTTTAGACAAAAAGGCGAAAAGGCCTCCTGAAATTTTGCGTTGATTTAAATTTTAAAATGTTGATATTTTTTAATGGATATCGGAAGACTTTATTACTTACGCAAGACACGATAAAAGAGTCCTAATAATTATTAAACTGCTTTAGCTGCGAGTACAGATGTATTTAGAAGTATTCCGCAAAAATAAAATTTCAACACTTGTTTTCACTGGGCAAAACGAAATGTTGCTTCAGGTTAAAAAAGCTACCTGTTTCAGGATGTAATGTTTCTGAGTAGCGGGTTTGCCTGTTTTGCGTTTCCCTCGTTTGTATCTTAAATAGATATTCTTACCCTTCTAGTTATACTTCCATTTTTGTAATATGCCCAAACCAGCATATCATTTTAACAGTGTAGATCTCTGTTTTAACTGTTAACACATTCCAACTGAAATTGTGCCATGAAAGAGGGATGACACACGATTTGGTGACGAAAAGCCTGTCTAGCATTCACTGCAATTATTAACGTTTTTACAAATGGTGGCTGATGAATTTCCCAATTTCATAAAAAGGATGGCATAAAACATTCTCTAACAACAAATTCAGATACGTTATTCTCTAAGTGCAAAACTTTTCTGACGAAATATCAGAGGCAAATGAATGGTGCTGTTCAGACATGAACGTTTTCAAATTCGCACCGAATCGGTGACCTACGTCCCGCATGACGCAACTAAAAATGCACAAGAGAAACTAAAATTGGCCTGAAGAGGAGCTTCCGCGCATGTTTATTGGTTGAGTAATGAAGCTATATTTTTTGAATCACAGCGAGTCTAAAATTCAGGTACCTTTTTTCCCATTTCAGTCCTGTCGTGGGATGTCTTTCGAATCTACAAATTTAATATATCTCTCGTTGACAATGTGATGCTGAAGGAGTTTTGCGTGCTTCTCAAGTTTCCTGGTAGTACTATCTTTGAATGACTGCATTATATCAAAGCTATTTGAGCTGACATTAATCGTTATTAAGCGATATTAAGCTGACCCGAATCCGTATACTTCTGGAATGACTTTACATTTAAGCAATATTTAAGTGATTTCTATTGAAGGTAGATCTATCTACGACTAATAGCTTTTTTATCGAATAGAAGATAGGCGTGGAAGGTCTAAAAGGAGAAATTAGAACGATCCCAGATAAATATAGCTCTAAAACCCGACTCAAGAGCAAGCCTTGATATCACCTCTTCTCACCCTGATCATCAAGTGGTATCGTATTTTGAGTTTATCGAAGAGAACAACAACATTCTTGGAAATCGTTCTAAATATAGAGTGCACCTGAAAGCAAAAACGGAACTACCGAGGAAAGTGGGGCGATTCCTGCGGAATTAGCACACCTGCCAAACGCAACAAGTTATCCGACTCCGTCTGGATGACACGGTGGGACAGACAGGTTTTCGAGTATCATGGTTACAGTGAAAGTTTTTTTTTTTCAAATTATTTATGTATTCCACGCGTGTGGGAGATCAGCTATTTTTTTATTCGACCAAGTAAAAAAAATCCCCTTGAGCAGGAAATCATACTATAAAATAGGCTTATAACAACATGAAATGACCGACTGCCTATTTAAAAATGCTTCTTGGAGATCAAGCAAGTCAGAAACTTCCCGTCAATTAGCACTGTTGACGGACAATAGTCTCTTCTGCAAATATTCAACACTTCTCATTTCAGGAAAAGACCAGATTTCTTTTCCGTTATAATTTTTTTTTTATAAGGGTTAGTGCAGATTTAAACTATGCATTTATTTGTCCCGTATAATTTATCACACAACGCACTAGATCAGCCCCCGGAACACTGACGCTATACCCCGTTTTTAACTTGTCGTGTTCGCTTGTTTGTCTCTGATCATTTTGTTTTCCACCATAGCGTAAGGGTATAATTGATTCCAGCCATTTACACATATGTGTCACGGATCATTTCTTTCGGGGAACGGCCGATTCCGAGGGGATTATGGTTGAGTCTTACCAGTGTATCATAAATTGGTATGTTGATACGATACAGAGTCAACATTTGCCCGAATTAAATGCATATCTTGATACGGATACACCTCAGTGATCGGACCTGTATGTGTTAAAGTATGAAAAAAGCTTTTTTTTGTTTGATACACTTATTTTAGTGAGTAATAGTTGTTTATTATTTTGACTACTTATCGATCTCGAAACAAACAAACAAACATACTCTCTCACACACACACACATATATATATATACTAGCTGAATACCCGTGCTTTGCTACGGAGTACGTTCAAATTAAATTTAACGGTCAATGTATGCAATTAATTCCAAAAAAAATTATATGTCTAAAATAATCCTAACGGTTATTTTTATAGACAAAATAATGTAGAAGAAAATATTGAAATTAAACACAACGGTCAATGTATGCAATTAATTTGTATGTTTAATATCCATAAAACATACTAATTTGAATTAAATTCTTAAAAAACTTCCATATTAATTAGTATAGTGGTTAAATTTTATCTTTTACCGTATTTTAATATTTTTTTTGTCAATTTATTTCGTTGTTATGCACGTGACTCAAAATTAATTTAAAGTGAAAAGAAACCACGTGATCAGCATGTAATAAATCCATTCATTCCGTGATCAGCATGTAAATTCTAAAAATTAATCTTTAAAAATTCACCAAAAAACAGAAAAGATTCAAAAAAGATTTCATTTTAAGGGAATTTTTATGATCTTTCTCGTCATATAAATTTTATAACCCTCAGATTATTATTTTAAATGCAAACTTTAAAAAATCCTACAAAAACAGCCTAAAAATTTAATTTCAAAAAATCTAAGAAGAATTTTCCAAAAATTTTTCTTAGTGCACCCCTAAACTATAAGAAGAATCACCAGGCAAAATTTCAGCCCTTTAGGTCCAGCGGTTTGGTCTGTGCGTTATCTGTTAGTCAGTCAGTCAGTCAGTCAGTGACGGAACTGTTTTATATATACGTATATCCTAGATATATATATATATATGGTGCCCGGTATAAAGGGCTTAGGTAAAAAAAGGTGATTTTTAGATATTTGTTAGTATTGATAAAGAAAAAATAGAAATCTTTTAACTTGTATAAAAGGCTTAAGTTTATCAATTTTGTATATAAAAGTACATTTCTTTGTACAAAAGACTTATAACTTAAGTCGAAATTATTGTTCTGCAATTGGTATAAAAGCCAATTACTTGGTATATTTAAATCACTGTTTTTGACTTACGCCGTTTACGCAAGGCGCACCATATATATATATATATATATATATATATATATATATAATATATATATATATATATATATATATATATTATATATATATAATATATATATATATATATATATATATATATATATATATATAATATATATATATATATATAATATATATATATATATATATATATATATATATATATATAATATATATATATATATCTATATATATATATATATATGTAATATATTAAATATTATGCACTCCATTCTAGCATTAAAATTCCCTTTCCTAAATCCAATACCCAGTAACATTACTTTATCGCTGCCAAACCCTTAGCAACAGAACTTCCCATGAATCGCATGCCTTTGCATTTCTGCACGTGTATACGTCTGGAGAAAGGAGTGGGTTTGCATCGCGAGCCCCAATATTTGCTGACCCTACAAAATAATAGACACATGTTTTTTTTTCGCCCTCTCGCGCGTAAGGTTGAAAGGTGATATTAGCTTCCGAGCCGTCTTCTGAAATGGACGGATGTACTTTTGTCGCTCTAATAAACGATTCGACCCGACTGCTTCCAAATTTAATTTTATTCCTTTCAGGCTGAGCCCAGCTCCAGCCATGTAAATATGAGCTAGTTTCTCTTTCAGATTAGAATTTAAGGATGTAATGGATATATTTCATATATATAGCTTAGCTGAAATGTTGTTTAAATATTACAAACTTTCAGAAATGTAACGAATTAAAAAAAAAAAAAAGGTGATATCCACTTTCCGAAAGTTTGTTTTTACGAAAGATCTACGGTAGCACCTGCACTGATAGAAATTTAAAGAGGATAATTCACCTTGATGAAAAAGAGGTGACACACTAATTTACCCGGTCAAGGTTTGTCTCTCTGCGACGACAGCATAGTCGTTAATGGCCCACATGCCCTGATGGATTCAGAAGTTGCCGAGATACTGATAGATGTATCTCCAACTACGCTTCTAGGAAATATTGTTTGTAAGAAATGCCTATAATTCTAAATAATATTACTTCTAGGAAATTTTCTGATCTGTTTGCTCTATTTTTGTTAAACGCGATAATCGTGTTTCCCGCAAGTTGTAATTAAATAAATAAATATGTTTCATTTTTCTCTGCTTATATTACTTTTATTTTGGTACTAAAAGTCTCCTATAATATATAGGGTGTATATATAATATATAGGGTAAACCTGTACAGAATGTATATTTCACCCGCAATTTTACACTGAAAAGTACGAAAATCGCTGTGGCTCTAGGGTTAAGGCTGCTGTGCACTAACCTTATTGGATTCATCACCTCAATGTTAACCTATGGAGAAAATGTGTCCAAGAATTGCCCATTTTGATAGAAAGTTTTTTAAAAAAATTGTATTTCGTAATAGAGAAAGAAATTTTTCTCCTTGGGGAATTTTTGGTTTTTTGAGAAAATGCAAATATTTTAAAATTTAAATTATTCAGGGAAAAATCTGGTATAGTTTGTTTCGTAGGCTCCTAAATTCCTTTTGGTGGGCGAAATGTATAAAACGAATCCTGTTGCAAGGTGTAGAAAATTTCAGGCTGTCTGAAAATACCATTTTTTATTGGATTACAGCATTTGTGTACAGCTGTAAATAGTAGACACGTTTTCTCTATAGGTTAACATCATAGGCGTAGCGTAGGGGGGGGGGGGATCACGTCCCCCCCCAACTTAACTTGAAATAAATTAAAACGTTAATAGAAGTTCAGCTAAAATCGGAAAATTGTAGAAAACTTTTAAGAAAATTGATTTTTTCCCCCGTTTTTTCAAACTGTGAAACTGAAGATTCCGATTGTACCTTTAGCCTTAACATAGTTTTTAACAATGATAGGATCCATAACAAAAGTTCGATGCTATATAATTTATATCTCATTTTATTTATATATTTATTTTTCTCATTGTATAATTTTTGAATACTACTCAAACTTCAATTCTATTGTTATTCAATTTCAAAAAATGATAATATTTCATATTTTCAGGATCGTTCGGCAGTCGATACGCGGAAGAGAGCCCTAACTGAATTCAATTCGTACTGCCCGGCCCCCCCCCCCCCCAAAAAAAAAAAAAAAAAAAGTTAGAAGCACATTACGCCTATGGTTAACATTGAAGGACAATAGATCCAATGGGCTTAGTACACAGCAGCCTTAAGTGGGCTGTATTTATCATTCCTGTTTTTGCAAATACTTTTGTGTAATATAAAGTTTCAAGAGTTTTAAGTTATTTAGTAGCTTAGGTCCTGGGAACTCCTGAACGAAATTACCGTGAAAATAACTGGAAATTCTCATGTAAATATATGATAATTGCTTTGTTGTATGCTATTTCGGCCAAAGAAACATCTTTCATTTACACTCTAGTTTCGGATAACCGTGGAAACCATTGTCTGGAAATGTTAAAAAAAGAGTATGTCCGCCACTTTCATTTACATGCCGGAAATGAGGAAAAGTCACGTGTGAAGCCACGTGATACTTTGAATTCATCGAGCAATCGAGAGAACGCAGCGTGAAATTCCTTATTCAGATCTGTTTGTTAATGTGTATTATTACGTAGTTAAGGAGATTTTATGAGTAATAAACTACTTGAGTCAAGGCATGAATAGTCAATGAAATCAGTGGCCTACTCTTTTTTATAAACGAGACAGCAATTATATGTATTCGCTCCGTTGATTTTAAAAGTTTCACCGGGATACATTCCTCTTTTCGCACGTTAATGAAAACTAAGAACCTGTAATGTGATGTGTCAGTAGTATAATCAAAAGTACAGCAAGAGCGAAACATATACCTGCTGTAAGACATGCATGAGAATTTATAGCTATGTGAATAGTTTTTTTCCCACCGTGACAAATCCCTTATTCTAAGGACATTGACCCATTCACGCAGTTAATTTGTCAAATGCTTTATTATACATAATATAAGAGAGCCATATCTGCACCCTATGAGGCGACAGCACGAGGATGTTCATGCCTTAACCGACATTCGAACTCTATCCCACTTTGCAGAAGTTCGAAAAGCTAAATACAGTCGAACCCCGTTATAGCGGACCCGGTATGTAGTGAACTAACGGATATAACGAACGGAAATTTTGGTACCGCCATTTTCCTATTGTACGTAATTTAATTAGTAATGTGTCAGTTTAATGTAATCGATTTTAGTCGATTTAATTCCTTAATGATCATTTTTAATAGATTTTATAATTTTTTTAATACGTCATTATTGAATACACATTGCAACTAACGAGTTATACATTTTGAGAACTCTAGCATTTTCCTTAACGCTTCTGATATAGCGAACAAAACCTTTGGTCCCTTGAAGTTCGTTATAACGGGGTTCGACTGTACTGTGTGATGTGGGCGGCAACGCTATGCGAAAAGTATGTAGCGTGAATTTTGAAAACCAGTATCATGGGTCCTTCGTTATTATAATTTTTATTCACTGGATCTAAATAGAAAGTGGTAATTTTTATTTATTCTATCTCTCCAACTCTAAAGTAGAATGGTTAGTATCTCAAATTACCACTCAGTGCACCTAGGTTCGATTCCCGGCTGAGGCATGGGTAATCCAGTTTCTTCCCTCTACAGCTGTGGTTCTTAACCTTTTACTGATCAGGAAGCACTTATCAATAAAAAAATGAATATATAAACAAAATTCTCGACTAACCCTTCTACAGACAAAAATGAGTTTAATTTTCTGAATAAACAAACTATTTGTGGAAACAACTTTAATAAAAAGTTATGAATAAACTTAATAACAAATTTAACGTAATGGAAAATTTAACAGCAACCATGAAAACTTCGAATCTAATGCGATTTTTGAGCTTTACTAGCTGTATTTCTCCAAAGCTATGCGAACAAAAATTCTGGATGCTTACATAACGAAGTAACGAAGCAAATTTTGCGTGATATATGGACGAGTGTCCTTTGGATAGATTTCTCCCGTCTTAAAAAAATCCCCACAGCCATTTCCAAAAGAAGATTTTTGCTTTTAATAAGTTTAAAAATTAACAATCCATTGCCGTATTTTTGCTAACTTGTAACAGTATCGTGCAATAGAATTTAAATAGGGATCTCAAAGCTTTATCCCTAGTAACACAGCGGCACTCAGTTAATGTTTAATCTGAAGTGTGCTATCCCTATAAATTTTCCTTTGTAATACTTTTTAATTTGTTGAAACAATAGGTTAAATTTATTTTTATTACCACAAAATTTGAATGTCATCCACATGATACCTTCTAACTCCCATCGCGTCATATTATATAACACACACAATTTCCGGGGCAAATGATTTCTAATTACCTTCGCAACAAAGGAATCATAACCATAACTGTCTTTGCGCAACGATTAATAAAAAAGCAAAACTGCATCTTAGTCACATTCTTATTAGAACATGATTAAGAGTGATTTACTTTCCTGTGACCCACTATTTTCTTTTTGTTTTTTCTTTCCCATTTCTGAAACAAGTTACTTTTACTTTCCTTTATTCCAGAAGTTTCAGAGAACAACTCTTGCCCTACTTTAATTAAAAAGGGTGGAATCGCACATATTTACCGAGGATAATTCCTCTCGACCGTGTAAATGCGCGGGCTTACTGGCTGGCGTGTGGGTATTGTGATAGACGTCGTTAGTGTTTCAGTAGGTAGTGTTTGCGAAGGTATTCACTTTTAACACTGAAAACTTTCGGTCTACTCAGAACTCCCTCCAGTCCGGGCTAATAGATGCACTGGTGTGCCCGAGAAACGCGAATAATCCACAAAAGGCCTTGTAAATCTTTTAACTCCTGATTATTACTCAACGATTTGCCATGAACTACGAATATTGTTTTCAATAGAGTTTAATTAAAATAATAAGAAACCTCATAGAGATTTTCATTATTTAAGATTGTCTGTTTTATTCTTTTGTTAAAAAACTAATTTGGTTTTCAGTCGAATAATTTGTTCTTCGGGCTCAGAATACCCTAATGGTTAGCGCGCCGGAATTGTGCACTGAAGAGATTCGGTTGGAATTCCTACAATAACCCCCTTCCACCGAATGCTCGCGTGTCTAAGCCGGATTTTGGCACGTTAAATCTTCTGGCAGGAGACTCTCTCCATGTTTATAGGTGAGAGAGATGGTTACAAGCCCTTCAGATGTATTCCATAGTAGTGCTCGGTCTGAATTGCAATGGCACCGGGGCAGAAGTCGGACTCCGATCCTTGTGATGTCCAATAGCATGTGCTAAAACCGGAGCCGCACCCAATCTGCCATGTAAGAGGCAACGACAGCAAGCGAGTGATTTGTGCTTCGCTTTCTAGTTTCCGATAATACACTCATTGGTAATAGGAGTTCATTCAGTGTATGCAATTTGATATACATCATGGGTCGTATTTTTCTAATAATATAATGTAAATGGATTAATATATAACCGAATGCCAAGTACGTCATGAAAGATTTTTTCGGGAGAGAAATCCTACAAATCCATAAATCATTCCCTGCTTTCAGAAAATGGACTGAATCATATCCCACAAAGAAGTCGCCATTTCCCCCCCCCCCCCACTCTGCGTTACAGTTGCAGTTAAACCCACAACTGAGATGAATAGTGATTTTCGACTGGCAAAGTGGCATGTCGATGCGAAGAAAATTGAGAGCGACAAGGACAAGCGGTGGCGGGATGGAAATCAGCCAAGTTTCCATGTCAGCAGATCGCGCTGTCAGAAGTGCTCGTGAACATAGGTCGTCACGGATACGTTGGTTTCTGATACGAAGCTCAAAAACATCGCTGTAGGCCTCGACTGAGAACATCTCGTCCAAAACCATCAATTTTAATGCTAACGATTCGACGAAGAGCTTCCTACTTTAAGAAACTGTTACAACTTTTGTTTTATTTATAACCGCATCATTACAACCCTTTTCTTGAGGGAGGGGGAGGAAGAATGTAAACCGTGTATAATAATTATGCAGTACTTGGATTATCTTTATCTAATTCTAAGTCTAATTTCTTAGTTGCAATTTTGATATAACACAAAGGACATACTACACTGCTCAAAACAATTAGGGGAGCACATGGTTTTAACGAAATTACGCAAATACTTACACCGATAAGTAACATAAAATAAATCATCCACAATTTAAAGCCTAGCAGGAAACAGAAGAAGAAAACTTCATATGCAATTCAAAGTTCATGACGTCAAAAACCAGAAAAAGAACATAAGGGCAGAAATCGGGATGTTGCAGAAATGTCTGTTTCACTGCTTTAACTGTGAAATTCGATTGCTCAGTTATTCTCTTTGAGAAAAGGTGACTTGAAAATGTCTCAACAACGTGATTTACCGGAATCCATGGCATGGCATATTATAGGCAGACTTGAATCCGGGCAAACACAACGTAGTGTCGCGGATGCTGTTGGGGTCGCGAGAAGTGTCGTTGCAAGGCTGTGGAATCGATTCCAAGAAACAGTGAATGTTAGACGTCGACCAGGGAAAGGTCGGCCACGCGCCACTACAGCAACTGATGATCGGTATATACTGTTAACAGCTCGTCGAAACAGAACAGACAATGCTACTCAGCTGCAAAGACAGTTACTCTTGGCAACAGGACGAAGGGTGTCCAGCCAAACAGTACGTAATAGGCTTCATCAGGGATGTCTATGCACGTAGGCCAATGGTCTGCATTCCGTTGACCTCACGCCACTGTGCGGCCCGAAGAAGATGGGCTGCTGAACATCGAGATTGGGAGCAACATGATTGGAGCCAAGTGCTGTTTACAGACGAGTCCCGATTCAGTCTGGAGTGTGCCACCCGACGTGTTTTGGTATGGAGGGAAAGGGGCACTCGAAATAACCCGACATTCGTTCGTGAAAGGTCACAATACAGACGAGCTGGTTTTATGGTTTGGGGTGGAATCAGCATAAGTGGACGTACGGACCTACATATCGTTCGGAATGGTACTTTGACGGCCCGAAGGTATGCAGACGAGATACTGAGACCTCATGTCATACCTTACGCTGCAGCCATAGGAGATTCCTTTGTTTTCCAGCATGATAATGCCAGACCACAGACAGCTCGTCTTGTGGAGAACATGCTTGAAGTTGAAACAATACAGCGTATGGAATAGCCAGCGTGCTCTCCTGACCTGAATCAAATCGAGCATGTTTGGGACATGCTCGGACGACGCATTGCTGCGAGACCAAGGCCTCCTTTTACTCTCCGAGAATTGGAGATTGCACTTCTTGAGGAGTGGAACAGTATTCCCCAAAGTCTTATCGATAACATCATCGCATCCATGGAAAACAGGTGTGCAGTCTTAGCTGTTCGAGGTGACCACACGCCATATTAAAAATATTGCATCATTTCTAAACAGTACTTTTTTTTTTATCGTTTACATGTAACCAAATTGTTGCCCTAAATCATCTTTTCATGTTTTTTTCCATATTTTCAAAGAATTAAAGCTTAATTACAATTTTTTTACGTCTTTTTTTCTGTATTGCGCATTGATACGCGTGTACTATCCATTTTATGCCAATACGTGGCTGTCTCCCACGGTTTTCTTAACTTCTTTGCTTGCTCCCCTAATTTTTTTGAGCAGTGTATTTAGGCAGTTAGCACGTTTTTTGTCAAACGAAACTTTTATATGTATTCCGGCCGAGTATATTTCATTTAAAACTTTAATTATTTGACAAAGACTTTAATATGACATGTATTTATATCTCATATTAGATATTTATCATTTTTAATTTTTTTAAAATTCTGGTTTGTGATGCTCATTTTTGAAGTAAAGATTCTTATAGAACACGACTTTCGATGTAGCGGTAGGTAATTTTTAGGAGCAAATACTCGCTATTTCCTTTTCGACATTTTTGTTACTTTTAGGCTCGGTGCACACGAGCGATCCGGTGTCGTTGCGGCACCGCAGTTGCGATTAAGCAGTACATAGAGTTGAACTAACTGAATTTTGCGTACCACCTGTGGTACGCGTGACATAGCTTCGCCAACTATGATATGCAACCTTCAAATAGAAGGAAAAGTATCACCAGCGTCAAGTGTTCAAAGAATTGCTTTTTGGTATGTTCGCATGTTATACTTTTCAACCAACCTCAGAACTGAAGCAAAACTAAACCAAATATTGTTGATAGTGACAGCATTTTGATATATATTTTTTCTTTTCATACAAGAAAGAAATGCATCTTGTGCCAAATTTTCGTATATTGAAATAGAAACTATAACATTTAGGAATAAGAAACACATTCATCTACAACAATCAAAAAGAAAAGTACCATCATACTTTTTTTTTACATTCACCAGTAACGTTACGCATTTGACGCCGTTAGAGACCACATCAAAACCTAGTCTATAACTGTTGTATGACTACGCGAACGACGCAAGCAAATATACTTTTCATGTTCAGCCTCGAGTCCTTTAGACTGGCCGGACGATAGCCAAATGGCTAGGGCACTGGCATCCGGTACCAAAGTCTGTGGGTTCGAGTCCCCATCCTTGGCATGGACGTTTCTAGCCGTTCGGAATAAGCTTTAAGCAGTAGGTCCCTTTCTGATTAGCCCTCGTGTAGCAAAAATTTATCGTAGCTAACTAAACCGAACCTTTATATTCATTGAATAACTCGTTATAAAGTATGCTAAATAAGTCTTCATTTTCCCTAGATAAGTGCTCATACTGTATTACTCGTACGTTCGTAATATGTTTAACCATGACAAGCGTGGCTGGAATTTCAGATATAAATGAAATCTTTGATCCCGTGTTTGACTAGATACATAAGAATTGATCATATGAAGGAAATGAAATGCCAAAACGAAATAGTCGGTAAAAGTTCACCCGAAGGATTTTGAAATTTCCTGGGGCAAATGTCTACACGTGACGTTTTCTTCACGCTGAAGTTAGAACATGATAAAAAATGAGGAATTGTGAGTCAGTGAGGTTTGTAGTAAACTTGCTGTAACTACCGGTATTAGTTCATGGTAAAATGCCATTGTGATTGTCTAAAAATATTCAAGTTGTTATTTGTGTCTTGACAAACCAACGCATATTTAAACTTTAGGCATAAATTGGTTTAAAAAAATCCCTGTCCAATATTTGCAAACATCATAAATACTCGATACATTTTTTTTTCATTTTGATTCATTTTGTTGATGTTAAAGCATGAGATTTTAAAATTATCATTCCAAATAAAAAAATTATATTTTCTTGATATTTTATACAGAAATTTCTTTCAAACAAAATTTTAAATATTCAGTTATTTCATCAGCCTTAAAATATCCGAAGTTTGACAGCATTATCTACATACTTATACTTGGCTATTTATCTGACATGCATTTTAGTTTTAGTGCTCAGCATTTACGTAGTTTGGGTGATTGAAAGCACCCAGAATAAGCTCCAAAATAAAAATTATATAGATTCTAGTCATAGACGCAGCAGAATTTAAACTGAAACTGCAACATCCTAATGCGGATACGATCGATTTTAAAATCTTCAGGAATTTAATGGTCAATGGAGATAGACCTGCTTGGCATTCCAGACGTATTGATTTTAGTTCACAACAAGCAACGCAGTTGACTTTTGTAATCAACCATTTATCTGTAGAAATAATGCTAATAAAATGAAGCACGATGAAGATTTAATAAAGCGGCCGCACTATGTTAAAACTAACGGATATGAAGTTAGAAGGGGAATATCGAGTGCGAAGCCTATATTTTCCCTTAACGTCTTCGACAACATCCATGAAAAAATTGATTCAGGTGAGTTCCAGGGTTTAGAAATGAAAGGAGGACGCAGAGGCAGACACATTGATTTTGTATTTTCAATTTACGCGTGGTAAAACTATCTCTCAGGGCACCCAGAGCCGTGTAAAAGGGAATCTCAGCGGAATACTCCAAATCTTACTGATTATATTGGAAAATTATCGATTTTTGATGTAAGTATTTAAGTGAAATAAGGATATTTGCAGTAATGGAGGGCTGCAATTACCGCACTCATTAAATAGCATTGAAAAATAATATTAGTTTACCTCCTCCCAAAACAGTTCATATGACGTTCAAGTAGCCAGTTATCAGTGCGTTCGTTAGTCATGATGCTTCCTAACGATATCTCAACTAGGGTCGAGACATCCTACTGGTTTGCACGTCGGCTTTCGGTAGCGAATCCCGTAATGCGCCACTGAATGCCTTCGTGTCTATGACGGGATGGTAAGGGTTTAGAGGAGGGCACGAGCCATCCAGATTTCGCCCCTGGGGATGCTCGGTCTAATATGAAATGGTACCAGTGGACAACTTTGATTCACCTACACAGTGCTCCCATTACAAGGAACCAACAACTTCCGCGGTATTCATGGGCGAATGTCGAAAGACAACGTGCCTACCCCGTTGAAAAAAAAAAGTGTCTCAATTAGGGCAAGAGCCTTGTATCTTTTTGATTGTTTCACTCTCAACGTCTTTTGTCAATGCAACTTTCAGAAACTCCTTACCGCTAAACAAACAATTCAAGACTATAAACATGACTACAACAATGCCACTGACCTGCTTCTAGTCAAAGGCTAATGTTATAAGCCACGCAAGTAGAATTCTTCCTTATGGAAGTTGTAATCCCATTTGTTTTCTCTTTGTGAGCGAAAAATTACATGGATACGATGCAAACTCCAATTGCAACCGTGTAAGAGTCTTTGTCCAGTGTAGTGAACTGTGGAAATAGTGTCCGAGTCCGAATCTGAGGATGTCCCCAAAGCAGGAGATCAAAATACATCGTTGCTGTAACGCGTTTCTGCCATGTCATTTCGATACATTCGCAAACAAGTAGCGCCCGTACCCGTGCAAGTGTCCGTCAGGTGAGGTTTCACTGCACATAGAACTCTTATGTGCGAAATGTATAACATTTGCATAGCGTTATCCAACAAGGAACCAACCCACACGACACTGAAAATGAAAGAACTGAGTTTTGATAAAGCGTTAAATGAAGAAATTCAGGTGCTGATGGTTAGTTCTCCAGTTCATAAAAAGGATATTACTCGGTCTAGAAAGACAATTTTTTCTCCAGATAGCTAAACACGTGGTGCTTTCTATCAGCTGTTTCATTCAACTTTTAATTTTTTTTTGGGGGGGGCGGGGGATAACACTTAGGAATAAGAAATACGCTCATCTACAACAGTCAAAAAGAAGAGTACCATCATACTTTTTTACATTCACCAGTTACGTTACGCATTTGACGTCGTTAGAGACCACAGCAAAACCTAGTAGTCTATACATGTTGTATGACTACGCGAACGACCCACGCAAATGTACTTTTTATGTTCAGTCTCGAGTCCTTTAGATTCGAGTCCTTTAGTCATATTTAGATTGGCCGGATGATGGCCGAATGGCTAGGATGCTGGCACCCGGTACCAAAGTCTGTCGGTTCGAGTCCCACCATGGACGTTTCTAGCCGTTCGAAATAGGGTTTAAACAGTAGGTCCCGGTCTAATTTAGCCCTCTTGTAGCAACAGCTTACCGTAGTGCTCCAAACTAAACCAAGCCTTTATATTCAGACAATAACCCGTTATAAAATATGCTGAACTAGCTGAATACTCGTACTTCCTCCCCCCCCCCCCTCTACAGATATTTTGCGCTGAAAATCAAGAAATTGTTAGAAATTTCCAAGATGTGATATTCCTTTTGGATGATTTCTCGAGTTCATCCGACGTGTTTCGAAAATATTTATTTGAGGTGCATGTGTATACGCAGAATGGTTTTCTTTATAAAGTACACCTTCCTTGCAACGGTTGGATATCCCCAAACTAGTGTAACGAACGAGTTTTCACTGTTATATTCGAAAATTAATGGTGAAAGAAATCATTTGTTTATTCGAGGGTTTTCCCCTCGGTGTTAGGTACATTCCAAATACACTTCTCTCTTAGGTTATACAAAATTTTCTACGAAAATCTCAAAATATTTAAAAAGCCTTAATATTTTTTATCACTTTTTTGGAAAACAATTGAATAGTCAAAAAAATGTCAAAAATGTGAATAGTCAAACGTTGTTTTATTAAGGTTACCAACGGGACATCTCTGGTGTGGTAGTCAGGACCAGTTAAAAATCATTCGTTGAATCGATTTTCCACTGTCTATTAATTTGTAGTTCACGACATTAAAAAAAATTTATTAATTTGAAAAGTTTTTAAATCTATTGAACATCATAATCAGTAATAGTAATAATAATAATATTAATAATAATACTGTCGATGGCGATGATGAAAATAATAAACAGAGTAACTTGTAGAATCGAATTTATTCGACAATTAATCGAATCAATTCTTCTGTATAATTAAAAACAATCCCAATTAAATCAAAATTTGAGTTGTTTCAGAGCGATGTCTTCATATTAACATCGACCAGTTAGGTTTCAAAATAATATATCCTCCAGAGTTTTCAATAGTTCCAAAACAACAAGCATTTCTTTGTTAAAAAAAGCAACGGTATTAAAATAGGACACAATTTCGCTTATCAGAATAGCGTCCGTCCACCGAACCATCCGTCATAAAACCCAAGCAGGTAACTCGAGGGCATTTAAATGGAATTAGCAGTGGGCCGTATACATTCGCCAAAAATTATTTTTCGGACCCCGCTCGCTTTCGGGTTTATGGAAATCATCCCAATCACTGCCCTCCCTTTCCCTCCCCCTTATCGATACAAATCACGAACTCACAGCAACCAATGGCCAATCTTTTGGTGGGACCATCAAAAATGCTCCTCCCCCCAGATACTTTTTTGATTGCCTGCCCCCCTTGAAGGGGGGGGGGGGAGTGTTTGCCGCTCCATTTGTTGGTCAGTAGGGAAGCGTGTTGCAGGGATCTCACAATCGAAGGGTTATTTAAGCAGTGTTACACATAGACATTTGATTATGGACTGGTGTAGAGAGCGTCACATTTGGTCATGATCTTCATCACCTGTGATTTTGGGAGATAATGGAGATTTTAGAGTAAGTGTATATCTCTAGTTTGTTTTCAGTTCTAGTGTTTATTTTGAATGATGGGTACTTGCTGGAGATTATATCGCACTGTCTAAAGATCAATCATTTCACGTCACTTGGCGGGGTTTCGGCAGTATAGTTACATCTCTTCCTAATAATCTTCTATATCAGGAGCTGAAAGTAGCTTTCTATGCTTTCCGATGAATGTATCTTACATTATTTCATTTGGGAACAAAAGAACAGATTTATTGCATGATATGAACACTCACCGGTGGCAGAAAAAAAAAACCGATGTTAAGTAGCTTACATTGCCCTTGGCTGGCTTTTTTTAATTGTTTGTTCAATGATTTTTCACGGCTTTCAGTGGTTTTAAGCAGACTTTTCTTTCAATGGCATAAAAATTTTATTTACGCAGATTTTGAAATTTTCCCTCTTTGACCCTGCAGCGGCGGGCGACGGCGAAATTGCGTTCAACTTATTTTGTTAATTTTGACGGACCGCGATGTTGAATTTTTAGAGTATCTGAACAGCGGGAATCGTTGTTTCCCCGTGGAATGAATTTTAATATGTATTTGAATATAGTGAGACTTTATTTTCCCAGCTATGCTTTTAAGAAATATTGCTTTAAAAGGAATGCAAATCATTCTAAATAATATTTCTTCTTGGAAATGTTTTATTTTCTAACATGTTTTCTACATTTTCGTTAAAGGCGACATTCGAGTTTCCGAAAGTTGAAAATTGATAAGTAAAAATATTTACTTTTCCTCCAGTTATTTTTTAAATTGCATTAAAAATCTCCTTCCGATAAACTCATAGAATATATAAATTTCGTCGGCGATTTTGTACATATGTAAAAAATAATTGAATTACATATGTAAAAAATAATTGAACAGTTTGAAATTTGTCTAAAAAAATCAAGAATTTAAAATTGAAAACATGTTTTGTTTTTGATGAATTTGTTTAACCAACAACTATATTTGTATAATATTTAAACCTTTGTGCATCGAACAGGCCTCAAAATAATTTAACTTCGGGATTTATAAAAGTTTTATGTATTAAAATGTTTAATTACTTACGGGGGTAAAGATTTTTTTTTCAATGTAATTTTTGCCTAGGGGAAAATGTTTTCAGAATTTTAACTCTAAATCAAAAATCCATAAGACAGTTTAATAAAAAACATAACAAAGGAAACTCCGTACAAAACTTCATAGGGATACCTCACAAGAAAATTTAGATACATACATTTAAAAATAAGAAATCATGAATGCAGAAATAGAGTAATTAACAAACGAAAAACTCAGCCTGAATCGAATATTAATTAAAGTTTTCCACGGTAAGATATTATAGCAACTCAGACGGATAGTAATTAAAAAGTTTTTAGGGAGATAATAATGAAAAATTTAAAATCAGGAATGTACTTAGAAACAATTTTGATGGGCAAGACCAAAATTTTGTCGGACCCACAACGTAAGATCATTGTTATCGATATACAATGTGTACATAAATGAATATCCCAACTTTGCAGGATATTGAAAGAAAACTAAACAAAGTACAGACTTTCTGTTCATCGAAAATCAAAAATAACAGTTGAAAGTTCGAATTCGACACAGTTATAAGTGTTCAATTGGAGCCCCTTTAGTAACACGAAGGATATCGTGTTGGTTCGATAACTCATCCCTTACTCTTTGCAGCATGTCTGGTGCGACGGTTTGAAAGGCTGCAGATATGCGTGTCCTAAGTTCGTCAAAGTCATTTGGTAGCGGTGGAAAAAACATCTGATGTTTGATGTAGCCTCAGAAAAAAAATATAAAAAATCGCACGGAGTGATGTCAGGCCTGCGAGGAGGTCACCGATGAAGAGCAAGGTCCTGGGGTGCTCGGTGACCAGTCCACTGGTGTTACAAATTGTCATTTAAAAACCGAATCAATCTTCATGAACTTTCAACTGTTATTTTTGATTTCCGATGAACAGCAAGTTTGTACTTTGTTTAGTTTTCTTTCAATAGCCCTGCAAAGTTGGGATATTCATTTATGTACACGCTGCATTATAAAAATGTAAGAATTATCTGAATTTTGGAGAATTACCTGCATTTGTGATTTAAATTGAAAGGAAGGTATGAGTTAACCCAGTGTCGCGCAAACTGTGTCGCGACCCACAAAGGCATCGTAAAAAAATGGGAGGGGTTGTTGATAGTGTGAAGTCAATTTATAACATATTTAATTATTTAATTTAAACATGCTTTAAATTTTCTATAATGACATTTTTAATATTTTTAAATTAAATTTTTATATCTTAAAAAATGGTAAAAAATGGCACTGTTAGATAAGGTGTCAAAAAGTTTTACAATAAATTCTCCATCAGAAAAAGGCTATACTTTCATTGCTTCCATATGCTTCTACCTATCAGCGTGAGACTGGGTTTTCAAAATTATGAGCTGTAAAAACCGAACAATCGAGACTTGACTCGGAAGATGATACGAGAGTAGCACTCTCACGTATTTCACCAAATACTGAGCAAATATTATAAGAGGTTCAGGCTCACTCTTCTCATTCATTTTTTTTTTAAATTTTAGTTTTATATGAATAGATTAAATTTGTAATTTTTAAATGTTTTAACACGCCACTTATAATTTTGAAATCACGAACTTTTATAATTTTAAGGCCGTCTGCACACGGAGTAACTCAAAAGAAACTGATAACCGACTCAAATCACAAACCAGTCCGTGATGAGTCGCAACCTATGTAATTGAATGGAGCCACGCACACGGCGCAACTGGTTACAAACCCGTCGGAGTTGTTTGTAACCAGTTGCGCCGTGTGCGTGGCTCCATTCAATTACATAGGTTGCGACTCATCACGGACTGGTTTGTGATTTGAGTCGGTTATCAGTTTCTTTTGAGTTGCTTCGTGTGCAGACGGGCTAACTTTTGTCAATTTTTACCCAGTTGAAGTACACATTGATATTTATAAAGTTTTAGTCATATGTAATTTGCCAAAAACAAGTGCAGAAGGTAAACAAGACATATTTTTATAGTTATTATGCAAAGCAGATATATACTCCAAATCTGCAGTTTTCATTTTAAAAACAGTTAGTCAAAATTTGATGATTTCTTTTTTCTATTTTTTGTCAACATTTTTCTAATTTTTTAAAAAATTTGCTAGTAGCAAAAAATTTTCTTTGGGGATCAAGTGATTTTTTTATTTAAAGAAAGTGGGTCGTTGTCGAAAAAAGTTTGCGAACCACTCAGTTAAAAAAGGGAAAATTACAGTGGTAATGTTTTCAACTGTGCCAACATTATCATTAACCACTTCTTTCTAAGACTATAAAAGTTTGCTTAGTGTGTCAATTTAATATCAGTATGGTCTGGTTTTCTTTACTGTAGTACCCGCAAAATTTGTTGATATTTAATTTTAATTTAAATTTTTTTTGGTACAAATAATTCGGAAAAGTTTGCTCATTACTTGTAAATCGAAGTAGTAAAAACTATTAAAATTACTTTTAATTACAATCATTCCAAGCATCTGCAGATAAATAGCGAAAAAAAAAATGGACATTGAAAGAGGAAAATCGCCAATAAACGTGTTGTATATGAGAATGGTCGCATGTGCAAGATATATGTGAATGTATGTCTGTAGGCGATATGTGTGTCAGTAGAACAAACATGAACACTCATATAACCTTGAAAAATGTAAACATAGAGATACATTAAAACATTTCGTTTATAAATTTATCTCAAGATAAAACACACGTGGGATTATCAATAGATAAGACACATTGCACATGTGTCTTTTATCGTCATTAAGTATACTTAGTGACAAAAGAGGTCAAAGATATAGGCCTTTTATCATGCAATGGTATGTAATTTATTTCTGCACAAGGTCATGTTGGTACCCTAGATCTAAATATGTGGAATTTTAAAGTTGTGAACTAAGGAATGTTTAAGAATAAAGCAATATATATACAAATTTGTCAAAATATTAAAATACCTAACAAATTTTTTGCCTAGTCTTGGCACCGATTCCAAATTAAACAGATTAGTTTTTCTTCGTGAATTACTGATGGTTTGTTAAAAGTAATCCAAAAGCAATACCGACCATGCCCGAAGATATATGGTAAGTAATGACTGATGACTAGTCGTGCGATGGCTTACAAACTTCAACAATTAAATTACATTTAAATTACATATAGTTAAAAGTAAGTTCTATAAATGGAAATATTAACGAACCATGTTTTCGCTACATTATTCGATCGTAAAGATATAGCACAGCTACTTTTAGCAGTTCGCGGTAAATGTAATTCGCCAAAAATGTATGTTTTTATGTTCATAAGGACACATATTTTTTGGCGTCTTGCGTCACAAGCTGCCACCGCCATCACGTAGGCCTGGGGTTCGTATTCCTGTAAGGCATGGGCCTTCCAGTACTGTCTCCCTTATAGGGAGTAAAGTTGGTTCATCTTCTGTGGGCATATATATATATATATATATATATATACAGTGGCTCCCAAAAGTGCTCGTACACTTACAATTTTCAATGAAATAGGGGTCTATCCATTAATTAAAGTGAATATTTCAGAATGGGTATTTAATAATAAGATCTATAATCTATTCTTAACAAAACTACATGAAATATCTTATAAACATAGTAAAACTTTATTTTTAAGAAACCAGTAATCAAAAAGTAACAAAAACTTTATCTCACAAAAGTCATCGTACACTGAAATATTTTCGGATAAATTCATAATTAAAATTATCGTCTTTCGCTTTATTTTTATTTTTGAATTGTGGTGGCATTTACAATATCGTTTGGCTTTAATTTTTGCTTGCCTACTCCGTAATATTCTATTTATTATTTAAAAATGGCTCGTAGTCGTAAAGAAGCAACAAACAGCATTCGAAAATTGATTATTTTTCATCATAGTAGTGGTAAATCAGTTCGGAATATTGCTAAATTACTTAATTTATTCCATTCTACTGTGCAGTATGTGAAAAAACGCTTTAAAGAAGAAAATTGGATTGAAAACAAGGTAAGAAAAGGCCGTCCGGCAAAGTTAACAAAACGTGATCAGAGATTTATAATTAGAAAATTTGTGAAAAATTCACGTTTGAGTGCTGTAAAAGTTTCTGCAGAATTCAATGAAGCATTTTCTACTCCAATTTCATCCGAAATTTTTTGACGAGTTCTCAGAACAGCTGGATTACATGGGCGTTCTGCCCATAGAAAATGTTTTGTGAGTGAGAAAAACAGAAAGTTTAGGCTTCCCTTCGCACTATCAATGATAAATAAGCCCCTAACCTATTGGAATAATGTCTTATTTGCCGATGAACATTTTTGGTGCTGATGGGAGTATAATTGTTTGGAGAAGAAAAAATGAGGAACTTAATCCCAAGAACTTAGTAGGAACAGTTAAGCATGCTGGTGGAGGTATCCTTGTGTGGGGGTGCATGTCAGCACCAGGACTAGGAAATTTGGTATTTATTGATGGCATAATGAATCATGCTGTTTTTATAAATATTTTAAGAGACAATTTAAAATTATCAGCTCAAAATTTGGGTATTGGAAATAACTTTTTTTTATCAAGATAGCGATCCTAAGCACACGGCTCTCAACGTTCGCATCTGGTGTCTCTATAATTGTCCACAAGTTTTGAAAACACCACCTCAATCGCCAGATTTAAACCCAATAGAACATATTTGGAGAGAACTGGAGGTTCGAGTACAAAAACACGACATTCACACGAAAAGCGAACTAAAAACAATTATGATGGAAGAATGGATGAACATTGATGCAGAAATTACAAAAGAACTAAAGTAATCTATTCCCAGACGTTTAAAAGCTGTTGTGGATGCTAAAGGATATCCTACTAAATATAAATTTAACGAAAAATTAGAATATTTACTAATATGTAGAGATTTTTTACACGTGTACGATGACTTTTGTGAGATAAAGTTTTTGTTACTTTTAGATTATTGGTTTCTTAAAAATAAAGTTTTACTATGTGTTCAAAATATTTAATGCAGTTTTATTAAGAATAGATTATAGATCTTATTATTAAATACCCATTCTGAAATATTCATTTTAATCAATGGATAGACCCCTATTTCATTGAAAATCGTAAGTGTACGAACACTTTTGGGAGCCACTGTATATATATATATATATATATATATATATATATATATATATATATATATATATATATATATATATATATATATATATATATATATATATATAGTCGGACCTCTATTTAACTAAGTCGCTAAATCCCGAAAAAAAGTTCGTTATATGGAAAATTCGTTAAATAGAGATTTACCTTTTAAAATATTTTAAACTACACAAGACAGATTTTAAATTCATAAACACTAAATATCATTAATAAAAGTAATTAATCACACCTTTATTTTGTAAATTAATGTCTATTTGTTTTATATATCTTAACCATCAAATAGAAATCTTCAAGGAACAAGAATAAAACAAAACATTGTCCGGGAATACACTATTTTCAATAAAAAAAATTATATTAAAATTAATGAATTTTAATGGCATTATCGCATTTATTATACCAAGTAAATTTAAGCTTACATTACCACATGCGTCCTCAAATTTAATTACTGATAAAGTTTGTTAATTTTGTCTGAGTTTTTTGTTTGAAAAAGTGTTTCCTCTCATAATACGTCTCGCATCTTTGCAATACACCAAAATCCCCTTCAGGCGTATTTTCTTCAAACTGTAATCCGCCTCAGAACGTGTTAAAAGAAAGTTAATGTGTTAAAAGAAAGTATTAGTTTGAAATGTTCAGAAATATTTTGAGAAATATGGAGAAAAAAATATTGGATCACAAGAAAAAGTTCGTTAAATGGAGAATGCACTTCGCTATTTGGAGGTTATTTTACGAAGAAATTCGCAAAATGTCCTTGGTTCCAAGGAAAAGTTCGCAAAATAGAGGTTCGTTAAATAGAGGTCCGACTGTATATATATATATATATATATATATATATATATATATATATATATATATATATATATATATATATATATATATATCATAAAATTTTATCGATATCGAATGTATTGTTAGAAACATGATTGACTCCACAGCCTTGTAAGAACTCTTAAAAATCAATGAAAAGTATTAAATTATGAGATTTTTTTGATCTCTAAAAGCACTTACTGTAAGGCGAGGCAAAATAAATCTTCGGGTGAGAATTTGATGAATATCGAATGCTTCACAAGTCTTGTGCTTTTTTTTACGGTTGGTTTTGAACTCTAATTCATTTATATGCTATAATGTTATTGCTTGTGGCATAAGCAGCTAGATATCAGGCGACTTAAATTATTCCCTCTCTTTCATTTCTAGGTTAGGATGCAGCTCCTTGAGTCAAGGGGTTCCGCTGAGCGACCTCCGGCCCCTGGAGCTGGTCTTCAGGGGTATCAAGATGTCGTGCAAGCAAAAGACCATCCTGCATGACGTCTCAGGGTTGGTTAAGCCCGGAGAGATGCTCGCGGTCATGGGGCCAAGCGGTAAGTGTTCTTGTCTTCTAGGCAAGCGGTGTCTAGGTTTTTAGAACATTATATATTTGACCTTTTCAACTATGACAAACCATCAATTAGTGTAATTTGTTGTATTTCCTTTCCCTCGGGTCATTTCATTATAACACGTGCTGTAAATAATAGATCTTATGTAAATATATAAATGAATATATAATAAATAAATCGTTGAATAACAACATGTAAACAAATATTGTGAATAAAATTCAAAATTAATTCAGTTATTGGATATATTAATTAAATTATTAAAATAATAGTGGTGCAGAGTGCGTTTAATGAATGAACAATGATAATGAACAAATGATTCTTTATATTTATTGTAATACGGGATACACATACATACATACATGAAACAAAAGTAAATAGAAACAATCATAACAATTAAATGAATTAAAACATCCACCAACCGCTGGTAATATATAATAAAATATGATATAGTAAATCTGAACAAATTATTGTTTATATTTATTATTTATAAGTTTATTACCATATATTGGTCACAAACCAATTAATACCTCTAAACAAATAACAAATACCGTATATCATGTAATTCATATAATTCAATGTAGTAACATAATACAATATATTGCTTATTATTATTTTGTATTATGGAATATATTCACGATGTCAAGGATTTTTCTTCTAACTATGCTACATGAATCAGGAGTAACAAGAAAATGAGAATAGAAACTCGTGTGTGAGGGAAACAATCCAGTTTCTTGCAAAATTTCCACTATTGTGTATCACAGATCAACCGTATTTAGAAATGTCTATTTTTTACCGGAGTTAAGAGAAGGTGCAGAAAAAAATCTTACGAATTATCCCAAGATCCGGAATAGCTGCTAATAAAACCGTCTTCTCTTAAATAACGCACATTTCGGAATCTTCTTTTACAGTTTTCTGGCACATTTTTACGGCTCATTCCTGTAAATTTTATTTTTGGAGAAGGGAGGGACGTTTTTAAAGGTATGTCCCGGTTTTATGTCGGTCGGCATGAAGTAGATTATAGCCCGCAGTTGTGAGTAAACTAGGCTTCCCGGAACCCAATCAGGCATTCCTCTTTCGTGTCCTAAGAGAGATTCATTTTCCGGTCTTCAGCAAGTACTTAGTCAAAATTATAAGTCGTTCTTATTACAGTTTCGAGAGATAACTCGCGGGGAAACCTATTAAGATAGTACAGTATTGTTGCAATTAATTGAGAAATGAATTTTTTTTCATAAAATTCAGTTTTATTCAAATTTTCTATGGATACATTTAAAACTAATAAGTGATATGACTTCCCCGAGACTTCATAACATCACGGACACATTTCGGCATGGAATGTACTAAACTAGCACATATAGTTTTAATTTCATCGTCGTACAGTCAAACTTGTGAAGCCGTTTTTTGACAATAGCTCACAAATTTTCTATGGGATTCAAGTCCGGTGAATTCCCGGGCCAATCCAGTGCGGTAAAATTATTTTTTGAGCAGAAGTTTTTGATTCGCTTCGAAGTGTGACATGGCATGCTGTCTTGTTGGAAAATGCCATCTCCGTTCGGCCACAGTTTAGCCATGGTTGGAAGCACTTTTCGGGTCAATATGACTTCGTAACTGGCACTGTTCATCATTCATTCTACGGGAACAAGAGATTCTGTCCCCAAAACGCTGAAACAACCCCAAAATATCTTTTTGGGTGGATGCTTGGGGGCTTGATTGATGTGGTGCTGATTGAGAGGTTCTCCTTTGCTCCTTCTTACAAACATGGATCTAAATCCCTGAACCACACAATGTGTTTCGTCAGAAAAGAGAACCTTCTCCCAGTCCTTCTCAGTCCATGTTTTGTATTTCCGTGCCCATTCCATCCTTTTTTTCTTCATGCGAAGCGTCAGAAGATGCTTCTTGTACGGTCGACGTGCTCTCCGCCCGCGTTCTATCAGCCTGTGTCGCACTGTTGAAGGTGCAATATCAACACCAGCTGCCGCCATGGACTTGGACAGGTCAAAACTGGTTAATCGAGGATTTATAGTATTCATTCGATGTAAAGTTTTGTCATCACGAGCCGAAGTTGATCTTTTTCAGCCGCATCTTCCAGAACGGTTGGTTCCAGCATTTCCTGTTTCCCGAAACCGTTTCCAGATCCTCCCGACACTTGCTGTACTCACTCCACATAATTTACCTATTTCCTCGAACGTCTTAGAAGTGTATTCTCTAAGCGCAATCACTTTAGCACGTGTTTCCGCGCTGATATCCATGACGCCAATGACCACCGCAACAAGTGAGAAACTGCCACCTGGCGGAGGAATTTGAACACCTGCTACTTACCAGGTGAATACAAACACCTGCTACTTACCAGGTGCATACGAAAATCTGCTACTTTGATAATACGTAGGTAGGCTGAAAAGTAATGCACACATGCTTGTAGAGTGCGAACGAAATGACCTTCAAAACAGCGCCAAGTGGCATTTGGAAGTTCCATCCCTCCTCAATACGCATGCGCAGGTTTGAAATCGTTGTGTTCATCCTGTGTATTTGAAAAGCGGTAGTATGGAGACGTGTTCTAGTGCTATGTCAACGGCGAGTTATACAGCGCGCTGTTATCGAATTTTTAACAGCTGAAAAAGTGAGTCCTACTGAGATTCATCGTCGTTTAAAGGCTGTTTAAGGTGACGATGCTGTTGATAGGGGTACTGTAAATCGATGGGTAGTAAAATTTCGTGGTTTCGAGCCTGGAAAAGCCATAATTGTTGATGAAACACGCAACAGACGTCCGATTACTGTCACAGACGATGAACATCGCAAACTCGTCGACGATTTGATTCAAAATGACCGGCGAATCACTCAAAAGCGTATCGCAAACCATAATGGAGTATCCAAGGAATGTGTCTGCTTCATTATAGAACGATTGGGATACCGTAAAATCTGTGCTCGATGGGTACCACGCCGTCTCACAGGCGAGAACAGCGTCGGACTGGAGAGGCTCTGCGAAACCTGAAGTTTGAACCGATTCCACACCCTCCTTATTCCCCTGATCTTGCAATTTTTATTTATTTTTCCTCTACTCAAGAGAGACCTAAAGGGTAATCATTACACCTCGGACGATGTGGTGAAAGCAGCTGTCAAGTCGTGGATTCGAGAAAAGTCGGAAGAATTTTTCAGTGACGGAATGAGAAAACTTGTTACACGTTGGGAGAAATGTGTTAGCCTTAACGGTGACTATGTTGAAAAATAAATATATGATTTTGAAGCTTAAGAATTATGCTTTAATGTTCTTTTTGCCCGATCTCGCTATTTCTTTTTGTTCGTGCTCTACAAGAATGTGTGCATTACTTTTCAGCCTACCCTCGTAACTACCATTGGAACTCTGAGCTAATTTGGATTGCTTCTTCCTAAGCTTACGTGTGATAAAACGAATAAAATGACATTTCTCAATTAATTGCAACAATACTGTAAGCAGATAGGGTGTAAAAGGAGTAGTGCACACACTACAAATGCAATCCATCTAGCACATGTTTAGTGGACAAACGACTTGAAGCGCTTCATAAGGTTGCTTTATTTGCATTAGTTTTCCCCTTAAGTTTGCCATTTTTGATGATCCAATAATATTTGAGTTATGAGAGTTAAATCAATATTTTCTTTCAGTTTATCTTTCTCATATATAAATTTCATACAGAGGAAAGATAATTCCAGAAGTTTTAATCTTTCATGTAGTGTCATCGTTGAAAGTTTACACCCATTTAACCATATTTCAAAGCACGTATACTATAACCATTTTCAGTACCAGCACTTATCAAAATATTTTGATCACGCACTGGGAATCTCTGTTGAAATCTCTTACGTTTATAGAAGTCGCAATCTTCATTCTCAAAATAAAATTGTACAAAAGGCGTTAAAATCAGCCTTTTATATCTTTAAAAGGTTATTCTAAGGCCTTAAAAATGTAGTCAATTGTAGTACACTGAAGAGCCAAAAAAACTGGTACAGGCGTGCGTATGCAATTAACGGTTTGGTTTGGTTTCGAGCGCTACGGTCAACTTTTTTCTACACGAGGGCTAATTAGACCGGAACCTACAGTTTAAAGCCGATTCCGAAAGGCTACAAATATCCATGCCAACAGAGGGACTCGAACCCACAGGATCTGAACCGAATGCCAGGGCCCTAGCCATTCGACCATCACCTGGCCACAAATAACGGAGATATGTAACCAAACAGCGTAACGCGATGCAGTCGGCAGCGCCTATATAAGACAACAGGTGTCTGGCGAAGCTGTTAGATTGGTTCCTGCTGCTACAATGGCAGGTTATCACGATTTATGCGACTTTGAACTTGGCGTTATAGTCGGCTCACGAGAGATGGGACATAGCATCTCTGAGGTAGCGATGCAATTTGGCTTTTCGCGCATGACCATTTCACGAGAGTTCCGTGAATATCAGATATCCAGTAAAACATCAAATCTCTGACAGCGGTACGGCTGGAAAAAGACCTTGAATGAACGAGACCGTGGACGACTGACGAGAATCCTCAAACGAGATAGACGTGCAGCACTTCCTCAAATTGTTGCGGATTTCAATGCTGGGGTTCTTTCAACAAGTGTCAGCGGGCGAACTGTTCAACGGACCGTCATTGATATGGGCTTTCGGAGCCGCAGGCTCCCTCGTGTACCGTTGTTGACTGCACGGTACAAAGCTTACCGCTCGCCTAGGCCCGTCAACACCTCCATTGGACTGTTGATGACTGGAAACACGTTGCCTGGTCTGACGAGTTTCGTTTCCAATTGTATTGAGCGGATGGACATGTAGTGGTATGGAGACAATCTCATGAATACATGGACCGTACATGTCAAAAAGGGACTGTTCAAGCTCGCGAAGCCTCTGTGATGGATTGGGGCATGTGCAGTTGGCGTGATATGGGACCCCTGATACGTCTAGAGACGACTCTGACAGGTGAAGTGTACATAAGCATCCTGTCCAATCATCTACACCCATTCATGTCCATTGTGCATTCCAGCGGACTTGGAGAATTCCAGCAGGACATTACGACACCCCATACGTCGAGAGTTGCCACCGAGTGACTCCAGGATCACTCTTCTGACTTTAGACACTTCCATTGGCCACCTAAATTCCCAGATATTAATATTATTGAGCATATATGGGGTGCCTTGCAACATGCTGTTCACAAGAGATCTTCAGCCCCCTCGCACTCTAGTTTTGTGGACTGCCCTGCAGTATTCATGGTGTGAATTGCTTTCAGAATATCTTCAGACATTAGTCGAGTCCATGCCACGTCGTGTTCCGGCACTTCTGCGTGCTCTTGGGGGCCCTACACGATATCGGGCAGGTGTACCAGTGTTTTGGACTCTTCGGTGTAGTATAAAGGGTGCGAATAATTTGCCGTTAAATTAGAGTTTTGTACCGACAACTCAAACTCTCTGTAGGTTATTATTAATATTACTGCGTTTTTCCATATATTATTATTATATTCTGCAGTAGAGTTAAATTACTCACAACATATGGAACATAGTTTTTCGACACTGTAACCATTGGGGTTTGAATTTCCATGCAGGTTTCCAGGATGTTCAGAAGCTTTGACCATTTAGCTACTGCTCGACTATTAATGCACAAGAATAAGACGTAATATTGTCTAAAGAGATATTTTCTCGAAATGTATTAACTTTCTGCTCAACCCTCACCCCAACTACCCGTACTTTACTTTGATAACAAATAGTACTGCAAACAGTTTGGTTTAAAAGTTGATGTGAGATTGTAGACCGTCGCGAACATCGCAGCCATATTTTGTCAGAACTTCAGTTCCCGTTTTAGTCAATTGGTGATCTAAATGTAAAGTCTGAGTGCATCGGTGTAACAACTGAGTAGCATCAGGGAAACAAATGAGTAGCATCAAGGGTTACCTAGGAGACTCAAAGACGTTTCAGAACATATCCCCTACTTTTAGAGGAATTGCCATTTATGCTTTTTACTTAGTCTTGTTGTGATGTATGGTTAAATGGTACAACGTAATACTGAATAATAGACCCTTTGCAGGGGCGAGGCTGAAACTCCCGTCTCCTAACTAACCTTGGTGGGCGGTATCCTACCAAATGATTTACGCCGGCAGGTTGATCTTAATTTATGATTTAAAGTAAGATCAACCTGCATGTGAGTATATGCGATAACACACTGGACTATTTTCAGGTTCCGGAAAGACCACCCTCTTAAACGCACTGAGTGGACGAGCCAAACTGGACAGCGGTGTCATCACTCTGAACGAGGAGGTTCTGAACAAAGAACTGAGGCGCCGCATCTGCTATGTTCTACAACAAGACATCTTTATGCCAAACCTAACGCTCAGACAAACACTCAAGGTGAGTGCAGTGAAGATGAACAATGAAGCGCTGAAATCTTTTTCACGTTAGACAAACGAACAAAAAACACAAGTAGCCTCAGAACGTTCCAAACAGTTTTTAACTCGGGACATTTTTCGTTAAGGTGGTCCGATCACTTAAGTTTAAAAAAAGGGACATTGTTATATTCTTGGATTAAAACATACCATAGAGCTTTTTGAATCAAATGGGACAAATCGTAAACTGCTATTATGAATGTATTACCTAGAACAACATTTGCATTCTGTACTGTCTATTCGTACCCTGGTGTACATCAGCACTTTAATTCTATTTTTCTCAGAATGAGATTTTTCATTTTTGGATATATTAAGAAGGATTTATGCATACTTTCTTTTATCTCTATGAAGTTTTATACTGCACTTCTTTCTTTTATTTTTATTAATCTGCTTTCAGGATTTTCGACTTGGAGTAAAAATTCTGAAAATACTTTTTCATTGGCATTTTCGTACCTCAAAAGATTTAAAAAGAAATCCTGTAACGAAATTAAAGATTTTATCTTTAAAAATTAAAAATAAAATAAAATATAGTAGATAAAAATAAAATATTAATTCATAATAGACTTCCAGGCATAAGGAATATAAAAAGTAGATCTTCAATTATTTACCAGAGAGTTAGCAATACGAGTATTAATGATGCCTTAAAATAAGCTATTTGAGGAATTAAATCTATCTTTCAAAATTTAAATCTATGGAATTTATTTCTTTAAAACTCAGTTCTTAGAGTAAAGTTTCTTTGTAACATTGCAGTGTAGACATGGTTACGTACTGACAGTGTACACAGCATTTACGTCTAAAATAAATTTTCTTTTTTGCTTTTTACTCGTGTACACGTAACAATGTAACATCACGGAAAGGTCCTACAACAAACATTCCCATCTTTGTAGTAACAGGGTAGAGAAGTTTACGACGTCACTGAAGACGTCTTAGTCACACAGTGACCATCTTATGTTTTCTCATCATGTCATAATCCTGTAAAGTTAAAAAGGAAAATTTGAGTAAAACGTGGGGAAAATGTTTTAATAGTTTCTCGACATGCACTTTCGATTAAAAATCAAAGCGATTAGATCTATGAATTATGATGTTAAGTGTTTTTTAAATTTATTTCGAGAAATCAATTCTTTACTATTCGAAAGAAAAATGTCTTTTCTGTTATGTGATATACATTAACCCATGAAAACCTCATACTTCAAAGCCTTTCGCAACCTGAATTAGGGTTGAGACCATTAAGTGTGTGGACTAAATGTACAATTCCAAAGCAATCGTATAATTTACTCTTTTTCAGGGATCTCACATCTGCAGTGAAAGTAAAAGAGATTTATTTAGATACTTCCACGTATGCCGTCCACAAAAGACAGCATGTAAGGAACAAAGAACTAGTTTAAGTACCAATCAAAAAGTAACACGTTATTGAGCCATTTCAAGTGTACAAATGTTCGAACAACCAACGCTGGAGTAATGGGATAAAATAAAGATCGAACAAAATGATTGGTATACATTATATTTTGACTATGGTTTCAACGTCTACATTCTCTAGTCACAGGTTTTATAGCGGGAAAAAAATCACTTTTTTCCCCCTGTAGAAGTGATCCCATTTAGTTCCATTATAGCTTGCGAGTCAATTTATGTTGACATCAACTCTTTATCTATTGTGAAAAGATCTTTCAAACAGCCAACAATGAGGACCCCTTTTTCCGGTCGTATTTCTGTTGAAAACAATAGAAAGTCGGTCGAAATGTTTTGTTCTTTCATAAATAAATGGCAGGGGAAAGTTCCCTGCAAGGATTTGTCGTTTAAAATTCAAACATTTCTTCGCATTATCTCATTTCTTGATAAAACCGGTGATAAGGCGAGGGAATAATGGATTCGATTTATGTTCGAGAATTAGTTCAACTGCATCCTTTGTACGGTTTCAGTTAATGATGACATTCGTATAGTTATATTTCAGAAAAACAAACTAGCCGCACAGAAGAAAAGTAAAAATTGGGTTAATGTAACATACTAACTTGTTGGTTCGCTAGGGATTTTTTTTTAAGGAATGGAAAACACTTCATTGCTTTTGATTAGGAGCACGTGATATTTGGAGAAAGGTTAAGTAGATATGAAAAGATACCATTAATAATAATATTTTCGGAGAACCTGCTGTGTTCATAGCGACAATCCCACCTAATGCTCCCCGGCCTGGCGCTGAACTATTAATTAGTTCGAAACATGTAGACATCCTATTTATTAGATTGTGGTTATTAAGTCTTTTGTTTCTTTTCAACGTGCTGTTAGTTCAATGTACAGAAAAAACCCCATCTAAAGTTAGAATAAAAAGGAATGAAAGATGCAATAAAAAAAAGATAATGAAAGAAATGGTTAATACAGACACAAAAAAAATTGGTTTCAGTAATTTTTTTTATTAACTCTGGAGGTAATGAAATTCACAATATGAAAACGGAGATGAGCATTTCAAAGTTTCGTTTCTAGTTGACGCAATCTGAATAATTTACGAAATAGCCGTTTATTTAAATTTTTTGGGAGGGGTTATCCCTCGATCCCCTCCTCTATTTATGTTTCTGGTAACCATTAGGAAGAACAGAAAACTATTTTTTGGAACATCGTTAAAACAGCATCTCTGGGAAAAATATAATAGAAAACAACTGTGTGCGATCTACACCTTGCGTCGTTAGTTTAAAAAGCTAACAAACTACACGTTGAAAGCAAGAGGAAGATGGAAAATGTAAGAAACTGAATTTACAAAATGAAAATTCTTACACGCAGGAATGGTAGAGTGATCGGGATGTTGACTTCGAAGTCCAAAAGCATGGATTCAATTCCTAACTTATATCTGCTGTAACTTCCAGTGCTTAACTCTATTACTGTCACTAATGGTATCTTGAGAAAATAAGGGAAAAGGACTATTTTATATATCTCTTGGATTAAGATAACCACATTGTATCGGAGTTAGCACCCAGTCTTCCACCAAATGAACAAACTCAGATTGAGGAACACGTTTTTATGTTGTTCCCTCTGAGGGTGAATATTGATTCACGCATAGGATGGCTAGCAGATAAATCTCAGATGGCTCTCATAATAAAATGGCTAGCAGATTTCGTGATTTAAATAAGTGAATATCCCTTTGGTAAGTGGCAGATGCATTAAAAAATACTAGAAGCTTTGTTTTGAAATTACCTTACTGATTAAGAGAGCTGGTTTTAGCATTATTATAGTAAGATGCTATTGTTATGGACAGCTACTGAGCGTCAGCTATACTGATAAATTTAAATTCTTCAACATTTTACTACGAACTGATTCTCATATTATTAAAGAAGTTTGCATCGAGATTCGATAATAGCCAAATTTCATAAAAACTTATATTCTTGAATAAAATTCTTATATTAAAAGGCATTAAGTTTTATCGTGTCATTAAAGGATCCGGGAGCGATTTTTTTTTTCACAAACATTTATTTTGTAATAATTTTATTTCCTCAAAAGTCTGTTTGTAATGATCATTTTGTATATATAAGAAATTTGCAATTCTGATTAGACAAATTAAAATTCCAAACTTACATGTTTAGTTTTTGATACATCTGCTGCGCAATAGCTCTCTTTGCCTATTTTAAAGGGGTTTTTTGTGCATACAAGAGGCTTTAAAAATAATATGGCCACGGGATTTAAAAAATATTAAGATTTTTAATAACTTTAAAATGCAGAAAATTACTTTCTAGAGTAAATTTTCATTTAGGAAAAATATTTTTTGTTCTAAAACAGAAAATCTGAAAACATTTTAATGAAAATAGAACCAATTAATTATTTGGCCTGAAATTATTTTTTTAAAAAATCACTCGAAACCATTATACTGTTAAATAACTTCACAAATGAGATGGTAATTATTATGAATTCGAAACGGCTTTAATTTGAACATGTGATGGATTACCGATACGCTAGATTGCACACACTGACAACTAATCTTACCTATTAGGTTTAAACCTTATTACTTCCAGGAAATTTACAAATTTATGTTTAAGTTTAAGCGGTAATCTTAGCAATAAAAGTAAACACCTTTACAAATTATGCAAATAGCGTTTGAGTACCATTTTAATTTTTTTAAATAAAAGGAGTGATTGAGAGAAATTATCTTCGTTGGGCTGTAGATTGTTTTCTTGATTTGTTATACCCAAACTTTTTCCATTACTTTGCAGAATTATTGAAAAACTCGGGCCAAAAGCGTGGAAGTAATGGTGCTCCGTCCTTTATCTTTTAACTTGCGTAGAAATAGAATCATCGTCGCGTGACTGGAAACAATGAATAACTGTGTTACTCCTTTAATGACAGTTCCAATTAATATTGATCGAGAATTTGGTAGTAATGCAAGTATTGCGTTAGTTGCGATCATTAAATCCAACTTTAGTAGTTATGGTAAAGAATTTTTATTCTCGTTCCTTCGCCAGCATACGCAGTATTGAATCCAAACATTATTATTAACCAGGAAGTTGTTAAGAAAAATCGAGAAAAATACTTACCTTGTATGTTAATTTTGTCGTCTCATTTTATACTTCCTGAATCATTTTTAAGGTGTACGAGTAAATAAGTTTCGTGTGATGAAAACGGCGTAAGACCCGCCTATAGAAGTAGACGCTAAATGCTATAACATATTCAACAAATGTCCGCAAATATTTAGCATATTCAACAGAACACAAGTTTCGACGTGCTGTAAGTCACACCAGCATGAAGTAAGCGTTGATACGTTGGAGAGAACCACATAACCGAAAGTACTCTGTATATTAGATGGCGGTAGATTTTATTTCTTTCAATTACGGACACAAACCTTGATACTGACTCCAAATGAACTGATTTCTTGTAAAGGTCACGTTAACTCTTTTAAAGGTTTTTTACCGGAGACGGTTCTCCAACAACGATCTCGTTGCCATAATCATTAAGTTACCCTGTCGGAATTAAGAAGTCTTATTTTGAATGACTTTTCCCTCGCACATTTCCTCCTTTTAATTCAGGCTAATTTACATCGGATTGGGGCTTTTAATTTTTCTGTTCTTTTATCTTTTCGATGATCCCCAATTTTTCATCTTGAATGCATTGTCTATTCACGCAGCGCTCCGTGATAGACAATACATTCAAGATAATCGTCACTTCTTGAAATTCTGTCAATCGTTTGGGCACCACTATAACATGTTTCAAGAGAGGGACTCGAGTTAAAGGTCTCCCGATTGTAGAACGTTGCTCTAAATTTTTAGATATTCTGGTCTAATAAGAAGTCTTATTTTGAATAAGACATCATAGACTTTCATTCTTCATTATTACGAGAATGATCTTTGCTACGTAACTTTTTTGACCATTAGGAAATGACACCAGGATGAGGCTCTTCACTGAACTGAATAGCTTGGACTGCGGAAAGAAAAAAAAATTGAAACTTATTGTCTTTATGATATCTCTCTAAGTGTGGTTTTCGTTAGAAAATTTTCCTAACCTCTGAAAACATTAAAAAAATTGCAGCTGTCCCGTTTCCTGTAGAGTATTTACATAAAATGTTGTTCTGCATTTCATGTTTCTACACTAAAGCCGGCCACATCATATAGTGGTTAGCGCCGCGATCTACGAAAAAGTGGGCTCAGATTCGAATCCCTTCTAAAGCATGGGTATTTCTGTACTGTCCCCTCTTCGGGAGCGATGTTTGCTCACCTACAGGGTGCTGCTATAAATGCCCCGTAGTTTCCATGCGTATCTCGTAGTCAACAAGGTCGCGGTTTTGGGGACAAGTGCTGCTTTGAGGGAAAAAAAGTCAGATGTGTAAAAATTTTAAAGTAAATTATTAAGAAGTTTTACATATTTGTCTAACAGATACTGCTATTCTTTCTACAGTTTTGTGCCTTGCTGAGGTTGCCATCGTCTATGAGTACAAAGGAGAAGATGGACTACGTAGACCACCTAGCCGGAGTTCTGGACCTGCGACATTGCCTCGACACTCGTAAGAGGATATTTCCTGTAATCAATTCTACCAGCTACCAAAATTACGATTATTTATTGAGTTCTCAGCAATTTCATTTAGTTTTTTGGACAGTTTAAATTTCAGGAGATAAACAATCTCCTGAAATTATTATAGGGCATAAATTAAGATATTATCCCAAACCAAGATTTGAACAACACTAACGTTTGAGTCGCCTATGAAAATCTAGCCTACAATGATAAATAATGCTATATCTTCAAATTTAAAATTTGATTATTTTTAAAATGCTAATCGTGAGAAAAACTGGACCGATATTTGTTTCAGTGAATAAAGTAAGCCCGAAATAATTGTAACGATTGTTAACAAAATACACAGAGTGTAATTGTGATTATAAATTAATAATGATTGTATATATATATATATATATATCTTTAAGTTTAACTGTGGCTATGAACGTTCAGTTAAGATAATTTTCATCCGCTCATATATCGTTTAAAGAAAATAAGTTGATAATGACTCTTTATCAACAGCGTCGACATTATCATCACGCGAAGGAGTATATATGAAAGATGTGATCTCTTATCATCAACTCTCTCTTCGCAGTGGACAGGCTTTTGTGGAGAGAAGAAGCTCGAAGCTTGCTTAATTATGAAACTCAATGTCATGAAGGTTTTTTTGTATACTTAGTATTTTTTTTTTACAAGTTTGAGGATTTAAAATCATCTTACTTCCATTCATCTTTTTAATGAGAAAGTTCTCTTTATTTTGGCAGTATTTCAATTTATTTCCATTTATTACAGAGTTTTGATATTTAGCAGTTGTAGCAGTCATAATTCTCAGTTAAATCCCCCCCTCCTCTCTACCTATCTATCTATCTGTATATGTTAGGTTAAATTTTATTAGAACTTCAAATACATCGTATATTGTAGTCGGGACGACACAAGTGGTCAAACTTTAATAAATACACAGTTTCGTTATAAAAACACGTTTAAGTCATTCTGGGAACGTGATGAGGTCTTTCTTGAACAAGGGATCCTCACATTCATTTGCAGCGAGTAAATGTAAAAAGTAATCATACATAACTTCCTACCCCAAAATTCCCAAAGTTGACATTTCCTGTGGTCAGAATTGTCACTAGGTCAGCAAATTTCGAAGTTACGCGGTGTCTTATATGGTAATGCTCTGTACTCTTAAACTGTCTGTTAAAGGTGTTTGTTTCCTTGCACACACATATATATATACAAGTAATTTTTAGCTCAGTGATCGCCTGAGGGTAATATAAATTTACGAAAAGTTTAAAAGGGGTTAGGAAAATTAATAATTTTTCGGACACATTCAGTTGGGGAATGAAAAATACTTTTTTGGCATAATTAACGCGCGCACACACACACACACACACACACATATATATATATATATATATATATATATACATACGCGGCACTTTCGGCAATCGTCCATTGAGCACAGCGGAAGTTGTTGCTTTTTTGTAATGCGGCACTGTACGGGGAAACCAACCTCGCCCCTTGCTGCCACTTCAATTTAGACCGAGCATCCCCCAGGGCGGCATCTAGGGGTCTCGTACCCTCCTCCCACTCTTACAAACCACACGAAGGGACTCTGTGTGTGCGTGGGAGGAGAACTTTAAATTATTAAGCTCATGTCTACATTATTGCATATATTTTGCTTACGAAATATTCCACTCCAGGTCCTCATTGCTCCGTTTTAATCTTCCCTTAAAAAAAAAATACATTCCTTGTTTATTGATTCTAAGATTAACATGAGCAGTTTCATACGGTTCTCGAACACTAAATGAAGGCGGTTCGTTTGAAAAGAGACGTTCGTTTATAATTTTTGTAGCATATTACGGGGGAATTTAATTCCTTCGTTCAGGCTACTACTTTGTCTACTGTGGTTCAGAAACAGTCACACATGTATCAGCAAAAATATAGAAAAATTGGCATACGATAGAACATTAATCTGGGATATATCAAGCAAACTAAAAAGCTGCAGCGGAGGAATAAAAATAAAAAAGGTAAAGAGTAATATTACAAAGTATTGCGATAAGGAAAGGCGATTTATGCGGAAATTTAAGCTTGAATATCAAATTTTAAATTAAATATCTCGCAAGCTTGATTTCGAATTCACAGTAAATAAATAAATAAATAACTGCTGACCAACAATTGAGGTCTCTATTAGTACATTCATAAGTCGTTTAAGTGGAGCACAATTACAGAGTAATTTAATTCAGATAATACCGAATACTTCCTTCTTATTTGATGGCGGTTTTACCCGACTGCCCCCTTCTGTACAACGCTATACCAAGCACTTTCACCGGCGATTAATATGAAAATCAACGTCTCGAACACACAAATTAGATTCCAAACTCTGGTTCTGTGCACTCTAAATTGCGGGAGAGCACATACAACTAACAGCATGCGACGTTATATGCTGGAAATTGTCAACGAAATAATAAGTTTAATCAATGGTTAACACTAATTGATGGTGTCTTAAAGATTACAAGGAGAAAATAAAATAGAACATGATCTTGTTGACGTGAATACCGTATATTCGTCACGACTGGATATTTATAATTTAACACGTATAGGATGCATTCACTTGACTTATATAAAAAGTCTAAGCTACCAAGAATTAGGAAATTAAATAATTCATAAAATAAATGTGCTTATTTTTTTTTCACTTTTCACTCAACCACTTTTACATTCTCTATCTTCCTACTTTCCTCTTATGGAATTCTTTTACAACTCCCTTCAGCCTTGTCCAAATCCTTCTATCAAACATCTTGAATTCTCAAGGTCAATCTGTATAAAGCACGCATTGTGTTAGAGAATTTACTCGCCAGTAAGTGCTTTTAATCTTTTGTATTTCCTCATAGACTTAAACAGTCCGACCAATAAAATCTCTTTATGCTAGTTCTCGGTGGTTCAAGGTTCATTTTAAAGTAATTTCTGTTAATAAAGAAACTTTTGTGCATTGAGTGTGTTGAACCCAGTCACTGACCTTTAGTACTGTGCATGCAGTACCGAGATAAAGTTTTGTGCAATTTATTATGGCCCTAACCGACATATCAACCCTTCATCGCTGATTTTAATTCAGAATACGTTCTTATGATGACTCCAGACGTTTCAAGGGTAAGAGTCATTGTCCTTAGAGATAGAAATTGATAGGAAAAATGAGGGATGCTCTAAAGATTTCTGTACGATAATTTTACATGGGCCGTGAAGAAAAAAGTGTTGTAAAGAGAGTTATTTGTCATTGAAAATGCCCTGAAAACGTATAAATATTTCACCATTTAAAAGTTGATTTCCTTTGGCTTTAAAGAACATATTAAATGTTCTATCCACGTCTGCATTTTCGGAAATAAATTTTTAGTAGATAAAATATTAATTGTATTAAATTTATTTATTACATATTATTTTATGTAATGTCATTTTACATTAAAATGAAGGCAAATTTGACTGCAAAAAAGATTGTCATGAAATCTATGGTAATATCGGGTAAATAGTTAAAAGTACTGATTGAATGATGTCTACAACGTGGGCAAAATATGCAGTTAACATTTTGTCTGTTGTTTAAAGGAATAAATTTACAAAGATTATTGACTTATGTGCTAAATAACTTATTAAATTACCGGAAAAGAACACGTGCTGTATTAAAACATGGAAGTCAACATTTTCCAAATACATTTTTTGTTTAAGACATCAGAAGTTTTAAAGAACTTTTTGTTTACTTACTTGTCTTGAACTTTTTGTTTACTTTTCTGATTATAAGTCATTTCATTTAATGTGGATAAGACGTAATCTCTGGTGCAGACATTTCTAAAAACACGTTGCTTTATTATTACAAATTGTTTTTTTAAACCTACATCTATAATGAAAAACAGAGGAAACAAAAATAACAGGAAAATCAAAATTACAGTGTGGAGAGTATTAAGGCACTTGATATGTGTACTATTCATAAGATTAAGACTGCCTTAATAAGTGGAAGACACTAAGCCAGTTCTTTTCTCATACTTATTACTGGGAGCTTAATTCTGGTGTTTCATGTTATCGTTCATACTTCAATCTCTCCTTATAGCTTTGATACTTAGTGTACGCTTCCTTACTCCTTGTAGCTTTGATTGTTAATATGCGCTCTACAAATAAATTACCTGTCAGGCTACAATTCAGTAGGCATAGTTTAAAAATTATGGGTAACATTTTAGCCCCACCCCTCATAGCAATTGTTTAAATGACCTTCTCGGATGCAGGTATGTTTGAAATGTTGCATTTAGGTTCAAGAACCTTTCACATTTTCAAGTTCGATCTCATCCGATTCTTTGCAGCTACAACTACTTGGCACAACTTCTTGGAAAAAGACACAATCGCAAGTAGGGTGAGTCAGGTAGCATTCTCGCCAAAAATGCAGTAAATACCGAAATTTACAAAACAAAAATGAGATGAGTCGCATAGGAATCATTATCTCTCTTATTGGCTAAATATATTTTGAGCATTATTTAACATTTTATTGCGTGTTTCTGTATATTTCTCTTCTTCTTTTGGACAAAATGGATGGGGTTTTATCAATTTATCCATTACACAAGGCATTTCCAGGAATCGAAGCTTAAATACATCTTTACAAATAGAAATTTCTTCGTCGTTATTAAAAATTAAAATTTTTAATATTCCATTTCACGCCATTGTTTTTTTATCACTTTCAAAATATTGTAATATCACACGTGAGAAAAAATAAATTGTTCATCAGAAGCTTTTTTATAGCAAATGGAGTATGCATATGGAATCTGCTGTTTCGGATAGATAAAGTCCTTGTGTTTAACCAATTAATTTTTAAATTCCTTTTTCATTTTGCTCATATTTAAAGAAATTGTTTAACTGAGAGAGAATTATACCTCAACAACAATATCAACCCGAGTCACGAATGAAAATCCGATATTTGTTATATTAGCATGATTTGTCAAATTAACATGTTAGCGCACTTATTTTTCCGAACTCGCTGAGGAATGAACTGACTTTAGTGAAAACCCTTATAAAGGTTGTCTATAATGATAATATCATACACTAAAAATGTTTATTCAACGCAGTCTGTGTTTAAAAGTAATAGTTACGGCATTTAGGTAGTATAGCGTCACTGCTTTAAACAGCCCTCTGTGATGATCATTTATTAACTAAAATAGCCTGCCAGAGCGATGACATAAGGTATTGAATATAGCTCTTTTACACGATGATTTTCTGTGGCATCGATACTCCTTCTTACTCGATGACTAAGTGTGGCTAACAGAACCTTCTTAGGCGTTGCTTGGCATGTCTAAAATTATGCATTTAGGTAGAGACTTCCAAACGGAGCTCCTTTTGACAAAGATTTATTGCGGATAGAGTACTCATCTTTATTCAGTGACTGGGTGGCTAAAATAATGTTTTCAAGTTATGTTTTAGTATGCTTTAATTTAGACAATGGTGATATTAATGATGGTTATGGGTAGCTGTCATAAGTCCGTCTGACAAAGAATTAGAGTGGTTAAAATATTCCTCTTCTCTTGTCGACGGTATGATTAAATGCATAAATAGCCAAATTTTCACTGCAGGAACGGGTGGTTTAATTGAATGATGCATAGTATTTCCTAATATTATTTGCTTAGATTATCAATAGAGTAGCTATGATAATCCCTTTAGCCAAAAAAATTTAGAATGGCTAAAATGTTGATCTTTAGTTACTAACTTAGCGAGGTTTACAGTGGGGAGTTTTAGTATGCCTGAAATTAGTAAGTTTGCTAAGTAATGGATAAGAAGAGCTAAAATAGCACATTTAAGCTATAATTTAGAGGAGCTAAAATAACCCATACAAAGAAGGATTTAGCGAGACTATGACTTCGAATGCAACGACGTCGAATGGCTTTAGAATAGCCAAATAGCTCTTCGGGACGGTAATTTGTGCAACCAACTCTAGTGAGGATTAATAAAGTGGATGACATTGTTTTAGAATATCTCATAATGTGGTTGAGGGGGTGAAAAGAAACAGCAAACTGTCACCACCCTGTAGCAATGACCTCACGTTTTCCCCAAGACAGAAAAAAAAGTTTTCGAGAATCGCCCTCTCGTCGCCTGCTCCCAATTTTTCGTTTTTCATCGGCCATTGAAGATGCTGCGCTCGCTATGTCATCACCGGGATGTGTGTATCGTTCAGCGGCCACCGAGCATGCATGTATCTTATCCCTCCAGTCAGTGGCGAACAGCTGTTTTCTTCTCCGCGGATCAATGGCCTCTGGGCTCACGTGTTAAGCTCTGGGCCGCGAGCCAAAAAAAGTTGTTTACGAGCTGCGCTTATAGATCTCGGAAGTCTCCCTGGCGTCTGCGAATCGCGCTTATCAATGGTGGAGATGAGTTTTTAACTTTGAATGCATCCCGGGGTACAGATTGATGGGATGCGGGATGTCACATCGGGAAGCGAGCTTCCGATGAGAGCGAAAGTGATGTGTTTCTGAGGCGGTGGCTTTGTACAGGTTAAAGCGAGCAGTAATCAGGAAGGAAACAGAGAAACACCCCCACACCCGGCAAACGCGCACACGAAAGAATGTGAGTTACGAACTTGCACTGAAACAAACACACACACTCACACACCAAAAAGTAAAAGAAAGAAAAGAAACGAAAAATGTCAAGTTTCTCCTTTATCATTCTCAGCGGAAAGTAAGGGCACAAAACCCACCTTCAGGGATGGAATTTACAAACACGGTTGGCATTCATGTATCGTTCAGAAACATAACACTCGTGGCCTGATTTCGCTCTCTTTATGGAATTTCAGCTGTGGGTTTGAAAGACTGTTGACGAATAACGCTTAAACTCTGAGCTTTTCTGCGATTCCGTACAGCAGAAACGGTTCAGAATAACGCAATAGTGTAAGAACACGGTGCCCCTGATTCAAGTAGAAACATAATAAAAACAGCTTCGTTAAAAGCGAGCTATGGGTTGCCGTTTCTTAGATAATTTCTATCAGGTATTTGAGTTTTGCACCGACTTTAGGGTGAATTCCAGATTAAAAAGATGCCCCCCCCCTACATTGTATTCATTAAAACAGAAATAAAATTCAAAGTTTATTCTGTGTTAAAGCAATCGTAGCAACAACCCTATTTCATAAACTATTAATCACTGAGTTTAATTGAAAGGTAGGTTCATTTGAAATTTAATTGATGGCATGCTAATAAACATGCTATAAAAAGAATATTAGTTGAGCTCTGACTTATTACCTCTCAAAAGTTAAGGACTTGCTCAGACAAAGTGAGCCTGAGAATGTAGAGGAGATTAAAAAAGAAAAATAAATAATTCACTGGTCGTCAATAGTCAAGAATATGTGAATACATGTGAACGATCGAATCGGGTTGGTATATATAATTAATAAACCTGTCACATTACACTACCTTAATCAGATCCACCTTGTTCGTGTACAGTGATATGCGACACGAACTGAGCTTCCACGCAATGGGCTCCGGTTCAAAACCCGACAAAGGCATAGTCGTTCCTGTGCTGTCCCCTTAATAGGAACGGTATTTTGGTTCACCTATATGGTGCTCCCATAATAAAGTAGCCTACAAAACCATGGAGGGGTGAGCGAATGTCCGCGAAACGCCTGCCACTTTTGAAAAAAAAATACTTAATCATAATTTGCGCTACTGATAAATGATATCCCTCTCTTTATATATATATATATATATATATATATATATATATATATATATATATATATATATATATATATATAAACTTATTTATTGCGGCCAGTAATGGTTCCGAAAAAAAGTGTCCGTTTAGAGGGGTGGCCGTCTAGAGAAGTTTCATTGTATATATATATATATATATATATATATATATATATATAAAGAGAGAGATACAATATATTGGTATAATATCTTAAACATCAGTAATAAATTTTTAAAGTATCTTAAATCTGTGTAGAAATTTGGTCTCTAATTGTTACACCTAACTACGTTAATAACATATTCATATTTTGGAGACTTATCTAAAACTCACGGCATGGTGACTATAACGAAAAAAATTTCAGGTTTTCTCATCTAACGAAACTACCGCGGGTTATTAACGTAGGATTACTTATCGTTGCCTACCTCTTTTCTTTTGACGCATTTTGCTACTTTTCTGTTTAACTGTTTGCTGCTTTCCCAAGCGATACAGACTAAGTTTGGAGAGCTGCCAAAATTATAACTCCCGACGACGGACGTCTGAAATTTTGCTTTACCGCGGACCGTTATGGAGGAATGTAATCCTACGTTAAAAAACCTCTAGTCATCGGCACCGAATGAGCCTTCAAAGTCCATAAGCTGAGCAGTTTTTCTGATGATGAGTAAATAAAACAAAACAGTGCTGTCACCGCGCTTTGCTCTGAAATTTCTTTGGTGTGTAAATACGAGGTTGTTCGTACTCCATTTGTCTACGTTCTTTCAGCTCCTGGTATTCAATAAAAGTGTTTTATGGGGGTCTCATGGATTTATTCGTACTTCGACTGTGTTTAAACTTTTAATAAAATGAGGGAAAATTGAATTTGGGGTTCTCACATCCATATGTATATTGTGTAAAGAATTTCAACAAATGGCATTAACTTTTTCCTAGGCATGGGAGATACTATGAAGAGAGGACTTTCCGGCGGAGAAAAGAAAAGAGCCAATATTGCTTGTGAACTTCTAACCAACCCCTCACTATTGCTCATTGATGTAAGTACACCTGCTTTGTAAAGTAACTTCGAGTAAGAGCTTTTAAAAAGCGTACAGACAGTTTTTCTGCTGAGATTTCATGACCAAAGTAATTAATGTATTAGCAGATATTACCAAATACATTTACTATAAGAGTTCGTTATCACTCGGTTCGATATTTGAAGGCCTCGAAGGCAATCAGTCTTTTTTTCTTTGTCATTCAACTGAAGTAAGCATGTAACTGAAACATAAGCCATGTGTTTTAGAATGAGTTTTTTTTTCCCAATGGCTGGGAGATGAGCAATACTCTGGTTTAGAATGAGTTGCAGTTGCCACTCAGCGTTAATAAAAAATGGAGAAAGTGGGAAAAGGTAATGGGAGAAAAGCAGAAAAAAAATCCTAGAGTCATTCATGAACAGTAAAATGAGAGAAGCAAAATGGAATCAAGTGTCTCTCAGAAAGAGAACAAAACACGGAAAAGGGCAAAAGAGAACTTAGAAAAAAAAATAATAAAATAAATAAGAGAAATGAATTCACAGAAACTGTCAATAGATTAAGATAATGAAATGTGAATGATAACTAGATTGAACGATCACTAGACAAATTAGGCTATTTAATTTTAATTTTAAAGAATTATGATGTAATGTTTTCATTTATCTTTTTCCCCAGTATTTGTGATGTTTTAATTCTTAGCAAAAAGAACTAAACAGGTCTACCTGAAAACAATTTCTTTTGTACAAACTGTAAACCAGTTTGTTTTTATGGCTATATACTATACTGTTATATAGTCACACTGGTTAGTTTAAAATTTAAATTTTTCTATAATTACCAGATAGAAATTTATTTGAGTTTGATATCCATGGATGATAGATAATTAGCAGTCAAGAGATATAATCTTTGTACGCATACTTTGCGGGTAGTGTAAAAATTGACTGATAGCGACTATTTGACCTGAATCAAGTAATACTTTATATATTTTATCATTTCCTGACCTGAAATTAGAGTTTAAATTAATGTTTACATGAATGATATATTTCTAAAAAAATTAATTAAAAATATTACATTGTTTCGTTGATTAAATTTTTAAATCGGGCATGTAAGCTATAAATCTTGGGATATCAAACAATTTTTGTTTATAAATATGCCTTCTTAATGATAAAATAAAAACATTAATTCTAACCCTGTAATATAAACATCACTATAAACATTTTTTCCTTTCAAAATTTGAACCTGATAAATTGCATACCTGTGACTTTAGATGCGTTTGTGAAAAATCAGAGAAATTATATCCACTCAGTTTCGATATTTTATCACACATATACCTGTGAATGAATTGTTCATTGCGACATATTTTTCTTTGTTGGGCATTGTTCATCCAAACTGTTCTGTGTTTCCATCCCGCCAGAAACCCATAGTATGATATTTTACATTTACTTCGTCAACGGTTTTAAAGATATTATCTTTTAATGCGCTTTTGGGTTTTCTGGAAATTTACAATAGTTGATGCTGCCTCTGATGTCTGATTTTATTTCTGTGGTTTTAGGAGCCGACCACCGGATTAGACTCAAGTTCTGCGTACTCGCTGATGCTGATGTTAAAACAATATGCTTTAGAAGAGAGCAAGACAGTTGTCGTTACGGTTCACCAGCCCTCCAGCCAAATATTCCACATGTTTGATAGAATACTTCTGTTATGCAAGGGACAGGTAAGAACACCTGATTTTTATATAACTTGCGCTTTAAGGCTGCTTTGTACTAACCCTATTGGATTCACTCACCTTAATGTTAACTTATGGAGAAAATGTGTCCAAGGATTGCCGACTTGTATTGAAAGATTTTTTTAAAAATTGTACTCCATTATAGAGAAAGAAATTTTACACCTTGAGGTATTTTTCGTTTCCTTTTAAATGCAAATAATATTTTAAAATTGAAATTATTCGGAGAAAATATCTGGTATAGTGAGTTTTAAGCGCTCATCAATTCCTTTGGTGGACGAAATTTATAAAATGTATCCTGTCTCAAGGTGCAGAAGAGATCTGGCTATCTGAAAATACTATTTTATTGGATTTTCAGCATTTATGTAGCTGTAAATAGTAGACGTATTTTCTCCATAGGTTAACATTGAGGTAAGCGAATCCAATAGAGTTAGTACACAGTATAGCCTTAACAAATGAAGCGATAGGATTAATCAAAGCAAATTTTGAATAATTTTGACTTTATATATTTTTATCCGTTGAACTCATGGGGTACGTTGTTCAAACCTTTTTCTTATTAACATGAATTTTGTCATGATTTTTCCTCAAATTAGTTTTTGTATTAAAATCGCTATATTTATCAAAAATTCCTTAAAAATTTTAAATTTTCTTTTAAGGACTTACAGTTTTTTAAATATAAAGTATGTTTAGTTTTTCATATATATATCTGTTGAACAGAAGGCTCAATTTGCGTACTTTTTTAACTATTTTTCCTTTCGAAAAATCTGAGAAGGATTTAATTTTAGGATTTTAATAATAATAATTTTATTCATAAAATATTTAATCGCTTTAAAGGAAAAAAATAACTTTGCCAGTGTAATTTTTGTGCGAGGGAAAATATTTTCAGAATTTTTAATCGTAATCTAAATTTGCGATGACAGGTTTAATAAAAATAGTACAAAGGAGGATAGTGCAAATCATAGTGCAAAGCATGAAATATTCCGTTCCGAGATTAATTATAATTAGGCTTATAGTACTGAAGTTCTTGAATACAGCAAAATTGTGTTTCTGACAATAGAATCGTCGTTGAAATATGTGGTATTCGTTAGTTATTTGATTCGGTAAAATTTATAGCACGTATTAAGAAAATAAAAATATTTCTCTTTTCTGAGAATTCTGTTTCCCAGCGCTTCGTCTATGATGTAGGGAATATGGCACATTTAAATTGTACTTTTCATATACTTATCATATTGCCATTTATAAATGTTGCATTCCAATTTTCAGGTGGCTTACTTCGGCAAGGAGAAGAATATAATCGACTTTTTCTCGAACATCGGGTTATGCATAGAGCCCCACTACAACCCTGCCGATTTCATAAGTAAGAGTAACATATTTTACTGTAAGAAAAGCTAGCCAGTTCTTATAAAGGGCTGAATAAAAAAGTCGAGGCTGAAACTGTTCAGTTTCAAGCAGAAAATTATTTCTGTTTCTTAAAATGTGTTGTACGAGGTTGTTACAAAAAGCTTCCGGTGCATTATGTCAAATTTGGTAGCTTGAAAAACATTTCAAATCCAGTTACTTTCAAAATGTACTTCCGGAGTCACATGCTTCTATCAAAGCAAATACAGTGGTATATAATATTTCGAGAGTCATTCATTGGCAAACCCATATCATTGCATCCTTTAAATTTGTTTGTAGATACTCTCTAAAATTTCTCAAAACAGTTGGAATGTGTTCATATCATGTGTTAGGACTGCAGGAAAAATTCATAATTTTTTTCCCCTTTTCACTATCTTGTCAACTATTTAACACTAATCTTTTCCCACCAATTTCTCCACCTTTCTAACGTTCTTCTCATTTCGTGTTTTTCTTGGTTGTCCAAGACGAATGTCCCCAACAAGCGATTCTCGGCATACTTTAAAAACCCACAAATCGCTGCAACACTACTTTTGATCAAGAAAGTGCATAATCCCCGTCAACTTTTCTTGTCATTTCCAAGGTTTCAGTAGAAGGTTTACCTAAATTCTTACAACCCTAAATGTTCGCTCAGTTTTCCTGTTGTGAAATTTTCTCCCCTTGACGAACATATCAGAGGTCCATTTTCCCAGCGTATAGAAAAAATGAATGACATTATTGAGTGAGAAAAGAATTTTTTTTTTTTTAAACAGTAGAATGGATTGTACTTCTGCCATCGCAATGACAGAATTAGAAAGCTACGTTTTCTTGGTATATTATTAGTTTAGAGCTAAAATCCCAGAACTTTTGGTAGCTTTCTCTATGTATAAAAAATTATCAGGTTTATGGTCTGTATTGTCTTGAATTTGATTACACTTTAGTCCAAAGTCAAAATATATCTGGCCTTTTTTTAACAATTCAGTGTTCATTAAAGCATTTCCACCAATTCACGTTGATATCAATTAAGTGTAAAAAATAGTGTTTCGTTTCTCCCAATTTTTCAGTTTAAACGAATTTTTTAGCCCACTTAATTTTAAGTGGAGTTGACCAGTAATAAAAGAGACTTTGGTTGGATTATCTGGAATTTTGATAATTTGTAATTATGGCAGACAATTGATACATTTACTACCAAACAACTTCGAAAGACGTTAAATGGACCATAAGCAATTTTTCTAAAGATATAATTTAGTGTCCATCAAACGTAACTTATATAATTATTAGAAGCGACTTAAAATATGTTACTTTCTGGTGTAGATGGCATTTGCTTTTGAATATATTTTCTGAATATGAAAAATTTAAATGAAATTAATCTTGGTCTAACTTCATATTTCAAGGGTAAAATGTTTATAAAAAGCTCTTTGAGCAACCAAGTGATTGAAACCTTTCATTAATTAACAACTATATGAGAGGATTACTGGTACTGATGTTTTTTTCTTGGAGGGAGGGGGGGGGGGAGAATTCAGTAGATCAACCGTATCTAGTCGACGAATCAGTCTATTTTATGATTAGTCTTATTTGTAACACATTTTGACGGCTGTAAAAATATTTTACCTCTATGATAACAATACATTTTTTATATTTTCTTTTGGGAGTATTTAAAGTATATTAAACTACACTAGTAGTAGCAACAGAAGCCGGATCTTTAAAATTTCCCCAATAGTGACGAGCTGCGAGTGGCAGTGGTGTACAACAGCAGTGCTCAAACTTTATTCTACCGTGACCCACTTTCTTTAAATCAAAAATCACTCGACCCACAAGAAATTTTTTTCGGTAGTAGCAAAATTTTTTAAAAATTATGAAAACGTTCACAGTAAAAAATCGAAAAAAGAAAAAAGCAAATTTTGATAAATTTTTTTAAAAATCGACGAACTGTAAATTTTGGGTGTGTATTTACTTTACGTAAAAGCAATAAAAGAATGTCTCCCTTACCTTCTGCACTTGTTTTTTGACAAATCTCATGTGACAAAACTTCATATTTGAATATTAATATGTAATTTGTATTTCATTTAATTGAAAGTTGACAAAAATTATATTTAAAAAAGATTATATTTAAAATTATAAGCATATTTATAGCAAATTTTTTAATTAAATAATTTAATACGATGTAAATTTACTTCAAACTATCCGCGAACCACAGTTTGCACCACTGGTGTACAATATACCATACTTAACGAAACTGGAAATCACTAATCAAGCACACAACAAAATTTGCCTTTGGTTGTATTTATTTATTTTGCTTTAAAAGTTGTTTCCATAATTTGAGTAAGCACATAACAAAATTTGCCTTTGGTTGTATTTATTTATTTTGCTTTAAAAGTTGTTCCCATAATTTGAGTAAACACATAACAAAATTTGCCTTTGGTTGTATTTATTTATTTTGCTTTAAAAGTTGTTCCCATAATTTGAGTAAGCACATAACAAAATTTGTCTTTGGTTGTATTTATTTATTTTGCTTTAAAAGTTGTTCCCATAATTTGAGTAAGCACATAACAAAATTTGTCTTTGGTTGTATTTATTTATTTTGCTTTAAAAGTTGTTCCCATAATTTGAGTAAGCACATAACAAAATTTGTCTTTGGTTGTATTTATTTATTTTGCTTTAAAAGTTGTTCCCATAATTTGAGTAAGCACATAACAAAATTTGTCTTTGGTTGTATTTATTTATTTTGCTTTAAAAGTTGTTCCCATAATTTGAGTAAGCACATAACAAAATTTGTCTTTGGTTGTATTTATTTATTTTGCTTTAAAAGTTGTTCCCATAATTTGAGTAAGCACATAACAAAATTTGTCTTTGGTTGTATTTATTTATTTTGCTTTAAAAGTTGTTCCCATAATTTGAGTAAGCACATAACAAAATTTGCCTTTGGTTGCATTTATTTATTTTGCTTTAAAAGTTGTTCCCATAGTTTGAGATACATACATTAGAAACTAATCCTCCGAGTAATAAAACCGGAAGGCAAATCTGAAAGGTCTTTTTTTGGCTCTTTGCCCAGAGTTTTCTTCACTTTCACTCATCTCACTTTGCTAGTGGATAACCTTCAAATTTATTAGTTAAAAAATAAACATTCAACTGGGAATGCTAACGAACCTTGCCATAACAAAGGCCAGGACTCCAGCGGAGGACATCATCCAAAAAACTTGGGTTCTTTGCGTGATAGGAGGATAGAAACAATACCGTACACTCCAATGACGCACACCTGTTTTTGAACAAACTCATTGTTTTCAATCTGCTAAATATACCGGAAGCTTAAAAATACGGCCGTTCATTATCACATTTCACAAACATTTTCGTCTACTGCAGCATGTAGGGACGAAAAAAAAAAACCAAGTTATCTCTCCAGGTTCTGTATCACCTATCTAGACAGACGAATGGGCTTTCATAGTTTATATTTAACTTCTGTTGCTCTAACCCCAAGGTTTGTTTCGGAGTCATTTGCAATGCAGAAACTGTTCGAGGAAATATTTTAAGTATCCAGTATTAAATATTCAAATGTAAATTCTTAATTATTTATTAATGGTTGGTTTAAAGTGCTGCGGTCAACTTTTAAGTGCTACACAAGTAATTATTAATTAATTATTATTCTACATAATTTTTATTAAATTATTTCTTTATTTCCTATTATTATTTTAAAGTGATTAAAAATTATTTTTCCTTTTTTAATTTGTAAAAGTATTTGAACACTGTTAATTTAAAATAATTTTTTAAAAACATAGAATATTACAGTATTTTAAAAATATTGTGTTAATATCTGAAAATATCGACGATAAAGAACATTTTACAGGAGTATGCCATGTGAGATAAAACTCTTAAAAAAAAAGAAATGCTAGTACTGTTTAAAACTAAATTTTTTTCTCATATTCTAATCTTGAAGTGCATGATGTATATTTATGTAAAATAGCACATATATCTGCTGCAGAATTCTAATTATGTGTGAAGTATATACCCAATATTATAATATATATAAATGCATACCTACTATTTGTTTCATAGTATTACAGTTTGTAGTATTATGTGTTCAGTAGCCTTTATTTAATTTCAATATTTATTTATTTACAGTGGAGCAACTAAAGAAAGGTTGTGACATCCAAGAAAAAATTATATTAGCTGCACAGGAGTTGAGGTGAACTTTCATTTCTGTTGGCAACATGCAGAAATATATTCTCTTTTAAATAATACATGCGAATAAATAAATTTCATGTGAAAATATTTAACAATTTATAATATGAGTGCTTTCCATTTGGGAATATTTCATTACCATATCCATTATGAGAACCCTTTTAAGTTACCCTTTTTAAAAAAATTTCATTTTTCGAATGAATATAATTTTAAGTGCTGTGGAGATGTCAGTGAAGTAAAGTCAAACTTTTTAAATTACAACAATTCATTTCAATGCAAAATTAAATACTCTTAAATCAAACTTCTTATAACCACGGTAAAGCGTACTTTTGAATATCGTTTTGCCAAACTTCTTTATTTGTTAATTGGATGGAATATTTTAAGGTTCTGAATTTGATATGTTTTGGAAAATTATCCTAAAAAATAGAATGTGCTTTTGAATATGTTTACTACACTGAAGAGCCCAAAAAAAAAACCCCTGGAAATCCTGCCTAATATCCTGTAGGGCCTCCACCAGCACGCAAAAGTTTCGGAACACGACGTGGCATGGACTTAACTAATGGCTGAAGGTATCCTGGAGTCAATTCACACCATGAATCCTGCAGTGCAGTCCACAAATCCATAGGAGTGCGAGGGTGGAGGTCTCGTCTGAACAGTACGTTGCAAGGCATCCCAGATATGCTCAATAACGTTAATATCTGGGTATTTAGGTGGGCAATGGAAGTATCTAAAGTCAGAAGAGTGATCCTGGAGCCACTCGGTACCAACTCTCGCGTGTGGGGTGTCGCATTGACCTGCTGGAAATGTCCAAGTCCGTCGGAATGCACAATGGACATGAATGGGTGTAGATGATCGGACAGGATGCTTATGTACCCGTCACTTGTCAGAGTCGTCTCTAACGTATCAGGGGTTCCATATTACGCCAACTGCACCCGCCCCATACCATCACAGGGGCTCCACCAGCTTGAACAGTCCCCGAATCACATATACAGTCCATAAATTCATGAGGTTGTCTCGTACACGTCTATGCACCCGATACAATTGGAAACGAGACTCGTCAGACCAAGCAATGTGTTTCCAGTCATCAACAGTCCCATGGAGGTGTTGGCTGGCCCAGAGAAGGAGCTTTGTGCCGTGTAGTTAACAACGGTACACGAATGAGCCTGAAGCTCCGAAAGCCCATATCAATAATGGTCCATTGAACAGTTCACACGTTGACACTTGTAGATGCCCCAGCATTGAAATGCGCAGAAATTTGAGGAAGTGTTGCACTTCTATCTCGTTTAAGGTTTCTCGTCAAACGTCGACTGCCCAATTCTCTTTCCGGCCGCACTGCTGTCAGAGATTTGATGTTTTACCAGATACCTGATATTCACGGTACACTTGTGAAATGGCCGTGCGCGAAAATCCAAATTGCATCGCTACCTCGGAGATGCTATGTCCTATATCTCGTGCGCCGACTATAAGACCGCGTTCAAAGTCACATAAATCGGGATAACCTGCCATTGTAGCAGCAGGAACCGATCTAATAGCTTCGTCAGACACCTGTTGTGTTACATAAGCTCTGCCGACCGCACCACGTTAGGGTGATTGGTTACCTATCTCCGTTATTTGCATACTCACGCCTATACAAGTTTTTTGGCTCTTCAGTGTATAAAGAAAAATTTTCATAACCAGAAAAACATCTTAATGTTCTCTGAAATAAGTTTAAATACTAATAATTGCGTTTAAACCTTACTTAGAGGATCAATGTAACATAAAATCTTTGAACTATATACGTATGCATGATCATTCCATCTACTTTCGAACTTCGTTTTTATAAAAAAATTAATGAAACACAGATTATGCTCTTAAATTTAATAAGACGGAAAACATTGGAAAGTACTGTCGTCCTTACTTGATCTTTTTACGATCTATGACGCTATTGGTAACGAATTTAATACCACTCGAGAGAATATTCAAAAATTTTTATTCATACGATTTACAAACAAGCACTACTCAACTTATCCACAAAGCAAATTTACAATATTTAAATTAAATATGTACCTCAGTTGTCTGACTCGGACCGAGGGAAAGAAAGAGAGAGAAAAAAATCTCAGTGCGTCTTTGGGGTCACACTCCCACGCTCTGTTCTCTTCAGCTCCCCAACACAGACTGACCACCGTGGGTTCTCCCCTCCTAGGACTCCCACGGCGTTGTCCCCTTCTCTCGTAAAGAGCGCCAGGTACGGCAAGAACTTTGAACCAAACTCCTATTTACAATATTATACAACATCATCTGTTAAAGTAAATTTATTTTGCAAAAGAAAATGAGGTTGTAAAATCATGAAGCAAAAGTATTAAGTAGAAAATGCATCTCACACTCATACAAAACTGAATCTACTAAAAAGTATCACATTGAATACTTAAAAAAATCATCAAATAGGAATGAAAACCATTTACGAATAAATTTAATCAAGGAAGGAAAATCTTACACTAAAAGAGCGATTTCAAAAATACGTGATAACCAGAAAAGTTTTATATATCTTTACAATTCATATACATTCCTACGGTGTAAAAAAATCTATAATTTTGTTCTTTCCGTTTCTAAAGTGAAAAGTGTATTTTTTTTTCTTAAAAATTTTCACTTCTCTGTAAAAGGAAGCAAATTTTTCTGTAAGACTTTCTTGAAACTGCAACATTTAATTTTCCAACATTTTTACATTAAATGTTTCAGTTGAAAAAAGCTTTATTATGGAAAGTGATTTCGTAATATGGAATTTAATATGCATGTGAATGTCGTTCAAAGTCAAGGTCAGGTTGAAAATTTCATTAAATTTTTACAAGGAGACGCTACCGAACCTATGTATTTTGATTCAAATATATTAGATGTAACGTCGAGCGTGTTTAAATTAAGACACTGCAGTGTTGTAATTTTATATAATGTATATATTTTTTAATCATGGTTATAGGCGAACAGCGGAATATCCGAGCGAACTGCGAATTAGCAGTGGTTCGGACCCTGTGAGTCCAACTTTCGAAAGCCAGTTCCGTGCCATCGAATGTCCGCACTGTCAGATGACCATGTGGCACAGGATGCACGCCAGGTAAAGAATATTTTTATTTCACGTTGTGGCTCAGCAACAAACTTTTGCAGCCCATATCTCTAGAAGCCCATCTATATCGTCGGTTGTAGCTTTTATACAGGAACACAATTATAGATGCTTTGAGTAAGACACTGCGACCGATGGGCGACTTTGCTAAGACCGTACAATACACTTTACAAATCGTGGATGTATATTGAATTAACGAGACTGATGCATAATAAATGTAGCTGCAATTCGTTTAAAGTTAATAAAATGAAGGATAATAGAATGATTCTCTCTCTTTGAGGCCAATTAATCAAGATACATCCTTTGTTGCAGTAAAGTAGAACGCGGTTAAAGTTTTTATTGTTTTCCCAAACTATGTCTGCATTCCTTGGCATGTTTATCCCAAACCTTATCACAGTTGAATAAACTTAGAGGTTTAAGGACAGAGACTATTATATTTTTCAGATATATATTTTTAAATGCTGCGTTTTTTTCCGTTCGTCTAAGAATCAAAAACAAAAAAAGTAATCAAAGCAGGTCTTTCCCATGAAATATACCGGTAATTAGTTCTTGCGAGGGTCAAAAATATGGCATTCTACTTTGTAGCTGGATTTGGTACAATTTCATTTTGGCACGTTTCTCAAACTGCACTGAGTATCACGTAAACGACAATTTGTTTTAACAATTTATTTAAGCATCAATATATGGAAACTGACTGGAAAATCATCCCAATAAATAGAAGCTCTATCATGGTCTACTAAAAATCTTTAAAGGTATTGCCTACGTTCGAAGCACTTTTTTTCAAAAATAGGCAATACTGATTAAATACATATACTTAGTTCAAATGTGATATAAAATCATGAATACAAATATAATTTTGGTAAACATTTTATAACATTTTAAAACTGAGGGAATTTTTTATGAATTTTTAGTCAATTGAGTGTTTACGTCAAAGACACCATTAAACTCAATATATTTCAATTTCCTTTGTACTATATATATACTACTGTGACACTTTCCTGTGTTCTGAACTAAAAGTTTTACAATATTTCCAGAAATCACCGAAATATACCAAAAAGGGGGAAAAATACTGATTTTATTCTTTTTTCAAAGTTGTCTTTTTTTTAAGGTCATGTACCTGTAGAACAATTAAGTGAACACATATAGCTTTGATTTTAGTTCAAAACATAGTAATATGTAAAACACTATTGCAAAATTTCATCGAAATAGATTGAAAACTTTTTAAATATTAGTTTTCTGATTTACAAAAGTAACTGAAAAATGAGTTTTCTAGAAAATGCATTTAAAGATGCTACATCCAGTCATTTAATATCGCTTTAGGTTTATCAGATTGACAATAAATTCTCATCCAATGATCGTACAACTAAAAGTAAAGCAGTTTTTAGAATCCTAAAAGATTGGCTTCTGAAAGAGAGAAACAAAAGAAACTTTGAAATTTTGCTCCAAAATAGCCATTTCAACGTAGGCAGATATTTTAAAGAGGTATTGATACTCTTATGGCCCTTACATTTTACTTGAAAATAAAAACAAAGCTAAATTAATTAAATAAGTTAATAGTTACTGATAAATTAATAAGTTAGCTCACTTAATTTATGTCAATCTCGTGTCTAATACTAAAATTCATTTACAACGGTACCCTAAAAGCATTTTCAAATTTCTCTCTCTCAATGGATTAAACCAAACATGCAATTGGACTTTTTCATTCGTACGTTAGAATAGAGTCCCGCGATCCCTTTGTCTCCTCTTGCTCATTTTAAGCGAGTAGACTGCAACCTCCGAATCGACGGTTTCCGCAGAAGTGATCGTGAAAAATAAATTTTAGCCTTCTCTGCAATCTTATTGCCATTGTCTGGTAAACGTTTTAATCTGTGCTAAATATTATCGTTTGAGAATCATGTTGCAGTAAACTATCGTTTGGATTTCATTTGCTTCTCTTCTCAGAATATATGTGGCCGGTCAAGGGACGAATGGCTAGGGCGCTAGTGTTTGGAACCAGAACCCGTGGTTTCGAATCCTGCGATTGTCACGGGTGTTTGTAGATTCAGAATAACTTTAAGCTGAAGACACACTAGGTATTAAAGTCTTTCTATTCACTGGTTAAAATTCCTCTCTGCCTTGGAGGGCTAGTGTAGATAATTTCAGCGAACATCAACGTTCTTTAAAAAAAAAAAAGGATTGATTCCACCCATGCTAGTGCACTGCTTTCTGTTAAATGATTTAGCCCATGTAGGGCTAAATCATTCAACTAATTTTGTGTAGTGGTGTGTGATTATATCAGTTCGTATTCTGAGATAACGTATTGGGTAAAGTTATCGTAGAAACTGCCTTCACGCAGGAAGATGATAAAAAAACCCTGGTTAGTGAGCAGAGAAGCATAACATAAAACTTTACATCACGTAATCGGGTAATAATTTCAAACATTTCAATGACTGCTTTCCATTGTTCCTTTTAACCTAGGATTTTGAGACTGGATGCAGCAGAAAAATATCATTTATAAAACGGATGACGTTGCTGAAGCTGATGATTATAAATATGTGTATTGGTATATCCCGGCTGACTTAATATAGCTTTCTTAGCATCAAAAAATAGTTAGGAACCGGAAAAGGGGATGATCATTGATAAAGGAAAAGTACCAAACAGGAAGCTGTCTAGAAAGCAACTATCAACATCAGGGAAATGTGGTCTCAAAAGGATGCTGATATTTCAACTGATAAAGTTTACTTTTCAAGTGCTCTTAAGTTTATATTTGTGAATTTAAACCTTTTCCTAACTTTCTAACACACAATACTTCTTTTCTTCTCCAGACACCACGAAAACGATCCCTCGTCTGAAGATCAGTTCTTGTGGGGTATTTCAAAGGAGCCGGTGACAACGAAGCCTGTTGAACTGCGTGTTATGTTGGACGACAGTCAAAAAATCACGACCGTCTGTTCGAAGAAAGGTAATGGATGGCGTTCAGTCAGTTGAGCGAAGACGCTTCAGCTGGGGAAAAAAAAATTCCCACGTGTTTATGTTGTCATTCAGCCAATTTCGCATTGTTACTGATTTTCATTGAGATGCCAGTAGTTAAAATTCACAATTTATTTTTGACTGTTTAAGCCGGCGAATGCTTGAGATAACTAGTGATACATTTTGTTAAGAGTGGAATCAAATTAAAGAGCTAGGGATTTACGGTGAGAGCTACTGGGCATAGCCATTATAGAATGTTATTTTTTTAACTTTTAAAGCTTGTAATTAATTTGTAGTCAGTTTTGACACTTACTATTTTTGTTGAGTGTAGAGAAACATTCTCCATATCAAAAAATAAATTTTGATTTCAAAATGCGCTGAGGTTTGGTCATTACTTAAATAATAAAAATACATAAGATATGAACGCAAAAGCAACATAAAAATGCATAAAAAATCGTTTATTCAATGACGAATGAGCTTATTATAAGACACTGTAGCGAAAAACATACTCCACACGAATCATTGTCTACGATTTTACTTAACAATAGACCAAATGGTGACCCATTATTTAAAGGTTATAAAGAACTCCAGCTAGAATACTGCACCAATATGAAGTTCTGTTTTGAAAGAGCTTCATTAACTACTTCAACCTATTTTTGTCACTGGCAACTAAAACGTTCGAATCAGTCATTCCTAATTATTTTGAGAACTGACTAGTTTGAGCTTGCCATCTTTGAAAAGTAGTGATACTACTATATTTGTTTTACTGTTTTTCTTTAAATAGATTATAACTCTTTCAGTTGGCAGATACAAGGTGCAATGAAATTTAAATCAATTCATCTTAGCGTTCAAGCTTAATGAAATACGTTTATGGTTTTAGTTCTGGTTAATTACCGTACCCTGGATTTCTTGCTTAAACTTCTTAAATTACTCAGAAATAGCATATTAATGTCAATAATTACGATCGGTACGTAGTTTACATAACCATATTAACTTCCATTTCCGCTTTAATTCGAGATCTTGAACCACTTGGAAACTACATGCTGGTCAAAATGAGAGGATTTTCATAACACGCACAAGTGCTGAAGTTTATGAGATACTAGTCATAAATACCTGATTGTTGGCAAAGGTCGAAAACGAGTAGTTTTTACCCCAGTCAAAACTATCTGGTGAATTTAAGTCTATTTTACCAATCGGGAAAAATATCCTAACATTTAATGAATATTAAATAGTTTGTTTGGTACTAATTGACAATTGGTTGATCATTACATTCTATGAACAATGTTACAATAAAATATTGGTAAGAACTTTTAAAGGGATGTATATGTATCTTGAGAGTTTTGTACAGCCCTGTAAAAAGTATGAAGTATTTGAGTCTCAAAATATGCATAATTAATTGTGTTAGTTTGTTTTTACATACTATTTTCATCTTATCCGGTGATCTCCCACATACAGAGGCTGTCGAAGATGAGGACTCCGGTCGTTCCTCTTGGTGGTCCGAAACGGCTCAAAGTTCCATCTATGACAGCCAGGAGGACAACTTGTACGGACCCAAGTGGCCAACGTCCTTCTGGACGCAGCTGAAGGTACTGTCGGCCAGGAACTTCGTGGAGGGTCGAAGGAGGATGTTATCCAAGCTCAACTGGGCGCAGACCATTGGTCTTGGTATCGTCAGCGGGCTTATGTGGTTCCAGATAGAGAGGAAGGAGGACACGATATTCGACATCAAGGGATGGGTGAGTGGTTCAGGTCATCGATCTTGTGTCTGATTTCCCCAATAGACTTCGTGATGTATCGTGATCATCAAAAGTGCTGTTTTACACTCTTAAAACACTTTAACGGTGGTTACATTAAAGATACACAGGATTCTCGGCGGAAGAAGAACAGTTCTAGATTCTTCGATTAGAACATATTATACAGCTTTTAGAAGCAAATGATACAAAACGCATGCTTTTACGTTTTCCAACCCCTCCGATTTTAATATCTGTGATGATTAAAAAGACACATACTGCATTCGTATATATTTATACTGTACTGTCTAGGGATACTACGTTGTACATCTGATCTTTAAGTTTATTTAAGAATGGAATGATTCGCGATTTTCCCCTTTTAAATAGGATTTATCTAAAATTTCTCACAAGGTGTCTCATATAACTTTTTTACAGCGATTTTTTTGGTTCAATTTTCATTGAGTGGTTTTCAGAATTTTTGATCTAGAGTAAAAAGTCTAGTATTTTAAGCAAAATTTAAACAGAAATATTTTTTTTTCCTTTTATAGGTTTTAAATATTTTATCAGTGAAATTTTTATAAACCCGAAGATAAGTCATTTTTAAATTTTCTTAATGAACAAAAGGAGAAAAATTATGAAAGCAGAGATGAATAATCACAAAGTATACAACCATAATTCACAAAATTTAGCCTCTTAAGGTAAAATGTCTGTCACAGGGTAAAATGTCTGTTGAACTGGTTTTACGTATTAGTTTTTGCAAAAAATCAGCGATCAACCGTAAGTTAAGAAAAAAAGGATAAGAATTCCTCATTATTGCAGACATTATTCATTGCAAACTAAAAACCCATGTACCAGTTCATTATGCTTTTAGTTACAAAGCTTGCTTCGTGAGGTAATTTGAAAGGATTCTCTTCATCTGAAAAGATTATTAATTTCATTTGTAGTTTTCTTTTTAATAAGGCAATAACAAAAGCCTTTAAATTTGGGGAAATTTTTTTAAATCATGAATAGATTCAGTATCTAACTTTTGATCTTCCTTCATCTGACAACACTTATTATTTTAGCGAAGTTGAAGTACTCGAAACTAACAACGAGTAAACATAGGTTTACTCGTTGTTAGTTTCCTACCAAAAAGGTTAATTTAAAGCGAGGACGCATTCAGGGAAATTAGAAGCTCACGTGAAGAGCGATATTCTTTGGAGTCAAAGAGACCGATATCAGTTACAGAGAGCGTTCAAGCTATAAGTACTTATTGGTCCCTAGAATCCTTATAGTTTACGAGAAATTATGTATGTATGTATGTATGTGTCATTTCCACGAGTATTTAATTTATTTTTTCTTTTAGATGTTCTTCAGTTCCACGTATTGGATGTTATTTGCATTGTTTGAGGCTCTTGTTTCTTGTAAGTTCTTAAATTACATACATCAGATTTATATGACGATTCATTAGTTCTTGAATATCGTTAAATTCTTGAAATATCGTTGAGCCTTATGTCTGATTTTCTCTTTTACTAGTTCCACCAGAGCGAGAGGTCATCAACAAGGAACGTGCGTCGGGCGCATATCGGTTGTCGGCGTATTACTGCGCAAAGATGGCGGGCGAGTTGCCTCTGGTGATCACGCTGCCTACAGTCTTCCACGCCATTTCCTACCCACTCCTAGGTTTTACAGCGTCATACACATTCCTTGCCCTTTGGGGTTTTCTGCTGCTCAGCACAGTTGTCGCACAGGTGAGGAGGATGACGCCTTTCTAAAAATTAACTGGATATACATTTTCTATAGCGATTTAAATAACTCGCGACTCCCATCGAAGGAAAGGCGTATGATTCAACAATAAGCCAAATTTGAACAATGATTCTTATGACAGCGAAATTTGTTTATATTTAAGTTTTTTTTTTCAGTGATAGAGGTAATACTTTTCTCTGTTCAAGAATAAAAGCGAGTTGCAAGAAATGCTGTACAATTTTTAAAGTGAGAAAAGTTGTACACCGTTGTACGATGTTAAATAGAGTCATTAAAACACTGTATGGTATTTTCTGTGACCGCAAAAAAAGTGTCACAGAAAAGACTGAATCTTTAATTTTGATCAGAGACAATGAACACTATTTCTCCCTTTTGTATTAAATTGTTAATCACATTCATACATGAATTACTTTATAGTGACAGCAAAAAGTATAAACCAGGGCTTGAAGATATCTATCCGAAGAACGAATCTTTTTTTCCCTGACCCGAATAGAAATATTATGAATCAAACGATTTCTATCCGAATCGTAACAAACAAAAAATTTCAGGTAGTCTCTCCTAACGAAACTACCGCGGGTTATTAACGTAGGGTTACTTACTGTTGCTTACTTCTTTTGTATACATATATGTATGTACGTATTATGTATATATGTATCTATATATGTGTACGTATGTATATATAGACATATATGTATGTCAAAATTTTGAAGCATTTTGGTACTTTTCTGTTTAACTGTTTACTGCTTATCCAAGCGATACAGACTGGTTTTGGTGCGCTGCCAAAATTATAACTCGCGAGGTACGGACGGACGGTTTTAGCGTCTGGAATTTTGCTTTCTGGAGGACCGTTATGGAGAAACGTAATCCTACGTTTAAAAAAAAAAAGCTGCTCTTTTGGACAAAGTTCCATTGCGGATTGAATCCAAAGGATCGAAATTTTTTTATCCTTCTGAATTTATCCGGCTCGGAGCAAAAAAAAAATAATTCGTTTTTGAAATTTTACTACGATAAAAAAAATTATTCAAAAATCTGTTTCATAATTCTGAAATGTGATTTAAGGAACTCGTCACTTTATTTATGTCATCTGAGGTGTTTCTTTTAACGTGTGCTACCTAGTTTCCCAGAAGTAGGAAAAAAGACAGGATGATAATGGAATTTAATGCTATTTTCTTTTTGTATTCAAAATTAAAAATAAATACCGTGTCCTGAAGAAATATATAATATTTCTTACAAATAAAATTAGTGCCTTGTATACATGAAATTATATGTACCTATACATAATGAAAACAGCCAATATTTTGGAAATGAATAAAGGTTCATGTAGCGAATTTAACACACGTTATTTCCATTTCAACTCAAAAACAGTTTTCAAAAAAACACTGTCGGGAAAAGAGTCTGTCTAACTCTGAACAAACTATACTAACCGATTGACTCTGTAGACTTTATTTTAGCCTTGTTCGATTCAGAATGAAAACATACACAAAGAAAGATACCTAACTCGAGACATTTGTTAAAAACCTCAAACTTGAGAATTTTTTGAAAATTTTGCATTGAAATTTCACCATTTTTCCATGGTCACATTTTGCTGGCCAGTGAACTAACTCTCCATTCTGCTAGACAAGAGCTATTTTTGTGCCAAAGTTGATCTCTCTATCTCAATCTATTCAAAAGTTATCGCACAGGACGATATATATATATATATATATATATATATATATATATATACCCAAGTATAGATCGATATATCTACACATAGCAAAAAATGATAAAATTTATTAGGTAACCCTGGGATCTGGGATGCTTGAAACAATATTCTGCATAGAAGTATTTTGAAAATTCCAAAATTTAAAAATTTTCCCACATTGGAATAGTTTAATAATCTTTCAAAATTCTCTGAAGAGGAAAAGAAGCAAAATCGTTTGGGAAAGAGATTTTTTGTTCCGACTCGGAACAAATGAATTGCGCCGGAACGATAAAAATAGTTTGGAGTAAAATCAAATCCATCCGAAAATAATGGTTTCATTTGGATAAATAATAAAAAATTCGACTTGAACCAGTTCGGTCAGAACTTTTTATTTTGGCTCATTTCCATTTCAAGCCGTAGTATAGACCTAAAATTTGTTGGCCAACATTTTTTTTCACAGCAGTATACCCACCACAGTACTTCTTAAGACTGCAAAAGACTCTTTGACATTATTTTCTAAATTTGTTTATTATTAGAAATGAATCGAATTTCTCGCTATGTGGCGTTCTTCAGTAAAGCTTTCTTGATGTTTATATTCTTTTCAACATCAGGCTTTAGGAAAAAGAATTGCCGTTCACATCCTATTCTGGTTAGGGTCGAGAGCCACCACAAAATGGTCTCGGATCGCGGAGGGCATGGACTTTCCTGTGCTGTCTCTTCATAGGGAGCAGTGTTAGTTGATCTGAATAAGTTACTACAGCCTTACAGATACAAAACTGAACTTTATATCTGTAGGGCCGATCTGTATAAAACTGAGCTTTTATATCCGGTTTTGTGATGAAAGGTAGCGTGTCGTGGTATTAGATTTTACACTTATGGGGTCTTCAGCCAAGAAAAGGCAACAAGTACGCAGGAGGGATAAACATTCCTAAAGCGGAATTTCTCAAAATATTAACTGGATATTGCCAAATTGCACCACAAAGGACTTAACTAAATGTCTTCCTCCAATTATGACGGCGCTTGATGCAGGTGGTTGGAAGAGGAAATTTCATAACACACACAATAGAAAAGTGGTAACTTGTGATTGAAAAAAGATAGCTTTCAAAGCCAACAATTTTTGGTTTGGTTTGGAGCTCTACGGTCAACTTTTTGCTACACGAGGGCTAATTAGACTGGGACCTACAGTTTAAAACCGATTCCGAACGGCTACAAACATCCATGCCAACAGTGGAACTCGAACCCACAGGATCTGAACCGAATGCCAGCGCCCTAGCCATTCGGCCATCACCTGGCCGGCAACAATTTTTGAGGGCGTTAGATTGTATGTTCTTAAAATCTGAACCGAATAACTTACATAAATTGGATGCCATGCGCATTTGAATAAAATCTTAATATCCACCCTTCTTTGGCCCATTCGGAACCTGCTTAACTCAAAATATGCTTTAATTGTTTTAGTTTTCTTCAAACAGGGCAATTTATATAATTGTTCTGCAACATTTGTCGTAATTTACCGTGCCTTATTATAAAAAACGTGTCTTAGATGACACGAGTTTTAATGCATTTTATAACAATTCATCTTCATCCTAATTGCAAAATCCGTCGTTCCAGAGTGTCGGCCTATTTGTGGGGGCGTCCTGTAGGGACATGCAGATGTCGGTGACCATCTCCTCCCTGTATTCACTGTCTACGATGTTGTTTGCTGGCTACTACTCGGCCACGGTGCCTCCGTGGCTAGCATGGCTGAGGTATCTATCGGTCGTGCACTACGCCTTCCAAGCGATGCAAATAGTTGAGTTCGGAGGCGGAAGCCCTGTTTTGTAAGTATTTCTATTGAATAATGCTACGTGGCTATTGTTCTTTCCTATTCGTCTCACTTTCTGTTTGTCTGAGCAATGTAATAATTATATTCTGAGTTTGTTTCTCTGTAATTTGATACAGCATAAACCGCATTCGATACCACTATATTTACTAGAAAAGAGTATTCCCGAAATGAACAGAAACGGAATAACTCAAGTTAGTCAAAGTACTGAATTTTTGATATTTTTAAGGCTTTTAGTCAGGATTAGCTGTCTTTAGCAAGATGCTATTAACTGATCATACTTAAACACGAAAATAAAATTTTAAGGTTGTCGGATTTAGGGGGAAATTATTAAAATTAATAGAAACACAAATGTCTGCTAACCCCAACTAAGAGATTTTTTTGGCAGATTTCAAAGGGTGTACTCATGAAATTTTCATTGGTTTCTCAGCAGTAAAGTTTTACGTTATCGCAAACTTTATAACCCACAAATTAAAATCTTTAATTTACGGCAGGACTATTAAAGTGTCAAGAAAAATGGCGCTATAAAAAAATACAGCTACATCTTTGTAGATGTAGCTGTAATCTGGTGAAAAAAAATTAGGTAAGAAAAAATTGTGAAAGATTGCAAATCAATGTCAAATGCCATCAGAATCACTCTTTAGTGAAAGCAGAGTTTTCTTCATATTGCCTAAGAATAACAAGTGGCCCAGCGAATAAGACTGGTCTGGTATAACATTAAAATTGGGATTTTCTGTAGTTTAAAACAACGGAGAAAGGGCACTATATCCGCCATGTGTCTAAAATTTCTTGGAAGGTACCACTATAAAATTTTAAACCTACAGCGTTTCTTTCTTCGGTTTTTTTATATCTGTTTTCAGGATTTTCAATTTACTATAAAAATTTTGAAAACATTTTCTCTTAAGCAAAATGGCTCCTTTAAATTTTTTCCAACCCTTAAAGTGATTAAACATTTTGTCTTATAAAATCTTAAGAAATCTTGAAAACAAATTATTTTGAAAACTTTTTATGCGCGAAAAAAATATACAAATAGACCTACTAGCACTGCAGACGACATGCTTGAATTTTGAATTTAGAAACTTTTATACAGCAAAATTTTAAACTGTGAAGGTATTTTTTATACACATAATGATCATCATGGAAAAATTTTCATGAATAAAAAATCGGTATAAAATGTGTGTAGTTAAAAAAATATATACATCAATCGTGGATTCCTTTAAATATAAGTTACTACTTGGACAGGATCTTCCGAAGGGATGGACCTTTCATAACCGTGAAACTCAAGTTGGACAGGACATACTAAGTTTTAGTAAGATATTTAAAAAAAATCTTCCGCCAGATCTCTCTTAATTTGGCACCATCCTTCTCAGGAGTAAAATAATTTAGCGATAAATTAAATGGTATTTTTTTTTTTTACAGGTGTGCCACTGAAAACACCCATTTTGTTGCTTGTCGACAAGAAAACGCCACGTTCATCCCCGCGAGTGACATCATCAACAAAGGGGGTGAACCTCTGCCGCTGTGGGCGAACACGCTTATACTGTTCCTGTTCTTACTAGTTTTCCGACTACTCGGATACCTGTCTCTGAGGTATTTCAGGACTGCCAAGTGAAATCCTCTCCCTAAATCCTTGATGACTTCATGCATTTGAAAGATTGTGTTCATAGGACTTATTTATGAATTCCCCCTGATGGTATTGTCAAAAACCTACTTAATGGAAAAGCCAATCCACCACGACTGTCCTGAAATCGCAAAAACACTGCGTGGATTATGCATTGCGCCTCAGGCTGTGGAATTATGTCTGTTAAGCGGGTTCTCTTTGCATTTTTTTTTTTACAGATGACTAAACTATTTTTCTTAGCTCCTACAATTTTTTTTATGGCGTGTGATCGCTTCCTACGTTCTTGTTTAGGTGTTCAAGAAAATTCATCATTTCCGGCTCTCTTAATAACGAGCAAAAGATTTAGCGGAATATAATCATACCATGAAGTTATTATTTTTAAGAAATATTCCCTGCACATATTGCTTAGATAAATAAAAGCTTCTCAATCAACAAAAATTCATTTCAAAACATTCTTTAGAATATGTCACCATTTAGATGAAATAAGCCATATTTGTGATATAATGTTGCTACATTTTGTTTTCGCTTTTCTCGCTATTTTTAACTGCGTTCATCTAGTTTTTCTTCATTGGTGCTTCAGCGGAGTAGTTTAAATATGTGCGATGTATTTAGTGATAGTTATCTCGCATTTTCACAACATAAACTAAAAGGGCATCGGGATATAAGAGAACTTTGCTATTTGATTACTTCAACACATTATCTAGTCTTTTAAGTGAAACGAATTTAAAGGGAGTGAACTAATAGCAGTTTGATACAGATTCTTCTGAATAATCGTTTAAAACCCACCATGAATATATCAAAGCATAATCTTATCTTAAACAATCAGTAATTCATGACAAGAGCATCAACAACAATAATAATGTAACAATAATAAATAATGGTTTTATGAGTACCTTTAACAAGTGTAAAATACACCGAAATTCTAAAATTTGGACATGTCAACTAAATTTTCTTTCATACATAAAATAAAGTCAAAAATGGAAGTAACCTAAATTATTTTCTACTTTGGAACGGTGGAATAAACAGCCAAGCATAATAATCGTCTGCTGTTCTTTTGCCATACATAATAAAGAAAAAGAAAACTTTCTTTTTCTCTGTACATAGCAATTAATCATTCGATGATTCTTATTTGATTATTCCACTGACTCTCAAAGAAAAAAAAAGTTAAACTTTATAGTTTTGTTATCAGCCATATTTCTAGAATCATTTATTTGAAATTCTGTTCCAAGTTAAATAAAAATAAATAATGAAAATTAATGATAAAGCATACAGTTTTAAAATGTTTAACTGATTGAAAATTCACATACATATATAGAAATAAGCATTATTGCTTTCAAAGCTACATTTGAATGTTAGAACTATTTGTTTTTTTTACCTAATATTCATTGCTGCAATATTGCGATCTGATTTGCATATATGGACACGAATGAAGTTAGCATCGATAAAAGACGTCTTTCATACTTAACTCTGCAGTTCCTTTATAGAAAAGCATTCCAGTCTTTAATATTTTTGTTAGATAGAGAATCTTGACAAGAAATTTGTGCACAGCTTGATGAACATTGGGCAGAGTTTGCGACCTCATGGAAATGTTGTAGCGGCGGCAGAAACACGTAACTATGTTAAAGACTGTGTGTTTGGTAAAAGCAGTGAACATGACCATCAGTATTATTATGTTGAGTGTCAAATAAAAGTTTTCATACAGAAATTTTGATACATTTGTTAAATAATTTGGCAACTGGTTGGAAATACGCTTATTGATTGTTGATGGCAATCTAGAACTGTGAAATTTCAACAAAACTATTGATACTTCGAGACAAAGAGAATGCTTGGTATATCGAGAGCATGCGTCAGTAACTTTTAAGAAAACTTTTATTCCAAAATACACTATCGTAAGCTCGTACAATTTTCAGTGAATGGACAATGCTAGATTGTGAAAGCCATACTGATCTCATGGCAATAGTGCAAAAGACAAATGAGCAGTAGGTATTTTAGTAAAAGGAATTGTTCTGTATGAACTAGGTGATTAACAAAGTTAGAAAGCTAAGAAGTCTCCTTGTTGCCAAAAGTGTATCAATCATGCCGAAAGCAATCAAAGCAAAGAAAACGAGATTTATACGATGGTGTTCTTAAATATGATGGCAATGGAGGAAATAAAGAAGATTGACCTACCATTGCTAATGAGAGTGAAATTTATGAGACTGATCAACGAGAGATGAAGATAAATTATTTTTAGACTTTTGAATTCCCAATTTGATACGAAGCAAGTGTTATTTCTCGACGTTTGAGTGTTTTCTTGTCAAATGTTGCTTTTTCATATGCAAATGTACAAGGTTTGTGAAAAATATACGTAAATGACAACAAGTCTAACTTATCACTGCCTATCAATCACACATCAAAGTATGTGTGCTTGAAAATTTCTGGAAAAACCCATTCTTTCTCAATAAATTGTTTATTTAGCAAAAACTACGTTGAGCTTTTCTAAAATTTCATAAAACCATGAAAGCAATTTATTTTTGATTGTTTAAAATTCTGTATCGTTCACACCTGTAATATGTATAATTCTTTTTATCCAATTAATGTATGAAACAAGATTTCGAAATTTTGCCCTTTGAAGAATTTTTAAAAAAATATATTTAAGGCATAATACTTTTAGAGTTTCATTTTTTAGCATTTAAGGCAGTGAGTTACTGTTTTTCAACAGTTAATGTAATTTTCTGTAATCTGCCAGTCATCCAGTGTTACTGATATTTTGTTTCAAGATTTATACGAACTAGGTTTTATATCAAACTTTGCCTAGTGTGTTATAAAACTGAAAAAAATAAAGCATATTACGACGTGTAGTATTTTATGCACAAAAATACTATTTACGGTGAAAATAATAAAAAAACTTCATTATTCTTGTAAATTGTAGCTCTTAACCTCCGAAACATTACGCAAGTTAATTTTTTTTAAATAGTAAAATATTAATTTCAAATTCGCTTTGAATCATTATTTCCATTAGAAAGTAAGGCTAGCGCTGCACTAAACGCAAATAGCGTCGCGTAATTTACTCTTCCATTTAAAACATACTGGTAGTACCATACTACGCTCAAATTACGTTATTACGCTGGAGTGAGCCCAACTCATTGACTTATTACGTATGATCTTGTGTATGAAACGCATTTCGCGCATAAATTATGTGAAGCATTTTGCGTCGCAATTTTCTAGAGCAATGCTAACCTCAGTATTATGCGTATTGCGTAATTTCAAAACTCATTGTTTACGCAAGTTGTAAATTGTCCTCCTTACTGTGGGAAAAATATGGAATATAAATCCAAATATAGTTCAACCAAGCGTTTAGATATTTTTACACATATTTTAAAAATCCTCCCATTTTGAACATATTCTTTGGTCATTATTATTGTGCTTAATTAATGACCAGTGCAGCATTATAATTGTGCTTAAAATATGACTACTCTTTATTATCTTAACGATCACGATTATCTAAAAAATATGACGTAATCTTTTCATTAAATTCCAAACAATATTAGGAAATAAATTGTAAAGTTTTGAAGATTTCAAAAATTGCAAAATGAAACCTAACTGAACATATCTCAGAATACCATCTCAACAAAAAATGCATCTTTCAAACAAAATCATTTATGTTAAAGCAGATTATTATTGGTTAATATACGTGAAATTGTAACAGTTTCACGTGTACCAGTCAGCCATATCGTAAATTTAATTACAGAGCGGCTAGACTGTCTAAGGAAGCAACGATACTGAATCAAAATTTTAGGCAAAAAATCCTGTAGCCCAGACATGTAACATAATATTTATTAATTTGACAGTTTCACTAGCAGCTTGTTTTCCACGTTCAGTTATACTTGATACTATCATCTTAGTTATCGCGATTAGTTATTACGTGCTATGCAGTAAAACAAAATGAGATAATTGACTGACTACTTTAGACATTGCTCCAACAATGAAATTCCTAAAACGAATTTTTTCCTTGTAATTGATCTTACATACGCAATGCATAAAATTTTTAGGTGTCAAAAGACTGCATAGCAGTATAAATTTGGTAACGACAGTTTACATTTGTGTTGATAAGATCTGATTTTGAATAATTTCTTGTTCATCAATGGGTTTTTCCGAAATTTTTTGTACAATGATGTGTAATTACGCATTTTGCAATAATTTCAAATGCTTTGCTGCATGTGCTTAGTTCAGGCTTTCTGCTTAAATGCTGAGTTGTAGATCATATTGTGTCGAGTTAATGTCACTTTCTATCATGTAAGTTGGTCTCATATCTTCTGAAATTGTATATCAGACCAAAGGCCTAAGTTTCTTGCTTCATTATGTAAAGCAAACGTTATGACGAGGGTATGAAGTGTATTTATTTTGTAGCTACAGTAAAATGCGTTAAAAATATATTTAAAAAATAGTTCAAAGACTCTAAGAAATCTACGAATTCCACAGAGTGATTTTGTTAGGACATATTCTAATGGTATACTAAATTTTGCGTCCAGTAGTTGTCTTAAATAAGAATAATTCTGTCTGTCAGAGAGTCACTTATAATAACAATGTGAAAAAAAAGTAACTCTTGATTTGGTAAAAACATTTAACAAGTTCCGTACAGGCTCTATTGTAACAGTCTAATTACCAAGGAATTTCGTCGATAGTTATTTAGTAAACTTTAGGCAAATTCTATTTATATAAACTGCTCACAGTTTCAGACGCTGATAAACCCTCTTTTTAGCATTTAAGAATTTTATGACATTTGTCTTAAGTTCATTATAATTCGATACTAGAATCTACTCGTACTAAGAGTTCTTAGGAAAAACGGCCTACTCAGCCCTCAAAATTAAAAAGATTACTAACGGAACACTCAAAAAATGACCTTCCAAAATAATGTTGTAAATTCTATTACGTTCAAATGAAGTTCAAAATATCTCAAGATAAAGCATTAATAAGATATCTGTGTGCGAGCATCTGGTTTTAGAAAGTTGAATTTATTTTAAATAAATATAATTTTTAAGTCACTATTTCAATTAGTTTCGAGAAACTTATTGAAATTTTAAAATCAGAAATATCTGCCTGCCCACGTTTATTCAAAACGGCAGAAAAGAAAACCGAAGGGATTTTTTCTGTTACAACCCTCACAAATGTCTCTACATGGTTTATGAGCTATGGTTTTTACGAAGTTGATGATAATTTAAGCTTAAAATGAAAATGATTGTACGAATTTTAAATGATTTTCTTTCACTGAATTTTAGGGAAAAAAGGATATTTGGTAGGGTATAATATTATGTTAAATTTCAAGCGATAAAAGCAGCTTGCACAATATCGTTTCATTTCTTCCTTTAGATACAGCTTATTCGGCCAATATTTGGTGCGTAACTCAGCCAAGAATCTCATTAACTGATGTAATACGCAATTATCCTTACTTAAATTGCACTTAAGTTTTCAAGCATAAAATAAATTCAGTTTTATCGCCAGCTCGTGTTTGGAATGCACAATTGATCAATGTACCTGTGAATGTAGCGGAAGGATATGAGTCCAACTAACGTTTCTCTGCGTACTTCTCGCCTGTCAGCTGAACGCTGTGAATTATCTGCCGTATGTGATAAAAAAAAAATAAATTAAAAGAGCTGAATTCTCAGTGGTGATACGAATGTACCTGAAATGGGATAAAGTTATGTGCATGTTAGTTTTGTTATTTTCTTTTTTTAAACGTGTACAGTCGTATTTTGCAGCAGACAATGTGTCTTTTTTCCAAAAAAAAAATCGAAAATACTTTTTTTGTGATGACTATGTGCTTTGTATCATGTAATAAAACTTTCGTATACTCTTAAAAATTGATCTTTCTGTGCTTTTTTGAGTTTTTATTTCATTTTAAATTAATAGTTTGATTTGTCGGATACTTTTTGAAATTATTATACCACTGAAATAACTGTAGAGCCTTGAAAAAAGCAAACTATTTCATATGGTTTCCATACTCGTAAAATGTCAAAAGAAATTCTAGCTGAGATGGAAACTTACGGGAAACAGATAAACATATAAACAGATTACAGTATTTTACACGAATTAACCATACGTCAAAAGGCTACTGATCACAACAGCAAAGTGAAGCGTGTTTATTAAAACAAAATTTCTCTTTTAAGTTCACAACTCGAGTCTATGAACATCTTTTCCAACAGAAAAAAGACAACGAGGTAGCTACCTAAACAGCAATTACACGGCCTGCTATTAAATGCTTTGAATTTTTGCAATGGATAAAGTATATTGATGACACATTTATCGTAATTTTCGAAAACATTTCAGTAAATAATCTCTCATTCTTAAAAGAGATAAAACGTCAATCCCCAGAGGGAAAAATCAAATTATCTCTCTCTCGGTGATTTGTTTTTAAACAATCTGGCGCTTTTTTTAAAATCGGGAGTTTTAAAAACATTTCATACGTTAGAACAGGCGTACTCAAACTGCGGCCCACCGAGTTTTTATGTGCAACCCGAGGCACTCGCACTCATTATCGGGCAGGTACTTTCGTAAATATAATTTTGGAAATAAATACTTGAAAAATTTTTAAAAAAACATAAAAATGTGCTACTTTCTGCTCACGTTGTTCGCTGCAACGTATCTTTGTGAATCATCCAATTCCAGAATGAATTATGCGGAGAACGTATATCTTATAATATAATACATTAGAAAATAAAACTGAAAACCTTAATGTAGTACAACGTTTATTTTAAAACTGTATTATATTATAAGATATTTAAGAATTAATTTGGCTTACTGATTCTTACCTTTATGATGTACTACCTGAAAACCCGTATAAGCTACGGAGTACATTCAAATTAAATACAACGGTCAATGTATGTAATTAATGCCAATATATATATATATATATATATATATATATATATATATATATATATATATATATATATATAATTAATACAACGATCAATGTATGCAATTGATGTAATAAAAAACGAAAAAGTATATTTATAAAAAAATCGCAACGGATATTTTTTTAGACAAAATAATGAAGAAGAAAAATATTCAAATTAAATCTAATAGAACATACTAAAGAATATAGTACAGTTTGAGGAACATTTCTTCTACTGTATTTTAATATTTTTTTGGATAATGTCCAATCGTCTGCTGCATTAGCAAGAAAAAAATCTATTCTTTATGTCTATTTCGTTGTTATGCACGTGACGCAAAATTAGTTTAAAGTATCACAAAAAGAAAAACCACGTGATCAGCATTTAATAAATAAAATTCTAAAAATTCCACCAAATGTCAGAAAATGGACGTAAAGATTCAAAAAGATTTCATTTTAAAGGAATTTTTATGATCTTTCTCGTGATATAAATTTTATAACCCTCAGATTATTATTTTAAATGCAAACTTTAAAGAATGTTACAAAAACAGCTTAAAAATTTAATTTAAAAAAATCTAAGAAGAAATTTTCAAAAACCTCTCTTAGTGCACCCCTACACTATAAGAAGAATCGCCATGCCAAATTTCAGCCCATTATGTCCAGCGGTTTGGTCTGTGCGATATATGTCAGTCAGTCAGTTGCGGAATTGTTTTATATATACAATATAGATTGAGAGTAGCATGTAGCAAGTATAAACCCGATTTGTCTAAAATAGTCAAAAGTTTGTCTCAACATAAAAAATCCCATTCAATTTTAAAATAAACGTTGGAATACATTAAGGTTTTCAGTTTTATTTTCTACTGTATTATATTATAAGATATAGTGCACTATATTGCTGCCCGCGTAACGTAGCAAACATATGCATTCGGCACGAGATTAAAAAAAAAAAAAGTTGAGTATGGCTGCGTTAAACTACAATCCTCCAATTGTATGACTTAGTTTAAGGAGGATCATTTACTGCTGTTTTAGTATTTACTTCTTTAGACTCTCCTAACGAGGAACTGTTAGTAGTAGAAGTCATAAAGTATGTATCTTGCGCTACCGTATGTCCGAATTGACGCTGACAGAAACCTTTTGACATGATAAGTTGAAAGAATCTATGATCAAAACTGATGATAAAAATGTAGGTTTATCAAAACAACCTCGAATAAAGTTTCAGTGACACATATAGTGAATTTTACAGCTGAATATTTATATATTTCTTCACTAGATTTTTTTGTTTGAGTCTTAAATTCTGTTTCGTAACATATGATGCATATTACTGTACTTAATACTAATATTGTTTGGCGCTTTATGTCCTATTTTGAACCATGCGCCATAAAACCCCAACCAATCAACCATACTAATATTTATATCACACTAGCTGAATTCCCGTTCTTCGCTACGAAGTACATTCAAATTAAATACAACGGTCAATGTATGCAATTAATTTGTATATTTAATATCCATAAAACATACTATTTTGAATTAAATTCTTAAAAAACTTCCATCTCAATGAGTATAGTGGTTAAATTTTATCTTTTACCATATTTTAATACTTTTTATGTCAGTTTGTTTCGTTGTCATGCACGTGACGCAAAATTAATTCAAAAGAAATGAAATCACGTGATCAGCATTTAATAAATTAAATTCTAAAAATTAATCTTTAAAAATTCCCCAAAAATCAGAAAATGGAGGTAAAGATTCGAAAAATATTTCATTTGAAAGGAATTTTTATGATCTTTCATGTGATATAAGGTTTATAACCCTCGGATTATTATTTTAAATGAAAACTTTAAAGAATATTACAAAAACAGCTTAAAAATTTAATTTTAAAAAAATCTAAGAATAATGTTTCAAAAACCTTTCTTAGTGCACGCCTACACTATAAGAATAATCGCCATGTAAAATTTCAGCCCTTTTAGGTCCAGCGGTTTGGTGTGTGCGTTATCTGTCAGTCAGTCAGTTACGGAACTGTTTTATGTATATACTAGCTGAAACCCGTACTTCGCTACGGAGTACATTCAAATTAAATACAACGGTCAATGTATGCAATTCATGCCAAATATATATATATATATATTATACTAGCTGAAAACCCTCGCTTCGCTACGGAGTACATTCAAATTAAATACAACGGTCAACGTATGCAATTTATGCCAAAAAATAAATATATATATCTATACTTATATATAAAGAGAGAGAGTGATTTTGTACGTGGAGGGTAATCTTCAGAACCACTGTACCCATTTGAAAAATTCTCTCACTGTTTGAAAGGTACATTATTCCAGATGGTCATAGGCTATATATTATGTATATCTAATCAGTAGAAATAAAGTTAGGGGCTTAATCCTAACAATCTCCATTGTTACCGCTACTGTCCTCTACCGCTTTTTGTGCCGAACTCTTCAACGATCCTTAGCGTGGTGCTATCTATACTTATATATAAAGAGAGAGAGCGATTTTGTACGTGGAGGGTAATCTTCAGAACCACTGTACCTATTTGAAAAATTCTTTCACTGTTTGAAAGGTACATTATTCCAGATGGACATAGGCTATATATTATGTATATCTGATCAGTAGAAATAAAGTTAGGGGGCTTAATCCTAACAATCTCCATTGTTTCCGCTACTGTCTTCTACCGCTTTTTGTTCCGAAGATTCAACGATCCTTATCGTGGTGCTATCGCAGTGGGCTTCTGTTCTGACGCTAACGGTTCGAACCTAGCCGTTCTCCGGCACGCCTTTTTCTTTTAAAAAATTTATTTTAATTATTAACTAACATAAAATTAATTTAAGGTATTATTTAGGTTATTATTAAGGTAAAAAAAAAGATTTACAATTTATTGGCTATCAACTGGAAATTTATTGGTATAATATTTTGTTCAACCCGGACAAAGTCGGGACGGGCCGCTAGTTTATAATAAATGCGATGATCAATGTATACAATTGATGTAAAATAGATATCTATCTATATATATATATTTATAAAAAAATCGTAAGGGAGATTCATTTTTTTTTGGATAATATCCAATCGTCTGCTGCATTAGAAAGAGAAAAAAATATATTTTTTGTCTATTTCGTTGTTACGCACGTGACGATAAATTTATTGAAAGTACCAGAAAAAGAAATCACGTGATCAGCATTTAATACATTAAATTCTTAAAATTAATCTTTAAAAATTCACCAAAAATCAGGAAATGGAGGTAAAAATTCGAAAAAAATTTCCTTTTGAAGGAATTTTTATGATCTTTCTCGTGATATAAATTTTATAACCCTCAATGTATTATTTTAAATGCAAACGTAAAAAAAGTTAAAAAAACAGCTTAAAAATTTAATTTAAAAAAATCTAAGAAGAATTTTTGAAAAATCTTTCTTAGTGCACCCCTACACTATTAGAAGAATCGCCATGCAAAATTTCAGTCCTTTAGGTTCAGCGGTTTGGTCTGTGCGTTGTATGTCAGTCAGTCAGTCAGTCAGTGAATGAATGAGTCAGTTACGGAACTGTTTTATAAATATAGATTATAGAAGTGTAGATACACATTGGTATCTCAAAATTAGAGTAAGAGATGAAATAAAAAAAGAATTTTAAGTAAAGAATGTTTTTTTAATTATTTTAAGCACCTAAAATAATATTCAAATTAATATTACGTTACTTAATAATTGTGTGCACGGCCGCCATCTTGGATTTTTTTGCGCCAATTTGGCGATTTTACCGTGTTTTGAGGAGTGGAAAATTTCTCGCCAATGTGTTTTAAGCGGTGTTTTCAAAACGCTGGACTTTGAATTTTTTTAGCTTTTTTAATAAAAACCACCTGTTTAAATTATGAAACTTAGAAAAATTTTTGAAAAATCATTTAAACGTTGGACTTAGATTTATTTTTGGGTTTTTGATAAAAACCACTTTTTTGAAAAAAATCAGTCTCAAATATTGGAAATTTTGGGTTTTTCTTTTAGCTTTTTTAATAAAAACGACCTTTTTAAATTGTGAAACTTAGAAATATTTTTGAAAAATCATTTAATCGTTGGACTGAGATTTTTTTTTTGTCATTTTTAATTAAAAACTACCTTTTCAAATTATGATCCATATGAAAAATTTGGTCAAATGAATTTTACTTACAGATAAAATTTCAATGCCATCTATTCAGTTTGCCCTAACTCTTTGACTAATAGCAATGAATCACCAAAATATTATGCCAATATATTGTTAATTAGAAAAAAAAATACAGCATTTTCGTACCACCTAAATAACTTGCAATTTAAAAATTATCTAAAATTCAGCTTTGAAAAATGTAAATTAATTATGAACCCATAAATTTATGGTGAGTAACCAGATCCACTTTTTTTTATTTATTTATTTTTTTTTCATTTGGTTAGGGCATTGTGGTAATGAAATTTTACTTCAGATTTGACCTTAACCAAATATTTGGTGCATACAATAAAATCGGGACAAGGATTATTTGACCATTTATCCTGCTGTGTTGGAAATAAGAAAAAAAACCCTTTTCCTAAACCAATAACTTAACCTTAACTAACTTTTTAACTTAGGTTCCTGGGGAGAGAGAAGTTGAACTTCAGTTATTTAAATTTATTTGTAATCCACTAAAACTTGCAATTATAAAATATTTTAAAATATATTGTATTTAAAATGTATACTGTATTTACATTTTACGAAAAAATGATGGCAGATAATTTTTACTTCAAATAAATGAAATGGTGTATCATTATAGTATACTAATTGGCAATCGATAAACAAAATTAAAAGCAACTTAAATTTAATAAGTTAACGAAAAACTGATGATGGATTCAAAAATTTTCAACAAAAAGACTCTTAGTTTTAAAAATAATTTACTCTTTTGAGTATAGTCAATTTGACTCAGATTTCCAGGTCAAGGCCAAGATCTGACCTAAAATTATTATACTGTAATTAAAAGATCACATCAGAAATAACTGTTTGATCTTAAAATTAGAGAATTTGACATTGGGTTATTTTTACCAGAACGCAATAATTATCGCCATGCGAAATGCGCCAAACCCTGGCGGAAAAATCCAAGATGGCGGCCGTGCACACAAATCTAGAGTATCCCCCCTAACTTTATTTCTACTGATCAGATATACATAATATATAGCCTATGTCCATCTGGAATAATGTACCTTTCAAACAGTGAAAGAATTTTTCAAATAGGTGCAGTGGTTCCGGAGATTACCCTCCACGTACAAAATCGCTCTCTCTCTTTATATATAAGTATAGATGACAAATACGACGATCAATGTATACAATTGATGTAATATATATATATATATATATATATATATATATATATAAGAAAATCGTGAAGGATAATTTTATAGATAAAATAATGTAGAAGAAAATATTCAAATTAAATCTAATATAAAGAATACTAAAGAATATAGTACGGTTAATATAGTACAGTTTGTAGAACATTTCTTTTACTGTATTTTAATATTTTTTTGGATAATGTCCAATCGTCTGCCGCATTAGCAAGGAAAAAAAATATTTTTTGTTTATTTAGTTGTTATGCACGTGACGATAAATTTATTTAAAGTACCAGAAAAAGAAATCACGTGATCAGCATTTAATAAATTAAATTCTAAAAATTAATCTTTAAAAAATCACCAAAAATCAGGAAATGGAGGTAAAGATTCGAAAAAAATTTCATTTTAAAGGAATTTTTATGATCTTTCTCGTGATATAAATTTTATAACCCTCAAAGTATTATTTTAAATGCAAATGTAAAAAAAGTTAAAAAACAACTTAAAAATTTAATTTAAAAAAATCTAAGAAGAATTTTTCAAAAATCTTTCTTAGTGCACCCCTACACTATAAGAGGAATCGCCATGCAAAATTTCAGCCCTTTAGGTCCAGCGGTTTGGTCTGTGCATTGTATGTCTGTCAGTGAATGAGCCAGTTACGGAACTGTTTTATATATATATATATACAGTGGCTCCCAAAAGTGTTCGTACACTTACGATTTTCAATGAAATAGGGGTCTATCCATTGATTAAAATGAATATTTCAGAATGGGTATTTAATAATAAGATCTATAATCTATTCTTAACAAAACTACATGAAATATTTTGAAGACATAGTAAAACTTTATTTTTAAGAAACCAATAATCCAAAAGTAACAAAAACTTTATCTCATAAAAGTCATCGTACACTTGTAAAAAATCTCTACATATTAGTAAATATTCTAATTTTTTGTTAAATTAATATTTAGTAGGATATCCTTTAGCATCCACAACGGCTTTTAAACGTCTTGGAATAGATTGCACTAGTTCTTTTGTAATTTCTTCATCAATGTTCATCCATTCTTCTATCATAATTGTTTTTAGTTCGCTTTTCGTGTGAATGTCGTGTTTTCGTACTCGAACCTCCAGTTCTCTCCAAATATGTTCTATTGGGTTTAAATCTGGCTATTGAGGTGGTGTTTTCAAAATTTGTGGACAATTATAGACCAGATGCGAACGTTGAGAGCCGTGTGCTTAGGATCGTAATTTTGATAAAAAACAAAGTTGTTTCCAATACCCAAATTTTGAGCTGATAATTTTAAATTGTCTCTTAAAATATTTATAAAAACAGCATGATTCATTATGCCATCAATAAATACCAAATTTCCTAGTCCTGATGCTGACATGCACCCCCACACAAGGATATCTCCACCGGCATGCTTAACTGTTTCTACTAAGTTCTTGGGATTAAGTTCCTCATTTTTTTTCTTCTCCATACAATTATATGCCCATCAGCACCAAAAATGTTCATCAGCAAATAAGACATTATTCCAATAGGTTTGGGGCATATTTATCATTGGTAGTGCGAAGGGAAGCCTAAACTTTCTGTTTTTCTCACCCATAAAAAATTTTCTATGGTCAGAACGGCCATGAAATCCAGCTGTTCTGAGAACTCGTCAAAAAATTTCAGGTGAAATTGAAGTAGAAAATGTTTCATTAAATTCTGCAGAAACTTTTACAGCACTCAAACGTGATTTTTTCACAAATTTTCTAATTATAAATCTCTGATCACGTTTTGTTAACTTTGCCGGACGGCCTTTTCTTACCTTGTTTTCGATCCAATTTTCTTCTTTAAAGCGTTTTTTCACATACTGCACAGTAGAATGGGATAAATTAAGTAATTTAGCAATATTCCGAACTGATTTACCACTACTATGATGAAAAGTAATCAATTTTCGAATGCTGTTTGTTGTTTCTTTACGACTACGAGCCATTTTTAAATAATAAATAGAATATTACGGATTAGGCAAGCAAAAATTAAAGCCAAACGATATTTTAAATGCCACCACAATTCAAAAATAAAAATAAAGCGCCAGACGATAATTTTAATTATGAATTTATCCGAAAATATTTCAGTGTACGATGACTTTTGTGAGATAAAGTTTTTGTTACTTTTTGATTACTGGTTTCTTAAAAATAAAGTTTTACTATGTTTTCAAAATATTTCATGTCGTTTTGTTAAGAATAGATTATAGATCTTATTATTAAATACCCATTCTGAAATATTCATTTTAATTAATGGATAGACCCCTATTTCATTGAAATTCGTAAGTGTACGAACACTTTTGGGAGCCACTGTATATATATATATATATATATATATATATATATATATATATATATATATATATATATATATGTATATATATATATATATACGACGATCAATGTATACAATTGATGTAAAAAAATACATTTGTATAAAAACCATATGGGATATTTTATAGACAAAATAATGTAGAAGAAAATATTCAAATTAAATCTAATAGGACATATTAAAGAATATAGTACAGTTAATATAGTAGAGTTTGAGGAACATATTTTTACTGTATTTTAATATTTTTTTAGATAATGTCCAATCGTTTGCCGTATTAACAAGAAAAGAAAAATATTTTTTTGCCTATTTCGTTGTTATGACGTGACGATAAATTTATTTAAAGTACCAGAAAAAGAATTCATGTGATCGGCATTTAATAAATTAAATTCTAAACATTAATCTTTAAAAATTTACCAAAAATCAGAAAATGGAGGTAAATATTCGAAAAAGATTTCATTTGAAAGGAATTTTTATGATCTTTCATGTGATATAAAGTTTATAACCCTCGGATTATTATTTTAAATGGCAGGGAACTAGTTGTTACCCAGAAAAGTTATTCAGGTTTCCTCAGAAATCAAAAACAAATTATTTATTGATGAAAAGCCATGACAGGTTTCTTCGTTTTAAAATCCTGTTCTTAAAATATCTTCAGATAAGTAAGAAAAACGTTTTCTTTGTTGAAAAGTAATATTCAGTTTCATGCGAAAAATAAAATACCAGGTAAAAGACGTCAAAACAAAAATAAATTAGGTCACATAAATACTTTTTAAGGAGAATTTCTTCTAGTTGTTTTGTTGCATTAAAGTCCTGATCTGTTATTAATATCTCGCTGTGATAAATACTTCCATTTTTGCTTTCAAGGCCTTTTTTATATCTGCTAATTGTAACTCTGCCTTAATTAATATAAACAGTTCTATAAAAAGAGTTTCAAGAAGATTTTAATTTTTATTAATGTTTTCGCTTGAAAAATGCGTAATTTATTCTGAAAAATATTTGAATCCCCTCGTGAAAAAATTGCGCAAGTAGATTTTTTGTTTTTGCGCGCGAAAAGCTTTTAAATATAAAGATACCAAGAATTACTAATTACACGAAAAGCCAGACAGGGAGCGTATTTCAATGGCATAATTAAACAAATACTGTGTAAAATTATTTTTAAATATTCTAGGAATTATTTTTTGGGGAAAGATGGAATATAGGAAATATTGTATTATTATTATTTTTTTTGTTGCGTGAAAGCGACTTATATCAAAGGAAACTTGCTTTTGTAATAAATACATAAAAATTCTCAATGGCAATTATTCATAAAAGCAGGGGTAGATAATTTGAGCTCTTTCCATAGTCGATTGTATTTTGTCTGCCTAGAGAGGATTTTTTTTAACTCCACTGGGAAAAAAAAAACAAAAATATTTTGCATCGCGAAGCATTTTCATAAAACATTCGCCCTGCTAGAATAATACATGCATGTTCTTAGCAAAGCAGAACAAAGTAATGCTCAATATAAATATGTAAATTATACATCACTTTGATATAAGAACAACAACTGGGTAGTTTACGCTAATTGAAAATGATAAGAATTGCAGTTATTTAAAAATATATTTCACTGATATCGATCATATGACATTGATTTTTGAAACGAAGTTTCAAAAGAGATACTTGTATAGTTTTAGTTGGCTAAAACTCCATGACGGGGTAATTTGGCGACTTCTTTTTTTCCATGACAACATTTCTAACAAAATGCGTATGGAACGTCCCAAAACTCAAAATTACATTATTTTCACAGATGAAGGTATAAGATACAAGATTAAATGAAAACAGAAAATACCCCCCAAAAGGTTCTTACCATTTGTTAAAGTGACAGAGTTCAGATGATTAAAAGTTCAATATGCAAAAAGTCACTTGATCGTCTGTTAGAATTGCTAAAAAACAGAAGGTAAAGGCTATGGTGAAAGTAAAGGAAGGTAAAGGGCATAGCAAAAAAAAAAAAAAAAAAAAAAAAAAAAAAAAAAAAAAAAAAAAGTAAAAATTGTGCGGTCGGGGGACCCCGTCAGGAACGAAGTTCCTTACATTATTTTTTCAACTCTAAACGTGATTTTATATGTAGATTTCTATTGATTATATTAGTGTATTTTTGTCACGCAAAAAAGCGCAGCCCTCTTTTATTCAACCAACCAACCATCTAACTAACTAACTAACTCTCTCCTCTCTCTCTCTCTCTCTCTCTCTCTCTAATTTGTATATTTTATTTTTATTTTTTATGATTTTTTCAAAGCAAAAATGTAAAGTAAGGATTAAAATCAATAAATTTCATTTTATATTTTAGGAAAAATAGTCATTTATTAAAAATTAAATATAAAATAGTGAATTATAAATTATATATAAAAATTTCAAAATAAATTATATATAAAATATTCCAAATAAGAAAAAATTCTTTTTAAATTTTATCATTATATTGTATCATGGTAATTATTGGCTTATGGTAACTATAATAAGATGCACTAGGGGTTAGCCCGTCAAAAATGATGTGTTAGTTTTAATTTTTATCAATTAACATATGCAAAGTCAATATTATTTGTATACTTAATAGCTTCTCTACTTTTTTATTTAAACTACTCTTTTATTTAAACTAATCTTTTATTTAAACTAGGGGCTTCGCCCCTAGGCTCGTACCTCTGTTATGGCTAATAGCGAGATACATAGGGGTGATTCTCGGGCAATGTAACAACTTCCATCCATTTACTGCTGTCACCCTTAATGCGAAGGGCGTTTCAACACTGTTGAATTATCAGCTTTAAAATTCAATTAAAAATGGAAAAATTGAGGTAGACTTGAAATGAGGTTTTTATGAATAAGAAAGCTTTCAGCTTCCAGATGATGTAACTATTTTCTTTGTAAGATAAAAACTCGAGGAGCATCGATATTATATCCACATAGGGGACGATATTTCTTTAAAAACTGTTGTACGATCATTAAGAATATTTAATAGAGAAAAATAAGATAAAAAGAACAATATTTAAGAATAGAGAAAAATAGATAACTGACATAAAGAATAGAGTAAAGAACAATACACAAAACTTTCCTATTAGTTAAAACAGATTTATTTTGTTAATGAAATTTATAATAATATAACTGCGATGCCATGGGAGTTTATTTTTCTATAATAAGCAGAACTCACTTACCAATTTCAGCGCTTGTGCGGGGATTTGAACCGGGGACCTCTCGCTCAGCGATAGATCCGCTGAGCGATAGCTCGCGTCCGATGCGATAACCATTCAGTCACGAAAACCTTGAGAAAAGCTCTTATGGAGGGGACATAACGCGATTTCGTTACGTGACAATTTCTGCCAGTTCACAAGCCGCGTAAAATAACTTCGTTCCAAAAAAAAAAAAAAAAAACGTCAAAAATCCTCGCCAAATTAAAATCTCGTAATGAAGTAATAACAGTTGTTTAAATAATGACACTTTTTGATATAAAAAGAGTGACTCACCAACCATTTTTAATGCCCATTGAGCTTGCAGTCTTCGGAAGTTCTGGCGACATTTTTGAGGCTTGCTTTAATGAATTTTACTTTAGATGGGTTAAATCAGTACGCAAATCGCAAATTTAAAATTGATCAGGTGATATAATACTATCAGTGCTTGATAATTCATTGTTGTGTAAAAAGTAACTCGATGATGATGCTCACAGGAGGGCTGTATCCATTAGGTACAAAAAAAGGCTTAGTAATAATATTGTAAATCAGTTCTAATTTCCAGAAATGAAGAAAGTTAAGACATTTAGTTCTGTAACAGTGGATGTATGAGCCGTACATTAGGTTTAAAAAAAAGCAACACAACAGACTTAAAATTTGTAAACGGAAAAAATAAAATCACCCAAATAATATCTGAGATAGATGAGACAAACTAGAATTCCAAAACCAAAATTAAAATACGAGCAGACGATTCTGGTTGATAATGCTCGATAAATATTCAGAATTAAAATTTATTCAGAGTGATGTCATTACTGTAAGGGCCTGTTCACATAGGAGTCCGTTGCGTTGCGTTAAGGAAAAAGATGACGTTGAGACGAAAATAAACCAATCATAGGCCTCCAAACGATTAGCAATGAAATTTTTAACGCCTATGATTGGTTTATTTTCGTCTTAACGTCATCTTTCCCTTAACGCTACGCAACGGACTCCTATGTGAACAGGCCCTAAGAAATGTGAATAATACCATATCACATGACACGCCCTTTGAAAGGCATAGGTGTTAGGTTCAAAAGATTGGCAGCAATGCAGGCGCGTGGTGTATTGCTATTTTTTATTTTAAAACTTTGAACTTGGCATCACTCTCGCTTGTTCGTTAGTTGCGTTTTGTAAATGATGGAATAAAGGTGGATTTTTTGTAAGAAATGGCGTTATTATTTGTAGAAATTGCTTTCTGTGGAGCCTGGGGCTCAGAAGTAGGTGAAATACTCAAGAGATAACGTTTCTTTTAAAAATCAACTTTACTATTTTTTCCTTCATGACGTTAAACTCAAGTATATATTTTAGCAAAGATTTCGGTGAAATCTTGGTTTGCTCTAACATTTGGCGTCCGCGACAGGACTGTTAAGTCTAAATTTTCAAGATGTTTTTATCTGTGAAATCCTTTAAGAAAGAAGATTTAAAATTCGTTGCTGAAGAAATTGGCGAAAATGTGCCGCCAACGGCAAGAATCTCCGAGTTGAAAGAAATAATTTTAAATAGTAGCGAGTACAAAAGTGATCCAGACTTTGTTAAAGGAGTTTTGGAAAATACTGTAGCGGAAAGAATCAAAACTCAAGAACAAGAACAGGAATTGGAGTTGATAAAACTGAATAATAAGCAAGAACAGGAATTGGAGTTGATAAAACTAAATAAGAAGCAAGAACATGAATTAGAGTTGATAAAACTAAATAAGAAGCAAGAACATGATTTGGAATTAGAAAAGGTGAAATTGAATAATCAATTGGAGTTGGCTAGAATTCAAGCACAAACTCAAAATGCAAGTGTGGTTTATCAGCAAATTCCAGAAACTAGTAATTCAAAGAAAAAGTTCACTTTGCCTAAATTACAATTCAGACAGTTTGGCGATGATTTGAAAGACTGGCTTCCTTTCTGGAGCCAGTTTGAACATATTGACAAAGATGATGATATTGCTCCTGAAAATAAATTTCAATACTTAGTGCAAGCCACTGTCATCGGTTCCAGAGCAAGAGAGGTCGTGGAAAGTTTTCCACCGACAGGGGAAAATTATTCAAAAGCTGTAGATAGCTTAAAAACCCGTTTTGGAAGAGAAGATATTTTGGTGGAAGTTTATGTACGGGAGTTGTTAAAATTAATAACATCCGTTCAATCTAACCAAAAATTATCGCCAACATCCCTCTATGATAAGCTTGAATCCTATTTAAGAGCTCTCGAAACATTGGGAGTAAAAACAGATAAATGCGCCTCCATTCTCTATCCTATGGTAGAATCATGCTTTGATGAAGAATTTCTAAAAGCTTGGAATAGAAGTCCTGCCTCAAGTTCTGCAAAAGATCCAAAGCAACGCTTGGACAATTTGATGTTATTCCTCAAGGGAGAGGTAGAAGGAGAAGAGAGGATATCCTTGGCTATGTCTGGTTTTGGTTTAACAAAAAGTGAAGATATGAAGATGCACAGGAAAAAGAAGTATAATTTAGAATCTCAAAGAGGCAAATTTCCAACTGCATCCATGTTACTGACTTCCACTGGGGTACCTGAAACAAAAAAAACCAGATGCATATTTTGTGATGGCAAGCATGCTAGTCCTGATTGTTTCAATGCTCAAAAACTGACGCTGGAAGAAAAACAGAAGATAGTAAGGAACAAGAACTGTTGTTTCGCATGCCTTCTTCCTGGCCATTCAGTTAGAAAATGTCGAATATTTTTAAAGTGTCTGATTTGTAGCAAAAAACATGTTCCTTTAATGTGTGATCAACTTCACACTTTCAACAAGACAAGCCAGAAGAAAGAAGAGGAAGAAAATTCTCTCGGAAATGATGTGAACTTGTCAAATTTAAGTTCAAAGCCAAAGGTATTTCTTCAAACTTTTAAAGCAAAGCTTCTTTCCGGTGATAAAGAGAAAACAGTTCGCGTGCTGTGTGATACTGGTTCACAAAGGTCATACATTTTGAAGAATATTGCAGAAGAGATGAAGTATCCCATTAGTCGCCAAGAGACTATTATACACTCCTTGTTTGGCGGTGTTTCTACCAAGAAATGTAAACATAACTGTTATAAAATAAAGTTGAAACAATTAAATGGGAACTTCTCCTGCAATTTTGAAGTATTGGATCAGACTGTTATATGTGAAAGTGTACTACCTGTAAATGACGGACCTTGGTTGGATGAGTTAAAAGAATTGGGTGTTGTTTTAACCGATACAAACGCCTTTTGTGCATCTATACAAGTCCTCATTGGAGCAGATATTATAGGTAGACTTTTGACAGGCAGAAGAAAAATATTGTGATCGGGTTTAGTTGCAGTAGAAACCCATCTTGGATGGACATTAATGGGCAAAGTCCCACAAACAAACACAGAGAGGGTAAACTTAGCTATGTCTGTAACATCATTGTTTGTAAAGGAGGCTGAAATTGCTGACCTCTGGAAACTAGATGTTATTGGAATCAAAGATCCCATGGAGAAAATGTCGAAACTTCAGCAAGATCTAAAAACTAAAGAACACTTTAGAGAAACAGTGACTATCAATGAGGATAAACGTTACGAAGTTTGTTTACCATGGTCTGATGATAGTTCTTCCCTACCTGACAACTTCAGCCTCGCCAAGAAAAGGCTTGAAGTAACAACTGAAAAGCTCTTGTCTCTCAACTTATATGACAAATATGATAAGGTTTTTCAGGAATGGCTTGATGAAGGAATCATTGAGGAAGTTCCTCCAAATGAAGTAACTTTGTATGGGAATTACTTACCTCATCGACCTGTAATAAAAGAAAGTAGTAACACAACACCCATTCGACCAGTTTTTGATGCATCAGCAAGATTACAAAACTACCCCTCTTTAAATCAGTGCTTACAATGTGGACCAAATCTTATTGAACTCATTCCGGACATTCTGGTACGATTCAGGGAAAAGAAATTTGGCGTCACCGCAGATATTAGAAAAGCCTTTTTGCAGATAAGCGTTTCTAAAGAGGATAGAAACTACCTACGTTTTCTTTGGTGGAAGAATTTAGAAGAAAATAAACTTAGAGTATTTCGTCATGCAAGAGTTGTTTTTGGAATTAAGAGCAGCCCTTTTCTACTCGCTTCAGTGATAGAATACCATATTGAAGTTAGCAAAGGTTTTGATTGTGAATTTAGGAAGATACTACAACAAAGCTTCTATGTTGACAATGTTCTAGCTAGTTTTGACAGTTACAAGAATCTAAGCAATTTTATTTCTAAATCCAGTCAATTAATGTCACAAGGAGGTTTTTATCTGAGAGACTGGGAATACACAGGAGGATGCAAAGCTGAAAATGATTGGGAAACCCCTGTGTTAGGCTTGAAATGGAATCGTCAGCTGGATTCTCTGAAAGTTAATATGAACTGGATGAATGAATTAAGCCTTGAGAAAATAACAAAGCGAGTTATACTGTCAGTGGCTCATAAAGTGTTTGATCCCATTGGATATACCACCCCAGTTATGATTTGCCCCAAGTTAATGTTGCAAAAGGCTTGGAAGATGGATATAGGTTGGGATATGGAAATCACTGGTAATCTGAGAAAAGAGTTCTTACAGTGGTTTAAGGAACTAAAGAATCTCGAAGAAATCAATATCTCTAGATGGATACATGTTACAGAAGAAAATTTGAAACATTGTACAATTCACACCTTTTGCGATGCCAGCAAAGATGCATATGCTGCTTTAGTATTTTTGAGATTAGAAGAAGAAGGTTCTGTTAGACTGTCTCTTCTAGCTGCTAAATCCAGAGTAGCTCCCCTAAGAGGTGGTACAATACCACGTATGGAAATTTTATCCGCGTTGGTGGGAGCAAGATTAACAAATTCCGTAGTGGAAGCATTAAACTGGAAAGAAGTAAAATGTTTCTACTGGAGCGATTCAACTACTGTACTAGCATGGATACATCGAGAAGAAAATTGGTCAATATTTGTCCGAAATAGAATACAAGAGATAAGAAAACTGACTTCTCCTTTATCATGGAATTATGTATCTAGTGAATTGAATCCCGCAGACTTACCATCAAGAGGCTGTACAGCAACACAACTTGTGTCACTTAGATGGTGGGAGGGTCCACAATGGTTGACTGAACCTCCTGAATTTTGGCATCATGGAGACATTTTAAGTGAAGACATTAATGAAGAAGAGATACTAAAGGAAAAGTTAAAATCGACAAAATCGATGACTAACACTGAAAATATTATCCAATGCGATAGGATATACTCTTATTTCTCCAAATACCAACAAATAGTACGTTTAGTGGGTTGGATTTTAAGATTCAGAAATAATTGTTTGTGTAGAAAAGAAAAAAGGGCTCAAGGAGACCTCACTTTTTCAGAATTTCAAAAAGCAGAGTTGAAATTAGTGAAGATAATTCAGCAAGAATCTTTCGATGGAGAAGAGGACAAAAGATTTAAGGGTTTGGCTATTTTTGTAGATGGAGATAAAATCTTACGAGTAAAGACGCAAATCATAAATCGAAGAGATGAAGAAGATTTTCGAAAACCAATGCTTTTACCCTCAAATCATGAAGTCGTACTGAAGCTAATAGACCATTATCATAAGAACAATTTACATTGTGGTCTACAAATTTTACAAAATTTGTTACGAGAAAAATTTTGGATCTTAAATGGGAGGAAAGTCATACGGAAAATCATTTCAAAGTGTGTCACTTGTAAACGATTCACTTCAAAGAAAATAGAAGTTGATTCTGGACCTTTACCAGAGAATCGAGTTCGAGATGCTGCTGTTTTCCAGATCACAGGAGTGGATGCAGCCGGACCATTATTCCTTAGAGGAGATCAGAAAGCTTGGGTACTGCTCTTCACCTGTGCCATTTACAGAGCAGTACATCTGGAACTTGTCACCAGTTTATCTACTGAAGCATTTTTGTTGGCGTTTCGTAGATTTGTCGCCAGACGGGGAAGATGCTCAACTATTTATTGCGACAATGGCACCAATTTTATTGGTGCTGCCAACCTACTCCGTGGTTTAGATTGGAATAAAATTGTTAAGTATGGTGCTATCAACGCTATTGATTGGAAATTTAATCCACCAACAGCCTCATGGTGGGGAGGTTGGTGGGAGCGATTGATTCGAATAATGAAGGATCTCTTAAAAAGGGTCTTAGGTCGAGCACAGTTACTTTATGAAGAAATGGTGACCATTTTATGTGACTGTGAAACATTGATGAATTTTCGACCTCTCACCTACCAGTCTAAAAAGGAACAGTTAGTCCCTATATCTCCTTCGTCATTCCTGCAAGACATCAAGGAATGGAGTACACCAGATATTGATGCTGTTGATCATCAGAGTCTGAACAGAAGAATCAAGTACAGACAAAATCTACAAAAAGACTTGCGAAACCGATTCAGAAGTGAATACTTGGGACTTCTCGTACAAAGAACAAAACGTAAAGATATTCGTAAGATCGCGGTTGGAGATATTGTACTAATTGGAGCAGACAATCTCAAAAGAATCAACTGGCCACTAGGTCGAATAACGGATCTTATACCTGGGAAGGATGGATGTGTTCGACTTGTTAAAGTACAAACTTCGCATTCGAAGTTACTCCGTCCAATTCAACGTGTATACCCTTTAGAGATTTCTTCTGCTTGTGAGTTTCCAACCCCATTTAAAGAAAATTGCACTATTGTAAAAAATGGAAATGAAAGTATTTCCACCTCTAAAAGGAAGATATCTAGATCCGGAAGAGAGATAAAAGTTCCGGAGAAATTAGATCTGTAAAAAAAAAATTGACTTTGGGATTATTTATTTATTTACTCTTATATTTGTTTCTTTATATTCTGCATTATTTATGTGTATGCCATTTATTCTTGGCTATGTATTTTGTGTAACGTTTTGATCATAATGCATAATCAAAAGGTGGGAGGATGTTAGGTTCAAAAGATTGGCAGCAATGCAGGCGCGTGGTGTATTGATATTTTTTATTTTAAAACTTTGAACTTGGCATCACTCTCGCTTGTTCGTTAGTTGCGTTTTGTAAATGATGGAATAAAGGTGGATTTTTTGTAAGAAATGGCGTTATTATTTGTAGAAACTGCTTTCTGTGGAGCCTGGGGCTCAGAAGTAGGTGAAATACTCAAGAGATAACGTTTCTTTTAAAAATCAACTTTACTATTTTTTCCTTCATAACGTTAAACTCAAGTATATATTTTAGCAAAGATTTCGGTGAAATCTTGGTTTGCTCTAACATTATCATATTACACGCATTTTGAAAGGCTAGGAATTATAGGCTAGGTTCACACAGAAATCGTCAGCGTTACTCGTTTTGATATATTTTAAACCAATCACAGGCCTTAACAATTTCGTGGCTAATCGTTTGGAGGTTTGTAATTGGTTAACTATATTTCAATACGAGTAACGCTGATACTGACGGACGCTATGTGAACATGCCCATAGGATAATAACGCAGAGAAGATGCGATTTAAATATGGCAGCTAAACATAGTAATAGAGTTTTGTTTCCGAATTATAAAGAACATATTTCTTTGAAACTCGGCTGCAACAATCTTAAGATATAACAAAATGAATGATGTGCCAGCTTGGATAAGGGACTGTTCACACAGGCGTCCCGTAGCGGAAGCGTAAAAGGAAAGATGGCGTTGAGACGGAAATAAACCAATCATAGGCATTAAGAATTTCGTTGCTAATCGTTTGGAGGTTTGTCATTGGTTAAATATATTTCAATACTTTAACGCATCCGCTACCGGACTTCTATGTGAACAGGCCCTAAGAGCCTTAGTTCGTACGATATCGGATCGTTTAAACCAGGCCTGCACAACATACTGCCCGCCAACACTCACTATTTGGCCCACAAAGCCTTTTGTGATGGCGCATTATATTATAAATCTAAAAAATACGGATTATTATTTTTAGATTTATAATATTAAGTAAGGAATATACACTGAAGTGCCACTGAATTAGGGATAGCAAAGCCTATGCCAATTGTGTAGCGCTGCGCATCATGTATGCGCAAGTGAGGGCGCTGTGGTAACTGCATATATAGCACGTACTGTGGTTGTTCTGAATTAGTTGTTGGAATTGCCAGTATGGGTAAACTGCCTGATTTAGACGCTTTCGATCGCGGACAAATCGTAGGTGCGCGACGCATGGGCCATTCAATTTCCGAAATCATCAGACAGCTAGGATTTTCAAGGTCGACAGTGTCAAGAGTATACCAAGAATACATGGATGGTGGAAAAAAAAACTAGCGATCGGGCAAACTGCGAAGGACAATTAGCCTTGACAGTGCGTGGTGAAAGACGGCTCAGGCGTATTGTACGTAGCCAGCGAAGCCAAACATTAGCTCAAATTATCACCCAGTTTAATGACGGTGCCAGTCGTACAGTCAGTAAACGGACTGTGCAACGCTCGCTTCACCGTATGGGTTTCGGGAGCCGTCGACCTACGAGAGTACCATTGCTCTATACTCGCCATCGGGCTGCACGTCTTGCCTGGGCAAGAGAGCACAGAGACTGGAGTGTAGAGGACTGGCAACGAGTAGCATGGAGTGATGAGTCTCGATTCCGACTACTTAACGCCGACGGGAGGCTGAGAATATGGCGTCAGGCTCATGAAGCCATGGATCCTGCATGCCTGGCTGGAACTGTACAAGGGCATGGTGGCTCAATCATGGTCTGGGGTGTTTTTTCGTGGCACAGTTTGGGATCTTTGGTGCGTGTACCAACCTCCCTCAATGCAATTCGGTACGTAGAGTTGCTGGGTGATCACCTCCATCCGTTTATGCTGTTCTGTTATCCGCACGGTAATGGAGTTTTCCAGCAAGACAACTGTACCTCTCACAAGTCCCGGTTGGCTACTGGCTGGTTGGATGAGCATTCTTCTGACTTCTCTGTCATGAATTGGCCACCTAGAAGCCCAGACTTAAATCCTATTGAGCATCTTTGGGATGTTTTGGAACAAGGCGTGAAAGGCCATCACACAGCACCAAAGAACCTTACTGAATTATGGACAGCATTAGCCAATATTTGGCAAGCCATTCCCGTGGAACGTTTCCAGAAACTTGTTGAATCTATGCCTCGTCGTGTGGCAGCCGTTATCAAGGCCAGAGGAGACCCAACTCGTTACTAGGTAGGTATCCCTAATTCAGTGGCACTTCAGTGTATAAGCAATGAATATTAATAATTATTCAACTTTTAAAACAATCAGTAATTTATTTTTTTTCTAGATAAAATATTTTCCAATTTCCCTATTTTCTTGCTGCCTGCAGCAGCTTTCTATAAAGTAATATGCTCATCACATGTTGTGCAGGCCTGCTCTAAACCAGTAATAGTTTTCAGATCTAGGCATCAAAGAAGTGATGCCCTTTTCAATTTTTTTATGTGTAAGAATTTTATTTAACTACGAATATTAATATTTAAAAATGTTACAAGCTTCATGACGTGACATTTTTAAAATTCTTTTAGCATAAGGACTTTAGACCCCTAGTCTCTGGGATGACAAGTTCCTCGACAAGTTATAAAAATCCTCCCCGTCTTTAAATTTCCAACTCCGTTATTAACTGGGGGAATTCCGTGAAGTACCTGGGTGTAACCCTCGACCGGCGGCTCACTTTTAAACCCCACATTCAAAATGTCAAAAACAAGATGATCAGTAAAGTCAAATCGCTACGCTCCCCCTTTTTCGGTTCCCACCTTAACAATGGGAATAAAGTGCTACTCTATAAGTCAGCAATTCTTCCAACGGCTCTCTATGCTGCACCTGTCTGGACCCAACCTGCCAAACCTAACATCGATATCATTGAACGATTCCAAAACAGGACTTTGAAGAATATTCGAAAGACATAAAAAGTTCTTTTTCAGATACCTCTCTAATGCGGTCACTAGGAGGGATTTAGATATCCGAAGGGTAGCTCAACAGCTCTTAGTCAATTTTTATAACAATATCAGCAAGATTCATAACGAGATAAATGCTGAATTTCCAGATTATGATAATCGGGATAGTGTTCTCCGTAAGCGTTCCCGCGCTGCTCAACTAGAGCCTGCGACGGACTCGTTCTCCCCTCTCTCTCGCGTTTTATTGTTTATTTTTCACTCGTTAGGACATCTGTTTCTTTAAAGGCACGTGTTCTTCCCGTTCTTCTTTTATACTTGGGTACGTCTTTTTATTTAATTAAAATAAATAAAAAATAATATAAAACATTAATTAAAAATAAATAAATAAAAATCAAGATAAAAATTATAAAAAATATAAATTATATAAAATTGGAAAAAAAATATTAAAACTAAAATAAAATATTTTCTATGTGTTTTCTAACCTTTTATGTTTCTCTAACTTTTAATTAACTACTCCTAGTTAATAGTTTATTTAAAGGGGATCCAGGACACAAAATTCTTCAAATTTTCAAAAAAAAATTTATTGCATTAAAAAAATTTCTGGTTTTTTCCGCTTAAAATGACGTTTAAATCATATTTTTATATTAATTAGAACCGGAGATATTAACTTTTTGCTTTGCAGCATTCTAATAGCAGGCAATCTTTGTTTAAAGCTTTAAATATGTTTTTCTTCATGATGGGTTTTTTTCACCATTTCTCGTCTTTAAATTGTTATAAGTCACGAATCGTGAAAGATAAATGGTTAAAACTTAAAACATGTCGTTTCCAATTATTTTACTTTAATTTTCATTCAGCAAATTTGAAAAAATATTTACTTTTGAAAATATGATTTTTTTAAAAAAAGTTACATAATTTTTTTTGAAATTTTTGCTCTAAATATTTTCAATTTTTTAAATTTAATATTTAAAAAAATGCTGAATCAAAATTAAAACTTATATATTTCTTTTAAATTAAATGAAAATTTTTTGAAATTCGACAAATAATATTTCGAGTTATAACGATTTTAAATTACCCCACTTTTTTAAAAATATTAAATTAAAAAAATTTTTAAAAACTTTATGAGAAGTTTTATGATGTGATTTTATTTACAAATTATATGGTTAACCATCACAAAAAAATTCAAAATTTTAACTCGATAAACAATTTTTTTTTAAAATGTATCCGGGCCCCCTTAAATTTAACTACTCTTAACTCAGCACAATATCCATTGTAAAGTAATTTTTGTCTTAAAAACCTCTACTAACCAGTTTCACGAGCACCCTAATTAAAATTAATCATTGTCATCACTGGAGTTAAAGACTTTGGCCCGAGTACTCCGAAAAGAGCCATAATGGCGGTGTCTTTCTCCAACAAACTTCTGAAAATAGCCTAACTTCCGGCTTAACTCAATGGGTCTATTAACACGTGGTGCATGTATAAAATACGTTTTCTATTTATTATTATTCTTTTTTATTTTATTATTGACATATTTTAAACCAATCACAGACCTTAACAATTTTATGGCTAATCGTTTGGAGATTTGTAATTGGTTTAAAATATGTCGATGAGAGTAAGGGCCTGTTCACATAGGAGTCCGTTAAAGTATTGAAATATATTTAACCAATGACAAACCTCCAAACGATTAGCAATGAAATTTTTAACGCCTATGATTGGTTTATTTTCGTCTCAACGTCATCTTTTCCTTAACGCAACGCAACGGACTCCTATATGAACAGGCCCTAACGCTGACGCTGACGAACGCAATGTGAACAGGCCCAAAGGCACTGACAGATAATTGAATTATAAAATTAACACATTTAATAAAATGAAACGAAAACCGTCTGATATAAGAAGCATTTTCATACACAGGGACTTGGGAATTTTCTATCCGTTAGGTTAAAAACATGGAGTTATAACAGGCATTTATAGGTATATCTCCACAAGCATAATAAAATAAAATAATGAACTATTCAACAGGCATTTCTGGCAACATGATTATTTGTGTATTCATTTTTCAAACTGTACGAATTTTATTTTGTCCTCTGAATTTTTTATAGGTAAGACTTTACTATGCTTTAGTTTATAACACTTAAATTAAGAAAAATAAAATGTGTGATTTTAAAATTAGCTTCAATAGATAGTAACCAAACTAAATTCTACATTTAAGAATACCCACAGACTTTATCGCTAAAACTAAGCCTTTATGATTTGCATAGCTCGGCCTACATTTTATATAGCAGTTATATGGAGCAGTTTAATAATTTTCGAAGATTAGGATAGCTGTTACTTTAATAACAATAACACAGTGATAATTTATTTATATATTGTTAATTATCATGATTAACAAGGAGCAACATAAACAGTATCTTATTCTATGGCAGGCACACAATAAACGGTGTGACTTAAAGTTCTTTTCTGTGTGTTTAGAAGGGTGCCAAATTTAAGATGGCAGCGTTCCCTTAAAAAAAAATTCAAACTAAATGGAATCATACAATACAGTATGGACCCAAAAAATGGTTAATCGGAAGAAGTTGGGGCTGCCGCCAACTTGGCGATTATTTACTTATTTATTTACGCACTAGTCCATGGTTTCTTACATTCGGATCGGATTATTTGATTTTTCGTGGAATAAGCTTTGTTCTACTGACCTCTACAGCCAGCGGAAGCTCTTTTTACTGTACTACAGCCAGCGGTACGTAGCGAAGCCAGCGGCTGGGGATTTTCTGTAATATTTTTGGACTGATGCGTAAAGGAGCGTAGCGGAGTGAAGCAAGGGTATCTGAGCAAAGCGAAGATCCCGTGTGCGCCTACGAGTTTCATAAAGCCAGCAGTGAGTTTGTATTTCAATTTATTTGTTCTTTCTTAGTCGCCACATTTGTTTACATTTCGCAGTTTAAGCCTAACAGGTCTCCGAACGGGATTTTGGCCCCAACTTTTCGCCAAATTGGCGATGGCACCGCGTATTGGGAATTAACCCCAATAAACTTTTAAAAACAGCAATACAACAAAATATGAGCGGGGAAAAAAATCGCGGACTCAGAAACGCAAATTTGGCGACTTTAAAAAAAAAACGCCAAAAAGTCGCCAACCGCCCCAGCTTCTTCCGATTTACCCAGAAAATACTTAAAAAAATGAAAGATAAAAAAATATTTAAAAAAATATAAAAATGGCTGTCTGTTTGGTTATAAAATTATTTGTTAACACTTTTATAAGCTTTAGGGGCTGTTCACATTGCGTCAGCGTCAGAGTTACTCGTATTGAAATATATTGAACCAATTACAAACCTCCAAACGATTTGCCACGAAATTGTTAAGGTCTGTGATTGGATTAAAATATGTCAGTACGAGTAACGCTGACGGATGCAGTGTGAATAGGCCCTTAAGGAACCCGAGACAACAATTTGAAGAAAGAAAAAAATGGAAATGGTATTTTCCTGTTATACCGAGCTGTCGCCAACGTTACTAAAAAAGTCGCCAAATAAATAAAATGATTACAAGAAATGCTCACTTTTCCCAACACATTTCCACTTTTGCAAACTACATTTTAAAGTTAAAGTATGAAAAAAAAATTAAAAGAGATAATACTGACACTTTTCACCTCACATATTATTTTTTGCATACATTTCTACTTTCGGTGGCATATACTATATCGCTATTCCTTTCATGCGGGAATTTCGTTTACATGAAGTGTATGCATGAAGTGAACAAAATAACTCTATTCAAGTGTATGTAAAACAAAGGACAGAGATACATCAGAAAATAAATCCTTAAATAATCTTTAAACTACATTTTCATAGACATTTCTTTCCAATTCGCACATACACTTAGGGTCTGTTTACATAGTTCGGTAGCGGAAGCGTCAAAGGAAAGATGGCGCTGAGACGGAAATTAACCAATCATAGGCGTTAAAAATTTCGTTACTAATCGTTTGGAGGTTTGTCATTAGTTAAATATATTTCAATACTTTATCGCTTCCGCTACCGGACTCCTATGTGAATAGGCCCTTAGAATTATTTTGTTAGTAACGCCGTGTTGCGCTGATTGAGTCTACGATATTTAAGTAGATGTCCCAGAGATCAAACCACAGCCTCAGCAAGCATATGAGAATGGATTTTCCTCGCCAAGAAGAGTCGCAGTTCACCGAGAGATTGGCGACAGGTCGGTATAATGGGAAAGTACCATATTTAATTTATTGGCATAAAATTTACAATAAAAGCTTTCCGAATCGGTACAGATGTGTTAGACGCACCTTTTTCAATTTGGCGATTTTTTTTATGTTTGGCGATTTTTTTATATATGAACATAAATGAATATTTTGAATGAATATTTAGTAATAAATGAATATTTTGATTAGAAATTAAGGAAAGATTTAATTTTTTCTCTCTCAAAAATTTATTGCTACTATTCCAATTTATGATTATTGCTACTATTCCAGTATTTGGCGTCAAAAAAATTTTGTCGCCAAATTGTCGCCAAGGGAGGTGCGTGTAATACATCTGTTCCGATGCTTTGCCGTGCATCTGTTCTGTGAGTCTATTTATGATTACTATTATTAAAAAATAATTAATTCGTCTTCAGAACTACTACTATCTATTTAAAAAAACTAACTATGATAAAGCACTACGTAAAACCGTACAATTAAATTATACCCACAACACAAAGGGTTAACCTCTACACGAAAAACAAAAGCAACTCCAGTGTTGTCAACAGCACAGTGTTGAAAGCAGGACGAAAATTAGTTTTTCCGCATAAACGTGTTATGTGATGCTTCTTGTCGGGTTTCTGCACTAAAGTGAATATGCACTGTGAATAGTAACCCCTAAAAGGGGAATGGTAGTTCACAGATTTCTGTACAAGAATATGCGTTTACGATAGAAGATCCTGATTCTGAAAAAAAAACAAAAATCCAAAAATATGTTTGTTGATGGGTTTCTGAAATAAAAAATTCATTTCATTCTATACAATCACGCTATTGATTGCCAAGTAAAAAATTAAACTAAAACATAGCACAAGGAATATGTTTTAAAAACATTGCGACTTCTTTCCAAATTGTTTGCGCTTGAACAACATACCTCATCACTATATATTCTGCATTAGGAAAAATTGACAAGGCAGAGGCCTGTTGACATTTATTGCTGCTCTTTGGAATGCATTATAACTGACTATGATCCATTAAAGTTTATTATCAGACTAGCGTTACAAAAGCTCAAATTACTAAAGGTGTTTCCAATTCTATGAGCAAAATTTACTAGACTCGTCATAATACCATCACTTGTTTTGTTAATAAAATACAACGTCCCCAAGTTTCGTCAAATCTAACATAAGCATGAATTAATTACATCTACCAACATTTACAGTGAAAAGGTAAATGATGAGTGAAGCTGGTGATTTAAGTCCTTCGCCTGACAGTGATTTAAGAAAAAAAGGCGATGAAATCGCAGGTAAGGAAGATTTCAGATTCATTCTAGATAATACTTTATTTTACCGATCATTGAACAAAATCAGATTTTTGCTGGTGACGGAATTAATCTTCCACATATCCCGTGTTGGAAAAAGACAGGAAGAAATTCCGTCACAATCCTGTTAATTTCGAAATACTTCCGGAACGGTTACAGTGACGAAATATGTTTGAGGTGACGAAATTTTTTATCCTTATCGTTGGAAATATGAAGTAAGTTCTGTCACAACTAAAAATATTGTGCGGTTCTGCTTGAGTAATACCAGCTTATAGGGATGGAAATTTAACCTAACAATTTAATTTGCTCGTTAGAAACATTGTGTTGTGTTGTTGTCGATGCTAATGCCCCTGGACGGAAGTGTTCTTGACAAGGTCCATACACGTTTTGCGAGCGAGCTGAGGGGTATACAGCTCTGGTCCGTCTTAGCTAGGTGCCACCTCCATTTTGACTGAGCAACCCTAGGGTGATATCGGGGGGGGGGGGTCGTACCCTTCCCCACCCTCTCTGACCTTAGAGAGCGACTTTTTGGACTATGGATTTAATGTGCCCATATCCGGCTTAGACAAGAGGGTATTTAATGGCGCTTGCCAGGATTCGAACCGAGTACCATTGGCGCCGAAAGCCGACGCACGATCCTAAATTTAGTGTCGGCGCCGGAAACCGAACACTAGGCTATCTTGGGCCCAGAAGAATTTGGAAAGTGAAGAATCGCCCTCTACTTGGCGTGATTTTTAAAATCGCCAACTTGGCGCGCTCTCGCGTCTTTTCTCAAGGAGTTGCAACCTCTCCAAAAGACACAACGCAAAAGCGTGACATTTAAAATGGCGAAAAACTAAAATAAATATAAAAAAGCAGTTGAAAAAATTTTAAAAATTGAAAATCGTTGCAAAAACATAGTTATTTTCAAAACTTAAAATCGTTACAAAACACTGAAAAATTAAAATACTTTCACTTACCTTAACGTAAAAAAATATTGGAAAAAATTATTGTAAACCATTATTTCACTTACCTTAATTGTAAAAAGCTATTCGAAATCGGTTTGGATACCACAATTGGCGCGCTTATGAATCTAGTAAAAAGCGGGAGAAAAAAAAAGTGCCAAATAAGTGGGCGATTCTTCACCTGACCCAGAAAAATTGAAAAAAAGACTCTCATGAGAAATTGTTTCTTCTTTTGACCAGTCATAAACTAAGTCAACCTTCATTCTGTGTAAATGAAAGATAAAACAGACCACGACTGTTACGTGGTTACGGGAGAATAAGTAGAAAGGGATAAGATAGAGCCGGTATTCTCAACAAGGAGGGAGTTCCCCCCTCCCCCATTGAGAGGAAATTTTAGGGATTCAAGGGAAAATTGGGACCACTTTTCGGAAAAGTATGATGTCCTCTAGATTATGTACAATCCGTAAAATAAATTTTTTCTAAAAAATTTAATCTGCGATATTCAATAAAATTTATTGATTGTCGCCGATTAAAATCACTTCTTGAACATATAAGCATTATTTTTAAATCGTTAACTTTAATTTTTAGTCTGATGTCATTAACATTAGTCAGTAAAGTAATTATTTCTGAATATGGAAAAAAAACTAACTTTATTCAAGTTGCTATTAAATTCGTAAATTCTACTAGTAAAATAATCCAAATAAATGTATATGTGATAATATAGAAAATAATTACAAGATAAAAAGAACTTTTTATATACCATGTTTTTAAATTTTGTGTTGAATCATATAAACTTGACATTTCTAGGTATTAATAAATACTTAAAAAAATTTTTTTTGATGAATTATCCCATCAACTTGAAAGAAAATGAAGTTAATTGGAAGTTAACTTGCGTTTAACTTTTCTTTCCCGTCCCGACCGATAGATGGCTGCACCAGTCTACAAAAAAATTAACCGAAAACTTTAATTCTGCTTAAAGATGGTTAAAAGTATCAAAAGAATGCATTGTCATCGTGTTCTGAGCTATTCTAAAAGTTTCAAATGTCTTGCCAATCGGGAAGTTATTTAAAAATCGATTGCAAGATTTGTACTGGAAAAACACACAAACACACAAACAAACAAGAAAGCGAGTTAATAAGAACATGGAAATAAAATAAAATTTATATTATTTGTAATGCGTATATTATTGAAAGCCTTTTGAGTTAGATGAAGGATCAAGGAATTTAAAGTTGTTGGAGCTCCATGGTCAATACTTTATCTCCAGTCATTAAGTTGTTGTTGTTGTTGTTGTTTCTGATTCCTCCTGGCTGGAGGTATTCCAGAAGAGGGGCAGAAGGGTGTGACTCCGAGTTATGCTGGCACCACAAGGGTCAATTTTAGCCAGGTGCCACCTCAATTTTTGACCGAGCATCCCCCTGGCGTTACATTTGGGGAGATCGTACCCTCTTCCACTCTCTCTGATCCCATAGAGTGACTCTTCGGTCTACGGTTTTAACGTGCTCAAATTCAGCCTAGAGACAGAGGTATTTAATGACGCTTGTCAGGATTTAATCCGAACACCCTCAGCACCGAAAACCGACGCTCTACCAATAGGCTACCTCCAGTCCTGCAGTCATTAATTGACAGTTTCGATCAAATAATGCTCAGCATGTTCAAAAGTCTTAAATGAGGCCCTTATCAGTAAAAATTAATTTGAAAATTAAAATACAGTTGAAAAATTAATAAAATGAAATTAATAGGAAAGAAAAAAAAGTTTAAAAAAGAAAAAAAAATCCGCAGATGTCGCCGAGTTTTGAATCCAGGGCGAAAAGTTAGAAAACGCGAGTGAACTACAGGTAATCCTCCTATAACACGGTAGATAAGTACCTAGAAAATGCCGTGTGGTGTGAAACCGTGTTATGCAAGACCCAGAGACAGTTCAAAAAGGGGGGTTACGTTCTGAAAACTTATCAAAAAGAAACATTTTTTTAAAAAATTCCATATAAGCAACTTAATTTTTATTAAAAATATAAATGTATGTGTAACACAAAAGGAAAAGAAACGAAAAAATATTATTATTATTTAATGCGACCTTAATTTAATAAATTTCTCCCTCATCATTGCTCAGTACAATCAAACGAGAGCGTTTTTTCGATTGAACGATATCACCTTCACTTTCAGAACCTTTTCCTTCCTTTAGATTTTTTGCTCCTTCTATCCTCTTTAAAAAATCTGTAATTTTGGCTTATTTGCTGGTTCTTACAAGGTCATTGTAGATTCACGGTATGGAGATAGACAATTTTGCAGCTCCTTTTTGAATTTTCGGCTTCTTTCAGCGGAAGGGTCTGCATTAAGGAAAAGTGATTCCAGATTTTCAGCTTAGGCCTTCTTGTAATTTTATAGAGTTATAAATGAATAAATTATAATTTGTTTATCCATTTTCATGTAAAGCCACTATAGTTCATTATTCCTTCCCGTCATTATTTTAAGGTAGTTTAGTTTTTAAATGTGTTAAACAAAAATCTTTTTCTCTAGTGCTATAGAAATACAATGTTGTACAAAGGTTTTCACAATTTTTTTTATCGTGTTAGAGCGAAACTGTGTTACAGGTTGCAGTGTTATGCGAGGGTTCCCGCAATTTATCTTACCGTGTTAAATCGAAACCGTGTTGTAAGATGCCGTGCTGTAGGAGGGCTACCTGTACAGCGCTACTGACACTATCAAGAAGTTAAGATGAGAATAGTACGTAATAAGATAAGTGACAGCTTCGCCAAATTGATGGAAAAAAATAATTAATTTACTATAAAAAAAAGTAATGGCGGTAGGGAAAATGAATGTTAGATGCGATGGAGGCACGCCCGGGGGCGTTTACGCTTATCTCGAAGAGAGAAGTCGTAATCTGGGAACTTTGTAATTATCTCATTACGAAGATTGAATCGCAGAATTTCTTAGACATTTTATGAGCTGTTGCAGAAAAGAATGAAATATCAAGATCGGTTCGGACAGTTTGGTTAGACATATAACGAAACACGTGGTTTTGAGTTAGACAGCCTCAGCCTTTAAGGGGGGGGGGGTGATGATATTCTGAACTATGCTAAAAGGGAAGAATGGATTAAAAAAGGTTGAGAACCACTGAAATAGAGAGTAGTAGGGTGTGGATCGCAGTACTTTCTAATGTAAGAAGAAAGATATATGAGTTCAAAGTGAAAACCAACACATGAAGGCAAACCAAATCAAGAAGCCAAATAATAATCGATAAATGATAATATCTATCGATAGTCAACATTATCATAAATTAGTGGAAATAAGCTTTTTCTTAATGATAACGTTGGAACTCTTGATCAAGAGATATTGTGGTTAAATTATTTTTCTCTGTTATCTTGGTTTCGTTGTCCTTCATGTGTTGGTTTTCAGTTTCAACACACACACACACACGCAAAGATATATATATATATATATATATATATATATATATATATATATATATATATATATATATATATATATATATATATATCCATGCATACATGCATACATAATATCTGCAGGAACAATAATGCCCTGGGAATACGGAACACAAAATTTAACGTAGGAAGTCAAAAGTATCATTTTTTCCGGCTGAAAACATTTTATAGAACATGCATAGTCAAATAACATAAACCGCATACTTGTAAGATGATTAGATTGCATATCAAATTTTATGCTGTCTGCATACTGTTATTGCATACTGTCTATGCATACCCTGTTGTAGAACTGAACTTCAGTTCAATTTATTTCGGAAAGGAGATTTTAGTAAAAATGTTTTTAAAATTCCTTGAAATTTACATCCCTGAATTTATGAACAGGGTTCTTTTCTTCTCATTTCCTACAGCTACGAGTATTTTGAAGGTTTTTGAGTTAGAGAAAAATTTCTGAAGATATTTTCGCTTAAGAAAAAATAACTCTGATTAAAAAAAGGCTCTTTTCTACGATAAACATGCCTTTAAAGTGATTGAACATTTTGCAAGTTAAACTTTTATGAATTTTGAAGACAAGTTACTGTTTTGAAACCTTTTGCCATGTTTACAAAAATGGAAAAATATAGATTAATAGAGCTACTTGTTCAGCAGATATATCAAAGCAATAAACATGCTTTTAATTTTGATTTAAAAAGTTTTAATCGAATCATTCAAGTATTCTTATTAGAATAAAAATTTTTAATCCAAAAACAAATATGTTGAAAAAAATCATTGCGAAGAGTTAATATAAATAAAAGAAAAATTTGAGTCCCGTATTGTATCGAAGCATAAGAGAAATCTAACACATGCTACGTAAAAGCTATATGTTATTTCCAGGGCACTTACACTATTCCTGCCGAGTAAATACTTTTACAGGCATAAAACGTCGATAGCACAGAGCATTTTCGCCTCGCATTAAATACTTCTTCTTTTGCGCATATACTAGGTGGTCCGTGCAACCCTTTCGCATGCGATTAAAATACGATAAATTATATAGCGAGGTTGGTGGTTTGTAGTAGGATGAAAGAAGAACTGGTTCATCTGTAGCCATTGTTTATTACCATGTTTTTATTAACTCGCTTCCATGTTTCTTTGTGTGTTTGACCAGTACAAATCTTGCAATCGATTTTTAACTAACTTCCCGACTGGCTAGACATTTGAAACTTTTAGAATAGCTCAGAACACGATGGCAATGCATTCTTTTAATGCTTTTAGCCCTCTTTAAGCACAATGGAAATCATTTTCAGTTAATTTTGCTTTGTAGAATGGTGCAGGCATCTATCGCCGGGACGGGAACGAAAAGGTAAACGCAAGTTAATTTCCAATTCCCGAGCTAAACGATTGATTACGCATTTGATACCTCTTTATTACGCATTTGATCATTTTCTTTCAGTTGATGGGATAATTCATCAAAAAAATTTTAAAAAGTATTTATTAATACATAGAATTGTCAAGTTTATATGATTCAACAGAAAATTTAAAAACGTGGTATATAGAAAGTTCTTTTTATCTTGTAATTACTTGTCAAAAAACAATGGTGCGTAAGGATAAAACAAAACCGATTACAAAACGCATTTGGCCACAATATTGGAGGTGAAGCATAACACAAAACAGGGGAACATGAGGTATGTACACGTCAAAACACATTTGTAGACAAATTAAAAAGTAAATATGACACAAACTCGTGGAAAATGTGATATTTACATTACAAAACCTCTTTATGCACACTATTTGACTGTGCTGCTTCGACGCACCTAGGGAGAGAACTTTAGGGCCAAGTCATTTTCTCACTTCGCTTTTTAAACAAACAATAAAATGTGCCATTTTGAATTAACAACTTAATCTTTAAAATGATACCTCATTTATTGATTTTGGTTAAGTATAAAGGGAGAGTAAGGGATCGTCACAAAAATAACCTTCTAGAAATAATATAGATGGTTTTTCCATGCAAAAAGAATAATGTACATCAACGCGGATGTTGCTAATAAAGAAACGCATTAATGAAATCAGACAATGATATTAAAAGCAAACAATTTTTAAATTTAAAACTTCAGTGCGATTGATAATGGTAAAATAAAAAAAGCTAGCGCGCGCGTGCGCTAAGAAAAAATGTTTATAATGTTTATTTTTCGATTTTTAAACAAACAATAAGATGTGGAATTCTAAATTAACAATTCGCAAGAAGCGGATATCTTAATCTTTAAAATGGTACTTCATTTACCGATTTTGGTTAATTAAGAAGGGAGAAAAATGGATAAAACAAAAAACACCTTTTAGAAATATATATATATATATATATATATATATATATATATATATATATATATATATATATATATATATATATATATATATATATGTGTGTGTGTGTATATACACTAGTTATCAAAAATTAAGGAAAAATCACAAAAAGAGAGATAACACGTTCAAAACTAGGCCAATCTGTTTAAAATTTGAATATGTTGTTAAGTAAAAGGTGCTGAATGATACTACATTATCCAAAATAGTGGCGCTGCAGTCGGAATACGTCATTTGCGAGGAGCATAAAAGTGCATGTCTCAGAGCAAGGCGACAATTGTCGCTGCGAGGCTAAGATTAGACATCTGGCATAGCCAAATTGTAACATCATTTGACCGTAGAACTGCGATGACGAGCTATTGGGAGACTAGAGGCAGGACAAAGTCAGACAGAAGTGGCCAGATGGCTAAATGTGAGTCCGTCTGTGGTTCATAGACTTTGGTAACAATTTCTAACCACGGATTTGGCACCCAGGAGGTTCAGTCAAGGACGGCCATACACTACGACGAGTACCGATGACCGATATTTGTCATTATGCGCACGAAGGAATAGAACGCAACTCATTCTGCAAGCTCCGTCTGCAGATCCTCCCTTGCTGCAAGCTCTGGAAAGTTGGTATCAACATCAACCGTGCGTAGAAGGCTTCACGAAGGTGGTCTTTTTCGAGGCGACCGGCCATTTGTGTCCCACTCACGTCACGTCATAGGCGGGAACGTATGCAGTGGGCACGTCGACATGTCCACTGGACGCGTAAACAATGGAGGGATGTTCTCTTTACGGATGAGTCTAAGTTTAGTCTCCAAAGCGATAGCAGGCGTATTTTGATTTGGAGAGAACCTGGAACTCGTTTTCATCCATCACACATCCGTGAAAGAGATGCATACGGATCAGGCAGTGTCTGTGTTTGGGGTGGTATCTCTTTGGGTTGACGCAAAGACCTCCATGTCTTTCCCCGTGGAAATGTGAATGCTCACACCTATAGAGATGACATCCTTGATGCTTATGTGCGCCCTTATGCCGGGGCAATAGGTGATGCTTTCGTGCTACAGGAGGATAACACGATACCACACAGGGCTCGCATCGTGGATGCTTATCTTGAGCAGGAAACAATTCAGCGCATGGAGTGGGCAGCTCGATCACTGGACCTGAATTTTATCGAGCATGTTTGGGACGCTTTAGGACGACGTTTAGCTGCTCTCAATCCTCCTCCTAGGACCCTATCCACGCTTTCAACTGCTTTGCAAGAGCAATGGCTCTCACTTCCTACAGAACTCATAGACCGCATGTTAAACATTTATTAGAGAGAGGAGAATCATTAAAATAATTCAAAGGGGGCTTAAAAGCAGATCTAATTTTGTGGTGTAAAATGTCACTATTTTTCACATTGCATAGAACGAACAAGCGCCAATTTTATTTTCAATTCTACGAAAGGAGAAAAAGCGCGAGGAGCTAAAAATAGAATCGAACTTGATTGACAGTTAACCACGCCTCAGCCACGCCTCACTTTTCGGTGCGACGTCATACATTATTCTAGAAGTTTTCTGGGGAGTTTGAACAGCGAAATACAAAGGAGTAAGTTAGCAGACTATAGATTAGAGTTGTCCGCCACTGGACGAGGTTGCAAGCTGAGAGATGTAACTCGGCACGGATTAAATTGGTTTTTAATTAATATTAGTTAATAAAGTTCTCAGATGTAATTTAATAGTCTTTCTTTGCCACAGGCCTATGTTGTTGACTGCTATTTAGAATAATTATTCAAGGCAAAAGTTATGCGGGTAAGGACCGTGTCATATATATATATATATATATATATATATATATATATATATATATATATATATATATATATATATATATATGTGTGTGTGTGTGTGTGTGTGTGTGTGTGTGTATATATATATACATATATATGGCTCCGTTAAAAATGGCCGTTTTGATGGGTTGCTCTCGAAAAGGGGTTTCCTCCATAACACTGACTGTATGGAACTCTTAAATTGGTTCTGAATAAAATAGGGCCGTTTAGAGAAGTTTCACTGTATACATATAAATAACAGGAGCATCAGATTTATTAACTCTAGAATATTTCCTTTTATTAAAAGTAGCCATCCAATTATTTCTAGTTAAAATACGGAATTAAGGCTGCTTAGTGGCCATAGGGGACCTGCTCAGCTCAGTGTTAACCAATCGAGAAAATATTTTCCAATGACTGTCGACTTGGATTGAAAGATTTCTTTAAAAAATATATTCCGTAATGGATAAAAGAAACTTTTTAGACGGGTATCGTTCTCATCCTTTAAAAGAAACGCAAATAATAATTTAAAATTTGTATTATTCGGAGCAAGAATGTGGTATACTGTGTTTTAAACGCACAAAGTATCTTCTAGGGGACAAAATTTCTAAAATGAATAGATAGCATAATAAAAAATTTATGTCTCTATTACGGAATGCAATTTTTAAAAAAAATCTTAAATCCAAGTCGACAATTATTGAAAAATTTTCTCTATAGGTTAACATTGAACTGAGCAAATCCACCAATAGGGCTCCTATCCAGCAGCCTAAACTAAAGCAACTTATTTAAAATATATAAACAAACTTTCATAAGTCAAAGCATTGGGAGTAGATTTTTTTAGTAGATAGAAATACGCTTTCTGAAATTGACATTTTTCGTTTATTTATTTTTCCAGAAATTAAGAGCAAAATAGAAGATCTTGAAATAAAACCGTTAAAAATCCAACCGAGGCAGTATAAACGGAACTTGCTGACTAATGCACAGAAGTCTCTTGTCTTCCTGGAGTACCAGAGCCTGGTAGACTTCGTTGAAGCGGATGGTGAATATATCGTATCAGCTGGGTAGCTTCTTCTACTTATATTTATAAGAAATTGTATAAGTTAGAGGATAACCCATATTGAGATAAATATAGTTTTGATGTTGTATTTTAAACTTTTCTACCGTTACGAGAGTAAGGGTCGTTTACATAGAATTCGTCAGCACCAGCGATACTCGTATTGACATATTTCAAACCAATCACAGTCCTTAACAATTTCGTGGCTAATAGTTTGGAGGTTTGTAATAGGTTAAATATATATCAATACGTTGACGCCGACGGACCCAGTGTGAACAGACCCCGACAGTAGAAGCGAATCATTCCTAACTCCGAACTTTCGAGTGATTGATGTGTTGAGAGTTGATATCTTTGTGTTTGGCAACATATGCCACTAGACAGTTTGGAGGCTTTTCTGGGTGAATAGTTTTAGTTTCTTGGCTGATATTGTAAGTTTTCCCTTAGCAAACAGCAGTGAAACAGTATTCATTACTGAATAGGAAAATTGACGGCATCGTCATTATTTCATAGGTACGACTCAGAAGTGCAATGGAATTTTCTCTTTCAGTTTTCTGGACAGATAATTTTTAGTTTAAACGGCAGTCTTTAAAAAAATTATTAATAATATTTACAGTTTTTATTTCATACAATTATGCATGCTTCTGAACGCAGATACAATGCTAAATGTTTTTTTGCTAACATAAGCTTGTTTTCTTACATATATCTATATACATTTAATCTTTTTATTAACGCACAAGTTTAGTTATCCCAGGAATGACTGTGTGATGCATTTCAGTTTCAAAATGGAGATCAAATGAATTGGAGATGTGCATTTTGCAGAAAGAAACTCTCTGTAAGGGATTACCTTAAGGGGATATTATGTGGAATTAGAACATGTAATAAACTAGATGATCGTATAGTGGCACTTTTTAAAATTGTTAATTGGAGAAAACACATTCTTACAGATGTCTGAGATAATTAGAAAAACAAACTCAATTTAAATAAATAATATTAGCATTTAATATCTCTTCTTCTTATTTAAAATTAATTTTATCATTAGTTACAATTTGCACAGAAACAATATAATAATTATCTACATACATTGAGAAAGTATTTGAACACATAATAAAACCTAGCTACATATATTAATTATTCTGTGCTCTCGCCTGATAAAATATATTACAAATTATTATTAATTACCACAACCTTTATTATAGACTGGTGATTATTACTCATTGTTGTACTAAACTTGGTCCAAATGCAGACCAGAAATCTCAGCATACAAAAATGGCAACTGGGGCGCACACAGTCGCACACAGTTGCGATAGAGTCGCAGCTTTTTTTCAACTGACTCAAAAAACCGTTAAAACTTCCCAGCACCGAAAACGCAGAGGTCAGAAAATGTTCTAGAACAATTAACACCTTTCAGATATATGATTGGTTAAAAGATGGTTGATGGGTCGTTGATATGGAGGAACTATGTCCCCTTAATGACCGAGAGGGTGGCAAATAATTCTCCCTTCTTGTGCAAATGACCTTGTTTACTATCCGTACTGTAACAGGTCACAATTGCATACGAGAGGCACATTCCCTTCTTCCAGGAAAACCGGTGCGAAAAACCACAGGAATGATTTTCAGCACATAGACAATTTAAGATTTACAAAATAAAATAAATACACTTATAAATGTGCATGGAACCGAATTAATGTTGTATCGATATTGTGAAATAAGAAAATTGTATTTTTTTAGAGTTAAAATAGTATAATAATCAAAATAATTACAAAAGTCGAGTTCCATGTCACAGGGGATAAATTATTTACCCAATGACAGTTACATTTATGGGTAAAGTAGTTATCTCAATAATTTTTATTCTCTTATAACAATCCTTAAACTTATTGAATTCTAATTTATTTTGAAACACCACCGTGTTGTAACTTTAATCGACCAACAAAACCTTTAAGTCATATCGGTAAACGAACAACTGATTTTAAAAAGGTAAAACAGTTATCTTTATTAAGCTAATTTTAACCATATTATAACAATATTTGAACTACACGCCTGTAAGGACAGTAGTTTGGGACGAACTTATACTGTCGTGCCAGAGTTTAGGTGATTATCAAAAGACGCTTCTGTGAAACAGAACTGCAACAGACTGGAGACTCACAGGAATCTAATTAAAATTTGGACCATTATTTATTTATTCTTAATTTATTTAAAGTTCTCATCTTACCGTTGTCCTTTGCAGCAGAGATCATGATATCAATGTATGGGATGCTGTAGAAGGTAGACATATCCGTCGCCTTTCAGGACACAGTGGACCAGTGACTGGACTACATCTACGTGGTGCGGTACAGGCCTCATCGGAAAAAGTCATAGTCAGCTCTTCGGAAGATGGAACCATACGGCAATGGTCTCTCAATAAAGGTATATACATCTTAGGCATTAGCGCTTCTAAGAACTATAAAGAAGACAAAAGAAACTGCGGGCCCGGGGTAGCCTAATGGTAGCGAATTGAAAAGGGAGTGCTCCGTTCAAATCCCGACGAATGCCATTCATGATTCCGAAAAAAAAGTGGCCGTTTTGATCGGTGGCCATTGAATAGGGGTGGATTTCTCTAAGGCGGGCAGTAATGGTTCTGAAAAAAAATGGCCGTTTTGACGGGTGACCGTCGAATAGGAGTGGCCGGCTAGTGAAGTTTCACTATATATATATATATATATATATATATATATACACACAGGGTGTTTCATATTGAATGGGACAAAAATAAAGCATATATGTGAATGCTGTAATTACTTTATTTTGATAAATCAAATTTACAGTGAAACTATAGTTATCCAAGTTTCTATAGATGTTCTGTGTGTGCCCCTCCGGTGACACGACAAATATCTATCCGGTATTCCAATTCCTGCCACACTCGTGATAGAATATCCTTTGTTAATGATTCGAGCACTTTAGTTATCCACTGCTTCAGTTGCTGTACGTACTTGGGAAATGGAGAGGCACGAACACTTTGTCTTTAACAAAACACCATAGGAAAAAAATCCCAAGAGGTTAGATCTGGTGATCTCGGTGGCTAAAAAAGCTATGTCATATCGTTTCACCCAGCACAACCAATCCAGCAATGAGGTAGACTATCGTCCAGGTACTGACGTACGTTTTATGCCAATGTGGTGGAGCACCGTCTTGCTGCAGAATGAAGCAGGGAACCGCTTCCTTCAACTGAGGGAACGATAAACGAAGATGTTTTGGCGTATTCCAAAACACAGTATGCTTTCTTCTGCATGGATGACGCCATTTCAATTAACAGTGCCTCTAGTAGCGATTTCAAAACCGGAAGATTTTTCGCTGTTGCCAAATAAAACTTGTATAATTATAGTTTCAGAATTAATTTGTTTCGGCTAAATAAGTCAGTTACAGAATTTATACTACGCTATTCTTTTTGTCCCATCCAATATGAAATACCCTGTGTATATATATATATATATATATATATATATATATATATATACACCGGGTGCGTCATAAATTCGTACAAAGTTAAAAAATTCGTAATAAAAGAAGTAGCGCTCAGAAAATTTTTCTGTTTGCGCCAATAGGATCAGAGGGACATTGGATTTTTTTTCCATGTGAAAAAAAGAAAAATTCCAAAAATAACCGAAAGAGGGCGCTCACACGTCATAGTGAGACGTTTTATGCATATCAAACAAACACAAACAGGAAATCAAACAGATCACGATAACATGAGACTATGCATTTATTTCGAAGTAACAGATGTTCGACATTACCACATCAGCACAAGGTAATAGGCAAGTGAGGCGCGTCACTACGCCTATTACAGCGCAGTGTAGCATGTCGCCATCGATGGCAGTGACTGTCTGTCGAATGGCATTTTTCAGTTCCACCAAAGTGGTTGGGGAGCCCCGGTACACACGAGACTTTAAGTATCCCCACAACCAAAAATCTGCCAGGATCAAGTCTGGTGATCGTGAGGGCCACTGAACCTTACAACCGCGACTTATCACTCAGTCTTCAGTGAAAGATTCCAACAGGAACGTCTTGACATCACGTGAAATGTGGGGTGGGGCGGGGCACCATCTTGCATGAAGGTGACAACAGGTAACGCATTTCTTTCCTGCAATGCAGGCTTAACGTGGTCACGCAAAAGCGTAAGATACCGTGCTGCAGTGACTATACAGGTTTTCCTGCCGGATACAAGACAAGGCTCTGCAAAAAAGAAAAGGCCCAGAATAAAAGACGCGGTGAAACCACACCAAACAGTCACATGAGGAGAATGCAGTCGCTGGCTGAGGTACACACAAGGGTTTGACGTCGCCCAGATATGACTGTTTGTGTATTAACGTCACTATGCAGTGAAAAGTGGGTTTCATCTGTCCACTTTTCTGACGTTCAGCAACCATTGTGGGTTACGTTCCATTTGTGCCAGAGCTCATGTAGCAAAGTTTTGTCTTGCATCTGTATTTGCCGGTAAAAACTGGTGAAGTGCATGGATTTTGTAAGGATACAGATTCAACATTCCGTGCAGAATACATCGAATCGACGGTTCCGGAATCCCTGTTCTTCTCCCAGCTTCACGAGCACTGCTAATCTCCGTTGATGTCTGGGCTGCCAAATCTTCTATGAGACTTTGTACATCATGGACGCGGTACGCGCTCAAGGATGGTCTGCCACTTCGTGAACGATCCTCCAAACTCCTGGTTTCTTCAAAACGCCGTACTAAATTCAGTATCCCATTCAATGAAATAGGGCTTTATTGCGCCTTCAATCCTTTCTCCGTGCGAAACTTTCGCAATGCAACAGTTGTGGATTCACCATTCTCGTAGAAAAGTTTAACCACCAGCACTCGATATGGTAAAGAAAGCATGCTGCCGGCTTCGAATGACGGATTCATTTCCAGCCAGTTGTTTTATTGATAGCCCGATTTGCATAAAACATCTCAGTATGACGTGTGAGCGCCCTCTTTCGGTTACTTTTGGAAACATTGTTCTTTTACATGGAAAAAAATCCAATGTCCCTCTGATCCTATTGAGGCAAACAGAAAATTTTTTCGATCATTACTTCCTTTATAACGAATTTTTGAAATGGGATACCTGCCTATTATTTGGTAAGTCCACTTCTGGATCATAGGACTGCAGAAACATGACTGGACTTGGACTCTACGAGCTCTCCAAGGAAGTTCACAGACAATGGACACCATGCCTCCTGAAAAGGGATCCACAATCTTGTAATATTCCTAGATGGTGGATCTCTGCTTTTAACAGAACATTGCATGGCATTCTAGATCAATAACGTTGAGATCTGGGTGACAAGAGGAATATTTCGTGTTCCAAAACTCAGATGAATGTTCCTCAAATCATAATTTGATGGGTGTGGTAGCGCATTCTCTTGTTATGCATGGTATGGATGGCTGTAACAAACCTGAAAGGATATTAACGTAGCATTCATCTGTCAGAGAAGTTATAGACGTATGAGGGGTCCTAATTCATGCCAGTTCAACACACTCCATACCATTACTGAGACCCCACCAGCCTGTACAGTCCCTCGTTGACATGCTGCATTCATTCATTTATGACGAGCTCTTCATACGCAGGCCCATCCATCTGTCCGAATCAGTTGGGTACGAGACTCGTCAGACCAGGCTACACGTTTTCAGTCTTCTAGAATCCACGGGCGGTGTTCCCGGGCCAAAACGGAGCTCAGAGATCTTTCTTTCATTTACTTACACACACACACACACACACATATATATATATATGTGTATATTTATATATATATATATATATATATATATATATATATATATATATATATATATATATATATATATATATATATATGTGTGTGTGTGTGTGTGTGTGTGTGTGTGTGTGTTATAGTTAACATAAACAACAGTAAGGAATTTTCGAAATATGATAGCAAAGTTCTTATGCATGTGTAAGAGAAAAAAGGTTAAGAGGATTATTTTATGCATGCAGCAAAGAAATAATTGCAAGATAGAAAGAACTTTTTATATACCACGTTTTTAAATTTTCTGTTGAATTATATAAACTTGACAATTCTCTCTTAATTGCACAAAACTTCACTTAATTATTCTTTTTCACTTTCTTTAATTTAATTTTAATCACTTTTTAGTCGTTTCCACTATCCACAGTTTTATAAACTTTAATTTTTAGAATTTTTAAAAAATTTTTATCCAATATTTTTGTAAACAAACTAAATTCACATTTATTCTGTTTTCAAAATCGTCAAACGCCGTTACGCAAAAGTGCAAGCATTGAATTCGATGAAAGAGCCACCTTGCGGTTTTTGTCGGCTAAAAGTATTAAAAGAATGCATTGTCATCGTGTTCTCAGCTATTCTAAAATTTTCAAATGTCTAGCTAGTCAGGAAGTTACTAGTTAAAAATCGATTACAAGATTTGTACTGGACAAACACACACACACAAACAAACAAACAAGAAAGCGAGTTAATAAAAACATGGTAATAATCAGCTTTCATTAATATTTTCATATTAAATTTTACGGACGCCAAATGAATAATGTATAAAAAAATTACTTAAGTGATAAATAAAATATATATGTTACATCTACTTGTTAAGTCTTTCATGTATAACTCCACGCAGGGGAAGAATTAAGTAAATTCGAGACCGAAAACCTGATTACGTGCATGGGAGTCATAAATAACTCTATAGCTGTCTCTGGAAATCGTAAGTTCACACCTGCATTTGAAACAATTTGTAATTTATAAGAGCATATTTAACAATAAGAATAAAGGTGAAAAATCTTTACTCAGGAGACAATCTTAAGAGATGTTGTCGTATCACTGAAATATATCCTCATTTAATAAAGAAAACAGTTATTCACTAAAGCAAGAATTCATTTTGACTATGCTAATGAAATCTTTTTGCTCTTCTGCCAACTTCAGAGTTGATATATATATTACATATAACAATAAGCAGTTCATCAAGTTTTACTGTTTTTTTCTCTCGTGAGTTTATAATATCGGTTATTAAGGCCTACGATGAAATGGCTGTTTTGGTACAAAATCTCGAAATATTTTTTATTGTTCTGTTTCAAAGGCCAATCTTTTGGTATTCTAAAACTGCTTCACTTTTATTCGTGCGATCATTGGACGAAAACTTATGGCCAATTTAATAAAGTAAAAACGATATCAAAAGACCAGAAGCAACATAGTTAAATGCATTTTCTAGAAAACACATTTTTCAATAACTTTTGTAAAACAGAAAGGTAATATTTTTAAAAGTTTTCAATATTCACTGGTTATCAAAAATTAAGGAAAAGTCACAAAAATTGCGATTACTCAAAAAGTTACGCGTAGAATTTAATGAACCTTATACACATTATTCAACACATAGATAGGTATAAAATAGCATAAAAAGAAATTGCCAGACATTTATGGTGTTATAGAAACTAGCATATGTATACAATGAACAAATCGGATGTGTCAGTTTGGTATAGGAAAAGTACCTTCAATATGGCGTATGATCCCCCCGAGAAGCAATACAGCACATACAGAGATGTGTGATGCTGTCAATTATGCGGTCTATGAGTTCTGTAGGAAGTGAGAGCCATTGCTCTTGCAAAGCAGTTTAAAGCGTGACTAGGATCCTAGGAGGAGGATTGAGAGCAGCTATACGTTGTCCTTAAGCGTGGATAGGATTCAGGTCCAATGATCGAGCTGCCCACTCCATGCGCTGAATTGTTGCCTGCTCAAGATAAGCATCCATGATGCGAGCCCTGTGCGGTCTCGTGTTATCGTCCTGTAGCGCGAAAGCATCACATATTGCCCCAGCATAAGGGCGCACATAAGAATCAAGGATGTCATCTCTATAGGATCGAGCATTCACATTTCCACGGGGAAAGACATGGAGGCTTGTGCGTCCACCCAAAGAGATACCACCCCAAACACAGATGATCCGTATGCATCTCTTTCACGGATGTGTGATGGATGTGTCACAGATGTGTGATGGATGTGTGAAAACGAGTTCCAGGTTCTCTCCAAATCAAAATGCGCCTACTATCGCTTTGGAGGCTAAACCTGGACTCATCCGTACAGAGAACAGCCCTCCATTGATCACGAGTCCAGTGGACATGTTGACGTGTACACTGCAAAAGTTCCTACCTATGGCGTGACGTGAGCGGGACGCAAATGGCTGGCCGCCTCGCAAAAAGACCATCTTCGTGAAGCCTTCTACGTACGGTTGACGTTGATACCAACCTTCCAGAGCTTGCAGCGAGGGAGGATCTGCAGATGGAGTTGCGGTACTGTTCCTTCGTGCGCATAATGACAAATATCGGTCATCGGCACTCGTCGTAGCGTATGGCTGTCCTTGGCTGACCTCCTGGATGCCGAATCCGTGGTTAGAAATTGTTGCCAAAGTCTATGAACCACAGACGGACTCACATTTAGCCATCTGGCCACTTCTGTCTTTGTCCTACCTCTAGTCTTCCAATTGCTCGCCATCCCAGTTCTTCGGTCAAATGATGCTTGGAGGTCATTGTTAAAATTTGGCTATGACAAATGTCTAATCACAGCCTCGCAGATATAATTGCCGCCTTGCTGTGAGACATGCACTTTTATGCTCCTCGCAAATGACGTATTCCGACTGCAGCGCCACCATTTTGCATAATGTAGTATTGTTCAGCACCTTTTACTTAACAACATATTCAAATTTTAAACAGATTGGCCTAGTTTTGAAAGTGCTATCCCTCTTTTTGTGATTTTTCCTTAATTTTTGATAACTAGTGTATTTCAATGACATTTTGCAATAGTGTTTTACACACTTACTATGTTTCGGACTAAAAGCTAAGCTATATGTCTTCATTTAATCATTATACAGGTGTCTGTATTTAATAAAAGATAATAAAAAAATCAGTGTTTTTTCAGATTTTTTTAGTATGTTTCGGGGATTTTTGGAAATACTGCTAAACTTTTTTTTTCAGAACATAGGTACGTGTCGCAGTAGCATATAGTACAAAGGAAATTGAAATATATTGAGTTGAATGGAATGCAGGGTCTCTGGCGTAAACACTCAAGTGTACGAAAAATTTATAAAATAATTTCTTATATTTTAGAATGTTATGAAATGTTTACCAAAATTATATTTGACTACATGATTTTACAAGGTGTGCCCATAAAGTAACCGGACAATTTTTTTATAAATAAGAAAAATATTACTCACCTTCAAGTAAATTTATCTCCTTCAAAATAATTGCCAAAGGTGTCTATACAATTTTTCCAACGTTTCTTCAAGTCATCGAAACACTGTTTATAAGCGTTAGAACCAACCGTTCGCAAAATACGTGTAACATTTGATTTAATATCCGAGACGTTTTCAAATCTCTGTCCTTTCATGGCCATCTTAATCTTCGGAAAAAGGAAAAAATCATATGGCGATTAGTCGGGAGAATATGGTTGGGGATTTATCACTGTAATTGAATGCTTAACAAGATATTATTATACAGAAATTATTGTATTGGGCCTAGCATTATCGTGTAAAAGAAACCATTGCCCAGAATCAAACAGTTCCTTCCTAACTCGCCTTATCCTGTATCTTAATCGAAAAAGCATCTCTTTGTAAAAATACTGATTAATTGTTTGATTTTCAGGAACAAATTTGTGGTGAATAAGCCCTTTGTAATCAAAAAATGCAATCAGCATCACCTTAGTCTTTGATTTTGATTTCCGTGCTTCTTTTTTGTATGGGAGAAGACGGTCCTTTCTACTGTGCACTTTGTCTTTTTGTTTCTGGGTCGTATTGTAGACACCAGGTCTCATCTCCTACTATAATACACTTTTAAGGAATTGTTGTCCTGTTGCGCAGTAGTCAGCAAATCTTCACAGCAAGCTTTTCTGTCTTCTTTTTGCTGTTCTGTCAAAATCCGTGGCACAAATCGAGCACAAACTTTTTTCATTATCAGATTTTCAATTAAAATTAATCTACAGCTTTCTTTGCTTATCCCAAGCATGTCTGAAAGTTGTTGAGTTGTTACACGTCTATCAGCTTTTACCAAAGAGCGAATTTTCTCCACATTTTCCCCATTCTTTGAAGTTGAATTGCGCCGTGTCTTTGGTTCACCTTCAATGCTTTCTCCTCCTCATTTAAAGTGGTTGTACCACTCATACACTTGTGTTTTTGATAACGATGCATCATTATATACTGTTCGAATCATCTCTAAAGTTTCGGAAGCAGATTACCTAGTTTGTAAAAAAATTTAATGTTACAAGGATGTTCCATTACAAAGCATATTTTTTTGTACAAGCCTTCTCAGTAAATGAAAATTACTACGGCGTAGCAGCAGCTAGTTGAGGTTAAGAAGAGGAGTGCCTTGGCCCAATTGGATTTTATCTCCAGTAAGCAAGTTGTTAAGTATCGAGGTATATTACTACGGCGTTTTGATATGCAAACGACTAAATAACCAGTTTAAACTGGCTTTAACAAGAGTTGAGATGTCACTCTTTCTAGCCAGGCGATTATTCTTTCACTTTTTTAATTTTATCGTATGATCTTTTAATTTGTCAGGTTACTTTATGGACCCACCTTGTATATCACATTTGAACTAAAAACATGCTCCGAACATACCTTAAAGGAAATTTATATGCACAGTCTGTAATTTCATACATTTGAGTCATGGAATAGCACTTGCTGAAAGACAAACATAAAGGTTAAAGGATTTTTCGGCGAAAGTTTAAGTATATTTAAGGGGTCAGGTACCTTTTGAAGGCCAAGAGACCCGACAAACATAGCCCTATTTTCAATCATCAGTAGTTCAAAAACAATGTATTCAGAAACATGAAAATTTTAAGGTGAGTTAAACACTCATTCTTCTTTAGAAATATGGCTCTCAATTTTTTTTCTAGCTGGAAGAGAAAGTTTTAAATTGTTTAAAACTTCAACCAGTTTTTTTCATTGTTATGTCATTACGTACATGATACTACCAGAACAGTTGGCTAAAATACCATGAAATTTTATACAGGTGCGATATAAACATGTATAATTAAAATGACCGACTATTATGTCATCCCTATTGTGACGATATGAACACTTCTCCCAGGTAGCTGGGCATAGATTAATTCAAGATACGGAGTTTAGGATTTAAAATTGTGTATTTAATTATATACAATATTTACACTTCAGTTACATCAGATGTTACTGTCATAACCGCCCTAAGGCACCGGGGAGTTAAAATTTTTCCCCAAACAGTCAGAGTCCACTGACTATATGAAACGGCACTACGCCCGGGATTCAAGTTCCCAAAAATGTAATCTGGCCCAAGGCCGCAGGTATCAGTCACCTTCTGAGAGTAGATCTCAAGTCTCTCTGATTCTTTTTCGGTCCGAGGTTCTCCAAGAAAACTCTAAGCACCTCCCTGGAACATATTTCGTCCTATCATGCGTTGGTTTTTGTGTTTAGACGTTGATTTGCTGAAATCAGTGACATCAGCTATTTCCCACATTCGAGAATTTCCCACGCAGAGGGCTTAGCGTAACGAACAGCCCTTTTGTGCATGAAGAATGTCGGACTCTCGGTGTGTGGCCTTTGTCGCCAGCTGACACCCTCTTGCCAGTAGACAAGCAGAGGAATACCGCCCTCAGCCCGGCGATGACCATCAGTCAGTTAGCTTGACACCAGGGTTCAACCCAGTTCGCGCCCCCCTCTGTTGCCAAGGACAGGGGTGACAAAGACACATCAAATATTCACACGACTGACTGCTTGAAGAATTTCCTATTCTTCACACTATTATGAAAAGTTTATAATTACATTAAAATTAATCAAAAACGTTTTGAAATTTAAAAATTTAAAAACAACTTTTTTTTGAAGAATTTTGATTTCAAAGTTAATCATTTAAAAGATATGTTATATAACTTAATTTTCAAACTAAAATAAATGTGTATATTCATTAATAGACGAACTCAGTAAAATTTTCATATTCCCGGATAAATTATTTTCATTACTACTGATGATTGATAATAGGGATATGTTTGTCGAGTCTCTTAGCTTTTAAAAGGTACCTGACAGTGCATAACTTAGTCAGTAATCTTGAAAGTACTGATCAGATATTTACAATAGTGTAATCGGTATGCAGGGACAGAAGAAAGCAGATGTCATACGGCCCGTTGCATGAAGTGCCTAGATGCAAACTAGAATTATTATAAACATATACCGCCGGGAGTCAAATGTGTTTTAGGGCAACGTTACTACAGTGCAAACTAAACACTGGTAGGGAACAATAGTAAATAACAAATATGATCCACAAGAAATCGCAACAATGATTAGTACTGTTATGTACCGTTTTAATGAATAAGGCATGGCTGATGACGTCAAGGAGTGGCAAAACATATAAATGGCTATATTCTGCTGTTCAGCAAATATTACTGTCATTCACAGTGGACAATGGATAGTGCCATTCAAAACATTATTCACGCTTTTCCTACCTTTACATTTTCAAAAGAGATGCGAGCATGAAATATTGAATAGTTGGCCAAATAATTAAATAGCAATTTAGATTGATGTTTTGAGTGAAAAAACTGACGAAAGAAAATAACCAATTTGTTTGTCTGCTTTGACGCTATACTAAAAACAATCGATGTTGTACAATATTTTAAAGAATTATAAACATTATTGTATTTCTTTTATGAATACTAGTCATAACGAATGCAGTTACTGAATTTATGTCGTTATTAAAAAAACATTTTCTATGCTTTTACAAATGTGGATTAATTTATTTCTGAAACTTCAGACAAAGGTTTTATGGAAGTGCGACATTTATCAACGGGTGATTTATACTCAACCATTCTTGCCCACATGGATCCAATTGATGCCTTGGCGGTAAGATGTTTTTCTCTTAAAATTACAAGACTATAAATTAAGTAACTTCCAACTTAGTATAGTGATACCTCGGTACTCGTCATTAATTGGTTCGAGAAAGCACGACGAGTACCGAGCAAATGATTTCTGTTTGAGACTACAATAGCCTATAAATTTGAGCCCATAAAAAATTCGATACATGCAGAGGTCTTACTAAAATGCTGAAAGTGCAATTTTATCTCGTAATACTCATATTCTCCGACGATCAGAAATCAACTTTTGTATAACTAATGACAAACTATCAGAACATAAGTCTTACTAGAGAATATATTTTATAACGAAACATTATCACAAACATTAGGATGTAATTTTGTGATTGATTCCATTGCATTTGCGCCCTCTTCTTACGAACCACACAACACGAAAGAGTTATTCCTTGAATGAAGTTTCACCATCAGTTTGCAATTAGGGTGAACGTTTTAGGTGAAAAATTGACGATTCTATTTTTTTATTACTGAGTACTAACACTATTGGATTCGCTCATCTTAATGTTAACCTATGGACAAAATATATCTGTTATTGACAGCTGATAAATATTGTAATCGAATAAAAATGGTATTTTCAGATAACCTAAACTTTTCTGTACATCGCAACGGGATTCATTTTATAAATTGCGCCCACCAGAGGAATTTAGGAGCGTTTAAAACACCCTAGACCAGACGTTTTCCCCGAATAATTTAAATTTAAAAATATTATTTGCATTTTTTTAAACAAAAAATGCCCCTAGGTGTAAAATTTCTTTCTCTATTACGGAGTAGAATTTAAAAAAATCTTTCAATCCAAGTCGGCAATCCTTGGACACATTTTCTCCATAGGTTAACATTGAGGTGAGCGAATCCAATAGGGTTAGTACACAGCAGCCTTAATCAAAGATCCCCATAGTAGGCATTTCTGTTCTACAAATAGACACATTTCAATCAAGTTTCTCTCGGTATTGTGCTAGAACTGTCAACCAACTAAATCCAGTTCCTAAGCTTTGGGGCGTATTTCGACTCTTCTTTTAAGACGACAACCTCTTTCACACCAGTTTCCTTCACTCTATAAGACATAGAAGATACAAACCTAAAACAGTTTAACAAAAGGGACACAAACGAGAAAAATGTTACGGACGAATGTGTTCGAAAAACTGAAGAAATATAAAAAAAAGAGAAGAGTAAATGAACTTTTGTTTGCAAGAAAGTTGTCTATATTATAGCTCATCTGTTTAGTGACGAATCTCACCTATGAAATATTTAAGATGTATAAAGAAATTCTATGGAATTCTACGGTTCCTTTTTTTTCTAGACCAAAAACTAAAATTGTTTGAGCGTTTATTAGAACTTAAAAAAATAAAATAAAAATTAAAGTCCTATATAAAGGTTCATTCCCTCCCTCCCCCCCCCCCCCCCCCAAAGAAAAAATGCTATATAATAAGACATCTATACAGAATTTCCACGTTATTTACTTTACCTGAATAAGAGTGCACATAATGTAAAACTATGTCATATAATTTGCGAATAAAAGAAAAAGAAAAACACTTCAAGTTTTTTTTTTTTTTTTTTTGGGGGGGGGGAGGGGGGGGTTCACTAACAATAAAATGAGGGTTAAAAGATATAGCCTTATTTTTCAAAATATATTTTTAACCCAGAAGTATAGTAACGCATCAATTCTGAGCTATTAAAAAAAAATCATTGATAGGAATTTGCCAAAGTGAAATTAGAGAAAAATCTCCACAGTTATGCAGTGGGTTTTAACATTTGCGAAGTCAACTATTGTAGAGCCTTAACGGAAGTACAGTCGGACCTCTATTTAACGAACCTCTATTTTGCGAACTTTTCCTTGGAACCAAGAACATTTTGTGAATTTCTTCGTAAAATAACCACCAAATAGCGAAGTGCATTCTCTATTTAACGAACTTTTTCTTGTGATCCAATATTATTTTTTCTCCATATTTCTCAAAATATTTCTGAACATTTCAAACTTATTCTTTCTTTCAACACATTTAACACATTAACTTTCTTTTAACACATTCCGACGCGGGTTGCAGTTTGAAGAAAATACATCTGAAGGGATTTTTGGTGACATTGCAAAGATGAGAGACGTATTATGAGAGAAATCACTTTTTCAAACAAAAAACTCGGACAAAATTAACAGACTTTATCAGTAATTAAATTTAAAGACGCATGTGGTAATGTATGCTTAAAATAAATGATGTAAATAAATGATGTAAATAAATAAATAAATGATCAGGTAAAGTAAATAATGTTCTTATAATAAATGCGATAATGTCATTAAAATTCATTAATTTTAATATAATTTTTTAAATTGAAAATACAGTGTATTCCCGGAAAATGTGCTGTTTTATTCTTGTTTTCCTTGCAGATTTCTGTTTAATGGGTAAAATATATAAAACAAATAGACATTAATTTACAAAATAAAGGTGTGATCAATTACTTTTATTAATAATATTTAGAGTTTATGAATTTAAAATATGTTTTGTTAGTTTAAAGTATTTTAAAAGGTGAATCTCTATTTAACGAATTTTCCATATAACGAACTTTTTTTCGGGATTTAGCGACTTCGTTAAATAGAGGTCCGACTGTAATTAAAGGAAAGAACAAGTGAGCTCCTGAAAGATATTGGATGTACAGGGTGATCCAAAAGTCGCCATACCCACAAAATGCTTAAGAACTCGAAAACTAACGACACTACAATCATGCAATTTACAGTGCATGAAGTTCATTTAATTTCCTATACATCCTTTTTATAATAAAGGCTGAAAGTGGCTCCTGTTTGCAAAAACGTTCGACACATTTTCGAGGAAACACGTTGCATCGTGTCATCTGGAATGGCGTTTATTTTAATACGAATGTTATTCTGTAGCTCTTCGATGGTGTGAGGGTTGTTGACATACACCTGCTGTTTTAAATAACCCCACAGGAAGGTGTTGGGCGACGTCAAGTCTGGGGATCGTGGAGGCCAAAGTCCCTTTGAAATCACCCTATCTTCATAAACTGATTTCACTCGTTCCATTGAGACCCCGGCCGTGTGAGCGGTTGCGCTGTCTTGTTGGAAATAACCTTCTCGGCATTCAGTGTCATCCAACTGCTCGAAAAATTCCTCAAACGTTTTGCCTGTTTCTGTAAAAAATATGGTTACGACGATGCGTTGTCGTGAGATTGCGCAACGTACGCAAACTTTCAGATCATGGAGTGGTTTCTCATGCAACGTGTGTAGAATCCCCAATCTGTGGGTTGGCGAGAGATTATGTAACAATGTGCTCGCGCAAGAAGCTATGTGAGCAAGTAGACAACGGTAGTTTGAGATGGAGGTGTGCGGTGCGTTTTGTTTTTTGTTCATATGTGTTTTAGTGTAATAAAGAGTGTTCGTCCATGTCAGAGGAATTCGTTTGTGTTTTCCCAAGTCTTTCTTATCGAAATTAAGGTGATGCAAGAACTGTATGGGATAAGTACCCCTTTCCTATTCTATTTTAGTTGACTGTATTGTGCGAAGAGAACGGATTAGATTTCAGATTTTAAGAACCGACACAAAAACGTGTTTTCTCCAATATGGACCTGTTCACATAGAATCCGCCAGCGTTAGGGTTTGTTAGCAATGTGAACTAAGAATTACTTTAAAGGTCCATTAATTACTTGCCTTTCCGAAGTTTGATGTCATATTTTGCCTTTCCATTTACCGTCCAAGTTACCGTCAGATACAGATGTAATTGGATGCCAGTGGGTTTTTACACTGAAAAGAGATGAAAAAAGCGGCCAGGTATAAGGCAAGACTGGTGGCACAGGGTTTTAAACAAGTTAAAGGAGTGACTTATGAAGAAACTTTTAGCTCAGTCATTAATTTCAGTCTAATTCGTTTAATTTTTTTCGCTCTTAGTAGTTTTACAGGGTTGGACCCACGGACAGTGTGACGTAAAAGGAGCTTATCTATACGCGCCATTAAAGGATAACATTTACATGTCGCAGCCACCCGGTTTTGTTGTGAAAGGTAAGGAGACTTTAGTTTGCAAGTTAGATAGAGCTATTTATGGACTGCACCAGAGTGGTCGAGAATGGTATTTCGAAATTCATAAAGTATTGACAGAACTTGGTTTTAGCAAATTGAATTGGTGTAACTGTGCATATGATTTTAATTGCGTGTTAATTCTGCTTCTACAGGGTGGCTAATAAATACTGTGACAAATATCGAATCATTTAATTACACACAGATGAAATAGAAAATGGAAAATACAACAATATTATGAACATTATACATGAAAGTTTACCATGAAATAATTTTACTCGAATCGACCGCCATCTTTATCGATTACTAAAGATAATCTCTAACGCCACTGTCCTATTGCGGCACGAATCATTTTATGAGGTAATTTGTCCCATTCACTCCGTATGGAAGCTTTGAGGGAGTCCAAACTTCTGTGCTGCTTAGCATTTACTTTAGACTCTAAAATCCCCCAAATGCAATAGTCTAAAGGATTTAGATCTGGTGAAGAAGGTGGCCAATCTTCTTGCTTGATAAACTTCGGGCAATTGGCATGGAGCCATTCCTGTGTTGTTTTGGATCGGTGGGGCGGTGCAGAATCTTGCTGAAGTATCCAATTCTTTTGGGGATACAATCTGTTAGCATGTGGTAATAAACGTGTAGCCAATACTTCCTGTTTGTAATATTCAGCATTGATTTTTACCCCTTTATCGATGAATTTCAGAGGCAGTTTTCCATTGTGTGACACTGGAGCCCAAACCCTAACAGAATTCTTGTTCTGAAAGCGTTTAACAGTTCAAAGATTTTCAGGTATATCCTTGAAGGTTGCTGAATATACAACATCATTTTTAGCATTATAACTTTGTTCTGTACTAAACAGCTTCTCATCAGAGAAAATTATTTTTTCAACACTTTTGCTACCGTGCCGGTTCAGCAATTTCTTACATCTTTGTAACCTTTTTACTATTTGTGCAGTAGTCAAACCTTGAACTTTTCTTTTGCGATAAGGGCGAAAACCCAGGTCTTCATTTATGATAAGTTGCATAGTTCTGCGACTGATGTTCTCTTCTGCAGCCATTTTATTTGCAGAACGTTGTGGATTTCTTCGTATCTTTTCACGAATTCTTTTGATACGTTCTTTTGTACGAACAGTGTGTGGACGACTGGACCTTGGTCGATCTTTACACCTATTGGTATCCAATAATCGATTTATAGTCCTATATATAAACGTCCTATTAAAACCAAGGCATTTTAATTGCTTAAATATTTTACCTGCAGAAAATCCGCGATCAAAAAGCTGTTTAACCATTAACCTTTTGGCTTCCATCTTTAAAAATATTCTACATGTTTTACTTTAAACAAAAATCGTCTGCGTTTACAAAAAGTTGCCAATCACACAAATAGATAGATAAATTGTTTTTCCAAACGATTAAAATTAACTCTTATTTTTTGGAGTGTTACAGTATTTATTAGCCACCCTGTATATGTTGATGACATACTTTTGTTTGGAAAGGATGAGAAAATAATAGACAAGGCCATTGGATTGTTGGAAAAACATTTTGATTTAAAAAATTTTGGGAAAGACTAGAAAGCTGTTGGGGGTTGAGTTTGAAGAAAAGGGGGGGGGAAGTTTTGTTAAGCCAGTCGATTTATTTTGACGGTATTAGTAAAAGGTTTACTAGCTTCTTCATACCTGTTTCCTCACTTCCAATCAGCAAAGGTACAGTCTTCTCAAAGAAACAGTGTTCACAATCAGATGTTGAAATAGAGGAAATGTCACATTTCCCTTATAGGAATTTATTAGGCTGTCTATGTTTTCTTGCCAGTAGAACCAGGCCCGACATAAGTTAAGCCGTTAACATTTTTAACCAGTACCAGAGTAATCCTGGTAGGTTTCACTGGGACGGTCTGATAAAACTTTTGGGCTATTTCATACACACACGCAAATATAAACTTAGACTTACATGCAATGAACCTAGTATAGTGGTTTACACCGATGCGGACTTTGCTGCCAATAAAGATGACAGGACATCTATGGGGGGACAGATAGTTTTTTTTGTGGAAAGCTCCAGTCATGTGGAGAACTTTTAAGGAGAAGTGCGTGTCGTTGTCAACTATGGAAAGTGAATTTTATGCTATGACAGAGACTACTAAGGAACTGATGTGGTTTGATAGAAACCTAAATGAGTGTTATGCCAGAAAGCTAGTTCTTGGTGAGAAAATCATTTCTATATGTTGATAACACCGCTTGCATAGACTTCGTCAAATCCCCAGTCGAAAACCATAGGAGCAAATATATTGATGTCCGGTTGTTTTTTGTTCGTGACTTAGTTTATCAAAATATTTTTGATATAAAATATAAAAAGAGCAAAGAAAATTTAGGTGACCCTTTTACCAAACCTCTGACCAGGTTCGAGCTGAGACGTTTATGTGATGAAATTTTTTCATGAGTCTCTGGAGTTAAATGCTGATTTTGTTTCTTTTGAACTTTGAAAGTATTTTTGAAGTTTTGAGAGAACAGTGAGTTTTTTTTACTTGTTTTGGGTGGACGTTTCTTCCCCGTCTAAATGTCTGAACGTGTTTAGTGGCATCTTTACTGTCTATCATCTGAATCCGAACAGCCTAACGTACCGTCTCGGGTTAGGTGAAAATGTAATTTGTCTGAGTGGTGGATTTGTGAATTTGTCGAGGCACCGGAGGGCTTTTATTCTCGGGTATGTAGAGGGCGTATTTCGTAGAAGTTACAACCCGATATTTGAATATCAGCTTTTGACACGTGTATATAAGCCGTGGACATTTTCAGGAAAGGAGGAGATGTGATTAGAGCTGATGAGTAGGGGCGTATAGAGGTGATGATATAGAAGATATGAGATGAGTATTGGTATTATTAGGTAGTGTCAAGCTGCTCTGTTTATCAATGCGTTTATTAAGAAGTTGGTGTCTATTTTGATAAGATAAGAAGATATTGTATTAAGACTGCTAAAAGTAAGGTATTTTATATTACTTCAACATTTAAATCCCTTTTGATAGTCCATCACAGTATAGGAAATAGACTGTTTGTTTAAGAAATTAATTCAATGTAAAAACCCGGTGTGCATTACTAATGTTACCAGTGAAGAATGAAGATATTGACATTGTTGTTTTTAACTAATTTTAACTAGTTTTTCAAATGAATAAATACTTTTATGTTATTGTTAAAAGGCTTGTCGTCTATACATTATTTTGGGCATCTTCAATGATTTTAACGTATACCTTTTTTTAACAAACATAGCTTTTACTGCACAGCTTTTACTCTGCTATTCAAATATATATAATAGAAGGATTATTAGAATTGTTGACGTACATGTTTTACATGTACGCTGACAGGGTTACTCGTATTGACACATTTTAAACTAATCACAGATCATAACAATTTCGTGGCTAATCATTTGGAGGTTTGTAATTGATCATTTGGAGGTGAGATATGGTTAAATATATTTCCATACCAGTGACGCTGACGTATTCTATGTTAACAGGCTTTTAGTGTCGTCGCATACGTTTATGCAAACAGGAACACGGGAGCCATTTTGAGTATTTATTGTAAACTGGATGTATAGTGAATCAAATGAACTCGATGCAAAGTAAATTACATGACTGTAGTGTTGTTAGTTGTCGAGTTCTTAAGTATTTCGTAGGTTTAGCGACTTTTGGATCACCTTGTATTTCAAACCCCTAGAAAATACACTGCTGGCCACTGTAAATGCAACACCCTGAAGGAAACATGCAAATATCATGAAATTTACAACATGCATTAGCGGAGGTGAGATATGCAAATGATTAGAATTTCAGCGCAGACGCACATCACGCGCGCCTGTGGCGCCACTTCAAAGCGCTATTTAAGGCTTGGAGATTTCGACGATTTCAAGTTCGGCAATTGTGTTTTTCTTGTGGTTTTTTCAAAAAAACGATCAATTATGCCTCGTCGAAAACAACGATCATCTTTTGATCAAGTATCCGAGTTCGACAGAGGAAGTATAGTGGCCTACCGAGATTGTGGATTATCTTTCAGGGAAATCGGTAGTCGTGTTGGACGAAACCAAACAACTGTAATGCGGATATGTGATCGTTGGATGCAGGAGGGTACGACGGACCGGCGTGTTCGATCGCATCCACCTCAGCGCACCAATTCACGTGATGACAGGCAAATTGTGCGCATGGCAGTGACGGATCGCTCAGTCACATCACGAACCATAGCACAGCACATGCAGTCTGTAACGCATCATCCAGTGTCTGCGCGTACCATTCGACGCCGTTTACAGCAGAGTGGTCTGTCCGCAAGACGTCCATTGCTTTGTCTACCCTTGACGCACTGGTCCTGCACCGGGTGTTATGGGGCGGTATTGGATATCACTCTCGCACACCTCTAGTACGCATTGCCGGTACTTTAAACAGCCAGCGCTACATCTCCGAGGTGTTGGAGCCAGTTGTCCTTCCTTACCTTCAGGGCTTGCCCACAGCCATATTTCAACAGGATAATGCGCGACCACACGTGGCACGCATTGTCCAACGGTTCTTCGTCAATCGCCAGATTGAATTGCTTCCCTGGCCGCATCGCTCTCCGGATCTTTCCCCGATAGAAAACATGTGGTCCACGGTTGCTCTACGATTGACCCAGATTCCATCCCCAGCTGCCACAGCAGATCAACTTTGGCAACGTGTGGAAGCTGCTTGGTCTGCTGTACCCCAAGAACTCATCCAAAGTCTCTTTGAATCAATGCCGAGGCGTGTGACAGCGGTGATCTCCACCAATGGCGGCTACTCTGGCTACTGATTTTGGCAGGAACCACACTTCACAGAAGTCTATAAATTTAATCATTTCATACTTGGTCGACATGTTATCTACAAAATAAATTTTGTTGTGATATCTGTTGTCTTTCTTGGTGTTGCAATTTGTGTTGCCAGCAGTGTAGATAAACGAACAAATTGAACTGTATCACACATTTTATGTGCAAACAGGTTGAAGGCAACTACGCGTGCTCCGCTACTTTTGACGCACCCTCTTGCCTCAAGGTCTGGGAGATACAGTTTGAACAAACAACTTGCATCTACCGCATCGAGAACATGCCGGAATTCGAATTCGGCTCTCTGGCGATGTGGAACACCACAGCCATTCTGGGGGCGTCCGACGAGCAGAAGCTGCACGTCGTCAACTTCAAGACAGATGAGAAAGGGCTCGTCGATTTAGAGAGACCGGCTGGAAAAGTTCAGCATGTTAGAGTCTGGAACAACTGGATACTGTCTTGCTCTGCATGCAAGAGAGACGTTGTTTTGGATGGTAAGAGAAAAACGCTTAGGGGGCGTGATATTTTCTTAGTCCCGCAACTGTGTTTGTTTTAACTGTACTAATCGAGTACGTTAGTACATTATTTATTGAAAACTAGCTTTAATTGCCTGGCGCTGCACCAGATTTCTCATTCTGATGTTCCTAATATGAGAATATCTGGACTGGAACGGCAGAATTTGTGAAAAGGAGAAAAATCCCACTATAACACTTGGGGGGTGATAGATTATAAATATTTCAATCTTTCGTGTTCTCTCGAACTCATTTTACGAGATGCCTAAGTACGAGAGGTGAGTTTTAGCCGTTGTGGTTGTTTCTTATGCCCTCTGGCGGGAACAAATTCCACATCAGGTCAATAGCAAGCTGCAGGGCGTAGACACACGACCTCAGAGCACCAGATGGGTCGGAGTCCGACTTATGCACGGGCCTCCACAATTGTGATCTAGCACGTCTGGTGGGCTCATACCATCCTCCCAACCCCTACCATCACGCGGAAGGGATCTGCGACTTAGATTTAACGTACAGATACCCGGAATAGACAAAGAGACATTCAGTGGTGCCCGTTGGGATCCGAACACCCTGTTTTAATCGTAAACGAACTGATTGCATTCCGATGAAATGCCAATCCAGCAGATTTGAAAGAGTTGTTTACGCGCTGAAACTTAAGCTGGTAGCTCCGACGAAGTGAGATCCAAGTTCTTCAGTGTTTGCTAATATCTGTGCGAATTATAAAGTTGAATCCAAGAACACACATTACAAACATTTTTTAAAAATGCATAAGAAACAATTTTTCTAACAAATGATTTGAAGAAAGAAAAACTGTAAATGAGCATTCCGAAATTTTAAACATCATGACTGTAAAGATTTACATAATTGCACACCACTTACATTTCAAGTTATATGAAAAAAATCGTAAGTCAACTCTGGACTTTTTTATGTATATCTAAAGGTATATAAAGCGTTTTACTCTTAAAAATTATGAGCGTGTGAAAATCGGAACACTTACTATCTAAAATTATTTCTTGAAGCTGTAAGCTCCATCGAACTATATCATGTTCCTTTAACGAAAAAAAAATGCTACATAATTTTTTTTCGTAATTTGGTTATTAATCAGAATATAATTAATTGACGTAGAAATTCAAGGTTCTCCAGAAAACTTTTTTTTCCTTCTACCGTTGCTTACTTTCTGGACATTTGCCCATTTCACACTGCGACTTTGTTGACTTCTTTATTATGCGAGCACTTTATTAGTGAACCAACATCACTACCTTTGTAGGGACAGCACAAGAATATCATGCCTTAGTTCGAAATCAAGCCCACTCTGTGGAAGCTAACCACCGAACAATGTGGGCATAGTTCTTCAAAATATTCGTCAAATAGTGAACTACGTTAAAAACTGAACAAATTATGACTAATGACAAAGTTGCAACATGTACCAAGCAGGATAACATTAAAAAAAAAAAAAAAAATAAGTAAATTGAATACGACTTTTTGAAACTATACTTACTCTATTTTAATTGTGGCACATATTCAGAATTGATAAAAGCTGTTTTCCTTTATGTTTTCTAGTTCACAGAATAGACAACTACGAACATTTTGGAACATTCTGTAGTAACATGCAACAGGTATTTGCAATAGCAGCAATGGAATCTGACAATAACTTGAAGATTGTTTTAGGAGGTTCGGCCCTAGCAGTACTAGGTTTCCACTATGACTTGATGCAAGAGGAAATGAAAATTCCTTTCAAGAGGTAAATTATTTACAATCTTATCCTAAGCAACACATACACGTCGTCAGGCCAGCTTTAAGGTAATGTGATAAATTGCTTCCTCCAGGGTAATCCACACTTGATCTTGTCAGATGCACTAAACACATTGCATCATACACCTAACACAGCTTTGCAGCTCTTATAGAGAACATAATATTAATTTTTATCTGAATTCTATTGTAGTAGAATTTGTTTATACCATGGAGGAAATGAGTATTTTTTTCTGATTAAAATATTATATTACTTTTGTTAGATAATTTCAGTCATTAAAACAGGTAATTTTGTCAGTATTAACGTATATAAGGCAATCTGACCCAGTTTGTTTACACATGTTCAATTTTATTTTATGTAAACAAAGTATTAGCTTAGATCCTTATGGACATGCACTTTTTCAGCAGACATTATGATTGCTTTCCAATCTACCATACCAATATTAAGGGTATTATAAGCTGAAGCTCCATTTATATTTGTCACCTTCTTGGTCACATCATTTGTCACATCTGGCAAATACCCCCCCCCCCCCACAAACACACAAAAAACTAAGGCCAGTCCTGTACTTTGTGGACATATTTTTCTTGATGTTATAAACTAAACACCTGTGAAATTGCATTCTTTCACTGGTGGTGTTATTATTTTGTCCTATACCTGTATGTGTAATACACTCTGTCATAAAAAAATAAATGCACCCAGAAGAAATCGAGCTACTATCACGAAACTTGGCAGGAATGTAGTCTGGTAAGAGATATGCAAATGATTAAAATATCGACGCCAATGAGACAAGGGTAAGCGCGCTATGCGCATATGAGATGCGCAGCTGGAAGAGTTTAAAAGCATGATTACTCGTGCCATAGGGTTATTCAAACAACTTTGCCGACTTGGATGGACGGTATTGTGACTAGAGATGCCTCTGAGATGTAACCGGCGACACTACGGACAATTGTCGGACTTTGAGAGGGGGCGTATAGTAGGCCTCAGAGAAGCAGGTTGGTCGAACAGGCGTATCAGCCGCCACCTCGGTCGGAGCGATATGGTAGTTTCTCGGTGTTGGCAACAATGGATCACGCAAGGTATAGTCTGCCGTCGCGGAGGGTCAGGGCGTCCCAGGAACACAAATGCGCGCGAGGATCGCGCAATCATAAGAGCGGCCACGTCCGCACCAACAACGTCGCTAGAATCGGTTCGACGACATATAACACCTTCCAGACATCCGGTGGTATCAAGGGAAAACATTCAGAGACGACTGGCCGACGCCCATTAAGACGCCTACCACTGATCCCACATCATAGGCAGTGTCGATTGGATTTTTGCCGACCTCGGGCAAGCTGGAGTGTGACCGACTGGAGGCGTGTGATCTTCAGCGATGAATCCCGATTCAGTCTCAATGATGATGACCAGCGCATACACGTGTGGAGGCGGCCAGGCCACCGGTCCGATCCGGCATTTGTTGTCGAGAGGCATACGGCGATTACACAAGGTGTGACAGTGTGGGGAGCGATTTGTTGGGACACACGATCACCTCTAGTCGTCCTACAACGCACTTTGACGGCACGCAGTTACGTGGACGAGATTTTAACGCCAGTTGTACTACCTATGTTATCAAGTCGCCCAAGTGTCATTTATCAGCAAGAAAACGCTCGTCCACATACTGCGCGACTCTCCCAACAATGTCTTCAAGGATATGACGTACTTCCATGGCTTGCCAGGTCACCAGACCGCTCGCCAATAGAACACGTCTGGGACGTGCTTGGAAGGCAACTGCAGCCGTCCCAGAATACTGGTGAATTAACTGCCCAGTTGCAAAGATTATGGCATGATCTTCCGCAGGAGGTCATATGTGACCTCATTGATTCGATGCCACGTCGTGTTTCGGCTTGTATAGCTGCCAGAGGTGGATTTACTACTTACTTATTTTTAACATTTTACACGCCATATCTTCTTAATAAAACTGTCTGTTCTTCTGAATTTGTAATCATTTGCTTATCTTCTCATACACTACATACATGTTAAGTTTCGTGATAGGAGCTCGTTTCCTTCTGGATGCATATATTTTTTTGTGACAGAGTGTATATAAATACAGTGGCTCCCAAAAGTGTTCGTACACTTACGATTTTCAATGCAATAGGGGTCTATCCATTAATTAAAATGAATATTTCAGAATGGGTATTTAATAATAAGATCTATAATCTATTCTTAACAAAATATTCTTAAGGTTTCCTATTGGGTGCATATATTTTTTTGTGACAGAGTGTATATTGATTATTGAACTTAACTGATTCAAACAAATCCCACTACAGGAAGATTTGTTTGCCAATTCCAAAGAGCACAACTTATAGAATATGCTTTCACTATCATGTAAAAACCCTCATATAAATTAGGTTGACCAGCTTTTTTCCCTATCCCAATACTGGATAGAGTCATCATCCACTATTGCCACAGTTACATCCATCTGTTAAGTTCAATAATTAATATATTACACAAACAGGTATAGGATAAAATAATAGGAACACCCATGAAAGAATTCAATTTTTTTATTAATAGAGTTGGGCCACCTTTGGCCTTAATTACAGCTTGCATTAGATGTGGGATAGATAAATAAAGGTTGTGCACAAAATTCAAGGGAATTTTCACCCATTCCCTGTGCAGAGTGGTCTCGAGCTCAGGTTGTGTCTATGGAAGAGGAAACCAAGCATGGACTGTGTTCTCTAAAAAAACTCACAAAGGCTCAATGATGTTGAGATCAGGGGACTGAAGACACCATGTTAGATGTTCTACTTCATCATCATGCTCATTTAACCAAGTTTGAACACAAGTCGTGTGAACAGGGGTGTTGTCATCTTGGAACACAGGATGTTCTCCAGGAAACAGTTGGAAGCATAGGGTAGAAATGATCTACAAGTATACTGCGATAATGCTTGCCTGCGATCTTCCCCCTCAGGACTATGAGTGGCCCCAAGCCCTTCCAAGATATTGCACCCCACACCAACACAGTTTGAACCAGACAGTCAGCATGAAATGCTTCTGCCGGTGTTCATCTGACGAACACATGCCTGGTGGTCTGAAATAATGTAAATGATGATTCGTCAGACCAGATGACATGTTCCCATTGCTGATGTGTCCAGTTTTGGTGGTCTCAGCACCACTGTCATTGCTTCATAGCATTCCACGGTGACACTAACAGCTCTGGAATAGACACTCTGCCATGAATGGTCACAGCATGCAGCTCCCGCTGAATAGTTTTTGTGGATATGGGACTCTGGAGACGGTTGTTCATCTCAGAGGTTATCTTTGACAGTGTAGTCTTGTGCTTTCGGGCGACTATCCTCTTAACATTAGTCTATTCTGGTCGGCCAACTTTGACTTTTTCCCACTATTCTGTTTCACAGAGAACACCTTTCCCAGGTTTGTGTAGGCTATCATAGCCCTTGACAAAGTGGTCCTTGAAATACCCACAAGGTTGGCTGTTCTCGACACGGACGCTCCAGCATTGTTGGGAACAGAATTTTCTCATATAACTGTCACACTAGTAAATGCTTAACTGATACCTTCCCTATCTCTTGATCTCTGCCATTAGATGGCAGACTATTGCGACACGTGGCAGGGTTGTATTGGATGGTCGAAGTGCGACACATTTCGAAATGGGTGTTTCTATTCTTTTGTTCTATACCTGTATATGCAGTGACTAAAAATTACCCCAAATCTACTTCAAATCTCAATAATTTCTAAAACATAATTGTATAATTTGACACTTTTGTATTTGATACTTAACTTTTCAACTGGAGCTAATCTGCTTATAAATAAATATATCTCCCCTAAGTTTAAAGCACGAGCAGCTTCAGCAATTGAGAGAGCCACATTTGTAAGTTGTAATCTTTAAACTATACAGGATCATTCCTTCAACTCCACATATGAGAGGCAGTGAATAACATTTTGTGACATTTATCAGCTTCATACTGTCCAGTCAATATGCGGTCATCTAAGTCCAATTTTGACACGTCTGTAGAATGAAATAAATGCTTTGTGTTTCATTAGGTAAGGGAGTGATTTCTGCCATTCTATTGTGAACTTTGGGAGCATCTTATATTGAGACTCATGACATCAAAAGTTCCCATTAAGTCAGTTGAGGTAGATGTTAATTCATTGGTGACAGATGAAACAAAAGCACTTATTTAACACTAAACACAAAGGCATCAGAAATACAAAAATGCTGTACCCAAGTATTACATTTTGACAGAACAGTGTAAAACGCAAGAAGCAAACTTATAATCGGTGCTGTAATTTTCCATTCATAATACTTGCTGTTGCAATACTGAATATTGTTTCACCCCATTTTTTTATGGGTTAAACATAATATACAATATTAAATTACAATACAATTATTATTAATAATTTTTTTTGGGTTGGGGGAAAGGACTTAGATATTTTTAAATTTTCCATTTTTGTAGGAACCTATATGAAATAAAGACCCATGGTATTTGTATGAATGCAAATATGATAACTGCTAAAATGCTTTCACAGTTAAGGATAAGTTAGAAGTTATGAATGAATTTTATAACACAAGTGTCAAGAAAATCAAACATACAAAAATGCTTTAGCTGGACACTAAATTATAACCTATTTTTTAAAAAGAAATTTATATGGAATAAAAAAGTAACAAACACCCTTTTAACTTTTCTTTCAGAACTGCAAAAAATGACAAATCTAGTTTTGTTCACTATAAGAGGAGAGGTCATTACACTTTGAAAAATACTGAAGTTGATGAATACCCAAGTGAAAAATCAACAGATTCTGATGAGAGTGAAAGTAGTTCAGAAGATGAAATAACATACAAATCTGATAGAAATATATCAATTCAACAGCAGTCAGATTTTTACCCTATAGTTTCTGAGAAAAACACAGAACTCGGTACAGAAAGGATTGCAAAATGCAGAAATGATGCCGCAAATAGAATGTCAAACAGATTGCTAACATTAACAGAGATGCCATTTAAAATGATATCAACACATCCTCCTCCTATGCTTTTCATGTCAGAGGAACCTACAACTGAAAATAAATCACAATACACTATAGAACCAAGGGTAGCAGTAAGAAAGCTGGAAAACCTTTTAGATGAAGTAGACCAGCCCAGAGAACAAGAAAATTGTGTGAAAAGCACTGAAAATTATGGATCTCCAATAGAATTTATTGATAATATAATGAAAAAATATACAGATAATACTATTGAGGATAATGCAATAAATGAAGAGAAAATTGAAGAAAAAAACAAATTTGAAAACGACTATGAAATCACTAGAGAAGCAAATACAAATAAAATGCAAGATGAAAAACCATATTTATTAAAAGAAAACATCAATGAACTAAATGAAGAAAACTTTGAAAATTCAAAAATAAAGCCAGGAGACTATGCTAAAAAATCAGAACAAGTAAAAAGTAAATTTTGTTTCAGGAAGAATAAAAAAAGCAAATCAGATAAGAAAAATACTGAAAAACAAAAACATAAAAGATGTGAAATAATGTAAATGTTTTAAAAGTACTGATTTTATATTCATCTCTACATTAAATCAAAATTAAATTCTGAAATTTAATAAAGTGTTTCAAAAGTTGTTTACTCAGAGTGATATAATAATTAACAAACATACATGACATATCAAATTAACTCTTTAATGAGGCAGATAAATATATACAAAAGGGAACTGAAGATGAAATGTGTTGCTTAGCTTTCACAGAAATTAGAAAAGGGGAGCTAACACATCCCATTACAAAATCACCATAGTAAGACCCTGTAAAAAATAAAAAAAAGAAATTTTACAATATCTAAAGTTTATTGATGAAATACAACATTTGGCACTTAAAACCATTTCTGAGCAATATTTTCAAAGTTTATCAGCTTAAAACAAAATATTACACATTTAAGGTCACATTATCAAGTTGTACTTGTAAAGGACAATTAAGCTAGAGCTCTTAGGCCATGCAACTACATTTCAAAGCAGCCCTTTTTTTAAAAGCTAAGACATTACATAATACATGCAAATCATATTAACTTGGCATAAAAAAAAAATTAATAATCTGAATAAGCATTTTAAAAAGAATTACTGCAAAGTAATCAATTCACTACAAGAAGAATGAAAAGACATAAACTCTTTTACATATTATATGTGATACCATAATGCTTGGTGCATAACGCACTAATGACTAAGCAAAGTTGCAACAGTTACCTTAATATTAAAATTCAAATGAAAAAAGTTTCAGATACTTATGAGAAGACTCAAACAAATTCCTTTTCAAAGAATTTTTTTAAGGAAATATTGGAAGCCTTAGGCAACTTGATAATTTCATGGACTAGCTTCTAATTAAAAGTTCATTGGAAATTATTTAGAATAATATTAGATAATATAATGATAAGAGAAAAAACACCTCATAATACAGGTGTATAATTCATAATAAGTACAATATGCTCATTTACCAAGAAATTTATAAAAAAAATTGGATGCATTCATATATGCTAAATTAATTACCTAAAAACTATTAAATTTACTTTACAAAGATTATTTTAAAAGATGGCATAAATGGTACTTTTAACTAACTTGAAAGAATTTTTTTAAATGATATATGAACCAAAATTTTAAATGAAATAAAATTTTCAACTCTCATGATTTTTTAAAACCTTTAACATGTAAGGCTTAGTTAATGGGCAATAAATCCCACAACAGGGATGGCTGACTTCTAAATATATTCAATATGAGCTTAATATCAATAGTTTTTTTAAAGACATTTTAAATACTTAACAACTTAAATCATAGATATTGAAAAAAAATTTGTTAATTTTGTCACATATCTGTAACCATCATAGCCTGGATTTTGGTAAAAAAAAGATGAAATGTAAAAAAAAAAAGAAAAAAAAAAAAAGTATGAACTGAATATATTTCTCGTATAAGCCCTGACATAAATGTTTAAAAATAAATAAATAAATTAAAAAAATGCTTTTTTTCACTGATATTGTAAATAAGTAATTGACTTATTGTAAATAAGTAAGAAACTTGGTTAATGCCAAGAGTTTTTTGGTATATGGATTTTATAAAATAACAAACTTATAGATATATTGATAAGCATTTATGTAAAATCTTTTGGAGGTATATAAAAAAAAGGTAAGGAGTAACAACATGTTGATAAATATCATAACAGATCTGCTAACAGTTTGTCCCCCTAGTTTTATCACTCACTAAAAGCATTAATCACATTACTTAAATTTCTTTTCAATAACAAAAAAAAAATTCACTGTTCAAGGAACAACATTAGACTGCTTTTATAAAATTTATACATTGACAATAACTAGTAATATATATGTGTTGAAATACTTGAAAACAATATCTGAAAATAATATTTTTTATGCCAACACACAAAACTATTACCACAAACAATATGGCTGTGGCTGTAGTTTAAATAAACATGACACACCTCAGCAAAAGGAAACATTTATAACAGACTGAAAGTAATTTAAAGCTAGCACACACAGTTTCACTCATTACATTAATGTGAATCATAAGGAATCAAAATATAACTGACATAATGAAGATTAGGGAGATATTGAAGATCATTTTCCAAAAACAAAACAAAACAATGTAATTACACATTCAAATGATAGAAACAAATCTGTAAGAATAATAGTAAACAAAAATATATATTATTCTGAATTGGTAAGCTATAGATATTTAAAAGCAAAGGCACAAATCTTTGAAGAATTAGAATATTTAAAATTTTTAATATACAGATTATATGTAACTGATATTCAATCTTCCTCTAGAGCAATTAATAAAATGTATGATGATAATTAAATAGAGGCAAATATATATATTTTTTCACATCTAGATGCAGGAAATTAAAATTTAAGGTATCAGGACTGTGCTATTTTTAAAATTTGTATGCTATATCAGTAAATTAGATCAGCGACTGACAAGCAACTGTAAAAATCAACCACTTTATTATTGAGCAATTACATTCTATTTGATCAATTTGTACTATGACATAGCATACCATAATCTGGAAAGTGGAAAACAATATTTGACATACTCTTCAAAATTATCTGACCTAAGATGTAACAGATAAATTCTTTACAGTAAATCTATAAAACTCCCAAGCAATAACAATGATAAAAGAAAAGAATGTAATAAAATTCAGATAAAAAACTTTACTAAAATATTGCCAAAAAAGGTGCTCTAACGTTTGCTACAAGATCTGCCATCCCATTTGAGGGACACACTGAAATGAATGTAATAAAAATGAAAAGGGAGAACCATAGAAGATAGTCAAATGTTAAAAGCTTCTGAATTATAAAACTTTTACATCAACTATAATTCAGAGATAACAGATCTTAAGGGACAGACTTTCCATGAAGTTAATTCTGATGTGGAATCCATAAATATAAGCTACTATTTCACGAACATGTTGTTCTCTCTTAGCCAAAGAGGGAAAATGTTCAGACCATGTCACATAGTTTTGGCTATACACTGACACATACGTAAAGATCATTTCTGGGAACAACTAATCTTAATAAGAATCAGAATAATAATCTTTAAGTTATTTTTTGTAAAGTCACACCTATGCACTCATCAGAAAGCGAAAAAATGAACTTGAAAGAAACTTAAGGACCAAAAGACATAAAGATTGAAAATAATACAGATAGTGAACTATTAGGTAATGGATATATGGGAATTTTAAAATGTCAGCCTTTATTGTAAAGTATAAAATTCTACTTACTTAAAAAAAAACTACAGGAAATGCCAATATTACAGCAGTACATCAGCTGACCTTCAGTCCTCTTATTCATCATTGGAGAAATTTCCTCTAAGAATTTTTTTTTTATTGCACATAAGTAATTGCATTTTTTTTTAATGAACACGTTTAAATAAAAAGCAACATACAGTTTTTAAAATCTGAAATTTTCAGTGGTTAATCTTTTACGACACTAAATTATTGAGTCTCTTGCTTAAAAATAAAAAATCTTTAAAAATTAAAAAAAAAAAACTTTTTGGAAACTTTCACACAGCATTTAAAAATCCACATTCAGATTCAGAAAACAGGATTAAAAACCATGCATTTGTTAGCGGGCTATTAGAAAAATTCCCCCTAGTATAACAAGGGACTAAAAATCTGCAAAGTCAACTGATGTTCCACCTTAAGAGATCAATCTTTAGATAAAATTTGTTGCTTTAAACAGAGGTTATCCTCCAATTATATAAAAATGATGACATCAAATTATTTGATGTGCAGTGAACTTCAGGTTAGTGCTCTTGATCTGTAAATGGAAGGCATATTCCATTATTCTTTGTATAAAACCTTTACCAACAGCGCTTATTCAGTTAAACAAGGCATGAAATTTCCAGTAACTATGTTTAGCTGAAGATGATAAAAATTTACTTTGACCAGCAAGTAAGCTATTTTTTTAGAACACGAAAATTCTCATTAACATTTTGTTGAGAGAAAAAGTTTTAACATTTTGGCTAACTGTCTCAAGTCACATCTTTCATATTTTTTTCTTCCAATGGCTGGGAGCTGAGCGATACTCTTTTTCCGGGAGAAGCCAGGAGTGTGTGACCACTTCACCGCATGCATTGTGTGCGTTACCCTGGGTGTACCACAGGGAGTGGGTCCATGCTACACTCGTACTGGTCCTGTAATTTTGGACCGAGTCAAGTGATGAGACCAGAACACTTGACCCCCGCACCTCCACAGGTAATGTTTGGGAACAAATAAACTTGCATCGGTCAAGAGATGAACCCGGTCGACGGGGTATACATATATATTATTAGTGAATGCCAGATATGTAAAGCAGGTAACATGAATGCAGAACATCTACTATCTTGCCCAGGACTCGACCCAGAGTCCTAAAAAAGTGGTGACTTTTCCAAATTAAATTGGGACGCTAGAAACACGATGAACTCTCTATGAACTTTTTACACTTTTATTTTCTTGTTCCCTGTCCCTTGCTTGTTTATGTTGCCTGTAATTTGTATGGATTGATTCCCAAATACAGTCATATGAAAAAAAAAAAAATCTTTCATATTAATCTCATCTAGTTTCAGAATATACACTCCCATTTTTCATTTTTGTAGCACATTTACATCAAAATGATGTTTTGTATGAAGGTTCAGTTAGAAAAAAAACAGACTGGGGATACAATAAGATGAACATGCAAGTCAACTATCTTGAAGCAACAAGTATGGAAACAGCAAAATGATGACAAATATTTATACAAACATATGTATAGATATTTATCATAGACATCCACTTATGAAAACACATATCCACAAGCATGCCTGTAAATGCACATGCATTTTCACACAACACACATATATACACACATTTTATGGAGAAAATATAGCATGCTTAGCATGTCACATTTTAATTCATACCATATACTATTCTTCTTGCTTTTTCTGAAACTCTACATGCAGAGTGATGTAACTGAGCTTATATCTGATTTGAAATTTACAACACTGCTTAACATATTCACTAAAACAAATCACACCATACTGCTTAAATGCATATGTATATATATACATATTAATTCAGCAATAATTTGAATGTGTTATACGACACTTAGATGTGAGATCCAGCACATGCCAATATAGTGCAAGGGAGATAGAAAATGCACTTCTGTTAGTATCTTTGATACACAAATGTTAGTACTGGCCCCAAGCATTATAGTATCAGTTATAATACAAAGGCACAATTTCTTCATAAAAAAAAAATGAATGTAAACATAAAAGATGCTAAAATTAAAGCATGGGCAAAAATACATTAAGAAATATTAGTTATTACATTGAGTATAAATAACAACCAAAAGCAGCATTTTGATTGCCAATAGATATAAGAACTAAAATTTTTTTAATTTTTTTCTAGCTATATAGACAAATTAAAGTTTTTCAAAGCCTATTTGAAAAACCAATTAAGAGTGCAAGCTAGAATAATGATACAACTTAAAGCTTCCTTCACAAAATTTGAGTCCCTACCTACATAAATTTTGATAAACTTGTCCTATACTTAGCTACGAAACGAAGTCTAAAAAATCATGCATACCTTTCATCAAGAGTTACTCTTTAACAAGGCGCTCATGATTTTGACCAAAACTTACTACTGCCTTTGATTCTGAAAGCACAAAAATATAATTTCAACCAGCGCCAAAGTTGGCTTTTACATACACCAGAATAGTTTACCGCAATAGCGAATTGGGAATCCAAACTTATTAAAAAAGGGTATAAAAATATGAATATGCCTTTCAAAATTAATACACTCTGCAATGAGAAAATAGCTGAAAGTTTACTTAAGATACACATAAACTAGATGTGACGTAAAAAAATGTATTCATTGAATAACTATATACAATATTCAATTTGAACAACTATAATAAAAAAAGCAAGAGATATATAAGCAAAAGAAATTTTTTTAATTTAAGTCACATACTATAAATCAAGTAATGAACTCTTTATGTACCCTTTCACATTTGGTTTCTTTTTTAATGAAGGTTTGTCCTGTTGTAAAACTTCTCTCATCTCTTCGGACTCTCCGTCTTGTGCTTGAGCTTTTAAATTCTTTTTAATGGAGGTAATCTAAAAGAAATATAACAAAATCATAAATAAAACTATTCTAATATAGCAAAAAATAAAAATACTTTTAAAAACTTCTCTGTAAAAAGAAAATACATTACATTATCTACAATATTCAGACTTTTCTGTTTGTATACATGGTTAACTGAAACACATTTACTCCTCATTTTTATTTTTGGCATACATTTAGATTTATAACTCAAATTTAATGATTAAAAGAAAAAGTAAAATTTTCAAAAAGTTAAATAAAATGTATATAACTTTAAAGCATATTATAATTTTAGAGCACTTATTAAATAAATAAAAAATGTCTTGTATACACTTTGTGATAAAATTTCTCATACACAATGTGTTACACTTTCAGAGAAAGAATTTCCAAAAAATTGACCGCTTTCATTGCAATTTAGGACCAAGTTAATACTAAGCAAATAATGGTACCTTTACATATTATTCCTAGTAACTTGAAATAGAACTTCACTGATATATACATAGTCTTTGTTAGGATAAGCTGCAATACACAGATTTAGCAAGTTTGCAAGGTTTTTTTTTCCACCACAGACCCTGATTATGATAAGTTAAGCAAAAAACAATAATACATTACCAAAGAACACACGTGATAGGCCCAAAACAATTTTTTTCCTTATATTGCAGTTACGGATATGTTTGGCAATGTGGGACACTTGTTAATGAAGACATTCACACTTTAATCATAAGAATCGTTAGTTGCTTTCAATTGGGGCATATATTACTATAAACTGAAAGTCAATGTCATTTGTTTTCAGATCTTTTTTTCTTAAAAGAAAAGGGGAATGAAAGAAGGGTTCATAATAATCATGCAAAGTCCCTTCAAGGACTAGTAGAATTTGCTACCTACAAAAATACTGCAGAAATTCCTACCTAAACATCACACCACCATATAGACTGTAGAAGACAAATTTAATTTGGTAAGTTGTATAAGCTGTTGTTTATCTTTCTGAAATCAGGGTCTTGACACAACAGTATAATAAACAAATGTGGGGAAAGGATAACATGAATAATCAATAAGGTTAATTAGGTCTTAAATTTGTTAAAATTCCTAGAAATTATATAAATTAAATAGCCAGTCAAAGCATTTAAAAGTATGAGTTAAAGAGATTTACAATTTTAAATTCTTTTGACAGTTCAGTAATTGACAACTTAGATCAAGTATTTCATTTGTAATTTGAAATGAAAGTTTTATTTTCCATCATTAAACAACTTTTTATTCTTTATCTCATTCATAAATTCATCATATCTTATTTTGGTGAAGTTTGCATGCTTCAATATAGTTTATGTAATCCTTGGGCTGTTTCTTTTTATCTTTTGTACTTTAGATGCAACAATTCTTATACAAAACACAAAGCAATTCAAAATTTTCAATAAAATTGCTTTGATGCTAAACATATCTTTATTCATAATTACACATGAACTAGTTAAAGATAATCAGCGAATTAAAACTAGTGAACTGATAATTTTCTTTCTACTTAATTATACCACTGTTTTTTCAAAAATCAGTTATTAAAATTGAATATGTTGTGAAAAATAATTGTTTATGCACAGGAATTTTTATGGAAATACTGTTATTGAAAAAAATAATTATTCTTAAAAAAAAGTATTGAAATTTATGAACATTGAGTTGCACACTAATTTAAAAATTTTTACTTCAGTAAATATCAACCATGAAATTTATAAAACACTTTACTGTATTATTAAAAATTATAAGACAGAAAAGAAACTTAAAAAAAGAACAAAATTTTGATAATACTGTAACATGAGTGGAACTTTTTTTTCCTTTTAAATCTTAAAATATTAATGACAATTGTTTTGGATCTATCTGTTAAGAGTAATAAACCAAAGAGATCCCAGTATCACTTCTAATGAGGAACAAAAACATAATATTCAAAATACTTTGCATATTTGCTCATGAAATTTAAAAAAAAAAGTATACACATTAAGTTTGAAAATTTATGATTCAAGCACACAGTTCAAAAGATTAGAGTTATTTCGAATAATCTAATTACTGTAAGTGAAAGAACAGTTTATTCATAACTATGGACAAATTTTACAACAAATTAGGCATCCTTCTATATAAATTCAGTCTGCAAAATTTTGTCTTTATGAATCATGAGCTACAAAAAGCATTCAAAATGAAGACACAAACTTTTGTAAGCAATGTTTGGCATAAAATGAACCACCCGACATAACGGTGTCTAGAAGTTTAAAATATTTCTTGTAACTACAATTTGAAACTCTATAACCTGCTTTTCAGTTCATTATAACATTGAATATTCTTTCATAGAAGTAGAACACATCAGTTATTTACTTAAAAAAAAAAAGTAAACACATCAGTTATTTAGGAAAAAAAAAAAAAAAAAACACTTTTAAATGCTCTGTTATGCTACATCAAAATATTTAAATGTTAATCCTGCATACATCAAGAATCATTATGATTCTGAAGTACAAGTGTACCCGTTTTCCGAAATAATGATAAAATACAAACTTTAATGATATATTTAGATAGTTAAAGTATGATTAGATAGTTCTTGACCTTTCTTCGCTTGGATTGAGATGGTTCAGAATTTGTGACAATCTGAAACGAAATTTTGAAAATTTTTATTACTGTCACATTTTAAGGAAAGAATGTGAGTTACTTTTTTCCACAGTAAATGATTGATGATTCAGTAAGAGTTAAATTGCAATAAGAATTTTAAAAAAATCTCTGTAACTGTGCTCTAAAGCTGCAGGAATCCAGAAAGAAATTCCCTGACAACTCATAATTTTGAGGAAAAATGAAGTTTTGCCTGTACAGTACCTATAAGCTTTTTTGCAACAATTCTACATTTTCTCAGGGTGTATAAACACCACTATAAAAACTAATAATGGGTCACAGTGCTTGAAAGTTACCAACAAATCAGGTACCCTATTTAGTTTTTCTTGAAGTCTGCTGTTCAACAATTAATTTAGGGGGTGCCATACACAATTGAATTTTATCATGGGATGCTAGATAAACAATATGCTGACAACTGCATGTGTAATAAACCGAAGATTCCAGGTATCATTGCACTAACATGCTATCTAAATGATATTGGAAACTTATGAAACATACTGAAAGAATATTCAAGATTATTTAAGCTACATAAATATCATACTCAAAGAATCTATCTGCAAATATGCAAGAGATTACTGGTCACTAGTCTTTACCAATATTATTCATCCTATCTTGATTTTTGTAAAATGGCCAAACATTTTCAATTATTTTAATGCTGCATTATTAAAAGCAAACTGCAACGATATCTCTTTGCCACTCTTTATTCTATATTGCCCACCTCTTCACTAATAGTCTCTGGTTGTACTAAGTATTCTTGAGCTGTACAGCATAAGCAATGCACAGATGGATGACTTGTAAGTTAACACTGAAGTTAGATGGCTGTGTTTTAGAATACAAACAATTAGGACAACACTTTAAGCTAGACTGCAGAGTTTCAAGTATAGCGAGTGTGGAGCAGTGCAATACTATTACAATGCTTCAGCAAAGTAGAGCTATGTTCAGAACTAACTGTACAAAAAAGAGTATCTATACATTATTCAGAATCATAAAGTCCTTTAGGTCAAATAAGGTCTTCTACACCAGTGACAATAAATAGGATAATACACTAATGACTCAGTTAGCAAACTGTTAATTTCAACAGTATGAGATAAGTTGCTTTATGTTAGTTAGAACATATTTTCAATTGGTTTAATAGATTAGTTAGCTTAGTATATTATTAAACAATCACTGAATCAATTTTTTCCTACTTGCAAAGAAATGTGACAGTAATACTTAAATAAGGAGGGAAGAGCAGTTATGGTACTGCAGATATTTACTTGAAATTGATGTTAAAAATGCTGAAAGCAGACAGCAGGCTGACCTGAGATCAAAAGTAGCTTTACTATGTATTCATTTTTGTTCATAACATTCTTTAAAGTATGCAAGAGTCTTTATACTTTTACCAACAAAATGTAAATTTTAACATCCCATTTTCATTACTATTAAAGTCAGCAAAATAAATAATTTTCAAAATATACTTAAAAAATCGATAGCTCAGGTATGACTTTGCTAAATATTTTAAGCATGAAATTTTCACGATCTAGTATAATTAAATAGACTAATCACTGTTAGCAAAACTTCATAAAATGAAAACAGAAAATTGAAATTCTAAATAATCATATATACTTAAATGTGCTTATTCTAATGGATAGCACAATTAATGTCAAAACAGAGATATATACAGTAAATATATAATAAAACATAATAGGTATAAATTCTTAATTAAGATAAAAGCATGTCTCTCAATTAATTTTGAACAGATTATTATATCTGACTTGATTTAGATTTTATTTTATTTATACCATCAGGAAGGAAATAAAATAGGAATAAGGAATATCAAGAGATTGATCTAGTAAAGTAGAGAATTAAATGAAGTTATATAAAATAGTAAGACATACTAAAATGCAACTGTTATAAAAAACTTTTTTATACCTAACTGTTACCTAACAGAGTTAAGTAACATAAACAAAATCTGTAAATATTATCCTTAATGATTCAACTTAAAAGCTGAATCAAAAATGAAAATTCACTGAGAGTGAAATATTTCTATAAGAATTTATTTGTAGCAATTTAAAATTTTTTTTTTTTTAACTTTACTTATTTAGAACTTACCTCAGTTTCAATTTGCTGCTTTAACTTCAAGTGGTTATCCTTCATAGAATTAGCTTTAATAATTTGATTTTCAATGTTACTTAAAACAGTTTCACAGCTATCGGTCCTAAAAGTAGTAAAGGAACAAAATTAAATATTTTAGTAAAACATTTAGCAAAACCTGGAGGAATTGGTCAAATATTCAGATGATGAAAATTGGGCACAGTATATATTTGTGAAAATTTTAAAATGTTAAAAATTGTGTGCTGTGATATTAATAAAATATTTGTCATAAAGTAGTCATTGGCATTCACTGTTTAATAAAATGAAATGGAAAACTGAATTTTTTAATTAACATATTATAAAAAACCACGAATTATCAACTCTAACTTTACGCCCAAACCACTCAGCTAAAGATAATTCCCAATATTAAACAGTAGTATATTTTTTATTATAAGAAGAAAAATCCTGCACAAGGTGATGTAGTTGGAAAAAAATATTTATTCCACTAGTATAATTTTAAATTAATAACTGAAATTAGAAACCCTTAAATTACTGATTCAAGTTTTAAAGAAGATGGAAGTTTACCCACCTTGTTGCCTACAACCATAATATAAATAGATGTAGTTTCCTGTTTTGCATCAACAGGATTTCTACTCATTTTTCAAGAGGAAAAAAAAAAAAATGCATATTATTCCTAGAAGACCACATTTCATTATAAAATGGAGTTCAATTATTAATATCTACCTAAAAGTACTAGAGGCTTATAATTTTTTCTTAAAATGAGTGCTTTATTTTAAATTAGAGCTCAGAAAAGTCAATAGTTTAAACTTAAAATTGCAATTTTACCTAAGCGATTAGATTCCAAATTAATTTTTTTGCATTTTCATGCATGCAGTATCAATATATAAAGACATTAAGCTAAAGAGAATGTAGTGAATCTAGATTCAGCAAGCCAAAGACCATTCTACTATTCTATCATTATTAGTAACAAGCTGAAAACCCACACTTCGCTACGGAGTACATTCAAATTTAATACAACGTTCAATGTATGCGATTAATGCCAAAAAAATAAATAAATATACATATTTATAATAAATATATATATTTATAATAAATATAATGATCAATGTATGCAACTGATGTAAAAAAAAAAAAAAAAAAAAAAATATTTATAAAAGAATTGTAAGGGATATTTTTATAGACAAAATAATGTAGAAGAAAATATTCAAATTAAATCTAATAGAACATACTAAAGAATATAGTACAGTTTGAGGAACATATCTTTTACTGTATTTTAATATTTTTTGGATAATGTCCAATCATCTGCCGCATTAACAAGAAAAAAAAATTTTTTTTTGTCTATTTTGTTGTTATGCACATGACGATAAAATAATTTAAAGTACCAGAAAAAGAAATCACGTGATCAGCATTTAATAAATTAAATTCTAAAAATGAATCTTTAAAAATTCACCAAAAATCAGAAAATGGAGGTAAAGATTTCATTTTAAAGGAACTTTTATGATCTTTCTTGTGATATAAATTTTATAACCCCCAAATTATTATTTTAAATGCAAACTTAAAAAAAGTTACTAAAACAGCTTAAAAATTTAATTTAAAAAAATCTAAGAATTTTTCAAAAATCTTTCTTAGTGCACTCCTACACTATTAAAAGAACCACCATGAAAAGTTTCAGCCCTTTAGGCCCAGCGGTTTGTTCTGTGCATTATATGTCAGTCAGTCAGTTACGGAACTGTTTTATATATATATGTTGGAACTGAACTCCGAAATCGGACAATGTCCGAAAAAAATGCTCACATCGCGAATGGATCACTGACAAATGCGCCAAGTCCAAAAAGTGACATTATTTCAGACTTTCTGCACTTGAATTTGCTCACATCGAGAATGGATCACTGACAAATGTGCCAAGTCCGAAATCTTACATTATTTCGGTGTTTGTGCACTTAAATTTGATCAATTTGCGATTAGGCAAATCAGTAGTGAGCCAAGTCCGATTTCACACTTGGAAGATGGATGAAACACTGTAATATGCCTCGAAAAGTGATCAAGCTGTACTTTTCTCCCTGTGAACAGTGTCACTTGAGAAAAAAGGATAAAAACAAGGGAGTCGTTGTTAAACCAATACTAACTAACGCATTCCAAAAACAAGGACAGGTTGACCTCATTGACATGCAGTCAGAGTCTGATCGCCATTATAAATTCCTTTTGAACTATCAAGATCATCTTACCAAATTCCCTTTTTTATGTCCACTGAAAATGAAAACAGCTAAAGAAGTTTCTTATAATTTAATAGACAGTTTTTGTATCATAGGAGCTCCCTGTATTTTGCAGTCCTATAATGGACGCGAGTTCTCTAAAATCATAAAAGAGCTTGCATATATGTTTGAAGCAAAAATTGTTCATAGAACACCCAGATAATCTCAAAGTCAAGGCTCTGTTGGACGTGCAAACCAAGATGTTCGTGATATGTTGGTAATGTGGATGGCAGAAAATCAGACGAGTCAGTGGGCAGATGGCTTACGAATCGTTCAAATGAAAAAAATTGCACCTACCATCGTGGAATCACCAGAAGCCAATACGAAGCTCTGTTTGGAGTTCAACTTACTAACGGACTTCCCCGGGAATTCTTTTTCAACGGACCTTGAGACTGAAGAACAACTTGAAGAGGTTTTGGCCAACATTCCTGAACGTAAACATGAAACTGATTCATAAGATTCTGAAAACTCTGATGTGTCCATCTCACAAAAAAGGAAGAAGTTAAATGAAGAGAAACTAGATGATTGTGCCAAAAAAGGAAAAAGCAAACGGACTAAATGCTAAGAGGCAGTGATGCTAAATTTCTTCCCATGAGCATCGGTCAGAACATTGTGTTACGGATTCCAGAATTTGACAAAGGAAGAGCTGCACCCAGAAATATGATAGCTGTGATAATGCGAGTGAACGATGATTTGCTATACAAACTCGGTACAAAATCTGGAATATTGAAGAAGTTATCAAGAAATGAATCCAACTGACTGAAAATAATTTCATATGTGAAAAAGACGTCCCAAGCTTCGTACACTCACTTCGAATCACAGTTACCCTGGAATCGGGAAACTCTCAAGGTTTCATCCACTGTAATTGTAGAAAGCAGTGTGACAGCAAAAGATGCAAGTGCCTATCAACTGGCATCAAAAGCAACTATAAACTGACATCATATGTAAGAGCCATTACAATTCTGCCTGCAAGAATAAGTAACAGTCCATTTTTCATAATTTTTTTCCATCACTTATTATTTTACTATGTTTTAATTTTTTTTTTTCACTGTGGACATACTTTTTTAACTGTGAGTTTTTAAAATAGTCAATAAAGATTGTTAAAATGATCTTTTAACTCATTTAATTCATTATATTTAGTCAAATAATTAGAGTTAAAAATGATTGTTTTCTGACCTGGATCATTCTTTAACCGCCCATTCGCAAAGTGAGCAATTTAGAATGCTCAAAGTGCGAAATGAAATTAAGTTTTGTACTCTGCTCACTTCTGATTTGCCCATACACGAAATGATCATTTGTAAATGACTCAAGTCCGAAATAATGTAACATTTCGGACTTGGCGCATTTGTGCGTGATCCATTCGCGTTGTGAGCATTTTTTTCGGACATTGTCCAATTTCGGAGTTGGGTTCCAACATATAGATGATGACTAAAGACAACAATTTTTTTAAAAAGATTTTTTTTCTTCCCCTGCAATGAAATGGGAAATTACAGCATGGTATCTGAATTCACTTTAATCCTACCACAAGCTGAAGATTCAGGTAGACATTTAATTTAAGGCAGAAATGGATAATTTTAATAAAATATCAGAGAAAGCTATGTTATACATAATAACATCATTCCTACAGCACAGTCAAAATTTCTGTAGTTTTACTTATCTCCCATTCAAGTTGATGCAGTGATGCTTGGAATTGGGCTACAGTGCTCACCATTTGGATAAACATTACGAACAAGATAATAAAAAAACTAGTTTCAATTTTGATTTCCATGCTCAATTAATAGTTAAATAAGATCCTTAAGTAAAATTTAGTACATATGAAGAACTTTTTCTCTTATCCAGAATGAATTGCAGACATTTCATCACAAACTGACTGAAAAAAATTCTGGAATTTCTAGAAATTCAAGAACTCTCTAGAATCCTACAAAACAGAAAAGAACTATTCAAGGATTTCCAGGAAACATTGAAAAACCTTCAGCAACAAACATTATTTTTTATTCTATCAATGCCTATAAACTTTACAAAGGTGTTAAAAATATTCTTTTGCATATTCTACAAAGACTTTCACCAGTAAAAGTAATTTTGAATATGAGAGATTTCATTTAACAAGCCAAGTTTTCTTTATCAATATATAAAAAGCATATACAACAAAAAATCTGGAAAAACAATAAAAAAACCTCATTTTAAATTAGAAGATATAGTTAATAACTAAGTAAACAAATATACAGATACATACCAATCTTGAAGAACCTGAATAACAATATCAACATCAGTGGGTTTAATATCCCTGCCAACAGTATAATCAACTTCCAACCTATTATTTTTCTGGTCTAATTTACCGCGCACAATATCAGCATATATCACATCAATTATCAAATCTTCCAGTTCTCTTAGATTTTTCATATCAAGTTCTTTTAAAAGCTTTGAATATGGAATACACTAGTAGAGAGGATAAAGAAAAAATATAAATATATTATGCAAATTTAGCACATAACAATTTATAAGTAATTGAACAAATTTTGAATACATTTAATCCACTAAGCAAATGATTACAGAGTAAAGTGTGTCATATTCTTTTTCAGCAACAATATCTTATTACCTTCATACTCCAGCAACTTATCAACAGCATTTTGAAGCTCATAATGTCATAAAGCCTATATTCCTTTTATGAATGAATATCCAATTCTAGACTTGGTTAAGTATCGAAATAAAAAATATTCTGAAGATAATGTATATACTGATGATAGTTTTCATTGTAGCATCATAATAGAATAGGGACTTCTATAATTGTGTTTAATACATCTACAAGGTATAGGTTCAATTAATAGAAGAAACACTGGTACAGATGTGTTAGATGCACCTCGTTGCCAAGTTGGCAATTTTTTGAAGTTTAGCGATTTCGTGAAGTTTGGCGATTTTGTGTTTGGTATGGCAGCCATGCGATTTTGGCGAGATTTTATTGCAACCCAGTTTGAACGGCTAGTTGTGTGTGTTTGTTTACGTGATATAATATGACGGCAATGTTGTTGTGAAACATTAATGACTTATTTTGGATAGTACTAGATGTAGATTTTACTTTGGTGTTGCCAATTTGTGTTTTTGTTGCTTTTAGGATTTTGTTGTTGCCAGATTTGGGTGTGTCTTGTGTTTTGCGTCATTGAATGGTTTTTTTTTACGTTCTTTAGTAAAAAACGTAAATTTACTAAAGAACCATTTAGTAATATGTTGTGGCAACGGTTTTTGAATTTTTGATCTATGTTTGAATTCGGCTTTTAAGTTTCAGCTAGGATGCAGCTTGGATACAATAATCTGGTTGTATATTTCAATTTATTTTTGTTCATTTATTTATTATCTGTGCAGTTTTTAGTGTAATTTAGAAATATCAGGGGATTTTAGTGTCTAAAATAGAGGCGATATAATGGAAATAGATCGTTTGAATTTGTGCTGTAATATATGTTTAATGAAGAAACATATTTAACCAAGGTGTTTTTTATGCTTATTTAAATTTGTTATTATTAGTTGGACTGACTAGTTGTATTATACTGACTTTTTTAGTGGGGGGTGGGGTGGCAGCCCCCCCCCCCCAACCTAACAAATTTCTCATTAATTTTAAGGTTTTAGTTTCTGTATTTATGCAGCCATTTTTAGATATATATTTTTAATACAGCCATTTTTAGATATTTTTGCGTATGTTTTAAAGTAGTGGTTGAGCATTTCTGTTAAGGTTTTGAAGTTTAATACAGCCGTTTTTAGATATATTCGTGTATGTTTTAAAGTAGCTGTTGTGGATTTGTGTCATGTTTTTGGAAGTTTATTATTGCCATTGGTAAGTTTGTTTTGAATTTATTTTTATTTTTGGGTTGTTATTGATATTTTGTGTATATCTGTTATTTTAAGCGTAAAATGTCCGCGTAGACCTGTTTTGTGACAAAAAATCTTTGGCGACTATTTGGCGCCAACTTGTTGCCAAGGGAGGTGCGTCTGGCACATCTGTTCCGAAACACTAATGATAATACTTCATGGATAAAACTTTAAATGCAATCCTAACATTTTAGATTCATGAAAGCTGAAAAACTAATGCAAATATGCAACAATTCAGGCATGAGATGCAAACAGAAGACAATCTTTATTAAATCAAAAATTCTTAATAGAGATGTTATCTACTGCTAAATTAAAAACTAAAACTGTAGGATATATACAATAACTAACATTCTAATTTAAGCATTAAAAGATATTTTGAATTGATAACTGTAACAATTAAATTAAATTAAAAAATGTTAATAAAAATCAACAGGTTGTAGTATTAATATTTTTGCAAAATAAAGAGGAAAAAGAAAAAAAAATATGAATTTAATATATGTATAATAATTTGCATAACACCATACCACAATTTGAATAGTATAATACATGAAGTTTCAACACATACAGTTCAAATGCAATATTACAGCCTTTAGTAATATTGTAGATGTCCTATCTACAATTAAGTTCTGGCTGACATAATACAGGTAATCTGCGATAATTCAAGTAATGGTACAAATAATTCTGAAATGCAGCTCTTTAAAACTTGAGCCCAGGAAAGTTGCATCTCATTATCTTGTGGAAGAATAAAGTACAAATAACTTATAACATCAGCTTTGGTGACCACATGATGGTCTAATTCCATAGTATCTATGGCTCTTGAATACATGAAACTTGGTTAATACAACTTTAAATTGAGGCATACATGGGTGCAACTCAAGAATATAGAGAGGATATAAATATGAAAAAAATTTCCAAAATGTTAACTTTCACTCATATAACATATCATTTATACAAAAAAATTAAATTATAACAGTTAAACTATGTAAGAGATTCATTTGGGATAAAGGCCATGATCTGCATTTATTTTTCACTAGATGGTACCCGTCAAAACTTGACGGTTATTAAGTAAACATTCCAATAAAAAAAGGGTTCATAACCTTATTAAAATATTAGAAATTCATATGAAAGCCACGTGTGCTGGTAATTTAGAAATATTCAATAAAACACTTCAAAAAAATGTAAGAATATTTTGCGGTTATATTAGGTATTCGCTTTGAAAAGCACGCTACCGTACAGACACTTTTGAACATATCACTATCCATGCGCCGAGTTTGCAACTTTCCGAAAATACAAAATTTGATATTATTGTAATATCTGGTTAAAATAATCCCTATATATAAAACGCGTAGGTATGCGGCACAAAAATCTACGATATTTCTACACTTCGAATGGCAACGGCTGCAACTACCGGATGTAAACAGCGGCTGTCCGCAATTTAAAACCGCGTGTGTGTAGTGGCCGCATAAGTTACAACCGCTGATCTTTTGACAATACATGTTTAGACCTATCAAATCCAGTGTTTAACCATGGACAGTTGTATGTAGGTTTATCTAGAATCCATTCTTTTGATTCTGTCGCTTTAGTATCTCCTACTTTTGAAATACTCAAATCTGTATATCAAGAAGTTTTATGAATATCATAGTTGAAATCCACACTATATTTTAAGTACTTGCTGAATTTTTGCTCCATTTTATAAGTGAGGAAATTTTCCCAAGAATTTATTATTTAATATGATTAAGTGTAGATATCTGAATTGTGAACAGTAATACATACAGAGAGTGATGTAATCAACACTGTATTTAAAATTTCCCCCCAACAATTTCTTATTTCTTGTAATGGTAAAGTGTAGATATCTTAATTTTGAAAAATTGCTGAATTTTTGCTCCATTTTATAAATGAAGAAATTTTTCCAGCAATTTATTATTTAATATGATTAAGTGTAGATATCTGAATTGTTAACAGTAATTCATACAGAGAGTGATGTAATCAACACTATATTTAAAATTTTCCCCCTGCAATTTCTTATTTGTTGTAATGATAAAGTATAGATATCTTAATTTTGAAAAATAGTACATACAAAGAGGGATGTAATTTTTAAAATCATTGATGTGGGCTTTCTCAGTCTTATCTTTAACTCTGTTCTAAGGTAATGGAAATTCACATTTTTTGATCACGATGTTTTAGAATCAGCTTAATAGAGAATACCCCTTAACAACATATATTTATGATGACAGGTAATTGTAACATTCCTTACATATGTCACTTTCAGTTGCGTTGTTTTGCAAAAGGAAATTTAAAACTAAAAGTGACCATGCTGGTCACGCAGTGGCTAGTATGGTTAAAATATAAATATATATATATAAAAAAAAAAAAAAAGATGAATGAATGACTAACTTCATGTTTACATTTTCATGTCCCGAATATATAAAATGAATACTTGTTATTAATTTAATTGAAACGCTATGAAAACGTGAAAGGTATCGGAAAATTACAGACTTTTAAAAATTTAAGAAAATTTTGCCGTTATGTTAGGTATTCGCTCTGAAAAGCATACTACTATACAGTACATACCGTAGATAGTACATGTAAAAACGTGATGAATGAATGACTAACTTCATGTTTACATTTTCAAGTCCCGAATATATAAAATGAATACTTGTTATTAATTTAATTGAAACGCTATGAAAACGTGAAAGGTATTGGAAAATTTACAGACTTTTAAAAATTTAAGAAAATTTTGCCGTTATGTTAGGTATTCGCTCTGAAAAGCATACTACTATACAGTACATACCGTAGACAGTACCTGTCAAAACTTGATGGTAAGTAATTGAACAGTTCCAATAAAAAAAAGATTCATAACCTTGTTAAAATATAAGAAATTTTTACAGAATATTAGAAAATAATATTCTGTAAAAATGTAAACATGAATTAATGTAAACATGAAGTTAGTCATTCATTCATCTTATAAAAAAAAAAGATGAATGAATGACTAACTTCATGTTTACATTTTCATGTCCCGAATATATAAAATGAATACTTGTTATTAATTTAATTGAAACGCTATGAAAACGTGAAAGGTATCGGAAAATTACAGACTTTTAAAAATTTAAGAAAATTTTGCCGTTATGTTAGGTATTTGCTCTGAAAAGCACACTACTATACAGTACATACCGTAGATAGTACATGTAAAAATGTGAATATTAGAAAATAATATACTGTTTTGCAACCTGATGTGTTGCAATTTAGAACATTGAAATTTACTTGAATGTTTGCTGTCTGATTTGTTAATTTTAAATTGTTTTCTAATTTGAAGGTGAAATTTTTTAATACTTTTTTTTATTAGATCTGAAAAATAAAGTAATATAATTCGAGAAAGTGGCACAAAACAAAATAATAAAATGTCCCCTTATAATCACCTGAAATATTGTTTTAAGGTGACTGCCTACATTTGGAGCCAATTTTTTTAAAAAATCATTTTTTAAAGATTTTTTTTGTTTTTTATGGTAAAATAGCACTTGAAAATTAAAAAATAAACAAAAACTTGCCAGTAAATACCATACTTTTTTATAAATTGGTCAATTTGAAGTAATTTTCAATGAAAATTAGCTAAAATGCGACACATCTGACAGTTATCTTAAATGACCCACAATCTAAGAGAAATTTTAAAATGCAAAAATGTTGCAATATGAAAATTTCCCCCAATTCATCATTCCTCTCCTTATAAAAACAGCCCCAAACACAGTGGCGTATGCAGGGGAGGGGTTGATGGGGGTTAAACCCCCCCCCCATTTTTTCTGATTACATATATTACTTAAATAGGTTCAAGCTCTGCACTGATTGCTGAAAACTACTTTTTCATAGTAACCCCCCCCCCCCCCCCCACTTTTGAAAATTTCGGCGTATGCTGCTGCCCAAACAAAAACTATTTAACTATTTATTATTATGCATCAATTATTGAGCGTCATTTCATTAACAACAGCATCTAAAACATTTCCCGAAAATTTTATCAAATTATATGTATTATTGTGTGAAATATCATGATAACGGTAAAGATTTGTGCTAAAAACATAATTCTGAGAAAAACTCAGTTCAAGTTGTTTGCCACTTCAATTTTGTAGCAGACATTTTTTAAAATAGCTATAACTCTGCTTCTAATTGATGTAGAATGAAAATCAAAACGGTTTTGAAAAGAGAAAAGATTGAATTGCACGATTCCTGGAAAAAATAAAATTGACCAAAATAGTCAAAAAATGAAATTTTCAACGTAGGCAGTCACCTTAAAAGATACACTATCATCGCAATAGAATGCTTTACTAAAAATTATTACAGTGAGGTTTTTTTAAAAAAATATTGAAGTTTATAATTAAAAAACGTTCTTGGAAAAAAAAACCATGCTTGCAGCTGATTTTAAAATCCGACTTGTACAGTCTAACTAATGCAGCCAGATATTTAGAAACAATACTGCTAATTCAATCCATTTCAATGTAATATAAATATTTTATATAATCATGTATTATGCTATATATATGTATAAATAGGCTATGTATAAATATATTAAACAAAAATAAAATATATAAATAAAATCAGATTAAAATATCATGCAAATTATTCACGTGCAAATAATTTTTGCATGTGTATTTCAATTTAATGTACATATATTATATCTTATGCTATATATATGTATAAATAGGCTAAGTATAAATATATTAAGCAAAAATACAATATATAAAGAAAATCAGATTAAAATATCATGCAAATTATTCACGTGCAAAAATTTTTTGCATGTGTATTTCAATTTAATGTACATATATTATATCTTATGCTATATATATGTATAAATAGGCTATGTATAAATATATTAAGCAAAAATAAAATATATAAAGAAAATCAGATTAAAATATCATGCAAATTATTCACGTGCAAAAAATTTTTGCACGTGTATTTCAATTTAATATACATATATTATATCTTATGCTATATATATGTATAAATAGGCTATGTATAATTATATTAAGCAAAAATACAATATATAAAGAAAATCAGATTAAAATATCATGCAAATTATTCACGTGCAAAAAATTTTTGCATGTGTATTTCAATTTAATGTACATATATTATATATTATGCTATATATATATGTATAAATAGGCTATGTATAAATATATTAAGCAAAAATAAAATATATAAAGAAAATCAGATTAAAATATCATGCAAATTATTCACATGCAAAAAATTTTTGCATGTGTATTTCAATTTAATGTACATATATTATATCTTATGCTATATATATGTATAAATAGGCTATGTATAAATATATTAAGCAAAAATAAAATATATAAAGAAAATCAGATTAAAATATCATGCAAATTATTCACGTGCAAAAAATTTTTGCATGTGTATTTCAATTTAATGTACATATATTATATCTTATGCTATATATATGTATAAATAGGCTATGTATAAATATATTAAGAAAAAATAAAATATATAAAGAAAATCAGATTAAAATATCATACAAATTATTCACGTGCAAAAAATTTTTGCATGTGTATTTCAATTTAATGTACATATATTATATATTGTTAAATATATATATATGTATAAATATATAAATATATGTATAAATATATATTAAGCAAAAATAATATATATAAACTAAAGAAATTCTGATTAAAAATCATACAAAGTTATTGAATCGTTACTAAACACGTATTAGATGTGGAATATATAGAATTCCATGTGTTGTAAATGCAAAAAATCTGTATACTGAAGATTTGGCCTTTTGAACCGGCTAGCTTTTGTGACGTACAGTTTGGAACATATCACTGCGCATGCGTCAAGTTTGCAACTAAATTCGTCATTATTGTAATATTAAATTGTAATACTGTATTGTAATATATATTATGTATTAAAAAATATATAGTATATATTAAAATATATATATTATATATGGTTAAAATAATGAAAACCTGTTTTACTGTGAAAAAAATTCTGATTCAATTTTTCTTAAATTAACGAATCACGGTGAATGAATGACTCACTTGTGTTTACATTTTCAAGTTCTGAGAAACACTATGATAACGCGAAAGGTGGCGGAAAAGAGATAATTCTCTAATGAAGAGATAATTTTGAAATAAAATTGATCGAAATAAAGTTGATTTGTGTCGATATTACGCTGTTTTAATTACAATTATTTGGGTTTAGTTGGCAAATAATCTTTTTGAACTTTACTTTTAACTTTTTAAGCCTAACTCATAAAACAAAATGGATGCCAAATGGATGGATATGAGGTGGTCGCTCCGGACGCGTTACGGACAGAGTCGACTACAGAACACGGCAACTATTATAAGGATGTGGGTAAAAGGAGGAAACATAAATAGAACTGTAAGACAAAGAAAATAATCTAAATGTATACCTTATCCTTAGTTGCTAATGATACTATTGTAAGATGCCTTAGTTTATTGATCATGGCTGGAGTCAGTTCTGGATATTGAGATTTATTCTCTAAAGATATAAGAAAATAAAAAATAATAAATAACAACAAATATTTATGATTTTCCTTTGTGTTTAGAAATGGAACAAATATAATAAATTTTTAGAGCTTTTAAAAGTTTATCTCAATATTTTAATAATATACAGTAAATGCTAAAAAAAACTTTAATTTAAACTTAATTTTTCAGAATAAATTTTAATTCATAATGAAGTTCTAAAAACAAATTTAGAACTGTTAATACAGATTTCAAAAAAGAGGAACAACAGACTTTATAATTTTTTAAAAATATAAATATAGTTACAGTTTAGAAAGTTAAGCAATTTACAAAATTATTGAAGCATTTAGATCCATAAAATACACTGACATATTGACACTAAACAGCAATATAACTTTTTTTTTTAAGAAAAAAAAATCCTCAACTCTAATAAATGTTTTTAAAGAAATGTAAAAAATTCACACAATTATTTTTTGTAAATTCTTAAAAATACTCACTGAACACTATTTAACTGTATATAACTGCTCTATTCTTTGATTTCTCAGATTAAAGTAGAACATAGATAACAGGTACAAAAACCAAAATTTCAATTCCCATTTGATGGATATGGATAATGTTAACTAATCATTCTTATGTATAATTTAGAAAACACTACATGTAAGATTATAAACATTATTTAATAACTAAAACCTACATCTGTACAGAATAATTTTGTATAGTTATTAGAGAAGGAAAAAAATCTCAAGTTTTGTCAGTTAATTAAAATCATGGACATCACTTAAAAATTTAACATAATCATAATAAATACTGCTAATTTACTTACCCAAATAGTTAGAATAGGTTCCAAAGGCAAATAAGTGTAACAGATGGTAATATTGTGAAAACTGTGATGTACTCAGCTATAAAAATAGTCTCAATAAGTAAAAACTTTAACATGATGAAAAAGTAAAATTAAATAAGTAGAATTGCAAATTAAATTCATAAGATTTAAATTTTTTCTAAAATTCATCTGGAAAATGAAAACAGAAAATAAATACTAATAATTTAATAGAAATTTGTGACACTCCACAAAAGAATAAAAAATTATACATCAAGAAAAATACAATAAAAAATTATACATCAAGAAAAATACAGTGAAAAATTATATTCAGAGTTAAAAAATTTGCAGAGTTTTGTAAAGCATTTAAAATGGAAGTTTATAAATCCTTCAGTTTGTATATTATTTCATATGAGATAATAATATATACATGAATAATATTTCTATACCAAAACTAACAAAAGACTGGATTTTATACTTTAGGTCTGGGTTTCTTAAACTTTTTCCATCCACAACCCCTTTTAGCCCGCAAAAATTTTGTGTGATCCCAGGTATATGCATAAAAATAAATATACAAATATAACATAGATACATAAAATAAATATACAAATAAAACATTGACTGATAATAAATCAAAGAAAGATTGGTCTATCTCTCTGTTATGTATCCGTGATGCAATTCCTCATTTTAACTGAATATTTTAAAACAAAATGGTTTTTGTGATTATTTTTACTAACCAGTATTGAAGATTCATTAGGCACATGTTGAGTTGAAGGGACACCCTTCGCGAACATTGCCAAAGTTAACATCACTCCAAAATTCTGTTAAGCGACCTAATATGCTGTCAAGACCCACAGTTTAAGAAGCACTGCTATAGACTATTTGAGAAGACACAACCCTCAAGCTTGGAAGTTAAAAGACTAACATTTGCAGTCAAGCCAGATCTTGTTTTTTTTTATCTGTCTTATAGGTGGGCTTTCCATAAATAATTCTTTAAAAAGACCTATTTATCATACTTTAAGTCAGACTTTATAATTTTTACCCTGATTACCCTGACTGTAAGGAGCTACTAATTAAAATTTTTCTATGTGTATACTATAAGCTTAGCTGCCAACCTCCCAAGAAAAAAATAAGGAACACAGTGCACGACCATAAATCGTATGGTTAAACAACATTATAAACATTAAATTATAAATAAGCATGCTTACATTGGTTGGTCACCATATTTAATACTTGACAGAATAAATACACAATGAAAAAATAACAGTAAGATAGGTAGCTTATTTAAATACATTTATTGTTACGAAAATTTACTGAATAGCATAAAATTCAATTAAGAGATGCATGTGTACAGGATTTTGCCTGTTTTAAAAATTGTTTATCATAAGTTTGTTTATAGCATGGTTCAGCTGTATGGGACTTTGCAACTAAAATTGCTTACAATGTCTCAGGCTTAAGAGAGCTTCTGAAATCAGTTTTGTTTCTGCGAACCAAACTAAAAATTCTTTCTTAGGCAGCATTACTGTGTGGAAATGTCAATATACCGAGCATCAGTCTTGGAAAGTTTTTCAAATTTAAACTTTCCAAGAGGTCCCTTTTCTTTTGAGAGGTTTGCCCACTGTCTATCAACTCATTCTTCTGCTAAGCTATCTGAAGCAATCTCGGCAAGCTGGAAGTTTAAAAATTCGGTTTCCAAAGCATCAATGGTCTCAAATTGAGATTCATCATCTTTTCTAAGTAATACATTGGGATATTTTCCCACAAAATATCTCACAGCAGAAAAGTTATTTTCTTGGTGATATGAGGTATTCACAACCTCAGCATGCTGTAAAAGTTCCGAATCATGAGGAATTTTGACAAATTATGATGTTTTGGAATAAAATCAAATTATTCAGAACACTTAGGGATATAAGGTCTGGATCCTTCGCATTTTAGACATATTTAGCGTGGCATAGACGGAGGGAAACACCGATTTGATGGATCGTAATGCTGGGCTGGGCAGGGCAGTGCAGTGCAGTAGATGACGTCATAGCAAAGAGAACGGACAGAACTCGCAACGTAGGAGAAGAAAATATCAATCTTGAAAACGCAATGTAAGGGAAGAAAAGCTATGGCACTCCGGAAGTAAAAATATGGAACATTTTTGCTTGAAAATGTATTTTCGTAACAAAGCTTAAAAAATGGAAGGAATACATTTTTTACGGAACACTTGGCAGGTATGCTATAAGTAACAGACAATCTTTAAATGTAATTCAAAAAGGAAAAAGATATAAAGCTATGTAAAGAAAATTTTTAATTTTTTAATCAATCAATTTTATTAGAAGAAACTATAATACCAACTTTACAGACACAAAATAATGCATGACTTTATTCAAGAATTTATGAAATAATATGCCAGTCATAATTGCAAGGAAGAGAAAATGATTTCCTATTCCTTATACACAAGGAAAGGTTCTTTAATGTTTTTACTGACAATGTCTATGGTCTATGTTCAACTTACTGCCACTGTCATCCTATTTAACTTTTTTTTGTTATTTAACATCTTGAGTGAGAAATTTTATGTTTAAAATATTATCTCTATAGCTCAATTATTTTTAATACTTCTATGTAATGAATTTTTAAAAACTGCTTATGAACTGAACAGTTACCATTTGATATGATATCCACTCTCATCTTGCTCACCACTAAGGTCAAATGAGTGAATCTAGTGGTTAAGCCTATGGAATTTGCTTCATCTAACTTGTACATAATGTTCAAATCTTGTTTTATTTAGAAGTAAAAATAATAGTAGTAATAAAAAATTATTATTCTAGGTATTTAGTTGACATGGGTAAAATTAATCTTTATCCCTTAAATTTTGATATATGTTAATGAGTAATTAGTTGTCTCTAATATTTTTCTTCTCTTATCTCTGTGCCAAAGCATGATGTGTTTCTTAGATGTTCAGTTGTCATTTTAGTTGTTGTTACAAGCCTAACTATAAGTCAAAAGTTTGGATGACACAAAAGTAATATACAAATAACAATGAATAAAGCCCAAAATCAAGTTTTTGTTTCATCTTTTTGTTTTCTGAATGTTTAAATTTTAGAATTTTGCCTTCTGAATAATCCAGGCAACATTGCATATGCAAGTAGTTTAATTTTATGATTTACAATCTTAACAACAAACTTTCACATCAAGATCACCACAGCCTGCTTTTCTCTTTGTAAGCCTATCTGATAGAGTTGAAATTTTTTATCAGTTTTATATACTGACATGAATTTTCTTTGTTTTTATGCCTTGAACATAACATAATAGTTAGTATAAATTATATCATGACACTTAGCAGCCATAAATAATTTTCAGTTACCTTTACTACAATAAAACAAACTATAACTACAATAAAATAGTTATTATTTCAATATATTCAACAAAAACAGTTAATAAAATATTCCCACACGTTAAAATTAGAGAAAATACAAGCTTAAAGAAATTTAAAAATTATAATGCACACATATTAATTTGAAATCCAGACAAATGCCTTATATTTTCTCAAGAACAAAATAAGAGCTTTACTTGACACAATATACATCTCATTATAATTAGCATAGAAAAAATCCAAAGAAAATAAATATTCACCTTCCTAACATATATAAAACAGCAATATCATAATTATAAAAAATCATGTTCAACTGTTCTTAATACTGTTCGTGAAAATAATTGTATATCTAGTTCTATCATATTTATCTTCTAGCTAAACTGGTCATAGCTTCTAAAGTAAATCAGCATATAGAACCACCAATTAGAAGTTTGGTAAATATGTTCACTCTTCTATAAAAATTCCACTTCAAAAATTATTTTATTGATTTTAGAATTAAAAAAATTGAAGATCCTATTAAAATACAGAACACTGCCATTTTACATTTAAGACTTTACGATAACTGTCTTTTACAAGTTTTTATAAATCTGTGAAGCAAGCTAAATACAATTCTTTCCAAATGAAATTATTACAATAAATTCTATTTATAATAGTAATAAATGTAACAAATAGTAATATCAGAATATGCAATTTTTGGGGCAAACACCATCTAAATTCACGTAAGTCAGAAACAATTAGAGCAATGATCATTGATACAGTTACATAACCAAAGCTATCTGAACACTAAACAACCATCATAGTCATGAATACTGTACAACCATAAATTACAAAAATGAAAATTCATATAGTAAAGAAAAAAGGCCATTCTTACTTCTTGAATATTTGGCATATCAAGCAGTTCTCCAAATACATATATACCAGGTGCAACAAGGACTTGCTTTATCAGTTCAACTGCTGCAGCACCTTTTGCAGTCTTTGCCAAAAGTAAGTATTGCTCAAGAAGAGCTTGTTGATTTGCAGTAGGAGGATTTTTCTCACTCATTTTCAAAACTAAGATAGACAAATTCAATTAATTTAGGCAAGCGATCACAAATACAGGCAGAATCATACTTACATTTACGAATCGCATTCACACGATTAAAAAATTAATGGTTATTTGTATTGAAAGAATCTTACAATAATATACGCAAACTGAAGGGATTGGAACGAAAACCTAAATGAAATTGAACTTTAGTTATATCTATTATTACGATAATTCAAGCAATAAATGAATTCGATTGCAGTATTAAATTCTATCACTGAAGGCCACAGTGACGGGGGCAGTAACAAAATAAGCTACAATCAGATTTAATATGCAAACAAACTTAAAAGTTACTAAAATATGTATTTTGAATGTATTTCGAACTTACTGAAGCAAATTAACAATTTTGACAACAGATATTTTTCGAATTAAATATCAAGAGAACATATTACTTTCCACCGTTGTTTACGGTAATAAGACAAGATAGCAAACGACGATGCCAAACGGCTAAACCAAAATTAATGTTAGTAATGATTACATTGTGATGATTAAGGGGAAATCAGGAATAGTGCTAAAAAAATAATACATAAAAAGTTTAAGTATTTCCTAAATTAGAACTTTCTTCTAAATTAAAAATGAGATAGTTTCAATGATCAAATAGAATGAGGTGATCAAAGACTCTCTTTCGCTTTGAACGATAATATACATATTTCATTTCCTTTAACAAAATAGAATTATTCTAAAGTTTCGAATCAATTGAGACAATGTATTCAATGAGTTATAGATTTATTGGATTATCATTATATCATATGGCTTCTTATTCTTTCCTTACCATTATTGATGAAATATATTTTATTTTTTAGTGAGGAAGATCAAATATATACTGTTCTTATGCCTAAAGAATATTCATTTTCCCTAAAAAATCATTTTAAAGTAGGAAAGTATTAACAGTGTTAATCAATTATCAGTGTTAATCTAAGCAGCAAATAAAACATCTCTACTCAGATAAATCACACCGTAAATGTAACTAAAAACACTGGCATTTAAACGGTTTATTAGGACTGATTCAAATTTTGTTACGTCTGCCTGGAATGGCCTTTCGGAGTTTAATCTCAGTTAAATTAGGACGTTTTTCTCTTCAGTTATGTGAAGCTCCGTTAAAAAAGTCAAACCTGCAGAATGTAATAAAGAGATATTCTCATTTCACTTACGTCCCTGATACTGTATCGGCGTCAGATGGTATACCGTAAAAATGAATCTTAATATTCTACTTTTTAAAGTGATATCTTTTACTTTTCGACAAAAAATTTCGTAATTTCTATTTATATAGACGCTCCTCTGTGAGTTGATTCCGCGTAAAGCTGTATTTCTGAAACTGAGACGCTTGGGAATTTAAGGGGTATGCAAGCTCTCGAGGGGAAAAATTTGGTAAAATGACCAAAAAAAAGTGTTTAATCAACTGGTAATTTGATCAGGCTTTTAGTCATTATCAAAGGGTCCAATTAAAGAAATTTCTGAGCCAATGCTGTAAAGCATTAATGAACTGAAAAATGCACGTTTTGTATGTTCATTAGCCACATTTATTTTGAAAATATTGAAAAAACACTATCTCTGTGTTGATTCATTTATAATTCACTTGAACTGTTTGAAAAAATATATACATATCATTATCAAGAACGATTACCTGATATCTTTGTACCCGTATTACTTAACAATCTTATCTTCATCAGTGTTCAGGCTGTCTGCTGAATTTTAAATCTTTTCAGCACCAATATGCAGAACCTAAACAGACATGTATAGTTTATTTGAGAATACTTGATTGATAGTAAATAATAGTTGTGAATAATCGCATAATCAATTTATTTTATTCAAATTCATAAATATTTTCCATATTTATAAATGTATACCTATTAAAAAAATTCAGCACCCATTCACTAATTTTAAGTTATAAAATGATTTTTTCTAAATTTGGTGTATTCATTATACACTGTAAAACAGCAAGGTATTTTCTTTAGGGATTGGTTTGTTTCAGGAGCACTGTGATCAATTTGCTACATGCGAGCAAGTGTGATTATTTTCGGTTAATGGGGCACTACTAGGCACAAAACCTGAATGTTGGCACAAAATCTATCTAGAGATGGGCAGAATTTTGGATTTAATGAAAGAATGACTATTTTATTAAGTTTTTTTTATCTATTGTACAGTATATAATTTTATTATTTATTATTTAGGGCTAAACCTTTAAAATGTTTGGCTGGTACAGCCTGGGGCTCTACTCAGAATGTAGTAGAGCCCCAGGCCACCGCCTATAAGACCACCGCCTATAAGACCAGCATTTGAGTATGGTAGTGAAGCACTTATCACAGTCTCGGAGACAAATTTGAAAAGATTGGATATTTTCAAAAATTTTATCATGGGATTTATTACTGGTGGTACTAGATCTGCACCAATTGCCACTATGGAATTCCAATCTGGTTTGGAGTCCTTGTGTGACCGTAGATGGAGAATGGCCTTAAACCTTGCTGAAACAATCTCGAGAAGAAGGGACATTTTTCTGAGTCATTACTGACTGGCTGTGGAGAGGTTGAAAATGCAAAGAACTTTCCTTTCTAATATAAAAGATCTGCATGATACCCTTGGCTTTCCTTCTGCTCGTTTTCCCTTCCCAGATCCTTGGTGTCCTCTGAGAAATTTTAAACTTGCTGAGAGTTATTTTGACCTTGTCTCTGATGTTAACAAACCATTTCTCTGGATTCTGAATTGAAATGTACTGCCTTGGCTACTATACATGACCATTTTCCAGATGCTACCTGGCCCCATGTCTATACGGATGGTTCGGTCGAGGGGGCCATTAAAAATGCTGGAGCTGGAGTTTACTCTATAGACTTTACATTGTCTTGTGCTGTTAGAAAACACTTTGACAACCTTGATGGCAAATTAGCCGCCATTTATTTAGCCTTAGACAAAATAGAGCAGTGCAATAAGGAAAATATTGTCTTTCTTATTGATTCCAAGGCAGCAATTATGACCTTAACAACTTTCAACCACTGGGAATGCGATATTTCCAGGAATTGCTCTGAAAAAAAATAGATAAGCTGTTAAACTTCAAGAATCACATTGCTCTGCAGTGGATTCCAAGCCACTGCGGAATATATGTAAATGAGTGTGTAGATATATTGGCTAAAAATGAATCTCAAATGATGGAACCAGATCCTCTCTTGCCTGTGTGACATATAAAGCAATATATATCCTCCTCTATTAAATCTATCCGTCTCAGCCTGTATAGAGAGAAAGCTTCTGGGAAAAAGTGGAATTCCTTATTGAATAAATTGGCAAGAATTTCCAGCTCCTTGCCTAGAACAGTCAGTGTGGCTTGCTTTAGACTTGCCATGGGTCACGACTTCTTACAGAGTCACCTGTATCGAAAAGGTCTGGCAGATACAGATACCTGTCCTCTTTGAGACTATGGCATGCCCATGACTGGAGAGCACCTCAGCATATGCCTTGTTGTTCTTGAATGTTTCCCTTTATGTGCTATTGACAGAGCCTTTAGTGATTGTTTTTATTGTTCATCTTTGTATTGGGCTGCTTGTCAGCTCATGACGGAGAGGTCGGAGATGGGCATAGGATAAAAAAAGAAAAAAATATTTATTATTTTATTGTACAGTTATTCATTGTTAGTTATAATTAACACATTTCTGTCGACATGAACTCCTGACACAAGAAGTAAATAAACCAAAGATCTGTTCGGAAATTAATGACGAATCCTTCAAACTATTTCTGCTCCATAAACCTTTTTTCTTGAGGTACGATCGTTTGTTGTAGTGTCATTTCGTTACTTAGGTAGAAGTAAAATGTAATTTCATTTTATGGTTTTCTGAACAAAGTTTTTCAGTATGGATGATACCATTGTCTTGGCAGAATTTAACCGTGAACTTTTTGTCATTTGGCAATTACCAAATCAGGTAATTCATACTGATTCTCTCCTTAAAAAAAAAAAAATAAGTAAGCAGCACTTTAACAAAAGAGCAACTGAAAATCTGGGATGGAAAAATTACTGCATCAATGTTTGCCCACTTATTCTCAATAATATCATTGAATAGCTGCTCGTGATGTGCAATAAACAGGTAACCCAATGTGGTACACAATTATGACTGGGGTCCCATTAACCGAAAAGAATAGTTTATTCTAAATGGTTACAAATATATATCTTAGGAAGTCTTGGACCCTAGCTTTCCATCATTTGGCTGAATTTTGGACAATTGGTTGAGTAGATTTCTTTTCCCTTGTAGAGCTGATATTAAAAAAAAAAAAGATTGTACTTGTGCTTAATAAATATAATTATTTGCTGATTTAAAGATAACCAGTGTTATTAGCTAATTATATATTTAACTTCTTGGATATTGATTATTCATTCAGTACTTTTTTCTAAAAAAGTTATTTTATCATTAGAAATAAAAGGTTGAAGGTATGTGTTATAAATTAAAAATATTTAAGTTATGTACAAAAGTGCATAATTCCTAATTTTTGGTTGTGTTTTTGTAACATTCTATTGTATAATACCATGCTTGTATGTTTAATTGTTTAGTTTCATAGGTTACAAGTATGATTTTTTACAGTAGGATTAGATTGGAAGAAATATGATTACAGTCCTATATTTATTTAAATATATCAGAGCTAAATGAAAGCATACATTATTTGATCATTTTTTATTATAATTACAAAATTATTTTAAATGGTGAGTACTTATCATTTTATTAATTTTAAATATATAATTAAAGGTGAAACTTCTCGTCTGAATCTATTTCAAGCCATCACAAATGCACTGGACATAGCATTAGCTGCTGATCCTTCTGCTGGTAATGTATAGTTATTTTAGATTTATTTGAAAATACAATTAAACTAATAATGTATTAGGACTGACTAAAATAATTCTTTTCATATGTGTGCCAAGAAATAGCATGTAAATGATATACCAGGTTTCATTGGAATAATTTCTTTTATGCATTATACCATTATAAATGATGGTATATTAAATGAATGATATATTCAAGGAACAGTCTTTTAAATATGAATGAATGAAAATTTAGTCTTAACATGTTTATTCTAGTGATCCCTCCTTGTGACTTGAAACTTATGGTAAATTCATAACGGGAACACTGTAATATGTGTTTCTGTTATTTAATGACCATATATTTGAACAAACAAAGAATTTAATGATATTCAGACTTTTTCTCTATTTCCTAAAAATCTAATGTGTATATAGATTGAAATTGAAATTAGTTTAAATATTCAGTGGAATTTTCAAGTTGATTTTAATTTTTATAAATTTTAAAGATTATTAAGTTTATTAAAATGTTATTAAATTATTTTTCTAACTTACCTTTCATTTCTCTCGCTAGTCTAAATAATATGATAAAATTTTTTTAAAAATCTGGATCAGAATATTAAGATTTTAAAATCACTTAATGTAATCCTACTGTTATTTGTGTTTTCTGATTATTTTTGAACCAGAAATTAAATATTATGAATTTTATTAAGTTTATAAACTATTTCATACCTCCTGCCATGAATGGGACTTGCGTAAGTCAGAAAATGGGCCCTATCCCTAGTGATTCTGGCCCATCGACTGCAGTATAGCTAGTCTATACACCGGAGGCCATGGTTTAAGATTTATTTATTTATTTATTTTTCTATAATGCGATCCCCTTAATTTTTTTTTCTGAATTAATAATCTGAAGTCTTCTCCCAGAGGGCGGCAGTCTGAAGGGAATTTTTAAACACATTACTTCATAAAGGACTACAGGGTTGGGCTATGACTCGGGACGTTTATCTAGTAGGGTTATGAGATACGGGCCCAGGGTTGCGGCTGTCGCCTCACAAAATTGACCAGATACCAGTTTAGGTTTGGTTGGTTCTTAGATAGTCATTACATTGATAATACAAATTTCAACTTTGGCTTTGTTTTCTGTCTCCCAGTGTCACGTTTTCGAGCTACCTTCATTAATTCCATGTTGTTGGGCTATTTTTTCTTTGCCACTGGAGCATCTTATCTAAATTAAACTTATTGCAAATTTTCACTAATTACAACCATCCTAAATGGCTTCTAGCTTGCTCTTTGTTTAGCTTTCGCTTCTTCTCTGGCTTGTTCTATGGGCCTGGGGTGGGGGATCTGGGTGCTGGGACAGGTTTGTACATGGGGAGTAGCTGCCAGCTGTGGTCTAATCCCACCAGTGCAGGTCAAAATCTGGAAGGCCTTCATTGCTATGCCAGGCCCTATCCAGTGATGTTTATGAACTATTTACCTGTCGTACTAGATGGTGATGATAGACAATCATACTCAAAACACACAAAGATAAATACTGTAAATGATTCACAAAGAAATACCTTGGTAAAATTCACTCATTTTAAAGATTGGGATATTGCTTCTACCTTTAATCCGTCTATATTACTGATTAGATGCTCAGGAATTTTTGCTTTTCATATAATTCTTCATCTTAGTATAATTTTCAAGCAATTACATCCAACTTTAAATATGGTGTCAGTTTTTGTTTCTACCCTTCATTAAGGATTTCAGTTCTTCATTACCTTCATCATCAGTTTTTATAAGTATCTGCAAATTGTTTTAGTCTTTATATGAGTTCATGACAAGTTGATAAAGTTTGAAATCCCTAGAATGTTTAAATTGTAGTCATCTAGCCCATATAAAAAAAATAATAATAAATAAAAAATCATCAATCACAAATTGTGTCCAAAATTTAGAGTGCTTGAAGATTAGAAAATGCATGGAGCACACAATTTCACATTTGGGATTCTTTTCCTAAAGTTACATATTGGCAATGCCTCACCAATGGGCTCATAAGAAGGACAAAACCTACATCCAAGGTTGCTTGGAACTAGTGATTGTGCTCGAAAATCCCACTGTGAGAAATCTTGAGGTATACAAGAAAAGCTGAATTCCTGATTCTCAAACTTAATTTGGTATCCCAAACTTGAACATCAAATGGCTGGAAGATGAAACCAATACTTTTAATATATTGGAATATTGAAAAACATGTAGAATTGCTATAGAAGCATTAAGTTGACCAGGCGTCAATTTATTGACAGTAGAAGGCATATTTTAAACTTCTTATTCAAGACCCTTACATAAAATTTTATAGGTATTAGTAGTAATCTATTTAATGAAACCTTTTAAAAAATGTTGAGATTCTTCATGTATCTCTTTACTAGAATTTCATCAAGACCTTGAAAATCGAAAGAAAATTAAAGAATAAATTTTTTTTTCAAGAAAACTTCAAAATATAATGCTTAAGAAATATAGCAAAAAGTATAATGAATAGATTTGATAATAATGTAAATTTGAATACCTTTACTTCAGTGTATGCTCTTCTGAACTTGCATTAATTATATCTCAGAAATAAGAAGATAAAAATATGATTATTTTTCAATGTAACTATAATATTGAATAAAAAATAACTCAATATTTATCTATTTCCATTTTGCATAATTTTTTCTGCTTCATTTTGTTTTTTTCTTTATTAAAAAAGTTTTTTTTAACCGAACAATTTTTTAAAAATAAAATCTCAAGATTCTGGAGTATTTTTAGAAGAGAATCTCAAATCTTGAGTCATAAATTAATTGCTAATTCAGGAATTCCCAAATCTGCAGAAAGCAAAAAGTTTGGGATAACATGATCACTAACTAGTATACTTGAAGTGTATATATTTACAATTTGCATAGCCCATGAGGGCATGCTATATGCAATTTGCCATCTGCAAGCAGTCTAAATTTTGTATCACAATTTGTGATAGATGATGGTTCTTTTTGAGGTAGTCTAGATTACTGCACTTTGTCAGTCACCAGTAAAAATTTAAAGAAATTTCACTTTTAGAATTCTTTTCCCTCCATACTTTTTGGCTATATCTTGCTTAGGAACCCATAATAAAGGAAAACCTAGGTCTTGGGCTGCCTGGTATGCTCAGAGCCTGACTAAGGCAGGGGCATATGGGGCAGTTGCCCCGGGCCCCTACATCAGAGGGGGGCCCCAAATCGAATAGAAAGTTTAGTATTAAGTATTAAGTTCTTCATTACTGAAGTAGTGAAGCAGAGGGGGGCCCCCAAAGAAGTTTTTGCCCCGGGCCCCAATTAGGCTAAGTCGGGCCCTGGGTATGCTGGAGTTGTATGTATTTGATGGACAATGGTTTTTTCTGATGTGAGCTGGAAGACTGTACTTTTTCAGTCACTTGTAAGAATTTAGAGAAATTTTGCTTGTGGAATTATTTTCTCTCCAGTGTACTTGAAACACTGGAGATTGGTTGTGCCTTATGAGTTACATTAACTTTTTAGGGTAATATCCCTTTAAATTTCTTGTATTCCTTGTTTAGTTGCTGTAGTTTATTTATACTATGTCAGAATGAAGATAATTAAAAAAAAATATGATATAAAAAATAATCTCTCTTAGAGATGTGTGGTGTGTATTACTCTATGAATAAAGAAATGTTAGAATTTTGCAGTTTTATCATCAAGATAACTTTCTTTTGCTAATTTGTGAAAATTTCTACTGTCATCTCTGCTTTTTTTTCTCCACATGTTTTAGACGTAAACTTTTAGAAAAGTTTTTGACATATTGTGAGTTACAGGATAGGGAGGTCATTTTTTTCCTGTCTGCATTCTCACATAGGAAGAGATTCTTCTATTTCTACACTGATGTGAGAAATTAAGAGAATTTGCAGACTTGGTCGATTATCTCTAGAACTACTGTACCAATTTTAATGAAATTTGATATGTACATACATTGATACAATACAAAGCAAATAACCATTCAATAATTGTAATACACACGCATGATCGTGCGTAACACTCGTTGGAGTCGGAAGGTATGAAATAGCGCTTGCAGAATAAACAAAAAAATGGTTAATAGATGGGTTAATAGGGGGTATGGTCCCCTCTTACAGATATACAGGTCTCGCAGCATGATTTCATACTTGAAATAAGGCAGTTTATCATTTCCTGTGGCAATTGGTCCCACTTGTTCAGCAATGCTGTTTTCATTCCCTGTATAGTTCTCGGAGGGGGGTTTGCGAGTTGCAGTTGCCCTCCCCAGAGTGTCCCAGACATGCTCTAATGCTCTATAGGGTTAAGGTCTGGAGATCTGGCAGGCCAATCCATCCGGCGAATATCCTCACTCTCTAGAAATTCGTCGACTAGAAGAGCTCTATGTGGCCTCGCATTATCGTCCATTGAAATGAACTCAGGGCCAACTGCACCCCTGAAAAGGCGAACATAGGGCTCCAAGACCTCATCCCTATACCTCACACCAGTCACAGTGCCTCTTTCAAAGACATGTTGGATGGCCACACACCTCTCCATGATGCCTGCCCAGAGCATTAAACCTCCTCTGCCATAATGGTCGATTTCGCGGACATTGGAGGGTAGGTAGCGGGTCTCTGGTTCTCTCCATATGAACGTACGCCAAGAATCGGTGTTTAGGCTGAACCGGGACTCATCAGTGAAGAGAACGGTCGCCCATTGATCCATTCTCCAATCTCTATACTCTCTGCACCATGATAAATGGATTCTCCTGTTCATAGAAGTGAGCGGGACGCAAACAGCAGGTCTTGCAAACAACCCTCTCTCATGAAGTCTTTTGGAAACAGACACCCTTGATACATGGGTTCCTGTGGCTGCATACATGTCACGAGAGAGCTGAGAAGCTGTAGCACTCCTGTTACGCCTCGCTATAATCGACAAATGTCGATCTTCTCTGGCCGTCGTGGCTCTTGTACGACCTGGCCCAGGCTTTCTCTCTATGGATCCGGTATCCTGGAACTGTTTCCATAAGTTACACAGGACGCTGGGCGTTAAATTGAACTCTACAAATTTGGACTTGAGATTGGCCTGCTTCTAGCCTCCCCACAATTCGCCACCTCATTTCATCATCTAAACGTTGGTGGTTACTCATTTATACTGTTACAATTTGAAATTAACCGATTGCTGCAAAATAACACCATCTATTAACCCATTTTTTTGTTTATTCTGCAACCGCTGTTTCATACCTTCTGACTCCAGCGAGTGTTACGCACGATCATGCGTGTGTATTACAATTATTGAATGGTTATTTGTTTTGTATTGTATCAATGTATGTACATATCAAATTTCATTAAAATTGGTACTGTAGTTCTAGAGATAATCGATCAAGTCTGCAAATTCTCTTAGTTTCTTACACCAGTGTAGTTAAGTTCATCTCTGTGTCTATTTAACTATCTACTTGTCCGTCTATTTAATATTTATTTATTATTGACTGGACTTCAGCAGTTTTTGGAAGCTAACAAGAACTGCCAACTATGGGGGGACATCTTTTTCTATAGAAATATTGTTGGATTTCATCTAGAAGAGCAAATGTTTGTTATTTCATTAAAAATTCTTTTTTTTTAAATATTTCTTTCTTTTTTAGGAGCTCTTAAAAAGTATTGTTTTGTCTTCATAATCCTTATAATTTAATTTTTGCTGTATTCATCTCATAGTAAAAAGTACTAATTTTTCAAATGTATTCAACATTTTATATGTGTAAATTAAGCATTCGATGAACTTACATATTAAAATGATGTATTTAAATGACATCTCACTTATATTGGCTTACAAGACTGTAGGAAACATCCTGTGATTTTCTTAGTTCTGTAATATTCTATTTATTCCTCTATTTAAATCTAAGAGTTTAATGATCTTCACATTAGTGTTAACTGTTTGTTCACTGAGACTTATTGCTCTCCAGCTCAATGAAGAACCATATTTATTTAGTTTAAAACTGGTAGCTTCTGTATATGATTATTATGGATTTTAAAAAGCTCTGTATGTTTATGAATTGTCCTTCCTAAGTTTTATGTAAGTAATTTGTATTCCCTTATCCAGCTGATAGATAAATCCTTTTCAAGTCCTCACTTCCATTTGATACACATGATGTTCTCGAAAATTTTTATGTATTCCTTTATTTATATCATAGAGATTTATGATCTTCATATTTATGTATTGTCTGTAGAAACAGTCTCACCAAATGCTTTCTGGCTGGATGAATTGTTAGTTCCAAACTAGTTGCTTTTATGAATTTTTATTATTGATTTTAAGTAGCTCTGTGTATTTGTTTATTTATTAAGGAATTGACATTCACAGTATGTTTTGGAATAAGTTCCTTCTTTCTATATTTGTTTATCCTCCTTTTGTACTATTATTTATTTTGCATACACATAATGTTTTATTCTCCATTTAATGCATGTTTTTTATAGTGATAAAACTAGGTAATGCTCATATGATAATAATGATTTTTTTCTATAGGACTGAAATGAATAATTACCATATCAAAACTGGAGTATTTTAAAATATTTTTTTTTAAGGATGTAGTATAAATATCATTTTTAAATGGCAGAATATGAGTAAAATGTTCATTCTCTTGAAATATTAAGTATGAAAGATTCTGTTATTAAATTGTTACTCTTTAAATTACTTCTTAAGTTTATTTTCCCAAATTTAAATTCCTAATATTAAATTTTTTATAATAGCATTAAAAAATAAAAATTGGTATTAAATAAGTACAAAATATATGTATGTAAATGTGTTAAAGTCACACTGTGCCTCTCTTTACAATCAGAATTACAATGGATCCTTGATCTATCATTTTTAAAGGGACCTATTGCACTGAGCGATAAATGTGGGAACATAGCAAAGAAATATTATTATTGGGACTGGATGAAATAAATAAGTATCTGGGAAATGATCGATCAATGTTCCACTGTATATGCAGCATTCAATGTCTGTCTGTTTTAGCAACAATTTTTCATGTATATAAAATCATTATGAATAGTTTTCATTTTGCATTCAAATCTGGTATAATATTTAGAGTTTATAGTTAATTTTAGCATGTTCAAAATGACACAAGTTACTCGAGGATGTTGTAATAAATTTATTGATGACTTATATTTGTAAAATGATTTCATGTTTAAGATGAAAGTTTTTTTATCTATTTATTTATTTTTAATAATTTTTTTAAGGATTTTACTATTTGTATGTAGAAATAATTTGATTGAAAACAGGAACCCATTCAAAAATTCATTCCAACTGTTTTATTGTTTGGAAAAAATATTTGAATTCAGGTAATTCATAAAAAAATAAAAATAAAAATCAGTATCTTTAGACAATTATGAATTATAATATAGAAAAAAAATCAAATTAAACATATTTTTTATATATCCATTAAGAACATTTGTTACTAATACTAACGGAAAATAAAACATACATCATTAGAATGAAGCAAAAATGCTTTCACTTGCTTGTATTGCCTCTAAATGTAAACCTTTTGTATTCATAAATATCTTATCAGTATTTTATTTTGTATTCATAATTATCTTTATTATTTACTCTTTGCTATAAAAGGGGAGTTAGATCACACATTTATCATTTTGTTTGTTATAAATGATATTAAAAAAAAAGTTTGTAAGCTGATCCTTTTAGTTTGATAATAGCATTAAAACTTTCTTGCCTTGCATCCATTGTACTGATAGTTCGTCAACTCCTGATCATATCTTCATTATACTTGCATGTCTAAGGAGATCTCTATAACAGTAATATCTACCTCCTGAACTGCTAAATGAATGTTACTGGGATCAATGAACTGATGTAATATCTGGAGATTAGTTTAAAAAAAAAATTTCACATAGTCTCTTCTAACAAAATTATTGCGTGTTATTCACGTAGGATTACTTATCATTGCTTACCTCTTTTGTATGTATATATTTATCTATATATATGTGCGTAAATGTATATATATATATACATATGTATGTCAAAATTTTGACGCATCTTTGTACTTTTCTATTTAACTTGTCCAAGTGATAGACTGGGTTATGTGCACTGCCAAAATTATAACTTGCGAGGACGGATGGACAGACAGTTTTAGCATCTGAAATTTTTCTTTCTGCAGGATTGTTATGAAGGAATGTAATCCTACGTTAAAAAGTTTGTAAGTCGCAGTATCTGAAAATAAAATTATAGGTGAAATTTAAAAAATAAAATGCCACTTAATCTACTGAAATTTTGTGATCTTTCAATTTTTAATTATTTTTATATTTATCCTCATTTATTCATATAATATTTTCTATTTTTCATAGTTATTTTTGGTGAGGATGTTGCCTTTGGTGGTGTATTTCGATGCACTGTAGGACTACAAGATAAATATGGTAATTCTTATTGATATTGATAATTTCTTATCTTTTTTTTTCTTGTCATCTATAAATTTTTATTATTTTTTTTACAGGCAGAGATCGGGTGTTCAATACTCCTTTGTGTGAACAAGGTATAGTTGGATTTGGAGTAGGATTAGCAATTGCTGGTTCAACAACTATTGCAGAAATACAGTTTGCAGATTATATCTATCCTGCATTTGATCAGGTTTTTACCATTATTTTAATTTTTGTGATGTTACAGTTATACTTAAAGAAAAATAACATGCATTAATGTAGTTTAAGTTTTCTGAAATTTTATTAATAAAGTATTTTTTTGTGAATTTGTTTAAATTATTTTAATAGATAACAATGTATAATTTTAGATGATACTGTCTTGTATAAAGGGACATGGTTGTAATTATTACAATGTTTAATGGAGAATATTAATTTTGATTTTTTTTCCAATTCATTCATTAGTTTTTTCTGGTCTTTAGTATATAAAAGTTGAAATTAAAATCCTGTACTACATATTTTCTTTGTATCATCATAAATTAATAACAATTGAGGAACCCTTAAACGTAAACAAAGTAGTTAGAATGTAATAAAAATATTACATAAACTAATTAATTATTAACATTATTAAAGTATAACCATTTAGCATTTATGAATTTTTAATCTCAAATATTCATAATTTTTGGTTTAAAGAGGGTATATCCCTTTAGGAGCATAAAACTAAAATTATCTAGAGTAGCAGCTCTCAAATTTTTTAGCCCTCTCCCACTGATGTAAGAAAAATAATCGAAACACTTCCCGACTCTTTAGACCAAAATTTAATAACAGTTATAATAAATAACTCCATCAGCAACTAGTCAAAACTTAGGCTGTCTTAGTAGCAACCATCCATGACCCCCCCCCCCCCCTTTACATGTCACTACAAATCCCCATGGTGGTCACAGCCCCCAGATGGAAAAATGCTGATCTAGAGTGTTTCTACATGATATTTAGATTGGGAAATATATCGAAGTCTTCAAACTATATCTATAGAAGGATTTAAAAAATAAATAAATAAAACATTTTTATAATGAAGTTGCATTGAAAAATAGAAAGTAAGATATACTCTGAGAAATTAAAACATTATTTCAGCTTGTTAAATTTCTTTTGCAGTAAATATTTTACTATAAAATTTAGGTTATCTAAATGCTATGATTTGATTCATATAAAATTATAAATACTTGTTTTATTATTATTTATGAAGTATTTAGTATTGATGTATATATTTTGTACAATATTCAGTGGCACAACCAGAATCCTTTTCTGGGGAGGATTATTCTTTTCTGAAATAATCATTTCTATGGGGAAGAGTTTGATGAATATTTACCTTAGCATTATATGACTGATATTCTTCCTTTGGTCATGATCCTAAATATCCCCTTCCTTGGCTGTGCCATTGATTACCATATCTACATGATTAAAGATATATCTGATTTTGATACTTTTACTGCTGTAGATTGTGAATGAAGCTAGTAAATTAAGGTATCGTTCTGGCAATGAATTTAATTGCGGTGGATTGACAATAAGGACACCTTATGGAGCTGTTGGACATGGAGCACTATATCATTCTCAAAGTCCAGAAGCTTTCTTTGCACATGTTCCTGGGATCAAGGTTTGTTAATGAAATTCATTTTATCTCTGACAAATACATATTGCTTAGTAAATTGCTCTTAGTGATTTTTTTCAGAATGAAAAGTTTGAGAGTTTCTATCCTTAATGTTCATGCAAAAAAAGTGTCATTACAGAAAAAAAAAAAACTACTGAAGTATTTTTTTTTTTTACTTTAATTAGAGAAAGTTGAACTCTCTAAATAATATAATATGAACTCAAATAAAATGTAAATTGCTCAACAAATATAGTAAAAAAAAAATTAAAATACAGGAAGAAAGCACTGACAGTCGAAAAATTAACTTAGTTGACATTGTTATGACTTTAGGACATATTGTAACTGGGAATCTAAATATTGTTAAGGATCTTAGATTAAAAGAGCTTTTAAAAAAGGGTTTCAAATTCAGGGTAAGAAATAAAGTTAACTTAAAGCAAATTATTAGTTCCATTAATAAAGATTTAGATTATTTCATTGTAAAGTTAGCCAGAAAATACAATTGGCTTATCGACAGTTTCCAGGTATGGAAGTTTAGTATTATACAAGAAATTAAAAAGAATTACCAAGAGCATAATAATAAAAAAAAGCATGCAAGGCTGTTTTCTAAACGAAGGTCTACATAATAAAATTAAAGAGCTAAAATATAAATTAATAATAACAGTTGTTGATAACGCTGCCAGTAACTTCGGTTTTATATGCAAATAGTTCTTTAAGCAAATAATATCTTAGGAATAAAGCTCTAATAATACCTATAAAAAAATTGACTTACCCAAGAAAGAAATAGGTAACAGAATCTCTGCTTTTAACAAAAAATTTTAATTTAAGAGTACTAGCATAAAATACCCATACTTATTTCCTACCATTAAATTTCATAAAGTACCAATTAAATTCAGGTTTGTCACATGTAGTACAAATTGCTATAACACCTCGTTTATTAAAAAGTTTTTTTAATCTCTTAAGGATCATTGTAAACGAAATCAAAGAAAATGAATGTAGCTTTATTATTAAATATAACCAGGAAGTGTTACAATTTTTAAAGAATGGGACTATAGAAAATATACACACTTTTGATTTTGAAAACCTATTTACCAGGATTCCCTACGCTAACTTGATGAATATCTGTTCGGAAATGTATGATTTGTACTTGGATAGTACATTAATCTCAAAATGCAATTGGATTGAACTCTGTAAATTTAATATTTTTGAAAGCTACCTTTTTAACGGTATGGTTTTTTTAAACAAGTAAAAGGTATACCAATGGTTAATAGTTTTTTAGTGCCTTTACTAACATCTTCTTACATACTTGCGAAACTAAATTTCTTAACTTAAATAGTGTTTCCCGGTTAGATATATCGATGACCTCATAACTTTTAACAGTAATGATCTGGAGTCTACCCTAAGGAATTAACTTTGAATATGACAAATGAAGATAATCATTATGCTGCTTATTTGGATATTAAAATTAAAATTCAAAATAATGGAATTAAAATTGGGATTTATGATAAAAAGTTAGATTTTAACTTTGAGGTAATTACGTTTAGTAATTTCAACAGCAATTTAAATTATAAAATTTATTATATCTTTCATTCACAACTCTATGGAATAAAAAACATAGTAGCAATAACAGTAGTGATTTTTTGGAAGCATGTTATATATTTGAGGAAAACCTACGCAGGAATAATTTCCCTAGAAACGTTGGTAATCTAAAATTATTTTAAAAAATGGTGTTTAGACTTGGGTATATTTTGAAGCCAGTTTAAAGTTTTTTTTCCTTTTTTCTTTCAGTACTAATTTCTATGCAAATCAATTAGGTAGGTGGCACTGTAGTTATACTGCGGTGCTGCAATTTTTAAGAATAAATATCTGGTTCTTCCTTTCTACTGTCACCTCTCAAATAATCGGGGAAGGGTTAATTTGCCCATAAATTTCTGTTCTGTACTGTTGTGGTGTAATTTCTAATGCTTTTTGCTTTCTGTTTTCAATGTTGGGATCTCAGGGCCTTAGGATGTTTTTTGGCTAGACCTACATCCTGTTCAGAAAGTTCCCCCTTTTGGTGATCGACTCGGTTTGGTCTCCTGATGAAGAGACCGGTCGATTACCTCATTATGTCTTGGTTTATTTTTGTTTTTCTGTTTTTTATACTTTGATTTCTATTATTAAACCTTACGTTGGCTCATCTGTCTTTATATTGTTCCCCAGCTCATCAGTCTCACAGACCGCCACACTATAAAATTAGGATATTTTCCTGTTTTTATAAGTTTTTTGCAGTTATAAGTCATCAATGCAAAACTACTGCCACCTCTCATTCTTGAAAAGGGTAATTAAAAAATAGATTATTCAACAAAAATTTCAGAATCTGATTCCTCAATCTGTGATAGCGCTAGAGAGACAAAATGTCTGGTTTGTCGTGAAACAGGAGGAATTCTTCCAGATATGCTAGTAACAACATTAAAACAAAGATCTTGAAAATAGAATGCATGCAGACTGATAGACAATTAGTACGGTTCAAGGCATATCGGTCATACAGACTGGCAAAAATTTAAATCAGTTCAATTCTCATCGGTCCAAAAGACCGACTATGTTTTACAAAGATTAAATTTACCGACAAAATACGAGCAGGTGAAAATCTCCGATGTGTTGTACTTGAAGGTCAGGACCCGACTGAAGAACTCACAAACCCTCAACAGTCTGATCCCCCCCTCCCCCCCCCCACCCACCCTTCAGAACAGGTGTAACAGTGGGCTCCTAGACCTATGAGCCGATGTAAGGGTTAAAATAATATGATTCAGTTTCTTGCAGACTTTAAAATAGTGTTATGATCAAAGTTTTGGGGAAATCTTTTTTAGTTAGTTTAGGGTAGAAATTTGCTTGAGCTGAAAATTCAGAGTCTAACTGAGCACACAGATATTCCAGTAAGCTGAGGCCCAGGCATGACCTGCACATATGCCTGTCACTTAAGTACAGCTCAGTCTAACCTACAGTATTCAATAAAAAGAGATGCTTATAGCAGTCATCATTTAGTATTCAATTAAGAATGTTTAATTTGTGTATAATTTCAGTACTATATCATTATATAAAAGACATTGTTAGTATTTTTAAGAATACTAAGCTGATTTTTAAAACAAAATGAACTTTAAATTTCTTCATTAGAAAATAAGTAAGAAAACTCTAAAAAAATTATAAAAAATTACAAACTAAATGACAATATATTGAATGCAGTTTATATAAATTCAGCTACTAAAGAATTTTGCATTGCTTAAGATTACCATTTATTATGTCTTTTAAAGCATAAAAATATGGGGTTGTTTTACAGTTAAAATATGTCAAATTGTTTACTAAAAAGGATTTTTACAAAAATCTTTCCCAGTTTATTATAGATTTTTTAACCTTTGTCTAAATGGACAGTTCCTGAATACAAGGTTAGTCGACCTGGCCTAAGCAATAGAAAACCAGACTTGAGTCCAAAATGGGGAAAATAGGTTCAAGTTGGGTTCAGACTTTTTAGAACTGTAGTTCAGATACAAAATGTTCTAGTGCAAGGATAGAAAAAATGTGGTACTAGGACAAGTAATGAAACTTAGCTGAAGCTCTTAGATTATGCAACAATAAGTAATCCTACATTAATAACCCGTGGTAGTTTTGTTAGAAGAGACTACCTAAAATATTTTTTTTTATTAAGATATTTGTTGATGATTCTTCCTAGTGGACTCTATTATTGAAGAAGTGGTTCTTAAACAATTACTTCTTTACGTACAATAGTTGTAAAATGCATCGAGGACCTTTGTTCGTCAAATTCATTTTTTTTGTTTATCCCGTACACGTTATTCAATTTTATTCTTGCTCAATGCAACTCAGCAAATTTTTATCTCTTGTGGTTTGCTATTGTACTCAGATGCTAACATATATATATATATATATATATAAAATAAAGTTATTTTAATTTTTTTTATTTACACCATTATCCACTGTTATTTTCTTGCGAATAATATCAGTACATGACTACTCAGTTGCTTAACATTTATAGCCTAGCTCAAAGTACTTGTTTCAGTATGTTTTACATTACCTTAGCACCTTGAGTGATGACCTATACCTGCGGTGGCCACATATTAGGCCAAAGAGAGCCACAATCCAGTTTTTTATATTTTATAAAGAGCCACACATAGATACACAAATTCAAAATGTTTTATTTAACGTAATTGCATATTTTCACAAATCACACATGAGAACACATAAAAATATGATTATGAAAAAAAAACTATTTCAAAATTTTAGTAATAAAATTCAAATATAATAAAAATCAAATATAACAAAAATCAAATATAATAAAAATATATTTATTAATAAAGAGTATAATTACATCTAACAACAATCTTTGGCTAATATGGTTTGCATGCAGCTATACTACAAACGGTTCAGGAAACGAAATAAAACTAAACTTTTAATAGAAGTCGCACTTGACTCAACGAAGAGCCGCATTTGCCCACCGTTGACCTATATCCTCACACTGTGCTAATATAATTTGCTGAGGCATTCACAGCACAGTTTTAGTTCAAATCTAACACAATTTAAAATACATTAATTGTCAAAATACAATATTTCTTTGTGAACAAAAATGCTAAAATAATTCATATATCGATATATAGTTATATGGTTGTATTTAATTTCAAATTATTAGGTGGTCATTCCTAGAGGACCATTGCAGGCTAAAGGTCTGTTGTTGAGTTGCATCAGGGACAAGAATCCTTGTATTTTCTTTGAACCTAAGATTCTGTATAGAATGGCAGTTGAGCAGGTTCCACTTAAAGACTACACTTTGCCATTATCAAAAGCAGAGATTCTCATTGAAGGTAACAGTACCATTGGTTTTCTTTCTGATTTTGGTGAAGATATAATTATTAATATAATATGATAGTTATAAAAATTTTATTTATTAACAACTGTATTACATTATTTAGTGCTCATGAAAGTTTGTTAAATACCTGAGGATTGTAATTTTAGCTTGAAATGTAGTAACTAAATCAAATTATTACTTTACCAGCTATTGTAACTTATTTTTTTAAGACTGGCATATGCCTTGTTTTCAGTGCAAGAAATAAAAATTTTCTCTAATATCTTAATGTATAAAAAATTTGGACTTATAAATTTAAGTTAGAATTAGAAATAAAATAATTGTAATCATGTTTGTATTAGATGATTAAATTAAAACACTGATTAACTTTTTGAATGTAGATAAATACAAAATTTATTATTTTATGTGTGCTATATTAAGATCAACGCTTTTAATAAATTTTTTCATATAAATGTTATTGAATAATTACATTTTAACAGTTTGACTTGGGCAAGAATTTCCTACGAGCTTTGATGTGTTAAATTAATGTTTAGGAATGGGAAGGATTAAATATTACATTGTATGAGAAGAGAAGACTGAATAGAAAAAAATGTTTTTTACCTGTTGGTTATTTAGATCAGCGGTTCTTAACCTATGGGTCGCGACCCAAAATTGGGTCGCGAAGCATATTTCTTGGGTCGCTCTGAGTCGAACCAAAAAAGTTAGTAATACACCAAATAATAAGTAATACCAACACCTCCTAGAAGAGTTATTCCCTAATACAATGTTTCAGTTTTACCGCTCTTCGCGAATGGCCTTCCGGAAGTGACGTCCAATTCCTGTCCTGAGGCTTTCTCTTCTAGGAGGTGTTGGTAATACGCACGCCATTGCTTTGCGTGTGTGCAGACTCAGTAAGCTCTCTGTCAAAAACTCGTTTCTGCGTATTGTGTTGTGAATAACAGTGAAACGTGAATACAAGCATTTTAGAAACAAATTTTGTCTTATTATTAATAGTGGAGTGATCAAGCTGCAGTGCGTATTGTAAAATTGTAATCACCCTAATAATGGCAAAACGTGAATACAAGGAAGCATTTTTAAAATTAGGTTTTACTTGCATTTATGATCGAGGAGTGAACAAGCCGCAATGCGTGTTGTGCAGTGAAATATTAAGCAATGAAACCGAACAAACTTAAAAGACATTTTGATGCAAAACATAAAAATTTTTCCTTTGAGGGAAAAGATCGTACTTTTTTCGAAAGAAAAGAAGCCCATTTAAAAAGACAGCGTTTGGATGCACCAAGTAGTAGTGGTTTTATAAATTCTGCCAAACAAGCTACACTTGCTTCTTTTCATGTGGCTTGGTATAATGCAAGACAAAAGAAACTCCATAATATTGCTGAAAAACTTATAAAACCTGCTGCCATTGACATGGCACGTATCATGTGCGAAGATGAAAGTTCAAAGAAATTACAAAAGATACCATTATCAAATGATACAATTCGTTTACGAATTAATGATATGTCATTTGATATTAAGAATCAACTTATTTCTGCTATAAAAATTTGCTGGTTTATTTAGTATTCAACTGGATGAAACGACAGATGTAAGTAAAGATGCTCAACTCATGGTTTATGTGCGGTATCCAGGTTTAACAGATATACAGGAGGACATTTTATTTTGCAAACCAATGTCAACAACAACTAGAGGTGAAGATATTTTTCTTATGGTCGATTCGTTTTTTAAAGAATAAGGATTAAATTGGAATCAGTGTTTCAGTATTTGCACCGACGGTGCAGCTGCCATGACAGCATCTCAAAAGGGATTTTCGACAAGAGCAAAACAAATGAATCCACAAATTATATCGATTCATTGTTTGTTACATAGACAAAATCTTGCTTCAAAAAAATTATCACCCGAATTATGTATCGTTTTGGATGAAATTGTTGCGGTAGTCAATTTTATCAAATCAAGAGCTCTTAACTGTAGAATTTTCCGCGAACTGTGTTTCGAATTTGGTGCAGAATACGAACATTTATTATATTATTCTGAAGTTAGATGGCTGTCCTGGGGCAAAGTTGTTCAAAGAGTATTATCATTATGGACAGAAGTCGAATTATTTTTGAGAGAAAAGAAACACCCATTAGCATCTAAATTCTCAGAGTTGAAGTGGATTACTCAAGTTGCTTATTTGTCAGATATTTTATTTGAAATAAATAATCTAAATACGTCTATGCAAGGACGTAATCATACTATTATTGAATTAACTGAAAAAATTACATGTTTTAAAAATAAACTCAAATTATGGAGAAATAAGGTTGAAGTAAAGAAACTTGCTTCATTCCCGACTCTTAATTTACTTGTTGAAGACAATAATATTGATATCACAGATTTTGAAATACAGAAAATTATTATTAATCATTTAGAAAAACTAATAGCAGACTTTGATCGATATTTCCCTGCAGACGATGTTTTCAAATATAATTGGGTTCGAATGCCATTTAATTTTGATGTAAGTGATTTGCATGAGGAATTTGTTAATATTAATCAATTTCAAGAACAATTAATAGAAATACAAAGTGACCAAGCACTTCGATACAATTTCTACAAAAACACTGAATCTTTATGTGCTTTCTGGTTAAAATTAAAAACCGAAAAGCCAATAATTGTTAAAGAAGCCCTAAAAGTATTATTGCCCTTTTCAACAACATATATGTGTGAGGCTGGTTTTTCGGCTCTGTGTGTAATCAAAAATAATTACCGGAACAAGTTAAATCCTGAAATAGATATAAGGTGCTCCTTGACAAGCATTCAACCGAGGTTTGAAGATCTTTCAAAATGTATTCAAGCACAAGGTTCTCATTAAAACTGTATGACTTGCATTTAAAATTTAAAAGACTTAACATATGTATTGATATTTCTTTTTTTTTAGGAATAAGTTAAAATGTCAATTATTTTCAAAAAGTTATAAATATATTTTAATTTGGTCAATAAAAATTATTAAAAACACTTGATTATTAATTAAATTTTCCTTGGATCGAAAAGTACTTTTGTTTATCTTTATTATTAAAAAAATAAATAAAAAATTTGTAAGTTAAAAAAAATCATCATCGTAGGATTGAAGATTCTTTAAAAATACGATCTAAAATAAAGCAATGAAAAAATTTTGACTTCTTTTTGGGTCGCGGCTTAAAAAGGTTAAGAACCACTGATTTAGATAACATCTAACGTGCATGTACAGTACACAGAAATTTATTGAAAATGCATTTATATATATATATATATATATATATCAATTAGAAGGTACATCACAACAGTAGTTTTTAATTTCTTACCGAACTTGGAAAAAATAATTCTTATAATTTCTTATTGAGATATTTAATATAGGCATTTGAAAATATTAAAAGAAATAATGTATATAATCTAGATAAGAGGAGCCAAATGTTTTCATCCTTGGGGGTTGAGGCTTTTTTAAAAGCCTCTCTAAAACTGTTAAAATTCATTCTAATGGACAGCCTGCTTCCAAATCAGCTTTCATACTATCTTTAATGACTCATTAACATAGCTTACAAATCACAGAAACTGGATGAAATTCTCAATGAGAAAAGCAGGAAAACAGGGCTGGAAAATTTTGGGATGTTGGTTGTTGGAAAGTAAAAGAATGTAATATATAAATTTTAACACATACATGTGAAAAGAAAGTCTTTGATATTTCCTGTACACCTGCAGGAAATTGTTAGATGATATTAATCTTCCTGTTTCATTCTAAGACAAAGGGAAAGGCCTTTTGTTTCAAAACAACCACCATAGATAAAATTTTCAAAATTTAATTTTAGACTTTAGACCAGTGGCACTCACAATATGGCTGGTTGTACCTGAATAGTCTTGAATTCCTATTTGTTTTAAAACTTATTTTTGACAAGTAGTACTGATTTTTTAAAATTTTGGTTTTGGTTCTTCATTGGTGCACATATTTATAAAAAAGTTGTGAAATGATTGCAGCAATTTCATAGCTCGTAAAGCAAATGCAAGCTAAAATCTCATTAATTTAGAAAAAAATTTTTATCTGAAGAAGGTTTAGGCCAGGTGCACACTTGCTGCAAAAGTTATCAGGACGCTGCAGCATTTCAATCTGCATCTTATCGGCTTTCCAATGCACATTTTCATGGTGATAGGCCTCAAGCGACAGTCTCTCATTTGCCACCAACAAAGATGGATCGTACACGAGCCCAGATATTTAAGAAGAAAGTTGTTTTTTCATACTTAGTGTGCAAGTACTTAAAATGGGAAAGTGAAATTAAAAAAATGAAGTACTGAATTCATCCATACAACAGCGAGAGGTACTTGAAGGGAGCTTTTAATGTATACTTGATGGATCTCAGGGAAGATAAGTTTTTTATAATTATTTTCGAATGTCAATTCGATTTTGATGAATTAGCCGGTTGATTCAGCGACGCACTACAAGGGAAAGAAACCTACACAAGATCTCCCATACCACCCTTGGAGAAGCTGGCAGTAACATAAAGATACGTAAAAGACCACAACTTCATATTTACATTATAGGTTGATTAATATAATGTAATCTCATATGTAATATGCCTATTGGCATGGTGCATAAATTATTTCAAATATATTACCTTTTCAAATAGATTCTTTGAGAAGGAAAAACAATTATAGATTTATTTATTTATTTATTTTTATTATTATTTATTTACATTAGCACTATTTTCATTATTAATTAAACATATTTAAACGTATAATGAACAGAATTGCAAAGAATAACAATAAAAAAATATAAACAATATGAAGCAATTAAAAAGTCATTAACACTACATCTAATGATCCACATTTTCATCAGACATTGTGTAGAGAGACTTCACAAGCTCGATAGGAGTGACACTGCAGAGATGTGCACTCTCCTATAGACAAATAAGAACTGCCAGCTACCGGGGTATAGGAATGTGATGCACGTCTCCAGTTACCTGTGGCAACCTCAATAACTATAAGGAGTGATGTCGCCGTCAGATAGGTATTGGCGTCATGTGTGAGTTCCAACAGCAGTTGCTCTGCATTTCTTATGCAATTGAAAATGACGCAGCATCCCAATAACTTTTGCAGCAAGTGTGTACTGGCCCTTATGTGTAACTTTTATTAATGTTGTTTACTACAAATAGTTTGTTTATTCAAAAAATGAAACTCATTTTTGCCACCTAAAGGGATGAGAGAGGGTCTCTGATCAACAAAAGGTTAAGAACTAGTAATCTATACCAGTTGTGTCATTTTTGCCTTTTAATAACTTAAATTTGGTTTTACCTCTGCTTGTTTAAAAATAGATCTTTCTATATTAACCTGGTATTCTTAACTCAGATGACTAATGATAAATTTAAGTCCGTCAAATTTGTAGTTTAGTGTTAGGCATACTTATATCTCCTTAATAGCACAGAAATTTTACTTTGACAAACTAAATATAAATTATTACTTTTCATTAAAATAATGAAATATGCTTATTATTTTTTGTTACATTTTCTTAGCAAATTATAAGTATAATTTTTTTTTATAATTTTTATGAAAATATATTTAATGATTTAGTTGAATTATATTTTATTAATGTAAATATTTATATGTGATGCAATATAAACTAAATTTCGTGAAATATAGTGCTTTTTTTCATCTATAGGTGATGATGTTACCTTAGTGGGTTGGGGAACCCAAGTTCATGTGTTACGTGAAGTGTGCCAATTAGCCCAGGATAAACTAAATGTATCTTGTGAATTGATAGATTTAATGACTATTCTTCCATGGGACAAGGAAACTGTGATAAATGTAAGTGCTCTTGAAGTGTTGTAAATAATTGACTGATTCTTATTAAGGAATCCTAGTACTGAACTTGCAGAGTTGGATAAAGCAATTATTATTATTATTGTTATTATTATTATTATCATCAAGAAAAATACAATGCTTGTAGTGTTTATATTTATTGCATATTTTGTTTAGTTTTGATGCGCAGTTTTTACATGAAATATTTAATTCTTGATGCTTTCCCAAATTTTTGTTTTCAGCTAGTGATTTAAAGTATATATGCAGTTAAAAATTTTTTATTACTTTGAATTTTACTTTCTTATTGCTGCATGAAAAAGAAGAATTAGTGTCAGTAGATATTCTGTTGATATACAGATGTATATATTTAAAAGCATTTTAAAAATTATATATATATATATATATATATATATATATATATATATATATATATATATATATATAGTTAGTGTAATTTTTAAAATGTTCTTAAGATTCCAACTCTTAATTTTTCCTAATATTTTTCTCTCTAAATATTTCAGCACAAGAATTTTACTGACATTTATGTAATTAGTTTATAATGACTAAGATGATATGCCACGAATAAAGTAGAATAAATTAGAGTAGAATGTGATATACATCATAAGAAATACTGTTGATGGAATTCTGCTTTCTCTGAATAATCCAAGTAGAAACTGTACAAAACTAACTCAAATGGAATTTTTTTATTCTTTTAAAATTTAGTGCTTTTATATTGTTTGGAACAGAATATCCTCTAACATTGTTACCAATGGTACCTGAATTATTTTTGAAAAGAAGCATGTACACTGCTAACGCAGTTTTTTAATAAATAATAGGTATGTGGCATCAATACAATAAGTGTATCCACACATTCATCTGTTATCTATAGCTCAGTTCTTGAAGGATATTTTCTCTATCATTGAGTTATTAAGAAGATGGCTGATGATTAGCATATTTGTTTCTCTAATAACAGCCCAATTGCCCAATACCTATCTTTTTATAAAAATTATTTGGTGAATTCTGTTTAGATAGACTCAGTTATTTATAAAATTAAATAAATCCCAAATATTGCAGTATAAGGTTTATCAAAAGGCATTATAATTTCATCCCTATGCTTTGCTGCAATCAGTATTCATTTCTAATGTAGAGGTACAATGATAAATACAGTCGATTCCGGTTAATTGGACCACCCGTTAATCGGACCAGCTGGTTATTAGGACCAAAATGATCGCGCCCCGATGTGGTCGAATTAACCAGAATCGACTGCAATAAGTACTGTGAAAATGAATAATCTAATAAATAATATTTACTTGTATATTCAGTACTTCCAAAATATAGGAGCAAGGCTGAATATAAGGGGGGGGGGGGGTTTAGTATCACTCCCAAGATAAAAATTAATAGAAAAATAGATACAACCCTAGTGTTATTTTCCCCAAATCCCCCATCCAAATATTGTCAGAATAAAACTCTTCCTTTAAATGTCATGATGATTACACCAATGACCTTATCTACTGAAAAATCGTATGCTCCTATACTAATTCCTTTTAACATTAAAAATTTTTCACATTTTATACAATTGAATCAGGAAAAACTTCATTTAAATTTTGCATTAAAACTCCAGTTTTATTGTCTATGAAATATCTTCTCATAACTTGGTTTTTGCCAGCTGTAATTTTTCTCTAGTTTATAAGTTTAATACAAACTAGATAGATGTTTCATTTGATCATAAATTTAAAACTGTGAAAATATATATAAGAACTCAACATTTAAACATCATTTGAGATCATAGAGCAAATCGTGGCAAATATTATTCTTCTTGGCTTGCATATGAAAATTTCCATTCTGTTACCAGCAGCACATATGTATTCTTCCCCTTAGTTGCTTATAAATTCTGCCTTTACCTAAAACAAAACTTTTCACCCATGGCAGAAAAAGACACACATTGTTCGAACATCAACAGTTCTTCATTAGGCTAGGTGTGTCTCAGCCAATAAGGAATTGGTTAAATGCTGGGAAAGAGTAGGGGATAACTCGTGACTGTCTCCTCTCCACCACCTCTTGAACTGCTGGGAGGGGAGGGGAGGGGGTTGTGATTCCATTGACATACTCTTCTGTCACTTTCCACTCTTCAAGAAGAAGAGCCCTCTTTTATCAGAATTTAATGGCAATAAACAATTTATGGAAAAACAACAGTTAGTAAGTTTAATCAGAAAGCATGAAAATAATACATCATGAGCACCACTAACGTGCTCTTTCTAACACCAGAGTAAATCTTAGCACTGTTGCCATTACAGAATAACTAAAAACTAACTCATTGTCAAAATGAGAAAACTAAAATAATTAATGTCTTTTCTTTTGACATGTATTTAGTACTTTAACATACTTGAGTGACTGCTCAGTACGGGATCAAATCAAACAGGGGTCTATTATATTATTGAAAGATAGTTATGTGATGACTTAAGTCATAATGTAATGTCATAATATAATATGTCATGACAGACCAGTTCTAATATAATATTTTAACTGGACCAGTCATAATATAATATGGGATGACATGTGCTGACACCGCATCAAATTTGGCCGTTTAAAATTGATGGAGAATAAATATTACATTATTAATGATGTGATTTATAATTAGTAATTATATTATTAGATTGTATTCTACATGAATTATATTATTAGATTGTATTATGCGTGTATTATATTACTAGATTGTATTATAAGTGTATTATATTATAAGATTGTATTATAAGTGTATTATATTATAAGACTGTATTATAAGTGTCTTATATTATTAGTTTGTATTATAAATTTATATTATTAGATCTTATATAGTTTTTGTGTATCATTTAAACAGCTTTTTATACATCATTACAACTTCTAAATAACATTTCAGTAACAAATTATTTGTTGTAACTTAATCTGTAAAGTTTATGATATTTATTTATTTTTCAGTCTGTTAAAAAGACTGGTAGACTTCTAATTGCTCATGAGGCTCCATTAACCGGTGGATTTGGAGCTGAAATTGCTGCTACTGTACAAGTAAGTGATCTATATATAATAATCCATATACAGAGGCTGTTCACACATTTTTTAGATGATGTATATTGTATTCACAAAACTAAATTACATAAAATTCTTGTGTTTTAAATGTTCTATTTGACATCCCTTATTCTGAACTATCTTTCGACACCGCAATTTCCAGGATAATAATGCCTTTTGAAGTGTCAGAAGAGGTATTCTATCCCATTCCTCCTGAACAGCTTTCCAGAGTCCTGTAAGGGTTTTGGGACGACGTTTGGATAATGCAGATTTTAAAAGTCCAAAAGCACAAAAATCCATAGGTGATACATCGGGAGATTTAGTAGGGATATCAGTGAAGGGTATGGCCTTGATACCAGTTTTTTGTTCCATTTCTTTTAGGAAATTTACAGTGGATTTTGATGTGTGACTGCTAGCTTTGTCCTGATGGAGTCTCACAGATTGATGGCACTGTGGGTAAAGGGATGGTTTTTCATTCAGAAAAATTGGCGATAAAATATGTTCCTGATAGTATTTGGAGTTAATCTTGACATTTTTTTCCACTCTCTTTATTTTTAACTTGCCATTATAAGAAAAACCAGCAACAATCATGAATCCCTTAGAAAAACTTTCTTTCGATTCTTTGAACCATGTACTTAAATTTTTTTCTCCACTTTTATGATAATAAATGGCTCATTTTTTGTTGCAATCATTTAAATACACCCATGATTCATCTATTGTGACAATTGTTTTCCATTTTTCTTTGGATAAGTGTTTCTCATATAGAATTCTGCAGCGTGTCCTGCGTTGAGTGATATGATTTGGAAGAAGACGATTCACATTGCGTTTTTTCGCTTTCTTAAGATTTAAATCAACGTTTATCATTTTGTTTACAGTGGACACCAAGCATTTTAATGATTTTGCAACTGTCCTTTGACTAGGGGGATTTTCTTTTAACATTAAAAAACTTACTTTTGAATAGTCGAAGATGTCCATTTTTTCCTTGGATACTTGTTTGGAATTTTTGTCCCACTTGAGGCTCCAATTTGACGTTTTTTTCCTTTCTTGTTGACGATATTACCTATCGACGCTTTAGATATCACAAAACCATGACTCTCACATCGTTTTTGGATAACGGAGTATGCATATTTCTCTTCGGAAAGAGCATAATTTTAGCCTTTGAACCACTGCTTTGTTAAAAACGTCATTTTGAATAAAAACAAAACTTTCAAGCCGCAGACGATAATTTTGACTTTTAAAAACATAGTACAATTGCAATTATTTATTTTGCAGCAAACGATTTTTTATTACCGCTTACCAAAATCGTCTAAAAAATGTGCGAACAGCCTCTGTATATAAAAGAGTTCCGTGACTGACTGACTGACTGACAGATAACGCACAGACCAAACCGCTGGACCTAAAGGGCTAAAATTTTGCATGGTGATTCTTCTTATAGTATAGGGGTGCTCTAAGAAAGGTTTTTAAAAAATTCTCCTTATCTTTTTTAAAATTAAATTTTTAAGCTGTTTATGTAACTTTTTTAAAGTTTGCATTTAAAATAATAATCTGGGGGTTATGAAATTTATATCTTGAGGAAGACCATAAAAATTCCTTTAAAATGAAATCTTTTTTGAATCTTTACCTCCATTTTCTGATTTTTGGTGAATTTTTAAAGATTAATTTTTAGAATTTAACTTATTAAATGCTGATCATGTGGTTTCTCTTTTCTTTTTGTGATACTTTAAATTAATTTTGCATCACATGCATAACAACGAAATAAATTGACAAAAAAAAAATAATATTGAAATACGCTAAAAGATAAAATTTAACCACTAGACTCATTGAGATGGAAGTTTTTAAGAATTTAATTCAAATTAGTATGTTTTATGGATATTAAACATACAAATTAATTGTATACATTGACTGTTGTATTTAATTTGAATATTTCATTTTACATTAATTTGTGTATAAAAATATCCGTTACAATTTTTTTAATAATTTTTTTTTGTGTTAATTGCATACATTGACCATTGTATGTATTATAAATTTTTTTGGGGGGCATTAATTGCATACATTGACCATTATATTTAATGTACTCCATAGTGAAGCACGGGTATTCAGCTAGTTTTGTATGTATGTCTTGAGTAAAATATTCTTAGACTTTTATTATGAAAAGATTTAAGTAATTGTCCTTTTTTTAAAAAAATACTTAACTCACAATTTTAGTAGGTTACTTTTTGATAGTAATTTAAATCTTAAAATTTCACCTTTCTCTTGGATAAACTCTTTATCAAGGATTATATCTGAAATCAATTTCCATTGAAAAAAGTCTTCTATTGTAAAAAGGTTTCAGGTAACTGGTCTATTTTAAATTCTTTTACTCACAGTTTTATTCTGATACTTTTTGGCAATAACACACATTTATCATAAATACCCCCTTTCTCTTTTTAAACTCTTGATCAGGATCATCTGTGAAATTAATTTATAATGACTGTCATTATAAATAGTAGTCAATCTTCAGTAACAAATGTTTTTGTTACTTAAGTCTTTCATTATAAAAAGATTTCAGTAAGTGGTCTTTTTTAAATACTTTTATTCACAGGTTTTTTTAAAAATTCCTAATACGGAGACACTTGTCATGAGACATTTGCCTTTTGTTATTCACTGCAAAGTCTTGCTGACTACTTTATTATGGGAGCGCCATTTTGGTAAGGTAGCCTTGCTGCCTATGAGGGGATAACAATGACCAAGTCTTATTCAGGATTTAAATCCAAGTCCATTGCGTAGGAGCTCACGATACTAACCATTACATCATGTAGGCAGCTTGTTTAGAGTTTTATTTTGGTACTTTTTGACAATAATACAGATTTATCTTAAAATTCCCCCACCCAAATCTTTTCTTAAATTCTATAGTAGATTCATATCTCTCTTCAGATTTTTAAAAATCTCTTTTAAGTGAATTAAAAGTTGGATTTTTTAAAAAATATCATTCATCGAAGGAAAACAAAAGCTATTTTTAAAATTTTTAAGGAAAACAAAAGAAAAATTCAACAAACAAAAACAAAAAAAGGGAATTTAAAATCATATTACCAAATTAAAATGCTGCAGCACTCTAACTAAAAAAAAATTATAATTTTACGAAATCATGAGGGGAGCCTTAGCGCCCTTTCTAAAACGTGCATGACGCCAAGCCATGAACTCCACCGGACGTTTCCGTTCAACCATCATACCCGAAGCCATCTCCCTCCATCTAGGGTCTAGGGTCCGCTCCCAGCTCTTTCTTCTGGGCTCGCCTCTGTCCGTCTTTAATTTTTCTTTCAACCTCTGCTCCCAAATCAATGCTATATTTCTTCACTTTGGAATCCGCGCGGAAGTAAGGAGTTCCATCGCGCTCCGTCAATCTTGGACGAGGAAAACGTTGAAATTCTAAAATAGCAGAAGGAATCTTTTCTTTGACTCTTCGTTGATATTTATATCTTCTTACTTCATATCTTCTTACTTCATATTGATTCTTTATTTCATTATTTCCTCCTTGAAAATGCAGCCATCTACGAATCACTGTATTTAACCGTGCAGGGAGCACCCTCGTATTCGGCTAAACTCATCAACATTCCAATGTCCCAACCTTTAGGGAGAGTGTTCGCGACCTGTCGCCACCGGTTGTCTTGATTTACAACCAGCAAAACGGGATTTGTCTCAAAGGAAAGAGTAACTTTAAAGAAAAAAACTTAAAAGACACACACTTTAATTTTGCATTCATTAAATAGAAAACCCAAAAATTCACCAGCCAAAAATACATACTAGCCACCTCACATTTTTTTCAAAATAAGGCTTATTAATTTATCAAAATTTTAACAATAATGTATAACATGTGATGATCTTCTTCAATTTAATTCTTCATAATGTCAAAACATTTTGAGAAACTTGTGCACGCTTCTCCAAATGCAATGACATTAATCAAATAAATGAATATTTGATCACCACAAGTTTAACCATCAAGTATATTTAGCAGAGGCTTAATGAATTGATTTAAAACAAAGCACAACCATTACTAAAATTTAATGGCTTACTATTATATTAATGATTCAAATTTACTGTAATTTTATCATCACCACAGTTGAGAGGTTTTGGAGTTTTGATATTGATGTACTTTATGCATATTAAAGAGTTTTTATTGAGGCTGTCATTTGTTTTTTTTATAAGTAATTTTCTGGCATTTTTGATTGTGTAATTTTTTGTCTGTTATATATTTTGAATCTTTTAACTATAATTTTGCCTAATAGTATATATTAATGTTGGCAATGAATGCTGTGGGATAATGAAAAAATGAAGTGAAATAGAAAAGAAATTACATTTTGTTTGTAAGCATAAAAAATAAATGAAAGGGTGGTGAAACATTTTATTCATAAATATGAAATATACGAAATGGAGTGGAGTTATAAGATAAGCAAAAGGGTGCTGTGAATCCAAGATATATAAATATAATTTATGGACCTGTGTCTTTCTATTTGTGTGTGAGTAGGCCCATATTGTTTGATATGTATGCAAAGAAAAAATGCTTGTGATCAATATTAGATACATCTCTGTGAGTTTATGCATGCATAGGCATAGTTAGGATTAATGAATTGTTGGGTTCAGCCATCAGAGATATGGAATCCACACCAATAAAAAATTGAAGAGGGGCTAAAAGTCCTTCTCCTGATATTTTCTTGAATTTTTACATTATAAAACAAAGAATACAGAATATAATATTGTCCATAGTATAATGATAAAATTATTAAGTATTTTACATCTGACAAATTTTTGTCCTGCTCTTTGATTTGTAAGTAGAATTGTTGGATTACCCTAACCCTAATTAGTTTTATTACCCTACTAAAATACTGTCTAATTCTCAGCACCAATAATATCATGAATAATTTGAGTGGTTATAAATAATGGATGGGTTTTTAAAATAATAGTATTTTTTTAACTCAGTGGGATGGGGGAGGGGTTGCAGCCCCTCTTCCCTCTGGATACCGCCTATGTATGTATGCATTTATGGTTGTAGATATTATTTAAACATAGTTCTCCCTCATAATGTAGAAAAGTTTAAATCATCGCCAAAACATTGTGTTTACTCAGATGAAGAGAGTACAGTGGCCAAAATTTAATTTCCATCATATGTGGATCATTTGATCAAGTACTATAGAACCTTCCCCCCCTGAGGTTAATTGCATTTGTTTGATTATTGATTGATTACATATTTAATTATATTTCTTATACAAAATTAAGAAAGAATATGATATAAAGTGCCTAGTGCATGAGGATACTAGCACTCCCAAAATTTTTGTACACCTTTATATATAAAAAGGTAAGAGGCCAAGAAATTAACTTTTTTTTTCTCTCAGTTGTGTTCCTTGGGTTTTACAACTGTCTTTGAATCTCACTTTTGGATTCAACCCTGTTTGTGTGTAGTCTTGACTATGAAACTAAAATGCTAATAATCATGTTTTTTTATGTGTGTTATCATAATATTTTGGGAATAAAATGTCTTTCTTCTTTCCTAGAATGAATGCTTTTTAAATTTGGAAGCACCTGTTCAGCGGGTTACAGGACACGACAGTCCCTTTTCTCATGTTTTTGAACCGTTTTATATCCCTAGCAAGTGGAGATGTTTTGATGCCATCAAGAAAATTATAAATTTTAGTTTGTTGTATAAAAAAAAAAAAATTAAAGATTATTTGTTACCAGCATTGCGTTTTGAGTTATTTTTGTGTGTATTACTATTAAATATTAAAATTCTTTTACTTGTAATACAGAATATATGTGGTTAATCTTTTACAAGTGGTGAAATCCTATCTAATGAATTAAAATTTGTGATAAATATTGTGGGATTTGCCTTCATGATTTCACTTGACACTTCAAATTTTATCTTTGATAAATGTTTTAAAATATATTTTTAAACTGATTTCGAAAGAAGATTGAAAATTTTTTATTTTAAAGGATATATTTCTATAATTAATCTTATGGATAAAATTTTATATTTAAAATTCTCTGTAGAATTAATAATTACATTCTGAATCTTTCTTCCATTTTTTTAAATACCATCATCAACTGAACTATTTTTTATATTGCTTTGCATAACTTCTTTACTCTTGCATGTTTTATTACCTGCTTCCTTTGTAGAAACAGAAATGATTAAACTAGGCAAATGAAATGTTGTTTACAATACTTGGAAGAAGCCTTGTGCATGACTGAAGTCACAAAACTTGCATTTTTGTTTTTACTTGCATATTGCTATCTCATTTATTTTCTGTTTTTCTTATTATCATTCGTAGAATTTCATAAATGGCTTGAGGTAGCCTTGGAGGTGGCACTTGGCTAATTCAAACTCTGACCCTTGTGGTGACATTACAAACCAAAGCCGCACCCTCGGCCTGCAAGCTTATATATGGACCTGGTCTGGAATACTTTCGGCCAGGGGGGCATTAGATACAACAACATAATTCCGTGGCGATACAGACTGGGTTTGGCGCGTTGCCAAAATTATGACTCTTGACGATGGGCGGTTTTAGCGTCTGAAATTTTGCTTTCCGAAGGACCGTTCTGGAGGAACGTAATACTACGTTAAAAAGAAGAAAAAGTTTCTCGTCGGTTTCCTGCTAAATACTTGCGTAGATTAAAAATTTTGGGATAAGGGATTGCATCAGATCTTTCACATGCGTAATTATGATGACACCCATAGGCGTAGCGTCGGGGGGGGGGGGGGGGGGGGGGACGTGTCCCCCCCCCCCCAACTGAACTTGAATTAATTTAAAACGTTAATAGGAGTTCAGTTAAAACCGGATAATTCTAGAAAACTTGTAAGAAAGTTGGTTTTTTCCCGCTTTTTCAAAGTGTGAAACTGAAGATTCCGATTATATCTTTAGCCTTAAAATAATTTTGAACAATGCTATGATCCATGACAAAAATTCGACGCTATATTTTTTTCTCATTTTATTTATATTATATTTATTTTTCTCATTGTATAACTTTTGAATATTACTCAAACATCAATTCTATTGTTATTCAATTTAATTTAACAGTATAATATTTGCTATTTTAAGGACCGTCCGGCAGTCAATGCGCTGAGGAGGGCCCTAACTAAGTTCAATTCATCCCCTCCCCCCCTCACAAAAAAAAGTTAGAAGCACGCTACGCCTATGATGACACCTGCTTCAGTTACGTGACGAAAATCGGTGAATTTCATGTATTATAGTTTTATTATGTTTTCAGTTTAAAATTGGTTGAACTAAAAGTATTACATCTATAGAAACTTTATATATTTTTAAGCTTTTGTTCCGTGGCTGTTTTTGTGTTAGACATGTGACCAACTGTAGAAAAAAAACTGTAGAAATTTGAAAATTCTTGCAGGATAACAACGGTCCCATTACCGTAGGAGGAGTTAAGTGTTCAGGAAGCACTAGGAGTATTCAGATATATGAGCGACGTATTAATTAAGCTTTAAATTTACCACTGCCAGGGACTATGCAAGTCATAAGGACGTCATTCCTGGACGAAAGACACTATGGGTGCATTGCTTCTAAGAATAGCATTATAAAGGTTTCAGACCATCAAAGGGGGGATGTATCTTGAATCATTAAACAGCTAATTATATTTTCTTAATTAACCTATATTCAAGCATTCATCAAGTTAATTCGAGTGATTACTGCTGTTTTAGCAGTACTTGTGACTTCTCAACCTCGAAGTTTGCGTCTATGTTGCTAGCTTTCTTGTCCTTACGCAAAAAGTTCAGCGCACTTACCTTTTTGACAAAATTTGCAAGAACTGTTTAATTCGTTAACACAGATGCACATCATCTTAATGGTGAGCTAACATGTTTCCTGTTCGTAGTAATTGTGATTTACCCAACCCCTAAGTTAAGACAGTCAGGCTATAATATTATTTAAGCAAAAATATTTCTGGCTTATAAAGCCGTAAAAGTGCCCGTACGTCTTCATTCCTCAATGAATTATAACGCATATGAATTATTAGTTTCAAAGGACGTTCATTTAAATTGCTTAGCTAAATTGTTCCTTAGACGTACATCATTAGAGAAAGTTAGAAATGTTTTTCTCTCAATCCAAAGAAAAAAAATTCCATCAATGCAACTGTTGTATTGTAAAAAAATCGTTTGGCCATTTGATATAAAGCCACCCAGCGTGTTCAAACAACGGTTATCATACTAACGTTTGTAACTTTGCTCCGTGGCTGCGTGTCAGTTGACCTTGCAGAATTTCGATCCTCACGTTAAGCTACGGAGAACTTTTTTTTCTTCCTAATCACAGATTAACAAATGTATATTTTGAATGTCGACGTTTCTTTTCGTTAAAAAATAGGTCTTAAAATTAATTACGAATATTTTTTCAAAATTATTTATTTTGAATTTAAAAGAAAACTATTTTGTCGCGATACCTATAATTTGATACCCTGTAAAAAACAGCTTTGAAAAGATTAAAAATTGCTAAAACTTTCCCCTCTTTATTTAAACGTCTACCTCCGTGCGAAGAGAGCAACATGATCTTAAATTATGCAAATTGCTAATCTGCTATCCGAAAAATAGTGAGAGGATAATTCCTCATAGCTTCACTCGGGAACTAAAAAGTTGCAATGGTAACTGATGCGTCACTTATAAACGTAACTAACCTTTTTTTCCCCCTCACTTGTCACCCAGGGAAGTAGTTTATAGCAGAGTGCATTACATGCTTCTTCCTTATTTACATTTGTATTGTAAATGGTTTTGTTATATTTTTATTTTATCGTCTGCGTACTCGACTTAATCGGGTGATGATCTTATGATTTACTAGCTGAAAACCCGCGCTTCGCTACGGAGTACATTCAAATTAAATACAACGGTCAATGTATGCAATTAATGCCAAAAATATATATATATATGCATTTATAATAAATGCGACGATCAATGTATACAATTGATGTTATATATATATATATATATATATATATATATATATATATATATATGTATATATATGTATATATATATGTATATATATCTTTATATATAAAAGGCAAAGTCTGTGTGTGTGTGACCGAGTTTTTGTCTGCTCGCGGCACGGCGCAAAGACGGCAGGTCGGACAGTCTTGAGATTCGACACGAAGATGCCCCCCGAGGTCTCATTATGCACCTCGAAGCCCTTTTTTCGATTTTTTAATTAGATTTTCCGTAATTAAATATTTAGTCGCGATTTGGAGCTCCCGGACGGGTAAAAGCTCCGTAAATCCTAACGTATCCGTCCAAGAATTTTTTTTTCGGACGAGCCTATACGGGAAAGATGACACTATACGGAAATCACAATTAAAATTGTCTGTCTTAATTTATCGATTAATTGTGATTTTTTTCGATCGCCTGTACGCACCCGTTTTTTCGGAAAAAAAACGCGATTTTGGCCGCGACCCTTTTTTCCAAATTGTCGAATCGATACGTAAATGTTGTTACATTTTTACGAAATTTTTATTTCAGAGACCCTAGACATCACAGTTTCGAAAGCCAGAACCAAAATTAATTTACAAATTGTAGTTATTTTTTAATAATTTATTTTATGATTCGGAAACTCTTGCGGGAAATCTCATTTTGGAGATTTTGTTCTTCATTTCCGGACGAAGGTAAAGCGGGGAAAATAGGCGTGTCTTTTTCGACGTCAAGCACGTGATGTGTTGGGGCGTTTGTTTTCTATGAGGGATTGGGTGGTTAAAGGAAATCGATTACTATTGCAGCGATAATCGATTAAAAAATCGCATTTAGTAATGCCGTAATTTTTTTTGGCCAACACTTAGTTAATATCATATAATTTGCGGTGTGTTTGTGGAAAAAATCTATGAAGATTTCAAAGAATTTCAGCACAATAAACATCTTAATACGTTTTTCGTCTCGCTGACTGTTGTGGAAAGTTTTAAGTAATCCATGTCAAAAATTTTGCCAAAATGTGCCAGAAAGGATTAAATTTATATGGGTAAAATAATGTATCGTGGTGAGGAAAAGGATGACAGCGACGCCCATTAACAAAGGGTTAAGGCTACTAAAAAATTGGTAATTACAGTACCCGAGCAACGCCGGGACGGGTACAGCTAGTATATATATATATTTAGAAAAAAATCGTAAGGGATATTTTTTTGGATAATATCCAATCGTCTGCTGCATTAGAAAGAAAAAAAAATATGTTTTTTGTCTATTTAGTTGTTATGCACGTGACGATAAATTTATTTAAAGTACCAGAAAAAGAAATCACGTGATCAGCATTTAATAAATGAAATTCTAAAAATTAATCTTTAAAAATTCACCAAAAATCAGAAAATCGAGGTAAAGGTTCGAAAAGGATTTCATTTTAAAGGGATTTTTATGATCTTTCTCGTGATATAAATTTTATAACCCTCAAATTATTATTTTAAATGCAAACATAAAAAAAGTTACAAAAAACAACTTAAAAATTTAATTTTAAAAAATCTAAGAAGAATTTTTCAAAAATCTCTCTTAGTGCACCATACACTATAAGAAGAATCGCCATGCAAAATTTCAGCCCTTTAGGTCTATGCGTTGTATGTCAGTGAGTCAGTTACGGAACTGTTTTATATACTATACTAGCTGAAGTACCCGACGATGCCCGGGATTTTAAGAATGTTTGTTGTTAACCAAAATCAATTTAAAAATTAACACAGTATAAATAACATAAAAAATATATGTGAAATGTTATACACGTCTCAGAATTTCAGCCTTTCATCATTTTAATACTAAAATCTGAAAAGTAAAAATGTCAAATTCTCTAATGTTTGTTAACCAAAATTAATTTAAAACTAAGCACAGTATAAATAACATAGAAAAAAAAACCTTGTGAAATCTATAAATTATAAATTTATAATAAACTCCTCAGAATTCAGCTAGAATTAGCCTTTCATCATTGGGGTAAAAAAAAGCTGCAATTACAGGTTTCAGCAGAAATTTCCAATAGAACAATGATATGACTGCAGCGTTGCCTCTTAAAAAAAATGAAGTGTTTGATTGAGGGCTGCAAACCATTCAACTCCTCTCCACATTTAACTCCTACAAACATCCTCTACATATTAAATTCCTTTCTCTCCATAATAAACTCCTCAGAATTTTGGTATATTCAGCCTTTCATCATAGTACCACTAAAATCTGAAACATCCTCTCCAGAAATATAAATTTATTAATTTCAATAATTAAACACACACAAATATATAAATTACGCAAAAGTTTTTAACCAACATTTGAATAATTCGTAAATGAAAAAGCATATGAAAATAAAGATAAGAACTTCCGGAATCAAAATTAATTACCCTTAATTTTTAATTAATAAAAAACCAACATAATATGAATAAAAACGATAGTTGCTTAAACCATATGAAAATAAAGCTATTATAAAGATGATAATAATAAAAAAGCATAAGAAAATAATGCTCGCGCATGAAGTTAACGTTACGATATAAAGATAGTAATAATAATATAAACCGCGTGCATAAAATATTTAGCTTTTCAAGCGAAATAAATTGATTTTTAGAAAAAAAACTACTTTTAATCGAGAAAATTAAAATACATTGCACAAAAATTTTAATTTTACCAACTTTCCACCCTACAATTTACACCCTACTTCTTTAAATAGGATGTAAATATAAAGTTTTAACAGCCAATTGAATGCCAGTTAAAAATAATGTGTGCGCATGAAGTTAACGTTACGATATAGAGATAGTAATAAAAATCTATATATATAAAACAGTTTCCGTAACTGGACTAACTGACTGATTGACTGACCGGACATACAAAGTACAGACCAAACCGTTGAACCTAAAGGACTGAAATTTTGCATGGCGAATTCTTTCTTATAATGTAGGGGTGCACTAAGAAAAAATTTTTGAAAAATTCTTCTTAGATTTTTTAAATTAAATTTTTAATCTGGTTTTGTAACTTTTTTCAAGTTTTGCATTTAAAATAATAATTTGAGGGTTGTAAAATTTATATCACGAAAAGATCATAAAAATTCCTTTAAAATGAAATTCTTTTTCGCATCTTTACCTCCATTTTCTAATTTTTGGTGAATTTTTAAAGATTAATTTTTACAATTTAATTTATTAAACGCTGATCATGTGATTTCTTTATCTGGTACTTTAAATAAATTTATCGTCACATAACAACGAAATAGACACAAAAAAAAATTAAAATAGTGGCGCCATCTACTGTACGCTTGTGAATCGAGAGTTGTTGGTTATTATTAATTAAAAATATTGGAAAGTTCTTGTGGATCTGTAAATATACATGTGGTAACAGTTTTAAAATTTATAAATTATCAACCTACACAGGTGATAATTTATCCGGCGTTGCCCGGGATTTTAAGAATGTTTGTTAACCAAAATCAATTTAAAAACTAAACACAGTATAAATATCATAGAATAAAAAGCATGTGAAATGTTATACACATGAATAAAAAGAAAACCCAACATAAAAAACCATAAATTTACAATAATTTCTTCAGAATTCAGCTAGATTTAGCGTTTCATCATTGGAGCAAAAAAAACCCTGAAAAGTAAAGCATAAATATATACATTATAATAAACCACTAAAAGCTGAAAAGGAAAAATGTCAAATTGTCTTTAGGAAAGTAAAGCTGAAAAGTAAAAATGTCAAATTGTCGAATGTTTGTTAACCAAAATCAATTTAAAAACTAAATACAGTATAAATAACATAGAAAAGATTTAGCCTTTGTCATTGGAGCAAAAATTCCTGAAAAGTAAAACATAAAATACATAAATTTATAATAAACCTACCAAAATCCATTAAAAAAATAAACACAGTATAAATAACATAGAAAAAAAAGTATACGAAATGTTATACACATTAATAATATGAAAATAAAATAAAATAATAATAATAATTTAAAAAATAATAAAATAAAAGCTGAAAATACAGGTTTAGCAAAATCTGTACGATCCGTATTCGAACCCGCTTCGTGTAGTGTAGTAAATGAACGCTCTTACCGAATGCGCCACAATAACATGCTGATGTAATGTGTAAATAGGAGAATATTTGTACTAAAATTACTGGAAGTTGCTATGGTTGGTGAATATACATGTATTTATGGAGTAAGAGGAGTTTTAAGTTAGAAATAAGTTAGCAGGATAGAAGCTTAGTCTTTAACTCTCAATAGACACAAAGGCATAAGCGAGGGGGGGGGGGTTGCAGTAGCGATTAAAAATGATCTTGTGACACTAGCGTGGTTGATTCGAATTTTCCATCGCGTGTGATAGTGTCAATATGCCGTGGATCCGATTTATTTTAGAGTATAAAAATCTGACTTGAAAGATTATTATTTTCATTTATTATTCTGGCTTAATATGTAACTTGAAACTTTTTGATTTTATTTATTTTTATCTTTTTCGCTCGCTGTTCGCTTCAGCTAACCCTAACGTGGACGCCATATTCAGAGGGGTGATTCCACAAAGTGTAACATCTTACATTTAGTTTCAAAATTTTTGGTTTTTTATTAATTAAAAATCAACGGTAATTAATTTCGATTTTTGAAGTTCTTCAGACCCTCGGCTGTTTTTAAAGACGCCTGTATGTAAAATTTCACGATCGTTGCTCCTAAACTGTGGATTTCTATACAATTACAGAGATACAAACATTCATTTTATATATTAGATTAGTACAAGGATTTTAATGCTAAAAAAAGAACATCTCTTTTCTCCTGCGATTAAGATTTCCCTGGTATTCTTCGCTCGGTATGTATGAAACTATATATCTTTTACATGCCTTATTTAATTTAGAATAGATATATAACTGATATTTTTTAAAACTAATATTTTAGTCAAGCATTAAAACTTATGTATTTTGTGTACTTATGTATTTAATGTTAATTTGAGTCACTCACCAATATGTATAGCATATGAAAGGAGGAATAAGATATTTAACTTAATCGGACAAGAAATATAAACTGTTTGCTTTCAAATAATAAAAGCATTTACATATTTCTAAGTAATTGATTTTAAAAGAAATAAAAACAAATTATACTCCCTAATACTAAAGATTCACTTTCTGCGTTTAAAAATGTATTCAAATGCCATATTATCTTTATTTATTTATTTTTTATCCTTCAGGATATGATCTAGCAGGAATCGTAATATTTGATCAGGAACTCGGCGAGAGTAGTTTTAAATATCTTTGAATAGGAATTTGCACATGTGGGGAAAATGCTCATTTCTATTTTTTATTAACAGATTGGTTATCAAATTGTTCGAAAACATCAATTAAAACGTATATATAGATCTAAATAATAAGAATTTTAAATTTAAAATAAGCGAAAAGTGTTGAAAATCATGTGACCTCAAACGCTACGTGATTGGTTCTGACGTCACTATGCACCATGCTTCAATGTTTACATTTGTCTAGCGCGAGATTCTACGTTTCCTCCTCTTAAACTAACATTTTAAAATCATATTTTTTTCTAATTTGGTTTAACTTTTCTAATTTAGTTTGTGGCTATTGTTTATTCCCCCTTTTTTTTAAATTATATTCTATCGTCGTCTTTATTCTTAGTTTTATTTCCTGTTTTGTTTACCATGGCGTTATTACCCGGTTTTGCAAAAGGGCAATCTGACAACCTGCCTAAAATGGATTCATTTGCAGGTTTTCCTTTTTGGGAAATAATCCAAGTTTTATGGGAGCAGAAATACGAGGATTTAAAGTTCAGAGGGATGTATATATTTGTTTGCATTTATTATTCTAGTTATGTAATGTAGATTGTAGAACGCTGACGTGCATTGTACTTTACACAAACTTTAAAGTTACACATTGTTTATGAATATTATTAAATTAATATCGTACTCTAAAAGTTTAATACACAGCTTCTATTATTATTCATTCATAGTACATGTTTAATTTTGTAGAATTAATTAGCTCTGCAACATTACAAGTAGTGTCTGTTATAGGATATTTAGTATTTTTAATTGTGTATTAAAAAGTTGACAGAAATTAAAAACACTACCAAATTTACGAATGTGTTCAGTGTTCTGCATTCATATCATAGAAATATGTGTATTTTAAATGGTAAAGGAATTATAATAAATCTGAACTATGCATGATAATTAAACTTTTGACTAATCACATACTAAGTGGTGCCTAAGAAACAAATGTTTACTACTCAAAATAATTTTAAACAATCCTCTAACTCCCATAATTTTGTGTTTTAAAAACACATTTTTAAATTAATGCTTTAGTACTTAGAAAGTTACTTTTACTTAGATTTGGACGATAAGGCTATGGAGATAATGCTGTAGGATATGTTCAGGTAAAAAGGGATGGAGACATCTGTACAGTCAATGCAAGGGTGACACCAGAACATAATGTCACAAAAAAGACTTACAGTGTGGAACTCAAGTTGAATGAAAGGAAGAAAATGTCCTTTCCGTCCAATGCAATGATTGTGCAGCATCTTTGGATGAGTTCCTTTATGTATTATATTTAATTTTATCTAAAAGTTTTAATGATAGTGTGTTTGGGGGTAGATACAATAGACCATCCATGGTTAGCTTTCCCCGCTTTAAGTAATTTATAAATAATTAGAAATACTTCAGCAGTTATAAAAAAATCTTTTTAATACAATACTTTATACATTTTATGTAAAAAACTAGCACCCAAAACTAGTGTAAAAAGATTAATTAAAATAAACTTACAAAATAATTAATATATTTTATGCTTTTGTCACATATAGAGAATCTATGCTCACTTCTACCCAGACTTGGGTGTATATAATTTGAAGTGGCACTCTATTTGAATTTGAAGCAAACACAGTTTATACATGAAACAATGTTTATTGAATTCGTTGCACATATAATTGGCTTTTACAGCAATAAGCATGCGTACTACTTGTACGGAATGTATAAACACAGCTTTCAAGAACAATACATTTTTATACTCACGAACAGTAAGTCAAACCAGCAGTACTGCCATGTAAACTTCTGGCCCGCTAAGCACTAGCGCAGGATAACACCTTTTAACCTTAACAACCTCCCCTTTTTTCTTAATGACGCTGCGTGGTATTTATACTAAGAGCGTATGCCGAAATTAGCATATCTGAAGCAGCTTCTTTAATTCATTAATTCAAAAGTTCGATTCTTGTGAATCGAATCTTGTGTATACCTTACACACATTTTGCACACAAATTGTATTTATTTTAAAATTTCATCACCTACCCCCAACCCAGCATCTGGTGAATTCCATTGTAACATTCGAAACATTCACACACAAAACATTCACACACAAAATAAATAATAAAAAGATTATGAGATGCATATTAATGCTTCAAAATAGGAGAGTATTATTTTTCCTGATAAAACCAATTCCTGATAAAAACTAAAGATAAACTTGACAGGTTTCAAAATTTATTTCTGGTGTATTTAAGCTGAAAAAAAAAATCTTTAATGTAACGGATGCTACATAAAATGGAACATCATTTGTACTATAGCATCATAAGATAAAAAAATCTGTGCATCTATTATGTCAATTTGTTCAAAAATTTTAAAAATAGCATCACAAGACATGCCTGTAATTTATCAGAACCTTGACATAAAAAATCAGTCATTTTTTTCTGTAATAAAAAATATTAAAACTATTTGTAACAGATGTTACATATAATACATGATGCTGCAACTGTACCCTTAACTAGGCTATTTATATTCAAAACAGTCACAAACATGCATTATTTTACTTTTATAGTTTTTGCATTAATATTAAATTTACTCCAATTAAATTCAGTGGCATAATTTACGTAAGTAATAAGGTATAAAAATGATAATTTTACTTGCTAAAAAAACTTACAAATAGATATTTTCCCATTACATCCCCTACAAAACAAACTTAATATAAGGAAAACGCAATAGTACGTTCTAGTTCTAGAGGTCATAAGCTTTCCAATGATATATAACACTTAATAATTTGTTTAAAATGATTTTCTTTCGTAATGGTTTCATGTTAGGTGGAATTCACCATCTGGAGAATATAACTCATAACAAAACTCGTTGTGTTACAAATATATTTAAATATTTATTTAAGTGGAAAATGTCAAAACTTGTATTTTAAATTCATATTTGCTGCAATGATTTGGCAAATCATCTGTATCACATTAAAACTTACAATTATAGCTAAATTAAAAAATTATTGAATGAGGATTTTTTTTTCGGTCTCGTTTCATTGCAACTGTCCATGATTTCCTTTTGACATCATCTGTTGGAACACTAAAAAAAAGCTTTCCAGGTGTATTTACCGTTGTGCTTGTGCAGCAAGGTACTAAACAATATTTAAAATTTTCTGTAACACACTTTGACATCTTAAAAATAAAGAAAAAACACTAGATATCAAACTCAAACTACGCAACACAATCCAAATACCGAAGTAAACAAATTCGCCATAGTGCATTGTGACGTCACATGTATCCGCGTAGGAAAAGTAGCGTTTTTGAGACAAAGTAAATAGTGCGCGTTTAAAAACAAATTATGTTAACTTTTAGAGTTCTAAAACTAAAAAAAAAAGATGCTTTCGATCATATTTTTCTATTTTCTATATCATAAATGTAAAATAAAAAAACGTGCAAATTCCTCATTGGAGAAGACGTCTAAATTTAACCATTTAAAAGCGACGTTTGTGATTTGTTCCTTAATTCAATTGCATCTATAGCTGCGGCTGCAAAGATGGATTACACCCGAATAAATTATTATGGATTTAAGAAGCAATTATCTTCAAATGTTCTACATAAACAGCTTCTGAGTATGAATATTTAACATATAGCTTTTGCAAAGTAAAAATGACGACTTTAAATTTTTTAATCATTTTGAAATTTTGAATGTTGGGGGATTTACTCAGTAGCATAAATTTATAATAATCGCATTTACCTGTTGTGGGGTTTGAAGTATTTTTCGGTGAGGCAGACATTCATATACAGTGGCTCCCAAAAGTGTTCGTACACTTACGAATTTCAATGAAATAGGGGTCTATCCATTAATTAAAATTAATATTTCAGAATGGGTATTTAATAATAAGATCTATAATCTATGCTTAACAAAACTACATGAAATATTTTCAAACATAGTAAAACTTTATTTTAAGAAACCAGTAATCAAAAGTAACCAAAACTTTATCTCACAAAAAGTCATCGTACACTGAAATATTTTCGGATAAATTCATAATTAAAATTATCGTCTCGTGCTTTATTTTTATTTTTGAATTGTGGTGGCATTTAAAATATCATTTGGCTTTAATTTTTGCTTGCCTACTCCGTAATATTCTATTTATTATTTAAAAATGGCTCGTAGTCGTAAAGAAACAATTAACAGCATTCGAAAATTGATTATTTTTCATCATAGTAGTGGTAAATCAGTTCGGAATACTGCTAAATTACTTAATTTATCCCATTCTACTATGCAGTATGTGAAAAACGCTTTAAAGAAGAAAATTGGATCGAAAACAAGGTAAGAAAAGGCCGTCCGGCAAAGTTAACAAAACGTGATCAGAGACTTATAATTAGAAAATTTGTGAAAAATTCACGTTTGAGTGTTGTAAAAGTTTCTGCAGAATTCAATGAAACATTTTCTACTTCAATTTCACCTGAAATTTTTTGACGAGTTCTCAGAACAGCTGGATTACATGGGCGTTCTGCCCATAGAAAATATTTTGTGAGTGAGAAAAACAGAAAGTTTAGGCTTCCCTTCGCACTATCAATGATAAATAAGCCCCAAACGTATTGGAATAATGTCTTATTTGCCGATGAACATTTTTGGTGCTGATGGGCGTATAATTGTATGGAGAAAAAAAAAATGAGGAACTTAATCCCAAGAACTTAGTAGGAACAGTTAAGCATGCCGGTGGAGGTATCCTTGTAAGGGGGTGCATGTCAGCGTCACGAATAGGAAATTTGGTATTTATTGATGGCATAATGAATCATGCTGTTTTTATAAATATTTTAAGAGACAATTTAAAATTATCAGCTCAAAATTTGGGTATTGGAAACAACTTTGTTTTTTTTATCAAGATAATGATCCTAAGCACACGGCTCTCAATGTTCGCATCTGGTGTCTCTATAATTGTCCACAAGTTTTGAAAACACCATCTCAATCGCCAGATTTAAACCCAATAGAACATATTTGGAGATAACTGGAGGTTCGAGTTCCAAAACACGACATTCACACGAAAAGCGAACTAAAAACAAATATGATGGAAGAATGGATGAACATTGATGCAAAAATTACAAAAGAACTAAAGCAATCTATTCCCAGACGTTTAAAAACTGTTGTGGATACTAAAGGATATTCTACTAAATATTAATTTAACGAAAAATTAGAATATTTACTAATATGTAGGGATTTTTTACAAGTGTACGATGACTTTTGTGAAGTTTTTGTTACTTTTGGATTATTGGTTTCTTAAAAATAAAGTTTTACTATGTTTTGAAAATATTTCATGTAGTTTTGTTAAGAATAGATTATAGATCTTATCATTAAATACCCATTCTGAAATATTCATTTTAATCAATGGATAGACCCCTATTTCATTGAAAATCGTAAGTGTACGAACACTTTTGGGAGCCACTGTATGTGTGTAAACATTTGATTCCCTATTTAGGCAGAAAAAAAAGAAGGGTTTAAAAATCTATTTTACAGTTTAGGGCAGTTAAATTATTGCGTATCGTAAAGGTATCGTGTGTGATGTTTTATGCATGCGAGATCCATGTAGTATTTTTAATACATCTATAAATCTTTTTCCGATCAAAACAAAATATCATGTTTTATTACATAATTAGATCATAGTTCTCTTTCAATAATTTATATTTGCTCACTCTACTTGTTTATTTGAAACTATTTCTTTGCTGATACACCATTATGGAATACCGTAAGATGTGACGCATTTTAAATTTTTCCTGTGTCAGCCGATCAGATTTAAAAGCAGCCAGACAAGAACAATTGCAAAACATTGGTACATCCTTTCCCTACGTAATAATGTATTGCGCTAACCCGGATCTTTAATTACCATTGAAAAATTAAAGTTAAAATGTGTCACAAAGTTGCCCCACCAAGTGGGGCTACTTTGTGACATCTGTGTTTTTGCCTTGAAATCCAAGAGGAAAAATTACTTGACACAAAGTTAGACAGTAAAACGCTTACCAAAAGCTTGATACACAATTATATATACTCGTTACAAATATTGGATAGCTTTATCTATATCTTAGACATCAAAGAGACCTCGGGTGCCCGGGGCAGCCATCAGTTCTTTCAGAAGATGAGGACATTCGTCTTTCGGCACATTCTGCTCCTTCGGGTGATATTTTTCCAGATAGTCAATACTTCTTTCTCTCCAATGGTAAATTAAAATACGGGCAAGGGAAACGGACAAAGGCAACATCGAGCGGCTGGAGGAGGTGGGTCGACTTTGTGGGTTATTTTGTGACAGTGTCAAAAAGTAACTCCGTCACCTTTCGATATTTAGTTTATGTTCTCATATCTCTAGGAAATATCACTACACAAAAGATAAATTGCTCCAATATCTAACAAACATATTGACAATAAAAAAATATTTACCTATGGTAGCTGGTTGTATATGGTGTTAGCCTTCAGCACACAAAGTTTCCGAAGTTTGAGTCAATAGCTTGACAACAGGTTTGAACAATACAGTGGCCAGCGAAGACAAATGGTACGCAGAAGCTTCGAACACTGGCCACTAGGTGTCTCTGTATGTCGGACAAGCTGTTGGTGCTGTTCTTTACATTCCCGGTATCACGGGCTCCAATATCTAACAAACTCCGAATATCTAACAAACGAAGATCAGGAATGCTAAAAAATTACTATGTGTCACAAAGTTACCCCTGCAGTCAGAAAGTACGGAACAGCATTAATCTCATATTTATGTGGCCAGACCTCAAACTTTTAGCACCTAGATTACTTATATGTGGCTGGTCATAATCTACGTGCAGATGTTTTACAAAAGCTAATTAGCTAAAAGTATTCATACCTAAGGGGCATTATGAGTTACCGACCCCGATGTTTATGCCCCTACAAGAGGCATTTCAAGTAGCCAATTCAAACTGAGAAGTGAAATTAGTTTTGTACGTCCTATAGAGTTAAAACATCGGTAATATAAGGCCTTGTGCATATTACTCGCGGAGGGGATTGTAGCGTTAATGATAAAAATTTCAACCAACCACAGAGCTCAATGTAATGGCCACGTGATATTTCAAACCAATCACAAGTCATGTTAGCTATTTCGACATCAACGGAGGAACGCTCTGTAAGCAGTGTGAACAAGTCCTAATCGCATGTCAAATGGTGTCAAATATTTAGTTAAATTTTATGAATAAATCAAAAGAACGTCATGGTTATTTACCTACATACAAAGATAATATTATTAATTACATTTATACAAAAATATGATTTTGGATAATGTATGCACAAAATTATGATTTTTGATAGCACATGTACAAAATTATGGTTTTTGATAACATGTATATTTTGCAAGCATGTTTGACGGGTACCGAAACAGCCCACATTGTGGGAAAGGTCAGTAGAACAGGGACAAAGACCTTTATGGAGTTCTCGAAGCGCATATTTTTTGTATGGCCACTCTGAAGACTATCTGGGGCAGACTGTATTGGTCTCGAAACTCTAAAGAGCAAGGCCAGACCAGGGCGCTTGGGCGGATACCAGTGATGAGCAGGAGGCTCTCTCTAAACACTGTATAGCCTGGTCTTCTGATTCCTCCGATGCAGTTAGGACTTCAAACAGGGACGAATAATTCTCTAAACCAGTGCTCCCCAACCTTTTAATCGCCGCGGACCGATCAACGTTTGATAATTTTACCGCGGCCCGCTGAGGGGGGCTATGACAGCAATTTTAATTCATAATCTTGAAATGTTTAATAAACAATAAACTAATTTAAAATAGTTACAAGATTTCTTCTGTTACAAAGGTATAAATTAGCACAAACCCGACAAAGTCGCACTAACCCTAGAAAAATTCACCACAGTAAATAAAATGGAAATAATTTAATGTTCCTTGGGCGGCCGGGTACCATTTGATCCATGGACCGGTACCGGTCCACGCTCCGGGGGTTGGGGACCACTGCTCTAAACAACCCTCATGTGCTAGTAGGTCAGTCAGCCTGGTCGTTGCCGAAAAAACCCACATGTCACGGGATCCACTGAAATTTTTTGATTTACAGTCCGCCATGTGAGGAAGGAGAAAGAGAATGTCGGTGTTTGTTTTACGTAGAAGAGTACAATTCAGGGTTAACTAACAAACGTCTTTGAGAAAAAAAATACGGGGCCATAAAAATTAAAATTTAAAAAAATGTAGAGAGTAACAATTTTTGGCGGGATCCTTTGGCGCGATTTTTGGCACGATTTTTGGCGGCGCCTATATACGACAACAGGTGTCTGGAGATGCTGTTAGATCGGTTCCTGCTGCTACAGCGGCAGGTTATCACGATTTGTGTGACTTTCAACGTGACGTTGTAGTCGTCGTACGAGAGATGGAACTCCGAGGTAGCGATGCAATTTGGATTTTCCCGCACGGCCATTTTACGAGTGAGTATCAGATATTCGGTGAAACATCAAATCTTCGACAGCGGTGCGGCCGGAACAAAACCCTTGAAAGAACGGGATCATCGACGACCGATGAGAATCCTTAAACGTGATAGGCGTGCAACACTTCCTCGAATTGATTCTGATTTCAATGCTGAGGCATGAACAAGTGTCAGCGTACGAACTGTTCAGCGGGCCGTCATTGATATGGGCTTTCGTAGCAGCAGACCCACTCGTGTACCGTTGTTGACTGTATGACCCAAAGCTTTACGCCTTGACTGGGCCCACCAACACATCCATTGGACGTATGATGACTGGAAACCCGTTGCCTGGTCTGACGAGTCTCGTTTCCTATTGTATAGGGCGGATAGACGTGTATGAGTATGGAAACAACTTCATGAATCCATGGACCGTACACGTCAACAGGGGACTGTTTAAGCTGGTGGAGCCTCTGTGATGGTATGGGGCGTGTGCAGTTGGTGTGATATGGGAACCTGATACGTCTAGAGACGACTCTGGCAGGTAACGGGTACATAAGCATCCTGTCCGATCATCTACACCCATTCATGTCCATTGTGCATTCCGACGAACTTGGACGATTCCACCAGGACAATGCGACACCCCATACGTCGAGAGTTGCTACCGAGTGGATCCAGGATCACTCTTCTGACTTTAGACAGTTTCATTGGCCACATAGGCGTAGCGTCAGGGGGAGGGGGCATATGGGTACGTGCCCCCCAACTTAGCTTGAAATAAATTAAAAAAATAATAAAAGTTAATTTAAAATTGAAAAATTGTAGAAAATTTTTAAGAAAATTGGTTTTTCCCGCTTTTTTAAACGAAGATCCCTATTATGTCTTTAGCCTTAACATAGTTTTTAACAATGATATGATCCTTAAAAAATATTCGATGCTATATTCCTTTTCTCTTATTTATATTATATTTATTTTTCTCATTGTATAACTTTTGAATACCACTCAAACATCAATTCTATTGTTATTCAATTTAAAATATTTCATATTTTCAGGACCGTCCGGCAGTCAATGCGCTGAGGAGGGCCCTAACTGAATTAAATTCGTGTCCCCCCCCCTTCCCCGCCCAAAGTTAGAAGCACGCTGCGTCTATGATTGGCCACCTAAATCCCCAGACATGAACCTTATTGAGCATATCTGGGATGTCTTGCTACATTCTGTTCAGAAGAGATCTCCACCTCCTCTCACTCCTATGCATTTGTGGACTGTCTTGCACGATTCATGGTGGGAATTGCCTTCAGGATACCCTCAGGCGTTAGTCGAGTCCATGCCAGATCATGTTGTGGCACTTCTCTTGCTCCTGGAGGCCCCACATGATATTTGGCAGGTGTACCAGTTTTTCTGGCTCTTCAGTGTATATATATACAGTGGTGGAAATTGATTTATGTAGACACGTTTTTTTAACAAAATCTTCTCTATTATTCATTAAAAATTAATGAAATTGCATACATTATACATGCTATGTATAACAAATGATTTACAAAAATAAAATTTCATGCATAATAATAAACAAAAAGATAAGGTCAAAAATTAGATTTTCGTAACATACAAAAATTTACATAATACAAAGTATCATGACATGCGCAGTAGACATAAAAGGCGTTATATATTGGAAGCAATACATTTCAGTCTACTTTTCACGATGGGTAAACGAAAGGTGTGGTCTGTAGACGAAAGAGCCAAAATCGATGCATATCTAGATTGTGGAAAATCTGTTCCGAAAATTAGTAAATTAAAAGATCATTTGGTGTGATATATAACTATATAAAAGATCCAGCAAATTATGGCAAAAATTTTAACAAAGAAGGTAATCCACATTTAACAAAGATAGAGAAAAGGGGGATTCTTTCACTTGCATCAAAAACCGGCCACAGTTCAAGGCGAATTTGTGCAGATCTATCCCTTCCCGTTACTTCTGGAAGAGTTAGGCAAATTTTACTTTCTTCATGGAGCTTGAGATGGTCGAAAATGAAGTCTGGTCCAAAGTTGTTTCTGCGTCACAAGCAGATGCGTTTGCAGTATTGCGAAAAGTACAAGGCAACGGGCGACAGTTGGAAGAAGGTCATTTTCTCCGATGAAAATAAATTTAATTTTGATGACCCCCGAAGGTTTGAAGTATTATTGGAGGGATCTCCGAAAAAAACCAAAATCTACATTCAGCAGAAATTTTGGTGGCAGAAGTTTGATGATTTGGGCAGAGATTGCTTATGATGGCAGAAGTGAAATTGTATTTTTAAATGGTCACCAGAATTCATTTGATTACAGCTTAGTTTTAGAAAATTCCCTTCTTCCATTTGCATGGAAATATTATAATTTAGATTACATCTTCATGAAAGACAATGCAAGCATTCACACTTCAAATGCAATAAAAGATAGGTTTGGCGAACAGAATATTATTCTTTTAGACCATCCACCTAATAGTCTTGATTTGAACCCCATCGAAAACGTTTTGGGGACAGCTTGTTCGAATGGTTTATGCAGATGAGATGCAGTACACATCACTTATAGAATTGAAAGCTTCAATCTGTCAAAACTGGATACTAATTGATCAGAAGTACATTCAAAATCTTATTTTATCAATGCCATCTAGAATAAAAGAAACTTTGATGGAGAAAGGCGGCTTTACTATTAATTTCAATGAAATATATATATATATATACATATATATATATATATATATATATATATATATATATATATATATATATATATATATATATATATATATATATATATATATATATATACAGAGGCTGTTCGCACATTTTTTAGACGATTTTGGTAAGCAGTAATAAAAAATCGTTTGCTGCAAAAGAAATAATTGCAATTGTACTATGTTTTTAAAAGTCAAAATTATCGTCTGCGGCTTGAAAGTTTTGTTTTTATTCAAAATGTCGTTTTTAACAAAGCAGTGGTTCGAAGGCTACATTTATGCTCTTTCCGAAGAGAAATATGCATACTCCGTTATCCAAAAACGATGTGAGAGTCATGGTTTTGTGATATATAAAGTGTCGATAGGTAATATCGTCAACAAGAAAGGAAAAAAAACGGCAAATTGGAGCCTCAAGTGGGACAAAAATTCCAAACAAGTATCCAAGGAAAAAAACGGACATCTTCGACTATTGCAAAGGTACGTTGTTTAATGTTAAAAGAAAATCCCTCTAGTCAAAGGACAATTGCAAAATCATTAAAATGCTCGGTGTCCACTGTAAACAAAATGATAAATGTTGATTTAAATCTTAAGAAAACGAAAAAACGCAATGTGCATCGTCTTCTACCAAATCATATCGCTGAACGCAGGACACGCTGCAGAATTCTATATGAGAAACACTTATCCAAAGAAAAATAGAAAACAATTGTCACAATAGAGGAATCATGGGTGTATTTAAATGATTGCAAAAAAAAGAGCCATTTATTATCATAAGAGGGGAGAAAAAAATTTAAGTACATGGTTCAAAGAATCGAATTAAAGTTTTTCTAAGGGATTCATGATTGTTGCTGGTTTTTCTTATAATGGCAAGTTAAAATTAAAGAGAGTGGAAAAAAATGTCAAGATTAACTCCAAATACTATCAGGAACATATTTTATCGCCAATTTTTCTGAATGAAATACCATCGCTTTACCCACAGTGCCATCAATCTGTGAGACTCCATCAGAACAAAGCTAGCAGTCACACATCAAAATCCACTGTAAATTTCCTAAAAGAAATGGAACAAAAATCTGGTATCAAGGCCATACCCTTCACTGATATTCCTATTAAATCTCCCGATGTATCACCTATGAATTTTTGTGCTTTCGGACTTTTAAAATCTGCATTATCCAGACGTCGTCCCAAAACCCTTACAGGACTCTGGAAAGCTGTTCAGGTGGAATGGGATAGAATACCTGTTCTGACACTTCATAAGGCATTATTATCCTGGAAATTGCGGTGTCGAAAGATAGTTCAGAATAAGGGATGTGAAATAGAACATTTAGAACACAAGAATTTTATGTAATTTAGTTTTGTGAATACAATATACATCGTCTAAAAAATGTGTGAACAGCCTCTGTATAAACTTCTCTAACCAACCATGCTTATTCAATGGCCATATTTTGTTGAGAATGAATTAAAGACTCCATAGAACCAATATTATGGAAGAAACCTCTTTTCGACGGCCACCCCTCAAAACGGCCACATTTTTTTTGGAACCATTACTGGCCGCCCTAGAGAAGTTTCATTGTATATATATATATATATATATATATATATATATATATATATATATATATATATATATATATATATATATATATATATATATATATATATATATATATATATATTTAAATTGTAATTTCCGATATTCCTTATAAATATTTCCTAAAAAATTTTAAATAACTGTAGAATTCTTTTGAATGTTTGTAATTTTACGTTTTAGCGAAATTTTTAACGTATAAATTATTTACAAAAAACATAATTTTCCCTCTAATATTTGTCCATAATTGCTATTAATGTGATCTTTATGAGCTTTAGTGAATTGTTAGGGTTGAAGCTACCAAATTATAAGGCCTTCTTTTTATTTCTTAAACTTTTTTTGAGTGAATAATTCATATAGTATTAAAATATAGCTTTCAAAGGTGCTCTCCAGAGCTATTGTTCCGAGGGAATAATCACACAGAAAATCTCAAAAAAGGCCTTAAGAGATTGTGACTGTTTGTGTTTGATCTCCTGACTAATATTTAAAGGATTGTTTAGACTTGACTCTTGACACCTTTGTTTGAGCGATTTCTGATTTTAAAATACTGCTGCCGATAAGCTTTGAATTCATAGCTTTTAAATACACGTAGCACTTTTGCCATCAATTTGGTAGCTTTTCTCAGGGAAATAAATCTCTTAATTCAGACGCAAAGTGGCATAAGCCTTTGTTCGTTGAGATTACAAATTCAAATTTGAGCTCTTTGACGCAAATTTGTGCATTATTTCTTTTATTAAAGGAGATTAGGTTACATAATGATGATAGTAAATAACTGCGTGCAAAAACACTTTCATTTTGGGAGCTTCAGACAATTTATGAATGTTTGTTTACAAGTTCTTTGGAAAATGGCATCCACGTCTCAAGGAAGTTTTGTTTTACGGTAAATACATTAGGAAATACCATAACATGTTAAATTTTACGCCCTCTACTATAATTCTGTGGCCACTAGATAATTCATTAAAAACTCTTAAGTTCAATTTAAAAAAAAAATTCCATCACGCAGAATGTCGAATTATTTTGCTGTAGAATTAACAGATTTACGAGGTGTTTTTCGTTAGCTTTTAAAATGCACTCCTAGCTTTTAGTACACTCCTAAACCCCCCCCCCCCAAAAAAAAAAAAAAAAAAAAAAAAAAAAAAAAAAAAAAAAAAGACGCACCAAGAAGGAGTTATTCGAATGGGAAAAAAATCGGTAGATGTGATGTACATGTACAGAAAAACAAATAATTACAATTTGAGAAATATTGGATGATTTATTCAAGAGAAAGAGCTACACAAAGGGAAACAGTCAATAACGCGTTGGTCCACCTCTGGCCCTTATGCAAGCAGTTATTCAGCTGGGCATTGATTGATAGAGGTGGCGGATGTCCTCCTGCAGGATATTCTGCCAAATTCTGTCCAACTGGCGTATTAGATCGTCAAAATCCCAAGCTGGTTAGAGGGCCCTGCCTGTAATGCTCCAAACGTGCTCAATGGGGGAGAGATCCGGCGAACTTGCTGGCCAAGGTAGCGTTGGGCAAGCATGAAGACAAGCAGTAGAAACTCTCGCCGTGTGCGGGCGGGCATTATCTTGCTGAAATGTAAGCCCAGAATGGCGTGATACGAAGGGCAACACAACGGGGCGTTGAATATCGTCGACGTACCGCTAAGCTGTGAGGGTGCCGCGGATGACAACCAAAGGGGTCCTGCTATGAAATGAAATGGCACCCCAGACCATCACTCCTGATTGTCGGCCCGTATGGCTTAAGACAGTCAGGTTGGTATCCCACTGCTGTCCGGGGCTGTCTCCAGACACGTATTCGCTAGTCATTGGGGCTCAATTCGAAGCGGGACTCATCACTTAAGACAGGCATCACTTAAGACCTACTCAGTCAATGACATTCCAGGCCGAATGTGCTCGATACCACTGCAAACGGGCTTGTCGGTGTACAGAGGTCAATGGTAGTCGGCGCAAGGGGCGCCGTGAGCTCAGCCCCTTTCTCTGAGCCACCTATGAATGGTCCTTACGGTCACTGAAGCACCACTTGCACGGACGATCGATGATAATGATGGATCTGGGGCAGTGAGTGCCGCTCTGACGATTGCTCGATCCTCACGTTCTGTCGTTTCTCTAGGCCGACCGCTTCTTTCTTGACGCTGTGTTCAGCCATGGTTCACCCATTCCTGCCAACATCGTCTAATAGTAGCATCGCTTCTATCCAAATGTCGAGCGATTCGCCGATTAGACCAACCGGCTTCTTTGAGCCCATCTACAAGTCCTCTCTCAAATGCTGACATCTGCGCATATTATTCACGCACCTGTAGGCGAGGCATAGTTACTGTCTACCTGAGTACACGGAATGAAATTCACAAAGAATTTATGACCTGACATCGAAATTTCTCCTCTTTAATATCCTGCCAGTTGCGCAGTTAAGATGCGCTGCAGCGTCACATGTTCATTCATTGGCCGCTAAACCTTAAAATTTTGCTTTTTCCATTGAAACCTGTATGCATATCAATCTGTGTTCAGTTTGCATTACCCCTTCTTGGTGCATCTTTTTTTTTTTTTTTTTTTTTTTTTTGGGGGGGGGGGGCTGTCTAAGAGTGTACATAGAATATTAAAGCACATTCTTTAGTATCTCCATAAAATTTGCGTAAAGAGAGTTGTTTAGTTTAATAGAAAGCCAAACCTTAACTATTCTTGGTTAAATGAATAAACGAAAAGTGAAAATCAGAATAATTAGAATAGTTAAATTAGAAGACAAATTTTTCACATTTCACATAGCTTGGCTTTTATTTCGGACAAAAATTTTTCCGTCTAGAACATTCCTAGTAATGTTTTATATACATTTCTTTGAGAGCTATATGGCAATAAAAAGTCATAAAAATGTAGTGGTTTACATCAAATTTGATATTTTTGTAATCCAATTTGTTGTTATTATAACGTTGTAAAGAAATTTTTCAACGTTATGTTGAAAAATTTTTTTACGGTTGAAAAGTCCAAATTTAAAAAATCCATACGTTTGATTACATCCCAAGTAACACAATATCGTTGGTGAATCGGTGGCCAAACATTTTTGGGCATAGTTGGCAACGGTGGGATTTGGCCGTTGGCGGAGGTTGATCCAAGGGTTGGCTTTCAATTGGCCCAACCGTGGGCTGTTAGTTGGCCTAACCGTTGACTTTTAGCTTGCCCAACTGTTGGATTTTAGTTAGCCCAAGAGTCAATTTTGCAGGTCAGCCAACGTTATGCATGCTCAAAAAGGCTTTTCCTATAATTTATTTGAAAATTACAAAATTGACTCCATTTCATGAATTAAAAAAATTTCTATGTCAAAATTTTCAATGTACAAAAAATTCAGAACAATTTTAGGACAACAAATTCAGAAGGTCGCTCGCACTTTATGGAAACGATTTTGTAATTTATTTTTGGCGTTTGCATTTTGAGATAAAAATTTGGTAAGTTCAGAATACTCATCTGCTACTGTTTTGTTTTGATTGACCGGAATGTAAAATAAAAGATTTATTTTGAAAATGGATCCTAGAATTGATAGACGGCTCGAAGGTTACGTAACTGCGCTTTCCGAGGAGAAATATTCGTATAAACAAATTATAAAGCAGTGTAAAAATCGCGATTATGGCATTTCAAAAAAAAGGTATTTATAATATATTAAATTTGAAAGGAAAAAAAAGTCTAACTGAAAGTAAAAATGAAAACATGATCGTGAAACCTCATCCTAAGACTGTTTGAACGCAGGTAAATATCAAGAAAGGTAAGTCTCTGATCCTAAAAGAAAATCCACCGCCTCAAAGAGATACATTGCATCGAAACTAGGAATGTCTTCTGGCACTGTAAGTAAAATCATTCATAAACATTTGAAGTTAAAAGCGATGTTCAAAGCTAAAGTTCATCTGCTTTTCACAAAGCATATTGCCGAAAGAAAAAAATATTGTAGAAAATGATATGAAAAATGCATCGCTGATGAAAAATGGAAATTTGTGGTAACACTCAATGAGGCATGGGTGTATTTAAGTGACTGTAATATAAAAAGATCAATTTTCTATTGCTCAACTGACGGGAATGACCGTACGAAATGGCTACGTCAGTGTACAGAAGGGGTGTCAAACTCGCGGCCCGCGACGAACATTTTTGCGGCCCGGCCAATATATTGGTACACAGTAATATATAACAAAATAACCGACGCAGAATTATAATAAAATAGTAAGAATTCGCTAAATGTTTTTTTAATGATACTCTTTTTTTGCTATTATTAAATAAAATGCATATATTTATGTTGAATATACTGTAATTAGGTAAATAAACCTACGTTTCTATTAATATTGATTTTTTGCGGCCCACCTATAGTTAAACCTTGTTTGTTTGGCCCAAAGTAGCCTTTGAGTTTCACACCCCTGGTGTACAGAAAAGTTCCCGAAGGGATTCACGATAGTTGCAGGATTTTGTTACAACGGCAAATTAAAAATAAAAAAAAGTCTCGAGTAAAGCCAAAATTAATTCACTCTTCTATCAGCAGAATATTTTAGAACCAATTTTTGAAGAAGAAATTCCAGCCTAATATGGAAAGGGTATTGATAAAGTTGAGCTTCATATGGACAAAGTCTCTAGTCACACATCTAATTCAACTGCCGCTTATTTAGCAAAAAAAAGAATCAGAAACAGGAATAAAGTGTATCGCATTTAATGAAATACCTGTAAAATCACCCGACACTTCTCCAATGGACTTTTGCGCTTTCGGTTTATTAAAACGAGCCTTAGGAAAATGGCATCCAAGAACACTGAACAGACTTTGGGAAACGGTCCAAGAGGAATGGGGTAAAATTGACATGACAGTACTAAGAAAAAGTTTACTGTCATGGAAATTCAAGCTAGGGCTATTGCCAAGATCCATGGCTATCAGATAGAAGCAAATAGCCGCAAAAAATACGCCATTTATACATAAAACTTAACTATCAAAATCGTTTCCATAAAGTGCGAACGACCTTCTGTATAAATGTTTTTTTATTAAGGACTTCGATTTATATTTTTGTATATGACACTGCTGTATATAAGCATGATTTCATAACTTTGTTATTATGGTTTTTATTAATTATTTTACCACAAATACCGATTTTTTTTCTGAATACTTTTTCATCATAATCAAAACAAGAGTAAAATCAAACATCCTCACTGAATAAACTTGAAATTTATTTTTTAGTAAAGTTTTCTTTGCTTCTTAAAAACAGCATTATTTCTAAGCATGTTATGATAATTGTAACAATAACATCATTGAGAATTTTTTTTTATTATACACATTTTTGTACAATTCTATGTTAGATGGTTGATAATTTATGCAGATAATCTACTTATCTCTCCTATCCTCTCTGGTCTTTAGCAAAGCAAAACCATTATTTTTATTATGACCTCTGTAAGACTTTCCCATTATCAACTCATATTTATGGGCCATTCTGATGATAGCTGCCAACAGAATAATAAATATATTAATAAAATAACTATGTGAGCATTAACAATCGTACAAAGAAGTCTAATTAAAAGAGTTACTTAATTTTGTAGAATAAATTAGCTCTTGACGAATATTAACTCTTACCTCTCCAAATCTGATCCAATATATATTTTCAACAAAGCATTTGCTACCATTAAGTACCTCACAAATTTCTTTATAGGACTAATCATCTTAAACTGCTTGCATGTATTTAGCAAAGTTTATTTTCATAAATATCAGAGAAGAAATTAAAGAATAATTGAATATTTTAACCACCTAACATTAGAAAAATAAGGACATTGTAGTATATGATTCATTTTCACATACATTTTACCAATACAACATTGAAAAAATTAAGGTAAATTTTCCCTCTCTTCTTAACCACGCAACAAACAATATTTTCTCAGTTAAATTCTAATTAATGCCGAAGCATCAAAAGCACAACAGTTTGTAAATGTACGTTTGTCAACATAAAGCTTTTTTATTAGAAAAATATTTTCATAAAGAACAACACTTTAATAATTTTAGACAATACACTATCTGGCCAAAAGTATCCGGACACCTTCCTAAAGAAGTGGATCTGGCAGGTGACGTAATTTGATGGGTAACCGAAAGCTATAAAAGTGTTGGTAATGGTTTGTCAGGTCCTATTTATGAGTTTGTGAGACAATGAGTAAGTCAAATGAGCTTAGTGACTTTGATTGTGGCATTATAGTGGGATGCCACCTTTGTGGGAAATCAGTTCGTGAAATTTTGGACATTCTACAGAAGTCAAAATCCACTGTGAGTGATGGAATTGTGAAGTGGATACGTCGAGGCAGTGAAACTGCAGAAAAACGAAGTGGCAGGCCGATAAAAATGAGTGAACGCAGCCGTAGAACTCTGGAAAAGGTAGTGAAACAAAATCGCAAGTCCTCGTTGATTGAAATCACTCAGGAGTTCCAAAGTTCATCAGGCGTTAGTGCTAGAAGCAAGACTGTTCGTCGAGAGTTAAAAAACATGGGATTCCATGGTCGTTCAGCCGCCTACAAGCCGAACATCACTCCCCAGAATGCGAAGCGTCGATTGCAACGGTGCAAAGCTCACCGTCATTGTACTGTGGACGTGTGAAAAAATGTTCTTTGGAGTGATGAATCTCGCTTTACAATCTGGCAGTCCGTTGGACGCGTCTGGGTTTGGCGGATGCCCGGCGAGCGCTCCTTACGTGACTGCATTGTACCGACTGTTAAGTTTGGTGGTGGCAGCATCATGGTGTGGGGGTGTTTTTCATGGTTTGGCCTGGGTTCCTTAGTTCCTGTGGTTGGAAATATGAACTCTTGAGATGTATGTTGACATTCTGGATAATGCTGCTCTCCCAGCTCTATGGCAATATTTCGGAGAAGGCCCATTTCTCGTCCAGCAGGATATCTGCTCCATTCACACATCGAGACTTGCGCAGGCATGGTTTGACGAAATGGGTGTTCAAAAACTAGGCTGACCTTCTCAGAGCCCCGATCTAAATCCGATTGGACACCTTTGGGACGAATTAGAATGCAGATTACGTAGCCAGTCAAATCGACAATCCTCACTGCCAGCACTCACTTCAGCTGTGATGGACGCCTGGAAGTCAATTCCTATGGACACCTATCAAAAACTGGTGGAAAGTCTCCCCAGACGTGTGCAGGCTGTCATCGATGCAAAGAAGGACCAAACATCCTATTAATATATGCCTCAGGACTCTCCGAGTCTGTACCACTGGGCGTCCAGATATTTTTCGCCAGAGTGTATTTATAACCCCACGAGTATTAAAAAAATACAAATGTTTGTACAAAATATCAACCCTACTAATGTCTTAGTATCTACTGAACATTACAGTATCTATTTATTTAAGTTGCTAAGCCGATTCTTTGGGCAGTCGAGAGAAAACTGCGGCACCAGTTTATTTCATTTGGTCTTAAACAAAAGATTTAATCTATAGATGTGTAAAATTTGATTTTGTAACCGCAATCTCTATTAATTAGTGATAATTTATAATAAAAAATTGCTTTCTGCGTATGTTCAGTGACATATCTGGTTTTAGATACTCACTAAGTACGAGGCTGCATAAACACGTTAATTTATTTATTCCGAGAAATCTCTCTAGTTCTCTCTCTCTGCCATTTTTATTTTAATTATGTTTGGGAGATATAGAACTAACCTGACGAAAAATTTTTATTTTGCACTTTTGAGTAACCACATTTTTTTTTATTATTGGGTCCGATAGTAATTTTTTAAGTGTATTTCTCTATTCTCAATATTATGATTAGTGTTCATTATTATGATTACCTCAATATTATGATCAGTAACTTATTATATATTATAAGAGCCGTTGTCTCGTATAACACTTCCGGGCTGTACTCATCTTTCAGTTGAAGCCCTCAGTAAACAAATGGCCGGTTAGGCTTAATTTCAATTTCAGATGTGGATCAGAATTTTTCTTACCTAAAAACTAATATCTTCTCCATCAAATCACGTTTGTTCAGCCTATTTTTCTATAAACATTCAGAACTAAAAAAATTGGATGCCTTTAGCTGTATATTTAACAGGTTTTACAAAATCTGTTTACTTTTGCGATGAATTCTGAAAGTAACCAAACTTGACTGTGAATGAATCAAGTAGCTCAAGTATTCATATCGCGTAGTGAGCTGTAAAAAACTGGATGGCAGTCTACTACTCCAATCGCATGAAAAACTAAATAAATACAAAAAAATGAAAGGGTTTGCTTTTACAAGGTGTGGATAAAATGCAATATGTTAGATAATTCGGGAATTTTTTTAACTTTCATATACTTTTTCCATTATGACGTCATTATAGTACTATGACGTCAAAATGGACGGGTTGGATGGCAGTCTACTACTCCAATCGCATGAAAAACTAAATAAATAAAAACTAATGAAAGGTTTTGCTTTACAAGGTGTGGACTTAAATGCAATATTGTTAGATAATTCGGGATATTTTTTAACTTTCATATACTTTTCCATTATGACGTCATTATTAGTATTATGACGTCAAAATGACGGGCTACCTTCTAGTTACTTAATATTGAGTAACATTATTACTGAATAGTACTCAATATTATGATTTATGCGTAGTGTTCTTAAAGCTGTCTTATGATTATTCATATCATTTAATCTGTGTTGAACTGTGGTGAGTTTACTTTCACAGACTTTTTAAAATTTTGTAAAGAAAACACTGACTAGTAGCCAAAATTTGTTGTCTCGATGTAGACATGCAAATCTGCTCAGGGAAGAAATATTGCGGTTTTTGTAACTTTCGCATTGATTGTTATCTTATTGAATCATCATTTGTTAAATCAAGTTTCAGAAGGTATTCAGCTCTATTAAATCGTTCAACTACACTGCTGGCCACTGTAAATGCAACACCCTGAAGGAAACATGCAAATAACATGAAATTTACGACATGCATTAGCGGAGGTAAGATATGCAAATGATTAGAATTTCAGCGCAGACGCACATCACGCGCGCCTATGGCGCCACTTCAAAGCGCTATTTAAGGCTTGGAGATTTCGACGATTTCAAGTTCGGCAATTGTGTTTTTCTTGTGGTTTTTTCAAAAAAACGATCAATTATGCCTCGTCGAAAACAGCGATCATCTTTTGATCAAGTATCGAGTTCGACAGAGGAAGGATAGTGGCCTACCAGATTGTGGATTATCTTTCAGGGAAATCGGTAGTCGTGTTGGACGAAACCAAACAACTGTAATGCGGATATGTGATCGTTGGATGCAGGAGGGTACGACGGACCGGCGTGTTCGATCGCATCCACCCCAGCGCACACTTCACGTGATGACAGGCAAATTGTGCGCATGGCAGTGACGGATCGCTTCAGTCACATCACGAACCATAGCACAGCACGTGCAGTCTGTAACGCATCATCCAGTGTCTGCGCGTACCATCGACGCCGTTTACAGCAGAGTGGTCTGTCCGCAAGACGTCCATTGCTTTGTCTACCCTTGACGCAGAACCACGGACGTCTCCGCCGCCAATGGTGCGATGACAGAAGGATGTGGACGGCAGAATGGAATGAAATTGTCTTTACTGACGAGTCACGCTTCTGTCTGCAACACCACGATGGTCCCATTCGAGTCTGGAGACACCGTGAAGAGAGGATGCTGAACAGCTGCGTTATGCACCGCCACACTGGTCCTGCACCGGGTATAATGGTATGGGGCGGTATTGGTTATCACTCTCGCACACCTCTAGTACGCATTGCCGATACTTTACACAGCCAGCACTACATCTCCGAGGTGTTGGAGCCAGTTGTCCTTCCTTACCTTCAGGGCTTGCCCACAGCCATATTTCAACAGGATAATGCGCGACCACACGTGGCACGCATTGTCCAACGGTTCTTCGTCAATCGCCAGATTGAATTGCTTCCCTGGCCGCCTCGCTCTCCGGATCTTTCGCGATAGATAACATGTGGTCCATGGTTGCTCTACGATTGACCCAGATTCCATCCCCAGCTGCCACAGCAGATCAACTTTGGCAACGTGTGGAAGTTGCTTGGTCTGCTGTACCCCAAGAACTCACCCAAAGTCTCTTTGAATCAATGCCGAGGCGTGTGGCAGCGGTGATCTCCAACAATGGCGGCTACTCTGGCTAATGATTTTGGCAGGAACCACACTTCACAGAAGTCTATAAATTTAATCATTTGATACTTGGTCAACATGTTATCTACAAAATAAATTTTGTTGTGATATCTCTTGTCTTTCTTGGTGTTGCAATTTGGGTGGCCAGCAGTGTATTTAAAGGTGTTTTCCAGAAACTTTCAAAGTTTACAGGCCTCTCTTCACAACAGAATCTTTGTAGTTTATCTTCTGTTTCAGCTTTTGATTTTAATTGCTCTTCACTTGCTACAAGAATAAGCAACAACTTCCTGATAAAAATTAATGACGTAGCCTCCACATTTCTTTGAAATCTGAATACGATGATTTCTGATTCACCAAGTCTGTTGTTAAAAGATATGTCTTAGGTACAATTTTTCTAGTAGTGAGACTTTACTTCAAAATGCCAATTTTGACATTTATTTCCATCGATTCTTTAGTTTGTTCTATAAAGAAGCTGTACACTGTAGGCGTGCAAGAGGTTTTATACACATAGCAGTGAAAATGCGGGGACAGGGAAGGCACCCATTTTAAGTTTCATGGATTTTTATTTTTAGATTTTTGCGAATATTAAATCTCTCACTTCTCACTCATATGTGAGAATTATTTCTCGTTTTGCTTCTTTAGGAATAAATATAGATGGCAGAAGGCTTCCAAGACATAAAGACCCAAGGCAAGAAAAAAAAAAGTTATCATTTGTCGGGAAATCAGATAATTCCTAATTATGTGTAGTACCTCCTTGAAAAATCTAACATGTCCTGAGAATTGTGATATTTGTATTCATAGGTATATATGCAATGTATTCAAAACTTTTTTTTTTTTAGTTGTGTTTAAATTTTTTTTTTTTTTTTTAAAGCGGAGGCACTTGTCGTTAAACATTCGCCTATACTACGCCGCAGTTTACAGTCCATTTTATTATGGGGGTACTATATAGGCGGACAGCATTGACCCCTATGAAGGGACGACACAAACGGAGGCATTTTTCGTGGCACGACGCCGAGTTCGATCCGAGCACCCTCAGCACCGAAAACCAGTGCGCTGTACCACTGGGCCGCCACAAGCCCGTGTTCAAGACTTAATGCAAATTTATATTAGCATATTCATGGTGGTGTGTGGCATTTTCTTGCACCTAATTTTATCATTTTTATATCTCCTGATCTACTTTTAAGTGATGATTTTGTTGAGATACCTTTAAATGGCTCTGAATTTTATCAAAATATCTTAAAGAAAACATGAAGTTTATAGATAAAGTTAATGAGATTTGAATAAAATTCCTTTCTCTCTGATATTCTCTGATGAAATTCATGAGTGTTTCGATATATGTGTCGGCAAAGTTATAGATGACTAAGAGCCACCTCCACCTCTGGCACGTGTTATTAATCTGGCTTGTGCTGAACTTCTAATTAATTCACTTCCAGTTAAAACAGATAATAATCAGTCTCTTGTACTTTGTAATACAATCACAAATGTTATTGATTATAACTCTACCTCAAGAAATGGAGGGCTATGTTTTAATAGTTCCAAATGCTCCTAATCCAAACCCTACACCTTAGATATCTTAAGTTTTATGATTTTTTCGCATTCTGGTATAGGCTCAAAAATCCATTATTGTGAACTGCCTTATACCAGTCTGTAAAAATTTGATGCTCGAATGAGATTTATATAAAAGAATTTTGCCATACAATTTATTTTGAAGGTAACAATAATTCGTTTCTTAGGCAACTTATTTTTTGTTGTTGCCACATTTGCTCGAAATAAAGAAAACGAATGTTTTGCCAGTATCCTCACCTGAGCTTATGTGTACAAAATAGAGAGAAATTACTCTTTCTCATTCCTGTCTAATGTATTACTTCTAAGGATTTAAATTTATTACATTATTATATTATTATTAATATATATATATATATATATATATATATATATATATATATATATATATATAGATATATATATATATATATATATATATATATATATATATATATATAATTTGTGAAATTTCCTTAATTTGAAAAGGAAAAATAGTATATGGTAAGTAATTTATAAAAATATTATCACGTTTGTCTATAAACTAAACAGTTTAAATTTCATTACATAAAGGAATTTTAATATGACTGCAGATTTTGTTTATAATTTACTCATCCTTTAAAAAAATTTAATTTGTGTGAGTATTACTATTTTGTATGCTATGTAAATGTGTTTCTTTAATCACTGTTTTGTTAAATATGGTATTGAACTTTTGCAGTTTCTCTCAGTGCAAACATTTATGACTGAAGAATAAAATACTTCATACTCTATTATGAAAAATTATTTAAATTGACAATTGCTTTTCTATCTCATTGTTTATGAAGAGGTAGGTGGGATTTTCTAGAACCAAGAAGTGTTATAATAGTTATATTCCTGTGCTACAGGAAATCTTCATCTGATTTCCTGTAGCACATAACTGTATTGTAGAGTTCTGACCAAGAGAATTACATTCTCTGTGGATATCTTGAAATCATTTGACCGGATACACATAACGAAAAATGTTATGAGATTACCTTATCCAGAAAGAACAAAATGGTTTTCCAATATTCTCTGAATCACACAATTGTTTTGTTTATTTTATTATCCGCTATAAAGGTAACTCAAGATAATCAAAATGCAATTCGAATTATTCTTAAAGTCATTTTTCTAGTTTTTTTAATTTCAATTCTTAAGTTTTCTAGATTTATAAGAAAACTACTTTTTATTATTATCGACAACAAGTTTGAAGGGTGTTTAAAAATAATATAAGTCTCACGTTTTTGGTCCCAGAGTACATTTTTATAGGCATGTATATTTATTTCTAGTGCCTTTATTATGTAGTAGTCCCCTTTGTGCTTACTTAGCTCGCTAAGTGGATGTATGCAAATCAGAATGGGAAAAAAATTTTGCAGTTCTAATCACTAAATCTTAAACAGTGTCATAAATCGTTAGCTTTTCTCTTTAGTCTTACTTAGTTAAAGGCTTTTTGGCCTTACATCCATTGTGAATATAATAGAAAATAAAGACATTTATTTTATCCATAGAAATGCCTAAAAGAGTATTTTTAAGAATTAACTTTAATTTAGAAGCTTACGTAACGATGAATATCCCTACCGCAAAATAGATAAAATAAAAAAAAAGTTAATTGCACATGTAAAAGACATGGCGAAATCTATCTCTCTATATATAAATGTATGTATGTGTGTGTATGCATGTTCCAGCATCACTCTGGAACGCCTGGAGCAATTTCAACCAAACTTGGTACAAATATAACTTACAATCTGGAGAGGAACATTGGGAGGGGGGAGGAAGACAACCCTAGCACTCCTAGGGAGGGGAAGGGAGACATATAAAAATAATCGAAAACAACTTATATTAGTGTCGAATCCATAGATTTCGAGGTTGCTGCTATTAATAGTGACAGTCCCGAGGCCATTTAAGTTCAAGTTCAACCCCATCGGCATTGGGAGGGGGGGGGAGGAGGAAAGAAGGGATGAAAAATAAAATGTCCAAAGTGACCGAGAGTTGTGTCGAATCCAAAGTTTTGGGGGTCGCTGAGATGAATACTGACACTCCCGATGCTGTTTAAGTGGACAGAACACCTTTAAAATCGTGAGGCAGTGAAGTTGCATTGCCTCCGGTTATTATAGTATTAACTTACTTGTATTTTTAAAATCGTTTTTAATTAAAATATATATATATATATATATATATATTGTTTTAAAAAGCTGTGATTTTTTTAGATGCAATCTGGGTTTATTACATTTTCCACGCTCAGAGCCCTGGTAGGGAGTCAGGATAGAATAGTAATAATTTACGCTACTATGGGTTTACATTTTTTGCATGCTTCAAGACTTCTGGTACTCGAGCCTGACACGATAAGTCACTATATATCACCGTAAAATTTTTTTTGCCACCTCTACCCTTATACACTGAATTTTAAAATGGATATTCTTAAAAAAAAAAAAACAACTTTTAACCAATGTTGCAAGATGCAGGGAAAATGCAAGAAACAAACACTGAAACCCAGTACTTAAAAATGAACAAAACGGTACATCAGGGAATGTAGTCATACATTGAATCCCGACTATTTCTTAGTCAAGCGAAGAACTTGCTGAAGGGAAATGTAATTCATATTTACATACAGGGCCGTGCCGATCCATCGTGGCGGAGACTATAAATAATGAATATATCACTTTTAGATATAGTCTACTTTTTGAATAACGATCTTTTGGGAAAAATATGTATTAATAAAAAAGTTTTATTTATTTAAAAAAAACAGAAAAATTACAGAATATAAAAGCATCAGGTAGTGTCAATAAATCTGAATATAAATTGTTCCCGTTCTTCTAGGGATTTTAAAAATCTCGTAAATTTGACTATCCTTGCTTCTTTGCGACACCCGACACGTAGGTAATTTCTAGTTTACTCTGGGTACTCGAGTTGGAATGATATTTTCTCTAATAACTCGTTTCAGCTGCACTTGAGCGATCTATAAGGACGATTATTCTAGGATGCGGTGCACTCGAGTGATTCTCTAGGACGATTATTTCTCGGATGAGTCGCCTGCACCGATGTAACTTCTTTGGACAAAATAAAAGCTGACTGCTTCTGCGCGAGTAAACTGTCTGAACAGAAACTTTTTTATAACCAATTAAAAGTTTCTAAAGTCATATTAATCAAAATAGCTTTTATTTTAGACGTTGCTTTAATGAAAATTTTGTTATTTTGAACTAAATTAATTTTGTCTGAAAATTGAGAAATTAAATATGTTTAGTTTTTAAAAAATCTGTTTGAAATCATAATATTTAAGTCTATTTAACATATGGAAATTTTTTAGTTTTCTTTGAATGAATAAAAATGTTTATTCCTATATTTTTTTCAGACTGAAAAAGCATAAATCAGCATTTTTCATTTATAAGAGTTTATTATTTCAACTTTATTTGTATCTTTTAAATTATCCAATTATTTTGCCTATTATTCTGCGGTTTTTGACGATTAATTTGAGACAAATTCTTATAAAGGTAGTACATTCAACTTAAAGAAAAAAATGAAAGCTTTGAAATTGACTGCAAAGGGAAAAGACTTTTAGAAAATATTTTCTGTAGATGACTGAAAATTTTAGCCTAAAAAATGTCATTAGTTTCAAAGAAACATTTTTTCGTAATACTGTTACTTGACAGCTCTGGACAAAGGTATTGGACAATATAGTTATAAAAGGACAAACGCGTCAAAAGTGCTTTATTTTATCTTTTAAGACATAAATAAGGCTACGTAAAACTCCGGGCACAACTCTAACTTGATATTTAAACACAAAAGAGCACTTGCTTAGTGTTTTGCAAGTTTAAAAGTGTATAATAAGCTTCTAAAATAAACGCACGCATTACTCAGAGAATGAAACAGGAATGTGAAACAGGAGGTCCATGGGAAAAATGACCCTGAAACCGTCGCCAACAGGTGGCGCTACGTGTACTATACTTATCAGTACTATACTTATCGGAATGAATGCAATGTAAAATCGTGTTTCATAATAATCAATAAATACATTTTAATGCCCGCCCCCCATAATGAAACACGCTTAGATGCTTTGCCCCTAGGTATGACAATGATCATGAAATTGTTATCAGACAAAATGAAGATTCAGGGACCTACATTTCAAGCTTATTTTTGTGTTAACTCAATGAAAACTTGAAATAATAATAAGATAAAAAATAATTAAATCTTTCATGTGTTTAAAAAAATTAAAAATGCTCCTCCTATAACTTTAATAGGTCGTAATCGGTAGCATAATCTAAATTTGACTCAACAAATCATAAACTTTTATATTGTTACTCTTATCATTTTATACGCAAAAAAGTACATAAAAATACACGGCAAGGTAATAAAGTTTGAAAGTTCAGAATACAGTCAAAACTGTTTCTTTAAATTCTTTTTTATCTCTAAAAAATTCATATATAAATTTTAGATTATATCATTAAATTGAACTGCATTATTCCTTTCATTATTGATCTGAATTATAACTTAGAATATTCAATAAAAATGAATTACGGTATTAAAATTAACAATATTTTAATTAGTTTGTAACACTATCTTTAATTTTTCACACAAAGGAATTGTTCGTAATATTTTTGTCTATGAAGCACATACTTATTAAATAAAACTTGTGGCTAGTTAGTATATTTGTGTGTGTGTTCTGGTTAAGCAATAGGATTAAACAAAACATTATTTTGCTTTCATATCAAAATTCCTTCACAATGTTTTCCTTTAATAGCCTTTCCCAAACTCAGCCCTCAAAAATTCTAAAAAAGATTATATGATAAAGACTATTAACGTGTCAAATACATGCTATGTCTTGCTTGAATACCAAGTTCAAAGAGGCCGAAGCTGGAATATATTTATTTGCATGTGCACTTAACTAATCAGTGTTAAAAAATACGTATAATGTACCGGAGCTGTTCATAATGAAGTTTTCACCTAGACGATTATTAAATGAAAAATTCTAATTTTGAGTTAAATAGGAAAATTTATTATTATAATTATTATCATGAGTATTAACTATACGCTGTCAATATATAAATGATTAGTAAGTTTTAAATATCTCCCCTTTTATAAATTTATATTATTGATTTATGATTTCTTATGAAATAAAAACTCGGACTGTCACTGCAATTTCAACGATCCGATGCTAGCATGTACAGACATTGACATGCTAATTAAAAATGCTCTTGTTAAATTCAGGTTGAACTGTTTAACGAATTTAGCTTCCGGAACTACTTATGTATGATGTGTGAAAGTGTTTTTTCTTGCCTCAACAAGTGTAGCACTATTTGTTTTACCTATATAAGTTTTATAAAAACTTGAAAGGTCTTCTGTAATTTTTTAAGTTTCACTATTTTTATATTTTATTTGCTTAGTTTTTTTGTTTTGTTGTGTGGGTGAGGTAGGGGACGGAAGACTTAGGGAATGAGTTTTAGAGACACTTACGTGAAAAGTAATGTATAGTGATAACAACTGGGTGGAAAACTTCTTTTCATACACAGACAGTCGAACCCCGTTATAGCGAACGCGGTCTATAATGAACTCCCGGATATAACGAAGGAAAATTTTGGTCCCGCCATTTTCCTATTGTATTTAATGCTAATTTATCCTTTTATAGCGAATCTCTGAAATCTTAAGAATTGGCTATAACGAACATCTTTTTCAGTCGACAACTGAATTTTTTTTAAATTTTTAAACTTTTTAAGAATGTTGAAGATACAACGAATGTTGAAGCAGCAAAGAATGTTGAAGAAGATGATGATGATTTACTTATCGCGACGTGGATAGAAAAGCACAAAATTTCAGCATTCTCAGATTGTGGCGTGCAATTGTTCGAAACATGTGATGATGAAGTCATTACATGTGAAAATCCGACTGATGAAGGTATTGTGGAAGAAATTAAAATGAATCATTCTGAAGTCGAAGATTCTGCATCTGATGCTGAGGAAGAGGAACACATAAATGACGAAATCTCCACCATCTCAGATGCTACAGCAGCGATGAGTGTAATTAATAAGTTTTTGTCAACACAAACAGTGGAAGAAAGAGTGTTGGAGTCATTTGATGTACTGGACAAAGAAATTCATAAAATGTTTTTGAAATCGGCATCACGTCAGCAGAAGATGACCGATTATTTCTATACAAAAACAGTGAGCAACTATTTAAGGTAAAATCAATTTATTTCCATTTGTCTTCATTTTTAGTTAATTTAATTAGTATTGTGTCAGTTTAATGTAATCAATTTTAGTCAATTTAATTCATTAATGATCATTTTTAATAGATTTTATTATTCTTTCAACACATCATTATTGAATATACATAGAAACTAATGAGTTATATATTTTGTGAACTCTAACATTTTTCTTAACGGTTCGGATAGAGCGAATCACCGGATATAGCGAACAAAACTTTTGGTCCCTTGAAGTTCGTTATAACGGGGTTCGACTTTAGTATGCACTGCGAAAGCCTTATATTTATACATTTCTGAATAGTGGGATAATCGTTTCGGTGCTAGACTTTTCTTGTAAATTAAAAGAATACTAATACGATTTAAATACAATGTAAATTAAAGAAATATTTTAGCATGGTTAAAAATTCAAACTTTGGGTCACTTCAGCTTTGTTTATAACTACGATTAAGAAAAAATAGCATGTAATTTATGACGAAAACTTCGCTCATAAGATCTGGCCCTAACTAATACTCTCATTACGAGAGTCAAATATATATTTTAAAATCACAACACGTAACGTGGGAATACGGGATCCCCATGTTTTTGTTAATTCCTACTTAAAACAAAATAAAAATAGAGAATATGAACGTTTTCCCCTCCCACCACCCTTGGCCCTTGTCTGGAGAAACGTTTCACTAATCGCCTCGCCCGCACATATTTAAGCTACCAGGGATAAAGGAGTTTCACTTTAAACAAATAATTAAAATGAGGGGATTAGTGAATATTCCAGACGCAGAAGCATTGACGTCACACTGTCCCATGGACAGTAAAGCCGTTTCTGGCGACCATAACTAAGCCCGTTTGATATCTCAGATGCGTCTAATCTTTGTTTAGAATCAAGCAAAATATGCGCCATAAATCAACCTCCTGTCGTGAAAGCATAGCAAGCGTTTTTGCTTCACTGGAGCTGGTGGTCTATGCCCGTACACGAAACGCGCCTCGGGAAATATTGTTCACGGCAGTTTATAATCCGATTGCTTTTTAAGCCGATGAAGTCTTAAGACCAGCTGAATGATAAACACTCCGAGAAACGCTGCTCCTTCCGTCTGTCTTTAGTCTGGCTGACGGAAGAACGGTGTCATTCGATTCCTGAAGTAATCATGTGACAAAAGTGCAACACAAACACAAACACACACACATATATATATATATGTATATATCATGACCACTTCATTAATTCCTGATACGTAATTTGAGCAATATTCCCTTGCAACAATTTGTTACAATTTGTTTCTAAGTAATATTAAATCCTATAATGGGTCGTGAATGTTATAGTCTACTTTCAACATGCTGTCCCCAACACACCAGAAAAACGGTAACATTTATGATACTTTCGCATTCTTACTTTTGTTTACCCAGAATCAACGAAAGTTTAATTTCCTTAATGCCGAATTCCTATCAAAATTTATATGTTCCAATTACGTCTCTTTTTGTACTCATTTACGAAATAACAGAAAGTTCATTCTCTGTTTCTCGTGTTATGTGCCTTGTCGGGAGGTATCTAACGTGTTTTACTGGTGAATAAATAAACATTCATTTGTTTAATTTTTGTATTTTGAATAGAATGCCAAACCTAAATCAATGAACTCTTAACTGAGTATATCTTGCTAGTTCACGAGAGATACACCACAACTCTTCGGAAATCTTGGCACTACGTTTGAATTTGAATAAGTTTCTAAACGTTAGAATTGGGGAGGGAAATGAGGGATCCTGAATTCGCACTTCCTCATTGTCTTGAAATCGAAGGTAACCTTTCAGGATTGTCATGGAATGTCCAAGAAGTTTTTGTTACAAAGCCTCTTGCGCAAGGGTGGCGATACTTTGTCTTAGATTTTAAACACAATTCTTGTTATATATATATATATATATATATATATATATATATATATATATATATATATATATATATATATATATATATATATATAAATATTGAAATGCCAGCTTGATTATTATTTGAAGGGAAGGACTAATCTTTTGATTTAAGATTATTACAGATTTTTCTTGGAATAATAATAGAAAACACATGTATAATAATAACACATTTCGCATGAAGTAAGCATTACAAGTTTTTTTAAAAGTGATTTTTTCCTGTTGAATATTAGTTGTCAAATATTTTATAGCGAACTCTTTAATTATTCACTTTGAGTGATACCCAGGCCAAATTAAATTCACCTGAAAATAAAAGATTTGTATGCTTATATGGAGAAGAATACAAAAACAGCTATTGCCTGTTAAAGTTGGATTTCGGTTGAGATTGCAGATCTGCGGTCCTTATATCAAACTACGGGAAATTCTTCCTTAGTATTTTGTGAGAATTGATTAGCTTTCTTTTCCAATTGCAACTAGCATTTGTCCCGAGGATATCTATCTGTCCAGATGCACTGTGATTTTTGTTGGCTATTTTAATACAGGGGCAATCCCAGCAAGAGAACCAACAGCGTTTCGTGCAAATTGGCAGCGCAACAACGTCTATGCCTTAAGAAGGGATTGGAACCCGAGTTATCGCTATGGAATCTCTCGGAGCTTATCACCATACGACGTGGGCATCAATCACAATTACCAAATGCAGAGTTTTGAATTCAGTTTTCTTCATTTGAAAATAAGTATATAACTGCAATTCAAAAATATTTTTTTCTTGATTTAATTTTTTTTTCAATTAAAAAAATTATAGCGATAGACATCATTATTTTAAAAAAAACCTTCGGGAAATGCTTGAATTTTAAAACCACACGCTCTTAATTTAAATTTCTAAATTTCTAAAAATAACCTAAAAATATGCATTTGATAAACTGCGATTAGAAAAATACCGAGAGAAAAATTCCCCATGTCTTAACGCTGGTTTTTAACTATCGAAAGATCAACCAAAGCGCCTTAACCCCCTGAGATTTAAATAGCGAACCTTTCCCCTTTTAACAGTGTATTTTTTTAGGCTATTTTATCGTCTTTCATTAGGTGCCTATTTTTTTGGTACCAATAGCTGTTGACGATTACAAGTGAATAAAACCATTATGGTGACGTGATATTTTATTTATTTTTAGAGACACTAAGAAGTTTGGTGTGTGTCGTATGTGCATAGAATCCTTTTGGCGAGGTATTAGTTTATTTGTTTTTGAACGAATAAGCTAATTCTGTTTTTTAAGGAAGCTCGAGACCCTCTGAAACATCTGCCATGTCTAATAACCAGTTTAGCTCCCCTGTATCAGCCAAGTTAAAATAACATTTCCTTGCCGTTCTATAACATTTCCTATTTCCGGCATTAATTACATGCGGAAATCTTCCTGGCGATTGAACATTTTCGTTGTGAACTTATCAACAGGTTTTGCAAACTGGAAGACATCCATCTGTCAGCTCGCTGAGTGCTTTATTTGACGTTTAGGGAAATTAAGCATCAGAGGAATATTTCAATCAACACTTAGACAACTTAGAATTTATTTATAATTCTCATTTAAAGGCAGGAAGGAATACGTGGTCATAGCTCGCCGAGTGTATAAGCATTTCACAAATGTCCTGGTTCTTAAAGGAAAAATTCTAAATAGCTGAAACAGTTATTGGGCAAATAACTCACTAAATATAAAAAGCACGAAACAAGTGAAAGTACTATTAACAGTCATTTGCAAATGCAGCATCAGATCAAGCTGAACTGGTATATGCCGGGACACGTTAGTAAGTCTAGAGTCATGGCATCATATTCTTATTAAGATTTCGATTCATCCAAACATTGGAAAATACTGCCTTTAGAAAGATTTAACCGATGACAACCGATAATTTTATCGGGGACAATTTTGGTCATGAAGATGTCAAAGTTAGGGAATTGCTGTGGCATCGTGTCTTAATATCTTTACTACAATAAACTGGTTAAAGGTGGAAAGGGGGGGGCTTCGATTGCAGCCCTAAATTTTAAGGATAAACAAGAGAACATCATAAATTTTTGGATTTCAGCCCATACAATGTTTGTCACCCCAAATAAAATGCAACTTCAGTCTCCATTTTTGGAGTAACGTTTTCAGTAATGTAAAATTCACGCTTCAGAAAACAAGGAAACTAACATTCAGTGAATTTGTAGCTCTAAGCTTCATTTCTGTATTGCTTACGACACATAATCTGTTTGAATTAGTTAAGTCTGCTTTCTGCGAATGAAACTTAACATAATTGTTTTGATTTCGTTAAGAATTTTTCTAAATCATGGGTTTTAAGTAATTAAACATTTAAGGAACATTTTTCTTTTGATTCGACCCCATTTTTACTTCTTTATGTTGCCAAAGTACGTGTATATAATTTGTCCACACAATGGACAGTAATCTTATCTAAATCATATAGCGATAAGGATGTGGGATGTTGTTGTAAATATTTACTATAAACATTTGAGGAAATCTTGTAACGATTAAGGTAATAGACGGTGGAGCATTGAAATGCATTTGATCTTATGAAAAGGAATCTCTCATCAATATGTGGCACATGATATTAAAAATAACAGAATATTTTGTGATCTCGCCAAAATTAGAAAAAAGTTTTTTTTTCTCATACGTATTAATAATTTTTTGGAAATTATCTCCTTTTAATAGAGAAAAAAGATCTGTTAGCTATCTTTTTTTAGTTACTAAGCTTAAGTTACTAAGCTTTAAGATAAATACAGAGAAACTTCTCTATGGCGGTCAGTAATGGTTCCATAAAAAAAGGTGGCCATTTTGAGGGGTGGCTGTCGAAAAGAGGTTTCTTCCTTAACATTGGCTCTGTGGAGTCTTTAATCGGTCCTGAACACAAGGTGGCCGTTGAAAAGGGGTGACCGGATAGAGAAGTTTCACTATATATCATCTTGAAGATCTCCAGTTAAAAACATTTGTGGGTACCGGTTAGTTAACTCGGCGAGCAATCGTCCTGAGATATGGAAATTAGGGATAATATTTTAATGAGCCTACAGAATGAATTTTGAATCTTGCCATCCTTCAATTTTTTGCTAATTTATTTTGCTGTATTAAATCTTCAATACACTCTATTTCTGCGACATTGATAAAAGTTTCATTTTCAGACTGCCAAATTTCCAACGGGGGGCTTTAATTTTCAAATTTCGCTCGCTAATAACTTATTTCAAAAACAAAGAACTCAACATTCCACGCTTGTATAAAATCTTTTTAATACGAATGGCATCAAGCAAAAATTATTTGGGTTCTTCATCTGCTCATACGCAAGTTTTATATTTCCACTGAAATATTGTTCTAGGAAATTAAATTTTTACCTGACACAGTTCGTTTGTCGTTACACTAATTAGATCTATCAGTAACTGTTCCGATGAAGTAGTGTTATTGAGGAGACAGTAATTGGAGGTAAAAAAAAATAATAATTTTGAAAGTTAGGAATGCAGAATTTTGAAGTTGAATAAAATACTGCTTTTTAAGAATTATAAACAAACTTGTGTCAAGGCGTTTTAAATCGAGATTAGTTTTCTGCTTCAATAACTCGAAAAATAGAGGAAAACTATTAGCTATACCACTTTCAACTAAGTAAAAATAGTTAATTTAAGGAAAAATATTCATTTATTTAACCATTTCGTTTATTCAAACATACGTGATGAATACGTGATAGAAACACGAAATGGTTCTTAAGGGGACGTCTGCTCTTGTAACATTTGATCGTATCCTTTTTGTATCAGATACTTTTTCTTAACGGTGATAAAGCTTCATTTTCAACATTTCGTCTGCTGTGACTAGGGCCGGATTAAGACTTTGTAGTGCCTTGAACTACGGGTATTATGAGGCTTCCAGTAATATCGGATGGGACAAAAGTCGCTTGACAAATGTCTATTTCAAATATAGCTATGACGTCTTTTTCAATTTTTTTAAATATATAGTTATGTGCAATACGGAATATGTCATCTGTTGCTGTTGTTTTTGTTATTCTGCTGACTCTACCCATTGCTACCCCTGTCGTCACCGAAGAGACGAATAACTTCTAGTGTCAAGCGACTTTTGCATCACCCTGTATATTCAAAAAGCAAAAAATAAGTTAAAGACAAAAATAAATTTATTCTTACGTGGTTAACGGCAATTAAAGTTTTAACATTTGCTTTGTGGCCATTTATTGGAAACAAATGTCTCTAAAATATCGGTAAATTGTAAGTCCTACTAATATTTTCAGTTGCCATAACAGCAAGTCTGTTGAGCATTCCTTGTGCCATTGTATGCGTCCATCAAATGTTTCATCTTGGAGAAATTCTTTTCTCCAGTCGCATCAGTTATCATCAAGCACATGTCAATCCGCAGAGCTATTTCAACATTACGGAATGAAGAAGTAAATCCATTATTTGCTACAAGGGTGTAGATATCAGACGCTCGTGGTTTTGTCTCTTTTCATCTACTCCCCCCTACCCCACTCCTGAGGAGTGCTGCTCCGGTTTATAATGGCATCACAAGGGTCAAAGTCCAATTTAGACAGGTGTCACAACAATTTTGACCGAGCAACCCCAGGGGTAACATCTGGGGGGATCATACCCTCTCCCACCCTCTCTGATCTCATACACCGGCTTTCCGGTCTACGAATTTAACGTGCCCATATCCGGCCTAGAAACGGGTTATTGATGTGCTGGTCTTAAGACGAGCCTTTTACAGAGAAATAGGTTGTTAAAAAAAGTTTTCCAGAATTTCTCTGTCTGTATACTCGCTTATATAAATTTAGAAATATTTCAGTTAATGCTTTAGTTATTTTACTCTTTTCGTATCTTTCCGAGTCTATGTTCATCGATTATACATTGTAGAAATTTCGTGTCTGTATTATTTTCACTTAAGAAGATATTCTTAAGTTGCTAAGTTAGTTTATAATTATTATTATTTTTTACTAAAACTGCTATTCTTAAATTTGCTTTAGTTACTAGTCAAATTTAAGTGCTTGAGTGGTAAGAAATTGCCACTGTCTGCTCGCCTTAAACGAAAGCAAACATTATCGAAAAATGTTTGCTTTCGTTTAAAAGATAAAGCTCAGTATTTTAAAAATTTTGTATTTCTCGTCTCTTAAAATGGAATTATATTTATCGTTATACTTGGTTAAGCAACTTTATATTTTCTTAATAGTTTAAGTTTAAAAATATTATCTGTAGATTTAAAAAAATAATAATAATAAACGTGGAAATTTGTAAGAAAATAAGGAAAAACATGGAAATTCGGAAATTTTCCCTCTGCTTAAAGCTAAACTCTTTCAGGAGAGATCTTAAGTGCAAGTTCTCAATGTGTGAGAATTTCTTTCTTACACATTGTACACAATAAAGCATTTAATATGGGAATGTTTCTATGGGGTGAAAACGCAAAGGAAAATTTTGAAACCATCGTTGAACTTTGCGTCAAAATTAATGATATCGAGAAATCAGTAAGTGCTCATTTTTATGTAAACATTCCACGATGTCTCTGAAGTGATTTTCATTTCTATGTGCTTATTGAATTTTACCAATTAAAAGATATGAATATTTTCTACTTCTCATAAAATTTCTAATACCCATTTTCATATTAAACATTTCAGGATATCTCTGAAGGGATTTTCATATTATACTCGCATCTTGTGCTTTTTTTATTTTGTCAAATAAAAGGTATGAACATTTTCTGCCTCTTATGAAAAAATGTCTTTGACGTACAACCTCTAACATTGCTAGAGGGGTCTTTTTTTTGGTATCTCGTTTTCAATACGCTTTTCTTTCCAACGCGGCCGGCACATTACCTTTTCGACATTCATCCAATGGTACGCCGAGATTTTTTGGTTCCTTGTAATGGAGGCACAGTACAGGTGAACCAACGCCAACCTCTTGTACCACCTCAGTTTTGACCAAGCATCAACATAAGGTCCTAATATGCGACGCTAGTTACCTCTGGCAGGCAGGCTTTTATCTCCCCAAATTTATGGATAGAACTGGAAGGAGGGAGAGGAGATAAAGAAGAGCCAGAACGGTAACTGCTGAAGGTGGAATCATTTAAAATGGCTTGTAAGACAGGACAGGGGGACTTGCAAGGTCATTTCTGAGAGCATTCAGTGATAGCACCTGGTAGGGAAAAATTTTATCTCAACTTGCCTTTTTCCCCCTCTCCCCAACCTCGGCCTCAGCTGTTGAACTTCATTTGTTTAACATTGTATTGGGCTGTGAAATAATGAAGCAAAGATTTACAGCAGACTTGTCTTAAGACAACATTCAGTGTGGGTCATGTTCACTGCACTGAATCTGTTTTAAGAAGCCGATGTCAAGCACTGCTAACGAGATTCAATTTTGCCTACAAAGAAATAAAGACAATTGTTTGAAAGAAAAAAATAAGGAGCCTAGATTATGACATTCATCGTGGAACAAAGATTGGCTTAAGGTATGAAACGCTTACAGGTATTTATCAAGAGAGATAGGAGGAATTAAACATGCAAACACTGTAGATGGGTTGGATAGTGAATTTAAAATTAAATGGAAATGAATCAGATTAAAGATTAAATGAGTAATGTCAATGTATAAATCTTAATAAAAGACGGAATTACCATATGCTTGTGAGTATGAGTTCGAGATTTTCGCAAGTCGAAAATTTTAAGCTCTACCCATTACTGAACATCAAGTTTAGCCCAAGACAAGGGTTCAAGTAAAGGGAAATAAATCTTTGATTTCACTTCAGCAATCCTCTTTCAGTTATCCGCTCAGAATATGCTTTTGAATTTTTAACATACTAGCTACCAGAATTCGCTTTACGTATCATCCACCTATATGAAATAAAGTATTCCAGCCCATTCAGTTCTTTATGGAACTGAATAAAGAACTGAATGGGCTATATATATATATACACTGAAGTGCCACTGAATTAGGGATACCTACCTAGTAACGAGTTGGGCCTCCTCTGACCTTGATAACGGCTGCCACACGACGAGGCATAGATTCAACAAGTTTCTGGAAACGTTCCACGGGAATGGCTTGCCAAATATTGGCTAAAGCTGTCCATAATTCAGTAAGGTTCTTTGGTGCTGTGTGATGGCCTTTCACGCCTTGTTCCAAAACATCTCAAAGATGCTTAATAGGATTTAAGTCTGGGCTTCTAGGTGGCCAATTCATGACAGAGAAGTCAGAGAAATGCTCATCCAACCAGCCAGTAGCCAACCGGGACTTGTGAAAGGTACAGTTGTCTTGCTGGAAAACTCCATTACCGTGCGGATAACAGAACAACATAAACGGATGGAGGTGATCACCTAGCAACTCTACGTACCGAATTGCATTGAGGGAGGTTGGTACACGCACCAAAGATCCCAAACTGTGCCACGAAAAAACACCCCAGACCATGATTGAGCCACCATGCCCTTGTACAGTTCCAGCCAGGCATGCAGGATCCATGGCTTCATGAGCCAGACGCCACATTCTTAGCCTCCCGTCGGCATTAAGTAGTCGGAATCGAGACTCATCACTCCATGCTACTCGTTTCCAGTCCTCTACACTCCAGTCTCTGTGCTCTCTTGACCAGGCAAGACGTGCAGCCCGATGGCGAGTATAGAGCAATGGTACTCTCGTAGGTCGACGGCTCCCGAAACCCATACGGTGAAGCGAGCGTTGCACAGTCCGTTTACTGACTGTACGACTGTCACCGTCATTAAACTGGGTGGTAATTTGAGCTAATGTTTGGCTTCGCTGGCTACGTACAATACGCCTGAGCCGTCTCTCACCACGCACTGTCAAGGCTAATTGTCCTTTGCAGTTTGCCCGATCGCTAGTTTTTTTTCCACCATCCATGTATTCTTGGTATACTCTTGACACTGTCGACCTTGAAAATCCTAGCTGTCTGACGATTTCGGAAATTGAATGGCCCATGCGTCGCGCACCTACGATTTGTCCGCGATCGAAGGCGTCTAAATCAGGCAGTTGACCCATACTGGCAATTCCAACAACTAATTCAGAACAACCACAGTACGCGCTATATATGCAGTTACCACAGCGCCCTCACTTGCGCATACATGATGCGCAGCGCTACATAATTTGCATAGGCTTTGCTATCCCTAATTCAGTGGCACTTCAGTGTATATATATATAATTATTATTATTATTATTATTACTATCACTACTATTATACACTTTTATAAAAGCTACTAGAGATACTTATAAGAGAAAAACTGTATCCCTAAATTTTACAGTTTCTACGTAAACTTTATTAAATATACCCGTGTTTAATATATAACAATAAATTAATTACTTTTACTGTCAAGAAAAGACAAATATAAATGGTAAGATATTGCTCAGAATTTATTTAGAACTTTTACTGAGGCTTCGGCATAATAAAGAAATTATTGTGACCGATTTGTGGTCGAAAACTTCATACAGAGAAACTATATAGAGACATATATACACATCCAAATACTCATACATGTTTAAAATCACGCTTTCGGATTGATTTGTGTTTTTAAAATTTTTATTATTAATTTATAAATCATTTAAACATTTAATTTAGGTATAACAGTGTCATAAAAGGTGCAAAAATTTTTCTTTAGATCAGTTTTTAGTTTATTTTGTTTTAAGATTTATGAGATTTATCTACTAAAATTTAAAAGAGAAATCTTCAATAATTTTTAAAAAAATTCTGCTAGAAAAGCAATGTATTTGTTTACATAAAATATTTATATTCTCCGGTAAAAATATGTATATTTAACTCATGCATTGGAAAAAATAAAACTGATGCAAGCTTAAACGGTGATAACTGTTTTACGGCAAAATTCGGACCGAAAGCTCAGTGCAAAAAAAAAAAGAAAAAAAAAAGATGGTTTAAACATAGTGTAATAATGCCTAATACAGTAATTGCACTCCTAAGTACAATTCAATGCTGCGCTCTGACAGGACGCGCGCAAACAAGTTTTATTACAATGTACCGCATTGCTACAATACACCCACGCACAAACAAACGACGGAAAATCAAAGGCAAATGAAAAAGTCATTTTTCACAGCCATAAACATTTATACCAGAAAACAAAGCAAGTGAAATGGACGCATTCCATTCACTACATATTAATAGCACTTTTACTACACGCAGCAGAGCAGAACGCCGAAAACAAAGTGCCCGTAGCCTAAAAATGGAGTAATCTGTGTCTCTCTGAATGGCCGGAATTACCCCGAGAGAGGGAGAGAGATGCATGTCATTTCGAGCTGTGGAGCATTTAATCTAGAAAAATAACCTTGATAAACGCACTTCCGCCTTCTTCCACAACATGTGAAATCGTTTATAAGTTGGATAGTTTTGCACCTCCCACACGTTCTCAAGGCGAAGAACAATTCTGAGATTTTTGTTGTGCTTGCATTCCTCGAATACTTTGGAATTTTTTCTTTTTGCCATATACTGGCTATTCGGATGAGCTTGTTCAGGATGTATCCGGAAGAGGAGAGTGGATTTTTTTTCTTACCCCGTTCGACCTGACAATCAAAACCTGGGGGAAGATAACCAGTCCAGATTCCCAAATGGCACATGCCAGCTTTCGGTAGAATGAGTAACAACCAATGACACCGGGAAAATCCCGTTGTTTGTCAAGCTTCACTCTTTTGATGATGAAATCAATGGAGGCTATGGAAAGAAAAGAAGTACTCTGAGGATTTTAAATTTTCTTTTCTTCGTGTACTTTAATGCATCGGTTTAGATTTATGAAAAGTTTGGTTATTCAAAAACAAATCCTAATGTATTATTGTTAATTTAAGAAGTTTGATTTAGTTATAAAGGAGGTAAACTACTGTTATTTTTCACCCGTGTCTAACATGTTGTATATACAGGTCACCTAACTGTATCCACCAACTGTTGTTTCTGTTCGTTCCAATTTCGCATGCACTTATCCTGTTTTTACTTGATTTTTTCCCCATGTACCACATCTATACTTATATATAAAGAGAGAGAGCGATTTTGTACGTGGAGGGTAATCTTCAGAACCACTGTACCTATTTGAAAAATTCTTTCACTGTTTGAAAGGTACATTATTCCAGATGGACATAGGCTATATATTATGTATATCTGATCAGTAGAAATAAAGTTAGGGGCTTAATCCTAACAATCTCCATTGTTTCCGCTACTGTCTTCTACCGCTTTTTGTTCCGAAGATTTCAACGATCCTTAACGTGGTGCTATCGCGGTGGGCTTCTGTTCTGACGCTAGCGGTTCGAACCTAGCCGTTCTCCGGCACGCCTTTTTCTTTTAAAAAATGTATTTTAATTATTAATTAACATAAAATTAATTTAAGGTATTATTTAGGTTATTATTAAGGTAAAAAAAGATTTACAATTTATTGGCTATCAACTGGAAATTTATTGGTATAATACTATTTTGTTCAACCCGGACAAAGTCGGGACGGGCCGCTAGTATTTTATATAATAATATTTTAGTTATAGGGGCCCTCAGGAGGTGAACCAACGTTGCTCCCTCTGAAGGGACATCACAGAAATATTCATGTGCTGGGTGGCATTCAGACTCTCGTGGTGGTAGATTGTAACATTAAACACCACAATGTTGGAAGTGGTGCATTGAATATTATAATATGAAATAAATAAAACGGCCTTTTATATGATACGATAACTTATTTTAAATGCTAAAAGTCTGATTATTTTTGTCTGTAGTTTTCGATTGCAAAAACTGCGCAATAACATTAAATTTGTATGACACCCTAGATGATGTGAGGAAGAATAAATGAAAACAAGTTTCACTGTAATCGAATTGTGGGTCCCCGAAGCATAGGTTAGTTGACTGGTAGCGCTAAGGTCACTTTTACCTCTCAAAGGTTCAACTGATAGGGACCTACAGTTTAAAGCCGATTCCGAAGGCTATAAATACACTTTCCGACCTCGGAACTGGAATCCGAATATTTCGGTATCGAATGGCAAAGTCCTGGCAATTTGGCCGTCATCCGTTACTAAATTATTGACGTTCCTCAAGGTATGATTATAGAAACTATCAGGTAATCACTATGTAACTATTTGATAATATTTAGGTTCGCACTTACTTTTCGAAAGTGCCCGATATATCTAATGATCACCCTTAAGTCAAAAATGTTAAATTCAAGGGAAGGTTGCTAGCGCGAGAAATCGCCAAAATACGATAAAAAACTAAACGGCAGCTACTCAGGGAACTTCAACCCGTACTGATAATAAATAGTTAATTGTTTATTTATGATTTTTTATATTGTTTACTCTGATGAATATGTTTTGAAGAATTCAAGCTTATTTCAATATTACACTAAGTTTTATCTTTGCGGTTACGTCTTTAAACATTTCATGCCATTTGAGTGTTATTCGATATTTCAGAAATAATTACGTATTCCATACTATTTTGAGAAGTAACTTATGTTTATTAACGAATACTTTTGGCAATGACATCTCGAGTTGGATTTTAACCATCTTTCAAACTTCTCAGATATTTTCTTTTGCCTTCTAGATAAAGCGACATACAACTACATTATGACTTTAGCTCCATTATTTTTCTGATAATAGATTATTATTATTTGAAACAAAGGCTTTTCAAAGCCGACTGGGAGCAAAAGGGAGCTTTGGAATGATCCCGCCATCCTTTGTCTGAGGCTAATGATGCATGTACAATGGAACATAATTAAAAAAGGACAATAACTCATGTTCCATTGGTTCGTTTTTACAAGAGAATTACAGATAGTTAAACTATACCTATTTTTACCAGTGTTAAAACTCGTCAGTTTGACTAACTTGGCAGTTCTTGTTAATGAAACCAGTTTTATTTTGTTTCATTTCCTATCAGGGTAACCGTGTCTTCTTTTAAATACGCTGTTATACGCCATTTTTGCTACAATAAATACGAACATAAACAAACTAACAGTTTTAGAATATATATTTTCAAAAAGAAGTGTATTTGCAGAAAACAGGAAGATCACTGCGTAGAACTACTAGCTTACAGTAATTTCAAAGGAGTTAGAGCGAAAACGTATCAATAGTTCAAGGAATATGATTCATTAACAGTATTAAATATCCCTTTTAGTATACTGCATATTGTAAAACTCATTTCTTAAAAAGTGAGTTTATAGTATGCAGTAAAAATTTCCAAAATATATTCAACATCATGAATAATATATGCATAAAACGTGTTGCCTTCCACTGTTTGGCAAATTTTTCACTACTGTTTAGTATATAACTTGTTTTAAATATTTCGAAAGTCTCATTTACTATGTAACGCTAATCAAACAACAGCTTTCATAAAGTACTTAGAAAATGAAAAGCTAATCTCTCACAATCAATGTTTTTAAGTAAGCGTGAACATCAAATCCCAGTTTTTATTTCCATTTGCTACCGATGATGACTTTTGTGGTATATCCGTGTTCATCTCGTTTGTAGACGGAATCAAACGAAGTGGGAAGTAAATAAAATTTCCTCTGATGTAGTTGCTTTTGAACGGTATCATTTCTCTGGCATTCGAAAATGGTGCAAATGCTTAATTTTCCGCTTCGTTAGCATTACGTAAATACGTCTGCTTTTTGAAACTGGACACAATTGGTATATTGTCTACTTTTCACCGCAAAGTAAAGAATTCGATTTTAAAACCGATTACCTTTAATGAAGCGTGAACTGAGCGCAAGACTTAACTGGATCTTCATTAAAAGATTTATCATAAGTACAAGTAATTTTCTTCGCATAGTAAGAAAACGAATATAATTTGGCATTCAACAACTTCTGAATATTAATATGCAGAATTTTCATTTTGATAAAAAAAAAAATATTGTTTTAATGGTTGTAAGTTCTTGTATTTCCGCGTTACAATCGTTTATCTTAACCTAACTTTGTTATATAAACAGCTATTCTTTCAATGAGATAGAAAATGATTTATTCTTTGTTCTTCGGGTTGGAGGTGAAGAGAGAACATCATTTAGCAAGGAGATTATTGCGGTAGATCGGTTAAAAACGATCCGAAACTTCGTGATTGCTGGCCAACGATGAGAAGTAGCGGAATGTGGTTGGGGTCCTTGTGCAGCTGTGACCTTCAGATGTAGGTTCGCATTTATTGCATCAATTAAAGATCCATCATCGGTCTGCGATGTCCTATTCATGTGTGTCATGCAATTTTTGAGAGTGATTTCTGCGGGTAGTGTATTGTCAAGTAGGTCATACGTGGGTTAGCAGTAGATGAAAAGACCGATTCCGAAAACACATTAAATTCATACGCACAAGACAATACCAAACGGCCTATCGTAAGCTAAAATAACCTATTCTTTGTAGACTAATATATTTTCACTTTAACTTCTTGTGATCATAACGTTTTCTAAACAATCTGACTTGTCTTCGCTATCGAGAAGCAAGCTCATCTGTGTTCTTTGTAAAGTTAGCTCAAGAGGGTTGGTTAGTTGATAGCTTTATGGTCATATTTCTCTACACGAAGGCAAAATAGACATAAAGGGCTAGGATACGTAGGATACATAGTTATTGAGGTAAGAAGATCTGACTCAGTTGAACTTTAAAATGTGACCAACTTTTAGAGACTAATCAAATAATGCATCAAGATCAAGGTGATCAATATTTAATCCACACAACGTGGGATCCCCCTTGGGGGTGCTCGGTCTAAATTGAGGTGGCATCCGGCGCAATGTAACCAATAATATCGTGGTGTAGGAAGCGAACGACAACGTGCCTGCCACGTTAGGAAAATTAAACAACGCGCACCTCTTATGGCGCCTCTGGGGGTTCCCGGTCAAAATTGCGATGGCATACGGGCTATGTTGGTTCACCTTTATGGTGCACCGATTGCAAGAAACCAACAAATCTCGCGTGACTGGGCGTAAGTCGAACCCCACAAGTGCCTGCCGCAATTGAACAACAACTCTTTTTGATTATTTCAGTTTAATTGGTCAAAATTAAAGAACACAAATCTCGAATAAGATTTCATAGGTGTTTTGATGAGATGTCATAAAGTTTTTCACGAAAAATCGCCTGATTTAAAATTTTAAATAAATTACAAAGAAGAGAGTACCTTCCTCTCTGATTTTTTAAAAATTCTTTCTAAGAAGGCTTGATTGTTTTGGGAGAAGGTGTTTATGCTACATTCAGATGTGATACTTAATCATATTTTTATTTGTAAATGCAATTTTCATTTACATGGGTTGTGGGAATTAAAGAACAGGGTATCCGGGATAAAAATATCCAAAAGTTATGGCTTATTTTTACGTAACTCATTAGAATTAAAAAAAATATTTATTTAAATAGAAAGAACATCTCACCAAGTTTTAATATCAATCATAGATTTCGATCATAGTATCATAGATTTCGATGCGTGCAGCTTTTGCAGCACGACAAACGTCTAAACGGTAATCCAGTTCTGTCAAAGTGTTTCGTAGCATATCAATAGTTATTACGCGATTTGCTTGAATGATACGCTTCTTCAACTCATCCACAGTTTCAATTTTTTGTTTATACACAACGGATTTAATGAATCCCCAAGCAAAAAAGTCTAATAACTCTTGATATGTTACGAAACACTTGGAGAGAACCGGATTACCATTTAGACGTTAGTCGCGCTACAAAAGGTGCACACATCGAAATCTATGATTAATATTAAAACTTGGTGAGATGTTCTTGCTATTTAAATATTTTTTTAAAAATTCTAATGGGTAGTTCCGTAAAAATAAGTCATAACTTTTGGATACCTTTAGCCCGGACACTCTGTATATTGTAACATTGTCTAGATTCAAACTTTAATGCACCCGATGAACCAAAATTTCGACAGGTTGTGATGACAGTTAAATCAGCCATATTAGGAAAATTTACTGCCTACGTGTGGGACTATTTGTTTACTTAACCACGTCCATATCTGAGAGATGAAAGGAGTTAGTCATGATGGGCGTTCTCTGCACGTGAAATGTAACTGATGTAAGAAGCAGCATGAAACTGAACTCTGTTGAAAAGTCGTTGCATTTCATGTTATGTGGTACACAGACCTCCTACTTTGCGTATCGTCTGTTGAAACTACATGCTTAAGAGTTGTAATACAGTTGTTTATTCAAGGCTTAAAATATTAATCCTATTCTGTTTTAACTAACTCAGTGTTCTCAAGATATGCCTATCTATAATTTGACTAATTCAGCTAAAGAATTTTAAAATGTGAATGTAGGTTAATGATATCTTGCATTTACTCATGAAAATGTTTTTTGTCTTTCGACCAGTATTTGCCTTGGCTAATGTTTTTGTATATAATCATACCCCGAGTAAACTAATCTTGAATACTCGATTAAGCTTACGATTTTATCATCGGATTTACAGTGTAACGTATTTGGAAAAAAATGGCCTTCCTATTTTAAGTTGTTGAAATGTCATTTTGGATGAGAGATATTTTTCAAAATTTTTGTTATTTAAGTGACTCCATTCAATATGATATAATACACTGCTGGTCATTAAAATTGCAACACCAAGAAGGAAAGCAAATAACAAAAATTTACTTATTGTACGTATACAGCATAGTAGGAAGAAAACATGATTAAATTTGCAGGCAATTTGGGGGTATACAGGGTCCAAAATCAGTACATACAGCTGCCACCTCTGGCAGCTAAAACGGCTTTAACCCGGTTAGGCATCGAGTCGAACCGGGTTTGGATGACAGATAAGGGGAAAACATTCCATGCTGCTTCAAGTCTATGCCCCACTTCATCAATCGTAGTGGCTGGAGAGCGGTGGCGGCCCAGTCTCTCAGCAACCCATGACCAGATGTTTTAAATGGTTGAGAGATCTGGAGTACGAGCTGGCCAGGGCAACAGTCTAACACCCTCTGTGTCGAGGTGGGTCAGGACACGACGGACAATATGTGGTCATGCGTTATCTTGTTGAAAGATGACGTCTCCCCGGCCTTAAGATCTGAGAAATGTAACGCTGGCTGTTCAGATTACCGACGACACGAACAAGAGGTTTTCGTGTCGTGTACCCAATGGCTGCCCATACCATCACACCAGGTGCAGGGCCCATACGACGATATCGAATGCAAGCAGACCACGTGCGTTCTCCTAGGTGATTCCAGGCATGGATACGTCCATCATGATGCTGTACGCAAAACCGGGACTCGCCTGAAAAGACGACGTGGTGCCACTCCTGTATCCAGTTTTGTCGTTGGGCGCACCAGTGTTGCCGAGTGTCTAGGAAAGCCGCAATAATGGTCTCTGTGCAGGCAATCCGTGCTGCTCCAGACGTCGTCGCACTGTCCGTGTGAATACTTGTCGTGCTACAAACAAGCCTGTTTCCTGACCCAAGGTCCGTGATGTGGCTGTACGATCCTGCAAGGCCGATCTGACAACATGTCTGTCCTCTCGGGCGTTAGTGGCGGGAGGCCGTTGAGATCCTGCATGGCGTTCTGTATGACCCTCCTGAACCCATCGATTCCATATTCGCATGACAGTCGTTGGATTCCGACCAATGCGAGTAGCAATATCGTGGAACGATAAACCGCACTTTCGACAGGCCTTGATCCTGCCGCTATCGAATTCCGACAAGTGCTGGTAGCCGTTTCTTCTTCTTATACGAGGCATAACACTATCTTCTCACAAACAAACAACATTCAAATGCGATTTCCGAACGAAAAACCCGCTTCGTAACTTTCCTTTTATACAGAGTTTGAGATTCCGTTTCTCCCTCCTGCGTAGTTCGATTGCGCTTAAATGCTAATCATTTGCATATCTCAGAATCTTCTTCCTTGTATGCGAATTTGACGTTTGCATCATCCCTCTTTCATGGTGTTGCAGTTTTAATGATCAGCAGTGTATGGCAAAAGCATTTGGTACTAACGAACTTATTTCAGCTCTGATATTTATTATCGAACCGCGTTTGTCACAAGCCAGAAATATTCAGTGTTGTTGACCAATGGATTCCAAATTCAGTTGTGAATTGTATATACAGTATTCAATTCAACTGGGATAAAGAAGATACTAATTAGAATAAACCAAAATGTTTCAAGAAATGGATATTTGCACTTAAGAGAAAAAAAAAACGCTGTTGAAAGAGATGCAATGACACAATGTGCTTGTAAGTTGTTATATGAATTCTGTGTTATATGAAGTCTTTCTCAAAATATTTGAAAATTTTTTTTTCTTTTCTTAGGATAAGAACTACACTAAATTATATCACTGTGTTGGCCCCATTTCTTTTTCGGAAATATTTTTTTCGTTCTTGAAATTTTTTCTCCCTATTTTCCCTTCACTAGCTATTTCAGCCAACAAATGGCAACAAAGAAATTATAAATGAGTCCCACATATTTCGACTAATGATGAACGTTATGAAATGTGGTATAAAATACCATTAACGCACAGTCCTTAACCATCTTTTATCGTAACTTATTTTATTCTATTGCTGTCTATTTTAGGGGTACTTATTCTCATAATTATTTTGCTCCTTTATTTTTGTATCGAATTACATATGAATAAAATCAGAGTTTTATTGCCACATAAATAATCTGAGAGTGTATGGGAAATGTCTGTAACAAAACTACTTATGAAACTATTGTTCAAAAATATTTAGTCTGAAATAAGTATTAAGAGCAATCAGAAATTACATCAAGAAGTAAAAAGTCAATCAAAAAAAATGTCCCAGTTACGTAAATATAAATTAGAGGGAATGAGATATTGTTTCCTCTCTGTTGTCTCGTAGCATATTACCTTAAGACAGGGTATATTTAGTCGTTTTGAACTTTCATTTAAAATTTTTTTTGTAGGGCTATGCTTTAGCATAAATTTTCGTGTACTACTTTTTAATTTTGAAAAAGACCCATTTCTTGCGGCACTGTTATAAACGCTATTTCCCTTTCCTGAATGATAAATCAGGAAAAATATCAGAAAGATAATTTCTTTTGAAATAAATTATTCCAAATGCTACCAGCTTCACTTTTTGCTATAGAAAGGGATATGCTTCAATTAATTCATCGTAAACGTCTACAGCATTTAAGTCTTTTCTTGGACGCAACACATGTCTCGATCAGTTTTTCCAGTATTTCACTAAATTTCTTTTGTCCCTTTTGACGGAAACTAATAATTACACAAGAAATCCAGTTTTGACAAATGGGTTTTCAAAAACTTGAACCTCCTTCTGCCCGTATTATTTTCAAGCATTGCAATAAATTACTTTTGTAGTTCCCTTTCGGACTGTTGTTGATCTCAATTTTATACTCCCTCTGAAAAAGTAAGGAAAGTCTTTTGTGAATGTCCTCTTTTTTGAATTAGAATTTTATTTGTGTCAGCTGAGACAGAGATTATTCATCTCAGATCATAAAGTTTGCTAGAAAATCGGAGAAACGTGTGTTGAATTACACGAGAATCAATATTTAAATCAACTCTCTGAATTACCAGACCCACTATATTAATTTGAGATTATATGTTCCACCAGAGGTCGTTAAACTTTTATTGTCCACGATCTACTGTTAAGAGCTATGATTTTTCGCATCCCGCTCGCTGTAATATAACAATTTTACTAGTTGGTACCCTTCAAAACATGACGGCTGGATAGCAAATAAATGTTCTAATACACAAATTATACTAAATACATCATTGCCAGATGTTGAAAATAATATTAAGAATACAAAAATACATTTTAAAAATTATTATTGAACCCAATAAAAAGAAATATGGTTACTAAACAGCGCGAAATAAACAATTTCTTCCAGGTTTAAATTTATATCTCAAAAACATAATTAAAAATAAAAATGGCAGAGAGAGAGCTAGAGAGATTCCTCGGAATAAACAAATTAACGTGTTTATGCGGCCTCGGGCTCAGTAAGTATCTAAGGCCGGCATTATGCTATCTGTTTCAGTGGGGATCTCGGGGCCTTGGGATGTCTTTTGGTTAGACCTGCATCCTATTCAGAAAGTTGCCCTTTAAGGTAACTGATTCGGTTAGGCCTCCTGATGAAGAGACCGGTCGGTTGCCTCGATATATGGTTTAGTTCTTTTACTGCTACAGAATCTTGCATTTATGATGCGTTTAGCTCTAAGTGCAGGATTTCTATTTATTTTATCTGCATTCTTCCTGATATTAAATATCTTTCTCTGTTGAATTATTTACATTTTACTAGTTGCCTCTTTTCAGTATGAGGATTTGTTGCAACTGCGCAATCTTTTATGGAAAAGTTTTAAAAAAATTTCAACGCTAGGGTAGTTTTTCTGTTAATTTGTTCAGTTGTCTATGCCTTCTTTATGTACATTTTTTTTGTGTTGACATATTTACATAGTGTGAGTTTTCTTTGATAAAGATCATTTATAAAACAAATTGGATGAGAAATATGACAGTGTAATAGCTCAACTTTGATGAAAGAAAACTTTTGTAAAAGTTCTTTTATCATAGTTAGGCTCTTCGTCCTATATTTTATGAAAGATTTCCTGCGGTGGTTAGTTGTTAATCATGACCAACAACAGGTGGTTTGTAGCAGCGACGAAGCTCTTAATATCGGAATACGAACGGTATAATTTCTTATGTGTCGTTCGAAATATTGATTATAAAAACCGAAACAAACGTCTTGAAGTTTACAAAACAATCGCGGCTGCTCTACAACAAAACGGACACCAATGCACCATTGAAGACGTAAAGATGAAAAGTTTATGGATTGTGGAGCCAGTTTCTAGAGGGAAAAAATGAACTTTGATCCTCCACTGCCAGTTTTTGGAGCAAATTTTGACGGATCCAACCCCCTCCCCCTCAACTCACGCCGAGTAATCCACGGTTTAACTCACAAACGTTCTTTTTTGTTATTAAAGCCACTATGACGGCTGCCGAAGCTCACTAGATACAGCAGCGGCAGCTACAACTTCTTCATAGCATTTCTTTTATTTGGTTCCAATTTTCCCTTTTAAGAAGCATCCATTATCTTCAAAATATTTTGTTTGATGGGCCTAACCACACTATTTCATTGAGCCAAGTACGGAGTACTGCACCAGCGGGAGAACTATTTTTTAAAATATTATCTAATTTCCCCCAAACTTTCAATGTATGTAACTTTTTTTTTCATGCCTATCTTATTTTATCATAAATGTTGCCAACTGCTAAAACCAAATGATCATGATAGAAATGAAAGAAAAGAAAATCTAGATGCAGCAATACGCGGAATTTTCAGGTTTCCAATACGAATGTTAATCATGTCATATTTTACCTAGTAATTTTATAATATTGTGTAATATTAATTATAAAAATTTTGGATAGGATATATCTTTTTGAATTAAATATCTTTAACACAAATTATTTAATAATGGGAATTTTTGCGGTGTAATATGAATTTTTTTTCTGAAAAATACCTAGGTCTTCAGGAGACGCAGTATCCAATCTGTCAGACGACGAAACCTACTCATATACCCTGGCTGACACCAGGATAACGTCACAAAGCTTTGAAAGTTTTCTTTGCACGCGTTGCCTTCTTTGAACACTATATGGACTTTTCACTTTCATTCTCAGGTAAGTGTATTATTAAATACCCACCAATTTGTGTTTCTCTTTGGGTGAAATATTTTAATGAGACATTAAAACGGGTGAAAAAATGTCAAAACTGATGTCCAGCATTTGAACTCCACTTATCGATTTGGGTTGTCATTGGCGCTGGCCCGAACGGCCAATGGTGGCAACTCTGAATGGCACCTGTTGGAGTGAAAAACCTGGCCGTAAACTGTTACAAAACCTCTGAATTGAACAGTCCATTATTTTCCCACTTAGCCGAAATAAAGATATTGATTGGTTTGCGCCTATCGGTTATACCGTTGTTTCAAAAGATTGTAAACTTTTTAAAACCATACAATAAAATTTTATGTTGGAAATCAACCAAAGTATATAAGATGAAAAAAAGTTTTTCGCATTTTCAACTCACAAATATCCGGAAATTTATGATAAATTATGCTCGTAATTATCACAGGAATTGTTGAACGATTACTCAAGGGCAAAAAGTTAGTGATTTCGTATCTTTTTGTAAGTATTAATTCCGATGAAATGGTTATCAGTGAAATTTCCTTTGAAATTATACTGGGGTAGCTGCCAATTATTAATGCATATTCATTGAAATAGAAACTATTTAAATCTAGAGTTACCTTTTATTCCCCTCTATTCTTTCTCTGTGAAAAGATTTCATTTCTCTAAATATGTGAGTTTACCGATTGCAGAAACAAAGTTAAGAAATAACTAGCGTTGGAGGTAGATTTGCAAACAAATGATTTAAAATTATTCTCTATATAAAAAATACCTATACCGGGACTGAAAAACGGCATGGGATTAATTTTTGTTAAAAGTCAAAGTGGAGGAGTGTTTATGATACTGATAATCGAGGTTAATTTTCTTTTTTTGTCTATATTTTCTCTATGAAGAGAAATGTAAAAATCAAGGAATTTACTCATTACAATCACGAAAAAAGAGAAATAATTAAACTGAGAAATAAAATTTTCGTATAAATTTGAAATCATTCCCTATATTGAAAAAAAATGACTACGGGATTTTACAGTTTTGATTGAAAGATGATAGTGAAATATTTGTACACCTATGTTAATTGCGATGAGAAATATTATAGATGTCAAATGAAACCATGACAGACTAACGACAAAAGATTTTTTACTCTTTATTTTAATGGTGCAAGCTGTTCAAACACTTTACTTTTAGCTATTTAAAAGTATAAGTAGCTTCTTCAAAAACAAACTTTTTCGTAGTTCGTTTTTAAGATAAAATCTGTCAGAAGAACAACTTTCTTAAAGCATATAAACTTATGTATCTAAACAACTCAAATTTTTTTTAAAAAGAGTCGCATTCATTTCACCACCCAGGTGGTGTGGCAAGGTCATATAAACTATTTCAACCTTCCTAATATTCATTATGCAAATTTAGAATTCCTACTAGTCTTACACTAGTAAGCATTGTTACCTCCAATTCCCGTGGGCGAGAATTTTTTTGTTTGTATCCACGTGTTTGCAGGACTGAAAAATGACGGAACTGGAAACTATTTAGAAGAAAAATATTCTTAACTCAAGGCATTAATTTTTTTTTGGATAAAATGTGAAGAGAATAGAGTGGAAAAAATTTTCAACATTCAAATTTTACCATACATAGGTTAAAATTGTACACATTCGGGAAATAGTTCTACTGAAATAAAATCAGTGTCAAAGTTATAATATGCGGATTACTTAAAACAATGTTCTTGAAATACTTGTGTCGCCTTCGAAGGTTGAAGATTTTTCTTTTAACACTATCGGCACTTAGCCAAATGACTTTTTTGCATACACATCGCGAAATCTGTTGGCCATTTTATTATGGGAGCACACGGTAGGCAAATGTGAAAACAAAAGGGTTGGGGATGATCTGAAAACGTGTGACAGAATCCGATGGTGATTCTGGATCCAGACAAGAATGGGGGAACATGCCATTTCATCATCCTGCGTCCACATTGTATAATAGTTACCACCGTTATTCTTTACTAGGGAAAATCAAGGCCCATTTAGTGGAAACTTGAAATGTTAGCCACCATACAATGCTGGCGGCGAACAAACGGATTCTCCTATTACAAAAGCTTTCTGCCTTCTATCTCTCTAAATGGCCAATTGTCAGAAGCAATTGTCTTTCGCCCATCTATCTCCATCGGACTCGTCGCTGTACAACTCAGCGTCGTTACACGGTAAAGGAGAAAAATTCGAGAATAAACAAAAACACAATCCACCGCAGTCCCGGTCTAATTAGCACTTCCGTAGCAAAAGTTTACCATAGCGCCCTCAACCAACCAACCCAAACAATCCACTGCAGTCTGACAATATTACTTTATGTACCACTTTGTAATTTAATGATTGTATAGGTTGATGTTCGAGCAATTACTAGTTTACTCAGGACAGAGGTCAGCAACTCGTTAATGCATTTAAGGCCGTCTGCACACGGAGCAACTCAAAAGAAACTGATAACTGACTCGAATCACAAACCATCCGTGTTGAGTCGTAACCTATATAATTGAATGGAGCCACGCACACGGCGCAACTGGTTACAAACCCGTCGGCAGTTGCTCCGTGTGCAGACGGGCTAAGACTTATTGTATTTATGAGTTGCGAGCATACGCCTGACTCGCATTGGACGTAAAAATTTTAAGGAAAGGTAAATTTTTTTTTTTTTTTTTTTTTTTTTTTTTTTTTTTTTTTTTTTTATAGATACTTGTCAGTTAAGAAAATTCTCAGAAAAGATTAATATAAATAACAACTACCACCTCTAATTATTCAGAGCAAGATTTATACCAGGGGTCTCCAAACCTTTTAGCCTAAGGACCACACTGACTCCTCCACCAAGTCCCAACATCAGCTATCTAGCTCATCTTACCAACATACTGTAGTTTTGAATTATGCGTAAATTTTCGTTTCGGAACTAGTAAACATTGTTCTTCGTCCACTAGTAAACTTTATCCACAACTGCAAAAAATTGTCAATGAAAAGTTACAGTTACATAAATCTCAATGACAATCTCAATGTTTAATTTCATAATCGATACTTAAACTCCAAAACCTCTCAACTGAAAAATTACAAATTTTACAGGAGAGCCAAAAAACATTTTAACAAATAATTCACAGCCGTAAATACGTCACAAATAAGTCACAGCTGTTCATTAAAATGCCTTTATAATGCACTTAACACTATTTATTGAGTTTTCTTATAAATCAATAGATGGAATACGATAACCCACAGCTGCTTCAAACATAAAGTGAAAACAGCAAAAAAAATAGTTGAGACGTTTTGGACTTTAGGTATCGTTATGTAAATTACCTATGTATGTCACTTATCGTAGGTTTTTAGGATAAATATATCATTAATTACAGTTAAAATGTTCAATTTCATTATGTATGTCAGTTATGGCTCTTAATTGGTCGTTAAATAAAAACATCCGATTATTATTTTGTATGTTTAACTTACATTGTAAATTTTACCATGTAATCAAAATAAACTATGGTAGGCAGTTGTTGGCCCGCGGGCTGTAGTTTGGAGACCCCTGATTTATACTATTAAACACTGAAATACGACACACAATTTCATTTCCAAAGAAAGATTTAAATAAAAGTCTTGAATTTGATGTGACGAACTTATTGATGACGCACAGAAGGCAGCGATGTAATAGGAAACTGAAAAAGCACAAGTTATGGAGAGTTTGAATACTTTATTTCTCTATATAATCTCAACATTTTAATAATACTCTCTTTACAAACATTATTTACATCGAACGGTTAAGTGAATCGTTTTGCATATATCAGGAATGTATTTATTTTGAACTTATCACATAGATTTAATTTCCACTCGTTATTACATTTACTAACGGAGTGAATGAAAATACGCTGTGACCCTCTCTGAGCTGTTACAATAAAAACTACACGTTACTCAAGTATGCCCTTATTCGTTAAGCTACTGGTGTCTTACTGCCAGCTATTGTCTAATCACGGATACAATTTAGTCAAATTTATTATGAAATACTACTTGGGGATGCGAGTTTGAGAGTGTTAGACTGATACAGTTAATGGTAATTAAAGTGTTACGACAGTATATCTGCTAGGAAATTAATTACAGTTAATTAAACGACTGTAGAAACAACTGTAAATTTCTGAAAAAGGCTGAGTTAATAAAGGGGTTAATTCAAAGAGGGTCGCAGTTTCGGTAAATGAAAAGAATGAGACTAAAAAAAAATTTTGGAAAAAGGAAAATTGAGACTTTCACAAAAACACAGAACATTTTCCGGACGCTCAAGGGCCCCCTACTCGCCGGCAATCACTTAGGTTTAAGAAGCGTGCAGACGCTTTTCTGCTTCTTGCGTACTTTCCCAAAATAAGCATGAAAGTTTATACATTTTCTTCTGTCATTCTCTTGACACTGAGTATAACATAATACTGTGGCACATAAAACATTTCACGCAAAAAAAGTTAAAACTATTTCATTACATATACATTAAGTATTTATCAAAGTAATTTCTAGAATGCTCAAAAAAACGTGCTACCCTTTGAGAGTTCTGTCGTTAAAAGAAACTTTTTTAAAAAGAATCATAACTTACCCTAACTTTATACAAAGCAAAGAAAAGAAACAAATTATTCTAAGAATATAACTATTTCACAAAAATATTTAGTTACGAACACAAAAATATCCAGTAAACTTTTGCATGAACCGCCAGTTATTAGTAGCTGAGCAAAAACCTCGATAAAAAAAAAAAAAAAAAAAAAAAAAAAAATCACAGAAATGATATCCACAAAGAAATGAGAAACACTTGAGTTTTGCTTCGGTTTCACTGATTATTGTCCTTGAGTCGTTGACAAGAACCAGAAATTCGTATGCTTCGCACCCGGCTAGAGCGGTCCTCTGCGACTCTCCAAAGGGTCTAGAAGTGACTAGACAGGCAGGGCTGAAGACAAAAGATAAATCAAGTCGAGTCTCTAGAAGGAGACAGAAAGTGGGGAAAAACTCAAAATACACCTATGAGAAGCTATTTTAAATCAGTTACAGTTGGAAAAGAAAATAAAGGCAAAGGAGACTCTGTATGTTTGCATATATATTCTGGAAGGTTTCACTCAAATTCTGAGGGATGAAGAGTGAGCTGGATCACTATGATGTTTAGAGTGAAGAGTCCCCATATACCTGTGACACAGATGTCGATTGTGCGCAGATACAGTTCATATTCATGAGCCGCAGGGACGGAGATCACAATTACCACTGCACAGCTGGTTGTGTTTCGTTTACATTTTTACTGGTTATCCATTTAAGGATAATTTTCGATGAAGCTTGATGATGACTCATGTTTCGTCTCTCCGTAGCGGCCAGCGGATTCGCCAGGTGTAAAGGTTAAATAGTGCTCAAATGAGCATATATTATTTTTTTTCCATTGATTGATGAAGAGAGCCAAGTCTTACACCGGATGAAAAAAAGATCTAGGTGCCGTCCGGACCAAAAGAAAAATTAAATACAATTTTCTTAATAAAACAGCAGAACATAAACCGGGAAGAGATTATCTTCTTGGCGCTTCTGCAGACGGAAAGAAAAATATCTTTAAAAGTCGAATCATTGGCACGACGAATGAAAGCGATGAGCGGGTCACGTGCAGGGCATCCAAGAACATGGACAGGCGTAGGGTGCATAGGGGGTAAAGAAAAAACCACCACCGAAGACAATGTGCGGATGAGGCTGGAATAAGTCTTTTGCTTGATGCTCCAAATAGTAAGTGCGACACGCCAGCTCCTCTATTAACGCAAGAGACTGCCGGCGTTCATGGCCCATCAGACAGACTGTACTCTCGTCCACGACTCGATGCAAAACTAGAAGGTATTCGTATTTGTTCTGCTCCTCGCCCATAAAATGATTCGCAAGGTAGCTTTCCAGCTTGGCTCTCTGCTGGTTGATGTCACCGAAATCGATAAAAAACCGCGAGCACATGTACCTCTCGAGGTGCTTAATCTTTTCAGGTCTGGCTGGTTTGTAATCGCGGACTAGTAAGTTGCAGTACTTGAGAAGTCCACCGCCTCGGATTTCCTCGGGGTTTCTGGTGGCGATCAGTTTCTTGTGCAGGTGGTAGAGGGCCTCCTGGAAGTCACCGTATACAGATTCTGCGACAACCGTGGGATAGAAGTTGTCGCTCATGGCCATTTGTGAGCAACCGTAGAAGAGGAGGAGAGAGTCGAGGATGATTTGAAAAGAGTCGACGCTGAACTCGAATTGTCGACGCATCGTATCGACGAATTTCAGCTCGATATTTCGGCCTCGGTTATTGCTAAGACTTATAAGACTCCACCGATCGCCGTTCGTTACCTGAAAGAAAGAAACGAAGGCAATAAAGCAAATGAAGAATCACCAAATGAATTTTTTTTTAATAAATGTCATGCAATGACTGTCATAAAAAAAACACATGATCATAACAATCCATTTTGAACGTTTCAAAGTTAAAACTTGATACTTTAGAACACAACACAGCTTCCTAATATTTTTTTTCCTCCTACTGTCTGTTTAACATAAATAAAAAGTAGAACTCTATAAAATCCGTTACTTTTACATGTAGCTACTTAATTCTACGTTGGTTCACTAGCCTCAAGAAGGAAAAAAAGAAAAAACAGAAAATGATCCGAATATCAGCAGCTCTTCTTCGGTATACAAACTACAAAACCAAAATTACCATGCAGTCTTTATATGTGGATCAGATATTCATAAAACTCAAGCCATACCCGGTAATCTCCGGGGTAAATATCTTAATGGCGGGTTTAAATGAAGTTCAAATCATTGCCTTGTGATTTTAAGAATTTTCCTTTGGTCATGCTATAGATTTTTCGCTGTGGTCTTTTATCTGTCACTAAATTTCTTTGTTAAGACTTATTTTCAAATTCCGCTTTCGTTATATTAGTTGTTTTAACCAAATATGCCTATACTTTTGGATATATTATGAAGTATTAACCTTCTGATGTCTATACCGTTAACATAAAGCTACGAAAAATCTTTCCTTATTACAAATTAAGTGGCCACTTTTACAAAAAAGAATTTTTACAATCCGTTTTACATCAAGCAAAACTGTTAGCTGCTATATTATTTAATTGCATCAGTTTAAGTACTATTAAAGCATTGACCTCTCACATTCCCACCGATACCTCTACTGTGACTACTCACGATGTATTTTATCCATATTTTCAAGTAGCAACAAGTTCTTTTAACTATGGCCACACTAAAAAAAAAAAAAAGTGAACATTTAGTAGTTAATGATCAAAACATATTTGATCGCGTTAGGAACCTTATGATCTTATTCATAGATTTCTCTTAGAAGACTAATTTGAAAATATAATCTTAGACAACATGTTAAGTTGGCAAAGTATCAAGAGTGACAGAAAACGCGATATAAAAGTTAATGCTGGAGTCCTTACCTTGACCATCTTGTGGACGTACGCCTCTTTCAAACTGCATGTGCTTATTCGCTTCTTTACAACCCCTTCGGGCAGGAAGTCGAGCAGAGAGTCGAGGACCGCGGTCTTCACCTTGTCGAAGTTTCGCTGGTTTGAGAGATCCACTGCAAAGATAAGGTCAAGGTCGTTGTAGGGGGAGGCCTCAGGAGCGAGCACATGGCTTGCAGCGCCGCCGTTCAGCCTGATATCCCGGACTGCCACCGACTGCTCGCTCTCCAGCTTGGCACGGACTACTTTAACCAGGTCCTTGAGTCGGACCTCCAGAGTCGGGAAGTTCCCTCTCCCGTGGATGGGCATGACTTCCTCCATGACGGCATCGAGCTTGCTGACCTGCTCGTAGCTGAGGACCGCGAACCTCTGCCCATCGGCTCCTTCGCCTTTGTTGCTGCCCCCCATCTCTAAGCGCTGACGCAGCCGCTCCGGCGTTGCCTCTGCCGATCGGTCAGACTGTAAAGAGAAAGAGATCCGTTAGCACAGCCACGAGAAATATACTCAGTCATCACATGACAATGTAGGAAACAAAATACCAAAGCATTTGATAATGACATTGAACTTAGTGAAAATCTACATCTTTTGACCGATAGGTCAAATTTTGATCAGTTTTCGGATAATGCAATATAAACTAAAAGACAATCGCAACCGTGTAATTATATAAATGATAATTTGGGGGAAAGTAGTCGAACACTACCGAGTTTACAAAAAGGAAAAATTGAAGTCAAACATAGAATTAAACAGTGACGTAATTCCAAAACTGTTTACATTACTAGCATATAACATCTTCAGTCATCGTTATCATTTTTAATTTATAACTGAACACGCTGCTTTATTCTTTTCACTGGGAATTCAATAACCGGTATGCCTTAAAGGTGATTGCAGAATTAACTTGGTCATCTATCTTCGTTGGCTCATCTTTTTTGACCTAAACCAGATTTAATTATCAATGTTTTCACATGCGGATAAAACAATTTGGAACGTAATTAAAAAACGAAACCATTTATTATGTATCGCTGTTACAAGCAGATGGTCAGCGGTAGTCAACTTCACAAACAGATAAACACGAACTGCCATATGGAAGATATAAAAAACATTAATGACAATCGAAACGCGAAAACTGGCACATTCAACTGGTCCACTCGTCGTTTCCGCAGATTACCACAGCGGGAATCAATAAACAAACAAAAAAGGGGGGGGGGATATCAACCGATCTGCCATAGCAATCTGCCGACGCCCGCATCGGGTGGCATAATTCCAGGTGAAAGTAACATCCTTAAATGCTCGCCCGCCGGGCAATGCTTGTTTTTAACCACTTTCGCGATCTCGTTTCACTAAATTCCGGAATAAGAGCTCCAGGTGTCTTGATGAGCTAGCTGTACTTCCGAAGTCGAATGAGGAAAACTATATAAAAGATGTTCTTTCAGTGATTGACTTCTTCCTCTAAGAGTAGATCACTGTGGATGTATGAATGCTCGATTTATTTTTTGCCATCTGAAATCATGAAAGGGGAATTGTATTCTTGTCACTGCACTTACGTGCTTTCTCGGAATATATATTTTTTTTTCCCTGCAAGTTGTATTGTTGGTTACTCTCGTCATAAAGTCCGATTTACCTTCAAATAAACTGGGGAGTGAACTCTTGACTCTGCCAAGTTTTAGATCTAGAACAAGATGTCTAGTTCCGTATATATTTAGATGCAACTTGAAATGCGGATTGGATGGTTGTACCCCAGGAAAATTATCGATATCTATTAATTTGCAAATGTGTAGAAATTTCTTTTATGCACCAGCGGAGGTAAATGTGTTTAGTGCACTAGTAAACAGTCATCTGCGTGCTTTAAAAATGGTTAGCAAGAAACATTTCCAAAATTCGTTCTTTTAGGATAAAATATACTCAGCACTTTTTTCATCAAAATTAAATACAATCAAAAAGTAAATGCTAAAGAAACAAGACTAATTTTTAAACAGATTTTTTTTTCTCTCGTGAATTTTAATGCTATATTTTTGGAACAAAATTCACTCTTTAGAAACTTAGAAAACACGATCAAAACTAGTAAATCCTCACAGATTTAAAGATAAAGAATGTGTTATATGAAATGTCTGTTCAAGTATGGTTGAATACCCGTTCCACTATCAAAACAAAGCTAGTGCTTTAACCACTAATTATGAAAGATCAAAAATTCCATTTTATGCATTATACAGATATAATGGTTAAACATTGACTGAATGAAAAGAACGACAAACCATTTCAAAGTTGTTCTCTCAGATGCCACTAAATACTCAAAATTGTTACACAGAAAGTCTTACCGTAAAACCTTGAATATAATACGCATTTTTTTTTTCATGTTTTAGTCCACAAAAATGAGGGTGCGTATTAAACTCGTGTACAAAAAAAAAAAAAAAACGTTTTACACTTTGAATAAATGACAATAGATGAGCTGTATTCTAGTGAAAGTGATTAAGACTGATAATTTCACAGTATTGTTTGTTTTGAATTAAAAATTTAAGATTGTTTCTACCGAATTTGACGTTTTTGTTTATTTTTATAACAAATTTTATTTATGTTGACAAATATTTGAGCAATTTTTAAATAAAATATTGAAAAGTTATGGGTGCGTATTGTAGTCGAATTTTAATCTTTCCGAAAATTTCGCGCAAAATCAAGCATGCGTTTATGCACGTGTGCGTATTATAGTCAAGATTTTACGGTAAACGTATTTAAACTTAAAATGCATCTAAGTAGTAAAAAAAAAATCTCCCCCCCCCCCAAAAAAAAAAAAAAGTTTAAATTAACATAGCTTTAAAATACTATTTAAAGTAAGTTCTCCTTTGCGATATGTACGTGTATTCGTTCATATCAAATGTCATTATTTCGCGATTTAGCAGGATGGTGCAAAATCAGATGGCGATAAATGTTTTGTTTTGAAATCAGCCAGTCTGTAAAATCTGCGGACACTGATATAATTCTGAAAGCTTTTGCTGAGAACTGGAAAAAAATATTGATGGCGCATGCGTAAATGTCAATAGATACGGATATCCGAAATCCGGATAAAAGCTGTGTAAGAATTATACAGACAATACGAGCACTCATGTTAAAAAAAATAAAACCCTCTCAATCACACAATATTTTAGATATTTCGAATAATTTCAGTGCAAGAAAGTTTCAAACATCCAGTTTTATTGAGGAATGGGGAGTTCCAATATATCATAATTCCAATATAAGCTGAGGCTTAACAGATTTAACAAAAAATAAAAAATAAATAAAAATAAAAATAAAAAAATCGAAAACAACCAAATCTAATGTTATAATTTAAACGATCGTGTTGTTAACATATCTATGGTACCCGGTATAAACGGCTTAAGTCAAAAACAGTGATTTAAATATACCAAGTTATTGGCTTTTATACCAATCGCAGAACAATAATTTCGACTTGAGTCTTTTGTACAAAGAAATGCACTTTTGTATACAAAATTGATAACTTGTTTTTTTTTTTTATACAAGTCAAAAGATTTTTTTTTTTAATCAATACTAACAAATATCTAAAAATCCCTTTTTTGACTTAAGCCCTTTATACCGGGCATCGTAGATATATAAAACTGAAGATAAGTTATATTTTTCTTGCTATATAGAACGCTATATTTGTAAAATAAAATTATCTAAAATATCCAAATCAGTAAAAAAATAAAAACTCCGTAAAGCAGGCAGTCTTTCTGCTAATTTTCGAGATATTTTTAAAAGCAAATGTACTAACATTTCATTTCATTCCTGATAAGGAAGCGAATTTCAATGGAAATGTTGATTTAAAGTTTAAAAATTTATTTCACGTACATTTAGTCCGTAATTGATAAATCATGAAAGTTAATGCATCTGCTTTGTGATCTGAGAGATACCGAGGAGACTATATAACGCGTAATCCAATTCTCTTGCTCCACATTACTTTTCGTCGCAGTTCTAGTGTGCACTTATTAAATGAATAAAAGTACCATCTTAATCTCAGTTTCTCCTGTAAATGCTTGATTTTATCTCGATACTTTAACTACCTAGCCGTCATACAAATATATCGACTTAAATAATTAAATATACCCAATAAAAATATGAAAAAGTACGGCAATTCTAAAATTAAACATGGTAGAAAAACAAACTGAAGGAACAAATAAAATAACGTCTACTAAATATAATACACAATGTCAAACTCCCTAGGGTTGTCAAATTTCATTTATAAATTTGTTAAAATTGCGACATTAACAAAAAAAAAAGTACGGAAACTCAAAAAGATCGCATACCTGATGTTAAAAACATTGAAGCATTACAGTCAATAGTATTTTAAACTGTACGAAAACGAGCGAAATTAATATATCTAACTTCCATCCTAGAGTTACTAACCTTCATCGTACAGCTACTTATAAAAAAAAATCAGTTTTCACAAAATGACAAAAACAATATCTTAGCTGAATTTCGCGTATAAATAAGAATGGAACTTTTACAATTACAGCTCTTATTTGGACAATGGAATAGATATTCATTCATCCAATTTATTCACCTACCTGTCAATGGAACTCTGAATTCCCATTCATACCTTAACCAGCTGCTCTGAATTAGATGTGTCACCGTAAGATGTCACAAAATTTTCATTGCACTGCGCACATTCATTAAGAATGGTTAAGAAATAAATGAAAAACGTTCATAAAACGGTGAATATATTTGCGATTTCCTGGATGGAATATCAACACACAATTAGTTTCTTGAAGTGATGACAGAAACCAAGAAAATACACATTTCGATAGAAAGAACCTGGATATTGCAATTTCAGTGAAAATCAGCGTCAAGTTTATAGCACTATCCAAACAGACAGATTACTGTACAGCTGTGTAGTCCGAAAAAAGAAATCATGGTTATTACACAAAACTGAGTTTACAAAATTAAACGCCATGGCAGAATTCCGAATGAATCCATCAGCATTTTAAACACTACACCCGTGTACAGAAATACATAAACCCTTGAAATACATACCACGGATTTTCAGCAAACTGCTGCTATGGTAGTTTGCAAACCTATTTATAAATAAGGTAAATTTCTAAATGCGAAACATTAATTCATGTACGACTTATTAATCCATCAGAATGTCGTCGTGACCACTGTGCATCTTTCATGACGCAAAACAGAGCGGGTAAAATAGTCTTTCTCATTATATATATCAGACAACTACACATGACGATGGCACATACTAACATCCCGATCAACAGGTGTGAGAAAAACACACGAGCATGTGCAAGCATAAATCCTCAGGGGAGAGGGAAACGCGAGATGGCCAGGAAATCCCGCTGGATAAGCCCCGTTTGACAATCATCTCGGCGAAAACAAACTAATCCAAACACTCACCTGGTCCGTTACAGGCACTCGTGCAGGTCACTACGAGACTCACTTTCACCACCGCTGGAGCACACCAGCGAAATGAAGCAGTGAAAACTCTCGGTGGACTAAGCCGAATCGCGCCTTTCCTCCGCGACCTAGTTTCGAAGGGACTACTTTTTCTTTCTTCCGTCACCTCCCCCTTCTCCCTCGGACCGGTCTGTCCGACGACAACGGAATGCCGCTAGTTAAGACTCTTAAAGAGAGGAGGATGACTCTCCACCATTTTGTTTCTAAATAGCATTCTTTGGGATAAAAGCGGATTACCGTCGTTACTCCAAACTCTTTTTGGAGAAGAAAATGCCGATAGAGCTCGTTTCACGTTGGAGACACCTTGATTTTGACCAATGATGCGTACCATTTTGGGGGTCGGAATTTCAATTTTCTAGTTGCTTTACCTTTAGGAATTCTCAGATTGTAATACTTTATGAGATATATCGCAAAAAATTTTGTAAATAGCAATTAAGAAAGAATTCTGTATGATACGAAATAGTTTAGTGCTTGAGATTACAGGGAAATCTCTACACAACCTTACAGGAGTGACAGCTCAAAAGTGACGAACAACCATAAATTCTATTAAGAATTACACTCAAGTGCATTCCTAAAATGTTTGAGTATTCTACTTCGTTAGGGACTATCCACAAAAAATATGTCATGCTGCCGTGGTTTACTTATTTATATTAAGAAAAGATATACAAGTTAAACTTATGTTTTGAAAAGACTTATTAAACTTATGTCCATGTCCTCTACGATTTCCCTTGAATGGCTAACTCATTAAAAAAGCAAAACTGGGGTTCCTTTAGACTCATGCACTCAGATTACTTTGTATAATATAAAAACTTTATAAGAAAGAACTATATTATGCTAAAAATCCATTAACTTTGATTTTAAATATTCCTGTTTTCTATACGTGATCATAGCCTGAACCAATAATTTCAGTTTTATAGAAAAAACACTGGAGGTGTAAACTGAGAACAGAAAAGTTTATAATAGGTATGAGTACTAGCATAAACTTGAACAGTTCCTATAAAATAAAAACGATCATACCTCGCTGACATTTTTGAAACTCGTTAATAGAATAGAAATTTCCCCTGTAATTGAATATTTCTAGAGAAGATACAACATTTAATGATACAAACATGCATTAAGAAATGGAATTAAATTTATTAAAAACTACTGAATACTACAAATACTACACAAATACAAGTACTGAATACTACAATATTAAAAACTACTGATTTATTAAAAGCTATCCTTTCTCCTTAGTATTTCATAATATTTATATATTGAACTAATAATAAATGCATAATAAATGAGTAATAAATGCCATAGAATGACGAACGAAGAACCCTGGAATCTAGCTGCACCTGAACGTTGATATTTAAATTTAAACTCCATTGTATACTATTTCTAAGGTACTGAATAAACACAGCTCCAACCGTAACAAAAATGATACAGACGACACATTCATCAACGACATTAGCAGATTCATCATGTATAAAACTTGTTGGAAACTTAAATCAGTTGCAACAAACTGACACAATTTTCATTATCCACGAGGACTTAGTTGCATTTAGCTAATTTTACGGCACATTTTTTATACGTAGGAGAAAATAAAGATTGGCGAAAATGTATAATTATTCCCCTGATAATCATAGGCGTAGAGTCGGGAGGGAGGTACGGGGGGGGGGGAACGTGCCCCCCCCAAACTTAACTTGAAATAAATTAAAACGTTAATAGAATTTCAGTTAAAATCGGAAAATATTAGAAAACTTAAAGAAAGTAGGTTTTTTCCGCTTTTTCAAACTGTGAAACTGGAGATTCCGAATATGTCTTTAGCCTTAACATAGTTTTAAACGATGATATGATCCATAAAAAAAATTCGATGCTATATTCGTTTTCTCCTTTTATTTATATTATATTTATTTCGCTCATTGTATAATTTTTGAATACTAGTCAAACATCAATTCTTTGTTATTCAATTAAAAAAATCTTATTTCATATTTTAAGGACAGTCTGGCAGTCAATGCGTTAAGGAGGGAGTAACTGAATTCAGTTCGTCCCCCCCCCCCCCAAAAAAAAAAAAAAAAAAAAAAAAGAAAAAAAGTTAGAAGCACGCTACGCCTATGCTGATAATATACACAGAACTCTGCATTCCTAGAACAACTGACAATACTGTTTCTTGAAGTCCCAAAGGCCGTAACAAATTTTTATAGCTTGAACATTTCCTGCTGTCTTTTGTTAGACATCAGACATCAGTGAATAAAGCACTGATAAATGACTGATAACTGCCTTATGCTATCATCTTCCATCGGTCGAACATTATCTGTGTGTGTGTGCGCGCGTACACACACACATATATATATATATATTTCATATATATATACACACACACAGGCTTTTTTTCCCCTGGGATACACGGGGATGCGGCGTATCCCCACCTTTTTTAAAAGTATTATTTTGGCTTAACTTAACCGAAATTTTAAGAAACTTACGAATCAATTGTTAATATATAACAAAAAGAATTTTTTTAATTGCGAGTTTTTTTCCCGTGACGTGACGTGTGAAAACACGGTACTAAAAATACGCACCTTTATTTGAGAAAACACAGTATACCCACCTATCTTTTTTAAAAAAAAACACATATTATCGTCTGTATTTTGCAAGACTTGAAACAGTCGAAAAGAACAACAGGGAAGACAATTTACTACAAATACAATTAAAATTTGTCACTTTTCACTAATTAACTATCGCTTTCAATAATTACGACCTCTTAAGAAAATGTTATCGACAGAAAAAAAATCACCGATGACAGAATTTAATTAGAGGTTCTCATGTGCTTATAAAAAAAGTATTACATTTAAAAATATTCAAGCATATGTATAACACTAGCTTACATATTCAGCAATACATGAAGAGCATATTTTAATTTCGAAATTTCAAATGCTATGAAATTCAGAGAGATTTCGCAAATTCTTTCGATTGTTATGTCGAGACTTTTGTTTTTTGTATTTAAGTGTGAATAATTTAATACATTTCCTCTTTTGATACGTTCAGGTAAGTTTTATGAACATACCAACTTCAACACGCTTTAAAGTTTAAATACTCCTAAAGGTAAGGAAATGTGCAATAACCCGTAGGAAGATCATTAAGGTAAAAGAAAACAATTGACAATTAAAGAGCTGCGATTTTAAAAGCTTTGATATAGAAGCAGTATATTGAAAAGAATACGAGATTACACGAGTTCGAAACCTACTGAATATAAATTGCTATTGTTATGTAATAGCTACTAAATTTGTCTAGTACTCCCCTCTGAAATATATACGCAGTTCATTATGTATGATCATGAAATACTGGTCCTAAATGACAATTATTTTAGTTTCACAATTTTTTCTCTCTCTAGTGAAAGAGACTTAAATATATCGCACGTCACAACTCACTAAAATCTCTTGGCCCTTTTAACCCCACCCCTAATCCCTATTTGTACGGAGAAACAAAATGGCGAGCGGGGAACTAGGTTTGTATTCGAAAAGGGTCTCTACTGTTGATGAGTTGGAACCTATTGGACGTTACGGAATTGGCCATTGCTGTAACGGAAGGTTACGTTTGAACGAGTTGTTCAGTGCTGCCAGTAGGATAAGAGCGAAGGACAAGTTTCAACTTCTCTTTTTTGATATTAGAAGGACAGCTTGTGTGGTTTACTTTGACCACCGTCGAAATCAGTGGCGCAATGATCTCCTTAAAGGTGTTTTTTTTTTTTTTAAAGTGGGGAGTGGAGTTGTAAATAATCTATTTAACAAGTTATGCATTGAGATTTCCCCCCCCCCCATGACAGTTACCCAGTAAAATAGTGTCCAATTACAGTTGGTGTGTTTTTGGTATTTCTGTCTACTTGATATGTCAGTGTCGGTAAGGATTTATATTTGCAAGAAATTAATATTTAATAGAAAGCATGCATTTTATATCACGAAAAAAAAAATCAACTACGAGTAATTTTAAAGATAAAACTTTAATAAGTTCCTGTTTTGGAGAATTTAGCAAGAATATATCAAATATTTATTCCAACGGAATCAATTACTCTTCATATTATCTTGTAATTTTCCCCTTCTTTTTGCTGCAGTTAATCTCGTCTCCAGTTAAATTGTCTAGAATATATTTTAGCATCAAGAGTTAATATATTTAGGAAGCAAATGCTTGTTAAAAGCTAAGCTGGGTCACTAATTTTCGGACAGGAAATCACTTAAAAAAAGGTCTGAAGAAAAAAAATCAATTAAAAAAACCAAACAAATATTTCATGCTTCTGACAGATTTAGTTGCAGTCGTTAGCAGTTTATATAGTAAGAGAATGTTTTTATTGTGTTCAAAATAAAGTGGGAACATTTCACATTAGAAAATGGGAAGGCAAAAGTTTATTAATTTAAAGTCGTAAGAAACTATTTCGTAATCTAGACCAAAATGAAAGCTTACGTTTAACAAAGGAAAAAATTATTATAAAGCAATAACAAAATTTTATTGAAGATTTAATAGGTAGGCAGTATTACGTTAAACGGAGTTGTTTCAATTTCCCCCTTAAAATCCCTAAAATTATTTCTTCAAGCAACATAAAATGTGGATCTACTTCGATAACAAACACGTTATATAGGATGCAACATTACTCATAAAATGATATATATCACTCAATAGTTATACGTAACACATTTATACCCTGTAATCTGTATAAAACGTTATTAACTTAGATAAAATGAATCAGTGATATTACATTAGCTTTATAAAAAATTGGGTTATTTAAAACGATATTGCATGTAATCACAAATTGCAACTTTTATTTAAACAAAACCTAAAATTCAAAACTTATAAATTCTTCAGTTAAAATAGGATACAAACACTTTTCAAGGTCTTTTATTAGGCTTGTGTAATATACTAAACTTTACTTTGTAGCTCATTTATATTCTTCCCCTTTAAGTTGAAATTCACGGTATAGAAGCATCACGACTATGTCTAGCTGTATGGATCATCTCCATTAACGTTTACCTTTAAACTACATCTATATTTGTGCGTGTTATTTGTTTTATGTTTTACAGCAACCGCACACTTTGCCTCTCTTTACGAGTTGCATTGGTTTAGTTCCTTGTTGCTATCTTTTTTTTTCTGCTGCTTCAGATTTTTAAATTCGACACCGTAGCATGCGGTCGGCGTCTCGAGTTGCCACATTTTAACAGTTCTTTGGAATGGGATACTTCCTAAAAGGGGGTCCCTGTCAATCTCTAACTACTTTGGTATAGGCGAAATTTTGGATTAGATCCATAGATTTAACGATCCTGAACTTCACTCGTGTACGCCTGAAATGACATAGAAACGGAGGGTTTTATGCGAATGCGAAATCATGAATGCGAAAAGCTAAAGGGGAAAAAATACCAACGGTTAAATCTTTTGAAAACTGATTGACATGTTACCTTGTGCGTAAATGACTAATAGATATTGGATCTGGAACAATTAGCGCTTTAAGATGAACCCGGAAACATGTGCAGAGAGTGGAAAGAGAGACTAGGCGTGAAGGTCGATTCCGATTTGGGTTATCAAATCGCGTGTCTTCTATTGAGTATTGTCATCAAACCTGACCAACTGAAGAAGGAAGCATAAACCCATCCCGCGATCGAATTTGGTCAGTGGACGAATGTGCCTTCAGTCTAAAACGAGACGAGCAGATAGCGCTAAACCTCTCGAATTTCATTTGTCAAAATGAACAGGAAGAAGTTTGTATTCGACTGCAATGACAGCATATGGGAGTTAGCTCGCAACAGCCAAAATAATTGATATATCAAGAGAATATTCAGTCTTGCAAAAATGTAAATATGTAAGAAGCATATGATCTTGTATGATGTACATTTAAAGTATTAAGTAAACCCCCCCCCCCCCCCCCCAAAAAAAAAAAAAAAAAAAAAAAAAAAAAAAAAAAAAAAAACAGCAACTTACCTGTGGAAGTACATGCAAAAATCTTTATATAAATTATAATTTAAATACTATATTCCGATTCCTTAGATTGATCACATTAAAAAAAATACAGATGTAGGACAGTCAAATCTGGAATGTACACACTTCACGTGAGAACAGCCCAAACATCAAACAAAAAGGTGGAAGAGTATTTAGACTAACAAGAATTTGTAGAAAACATTCGTAGTTTTCTATAGTACTTTTATTAGAACCTAAAACGTGAAAATCTCTAACTTGTAAATAGATTGTGATATCCCATTTGGAAAATCTATAGATTCAATATATAAGATGATCACTCATGGATAAATCTTATTTTATTCATTATTAGTTGTTCAACTGAAACCTTTAAGATAGCTTTTAATTGTATGTAGAGTCATTTTGGAACTATCCATATTTCTTGTGCATGCCCGTACATTAACACAAGTTATCCAGAGGGATCAGTCAGAACTTGCTGATCAGTAATCATTTCATTAGGTCTTGCTTGTTTAGCATTTTAAAATTAAAATATGTATAAAACAAACCAAAGAAATGAAATAAAATATAACTGGAACAAGCATAAAATAAAAATGCTCTTTCAAAACTATGGTTTCCAGTGGGTGAATCAGACTAATTCTTTTCTCTTGAGTTTCGGAAGTCAAGAAGCTATCCAGATTATCAAAACACAAAATTTGGGAGACCGAAGGAATGTTTTATTTACAATTTGAAGGGTTTGAGAGATATTACGAAATTCCAATTACTCACGAATTAGATTGGAAAGGTTTCTCTCTGACTCAAAGAACAAACCAAAATTTACCAAGAAAAAGAACCTTTGACCTCTTCTTTAAGTTTGGATGATATACATTGTTATTTTTCCAGAGTTACTTAACTCTGCTTCCAAAATCACCCAGTGTTAACTCAAAATTCGGGCTGTGGAGTAGGGAAGTGTAACTCAAGTATTAAAACATGCAATAAAAAAATAATAAAGCCCTTTTCCTAACAGAGCATGACGAGTGGTAATCGAAGCAAAACACATGAGAAGCGTCATACCGCAGTGCTGTTAACACCAACAACGAAGAGCAAATAACGGAAACTATTGTAGAACATGCTTCCTGCTGTCGGTATGACACTCCCAACCATAAAAAAAAAACAACTTGCAATTCACTCAATAAACTGCTGAATTCCATGCACTGTTGAATTAACATATTTATGGATAACAAAACTCAGCCACCTGTATCGGAAATAGTGGATGCATCTTTTTCCTAAATTATAAAATAAGAGGAAAGTTCATTTCACAACAGCTGGAGTTTACGAACTTAACGTCTTTTTGACGGCAATGGATTGACGTGGTAAGACAACTGTTTTTTTTTTCTGGCATCGCATGTAGCTCTTGTTATACAGAAATATTTTCCGGAATGACGCGACCTTTAAATGCATCAGATGACTTGTGCAGAAATATTTGTAAGCAGGTGCGCGAGGGTTAAAAGTATCTTGATCAATTTATCCCGCTGAAAATATTCAGGAATATTACAGGTACAACATCTGTACTAAAAAGAAAAAGGTTTTCAATTAACTGTTTCAAAGGGCAAAGTTTTCCTTCTTTCACAATGGGATAATACAAGTTGTCAAGAATTTATTTGCAAAGAACACCTGGAAAAACTTTTAACATGTGTAATACAATAAATTCTATACATGAGATTTTTGTCAGGAAGTTTATGTAGTTTAATATTTGAATATTTTTTATTGCTATAAAAAATAAATTAATGGATATTTCCAATGTTTGAACAGTATTAACAACTTATAAGAGTTGTCTCAGTTAGGCATATAACATACCCAAATTTATTTTAAAAGGTTATCTAACTACTCAATATTTCTGCACTAGACAAACGGTTCTTTGAGGATAGTCTTGTCGGCTCCATTTTTAAAGTATTATTCTGTTATGTTCATAATATCTCTTTAGCGAAACAACTTCCTAAAATGCTGAAGTTCAGTCAGCACACACTAGAAAAATTCTTTTAGCTCTTTTTATGAAAAGAGATGCACTTAAGCGGCTTTTGTGTTTTCTACTTTTCTGTCAAATTATATATGGGTTCGTAACTATTATCAGTGTCATATACCTTTTTCAATCAGCTATGGATTATATATTTGCCTTAACTAAATGAATGGGAGCCCTGACTCGTATCATTAGATGAATATAAATACTGACAAGGATGCATCTAAGGATAAGAGGCCCATTAGAACCGCTTTAGTGTGCCAGAGGTCACTGAAAAAAAAAAAAAAATCTACTGCAAACGGGCCAAACAAGGGTATCGCGCCTATTTCTCCTCTTGTCGGAAAATGCCACGACCTGTAATTTGAAACTAAATACCTAAAATTTTGGCAATGATGTATGCAATTCTGTTTCACATATTTAAAATATAACCCTGAAAAATGTGCAGCCCAAGCGTTGAGTACAGTTGTTTGCAAATAATAAATGGAAACAAAGCTTATTATGGGCATGGTTTTTGAAAAATTTTTTTAAAGGTGATAGTGAGAATAATGTCCGAGGGAAAGACTGGCGAAGCACTGAGGTAGAATTTAACTTTCAAGCACTTTAAACATAAAATCTGAACAACGGCTAAGAACTCAAACGGTCAAAACTAAAGGAAAAAAGAAACACCACTAAAAGATATTTTAAGATCAACTATCCCGAAATATGAGGGTTTTATTGTTAACAATTTTGTTTTAGTTCTGTGAAAAGCTGAAAATATCCTTCAAGTGCACACATACGCTTTTTACCTTATCCACTGTTATAATTCTTATTTACCGAATGCCAGTAAATAAAATTTTAATTCACTGAATTGTGGATGTAAGTGTTGAATAAAAGTAACGAATAAATATGTAAGGAGTGCATACCATGCAAATACCTAAAAAAAATGTGATTCACCATCTCAATATAATTTCAGAAATCATGCTTCAGTGATTCTCAACACGTACTCAAAACATTACGAACTGACTGATTTTATTCATTAATACTTTAATCCCTTTTCCAAGTCATTAGTATCACTGAGTCAACTCACTATGAAGGCAAATGGTACGGAGGCACTTTATCAAGAAATCTTTTGTTATGCATTATTTAGATAAAATTGGGATAATTAATCTAAAAGCACGTCAAAGAGAACAATGCTTCAGGCCAATTTTAATGGAGATAGAGCACATCTCGAAAGGCGATGAGGACCATGTTACTCTATGGAAAGCTGATGCGGACCGCAAGGAAATAGGATTGACAGAAATACGAAAAATATTTTACCTAAAAACTAGCTGAAAACCTGCACTTCGCTACGGAGTACATTCAAATTAAATGTATGCAATTAATGCCAATATATAAATATATTTATAATGAATACGACGATCAATGTATACAATTGATGTAAAAAAATACATTTATAAAAAAAATCTTAAGGGATATTTTATAGACAAAATAATGTAGAAGAAAATATTCAATTTAAATCTAATAGGACATACTAAAGAATATAGTACAGTTTGAGGAACATATCTAACTACATTTTAATATTTTTTGGGATAATGTCCAATCGTCTGCCGCATTAGCAAGAAATTTTTTTGTCTATTTCGTTATGACGTGACGATAAATTTATTTAAATTACCAGAAAAAGAAACCACGTGATCAGCATTTAATAAATTAAATTCTAAAAATTAATCTTTAAAAATTCACTAAAAATCAGAAAATGGAGGTAAAGATTTGAAAAAGATTTCATTTTAAAGGAATTTATGATCTTTCTCGTGATATAAATTTTACAACCTTCAAATTATTATTTTAAATGCAAACTTTAAAGAATGTTACTAAAACAGCTTAAAAATTTAATTTTAAAAAAATAAGAATTTTTCAAAAATCTTTCTTAGTTCACCCCTACACTATAAGAAGAATCATCGTGCAAAATTTTAGCCCTTTAGGTCCAGCGGTTTGGTCTGTGCGTTGTATGTCAGTCAGTGAGTCGGTCAGTTACGGAACATTTTTATAATATACAGATAATATAAAATACAATTTTTTTAAAATATAAACTTTAAAAAATACTGCTTATTTAAAAATATTTATATTCATTGCTTATATATTTCTTAAAATTATAAATCTAAAAATAATGTACCGTATTTATTAGATTTATAATATGCGTATTCAATAAAAAAAGCTTCGCGAGCCATATATTGTGTAGGACTAAAATAAAGGATCTATGTCAGTGTATGTAATGAAAAGCAGGCACAAACATCCCAAACATGTTTGACGTACAGAAATTCTCCACGAGATGAGCAACTTGAACTAATGTAGCAAGACCTTTTTTTCACCTGTCACAAACTATTGACATTGCATAACAACGCATATTTCTTAAGGTGACAAAAGAAGCTTTGACCGCGCAATACCTACACACAAGGAATGTAATTACAGTTGCAGGTGTCGCGATCTACTCAATAAATTTTGTTCGTGACACGATGCTGCAAATGCATTTTCTTTCAAGTTTCAGTCACGATGTACCTACGTAGCTCACAAAACCTGCAATACTTAGCCGATGCATGACATATGAGTGACAATACCGTAATAAAATGAGATAAACATTTATTCGAAATAATGAATTAGAACTATGAGCATAAGCGGAATTTTTGCTTAAAATAGTTATTGAAAGCAAGTAGTCCAAGTAAGAAGCTAAGAATGAAATAATTACAAGAAAAAGAACTTTTTATATACCATGTTTTTAAATTTTCTGTTGAATCATAAACTTGACAATTCTATGTATTAATAAATACTTTAAAATTTTTCGATGAATTATCCCTTCAACTTGAAAGAAAATGATCGAATGCGTAATAAAGAGGTATCAAATGCGTAATCAATCCTTTAGCTCGAGAATTGGAAGTTAACTTGCGTTTAACTTTTCATTCCCGTCCAGGCTGATAGATGGCTGCACCATTCTACAAAAAAAAAAAACTGAAAATGAATTCAATTCTGCTTAAAGATGGCTAAAAGTATTAAAATAATGCATTGTCATCGTGTTCTGAGCTATTCTAAAAGTTTCAAATGTCTAGCTAGTCGGGAAGTTAGTTAAAAATCGATTGCAAGATTTGTACGAGACAAACACACAAACAAGAAAGCGAGTTAATAAAAACATGGTAAAAATAGGTACTTACTGACCTTGAGATTTTTTTTTTTTTGAAAGTATGTTACAAATATACTAACAGCACGGCTTTAGAAATTAATGGAGATTTTAAAAACAAAATAAATAAAACTATAAAAATCTTGGTCTTACGATTTTAAATACACAGAGTGTTATTGATTAAATTCACTATTTTTCTATCTCTGTTCAATGTCACCAAAATTGCTATTTAACTTGTTTTGTTGAAAATTTTGGAGAACTCGAAAAACACAAAGCAGATCTGCCAAAGAGATTAAGTAACAGAACTAAGGTGTTACCGTTGACTAAACTATGACTAAATACAGTCATATCGCATGATTGCCAAGACAGAGTCCCGTTAGACTTCCGGGATATACAAAACAGCCTCTTCAATACTGTCAAAAATTTCTTCCAAAATCTTTCATGATATTAAAAGTTCTGGAATAAGGATCCTTCCTGCGAAACCCGATTGCTAATTAAAAAAAAAAAGTAAATCAAAAATGTAGAAAAGACCGAATTTTTGGTCTGACAGTTAACCGAAAATATTAAATGCCGTTAGTAACTGATAATTATGAAACAAATGCTATGAATTCCTGAACTTGAAATGGGGATATTTTAGTACAGTCTTACATATTTAATCCTAAGTAAAATGCGAAAAATCTCACAACTGAAGATTTTTTTTCTTTGGAGGGGGGAGGGGGAGAGGTTAAGACTAGAGCCTTTATATTACTCGAACCTAGTTACCACTGTTAACATAAATTTAAATTTTATACTTTTCAAAGGTAATTTAAAATTCTCATAGTACAAAAAAAAAATATTGTACTTACTTACCATGGTGTAATTCACTTTAGCTCAAATTTAAACATCCATACAAACAGAAAACAAACATTAAAAACTCGAGAATTACAGTCTTTAAAATTACCGTGAAAGCAAGAAAGTCTCTTTTCTACATTTAGTGCGTTATTAGACAATTACAGTCCTTGCGAAACACTTATCGTAACGATCAACTGTTTGATAAACGTCCTCACCAATGCATCGAATCTCAACTTTAAACAATACCGCCTCGGGTAGTAAAACGGCGAAGAAAAACGAAAGAGCAAAGTTCGCCGAGCATAGTCGATGGGACACGAAGCCAATCCGAACGAGTCGGGGTGCGTCGAACGCGACCTTTTCGGAAACCACCCACGCTTCGGTTCGGAAGGTATGAATGAAGAGAAGTCCACCAATCGATAAGGTGGCCACACACGCACTACGCTGCACGCGATCTCCCGTGAATGACTGCCATATGGTAGCTTGTTGTAATGTCCTGATGCTGACGAGACTCGACAGGAAGGCTGTTTACGGTACACCAGAGGTGAGAATGATTGTTTTACACCGAAATTAAGAAAATAATACAGAAATAGAAAGTATTTTACAGGTATCACTAATGTCATCTCGGGGGGTCTATCGGTTGTCATTTCGTTATCGGAAGGAAACAAGATACTAGCGATTGATATTTTCAAAGAGAATAATCCTTCATATTATAAATGACTTACCTCAAAGGTGCAAACTATCAGCTTTGTACATTATAACCACATATTCCGCTCTTAGAATGTGATAGGATTCTGTGAAAAATCTCTTATTGAAATATTGTCAAAGACACAATGATACACTTTTAAAAAAAATAATAGCATGTATACATGGAAGTTTTAAATCAAATTTCCCCCCTTTTTTTATGTCTAAAAATGACAATAAATTAACTTATCTTCAATGTTTATGCTACAAAGTGATTTAAAAAAAATGGCAGAAAACGAAATTAAATGATTATTTAAGAATTTTTGTACTGATAAAAGAAATTGTGCACGAGTTTCGTGAAAGAAGTTGTGTACTTTGGCATGACAAGAAATATTCATACATCACGGGAGATAAAAATGATACTCTGCTTAAATATTTACATCTTAACATTTATACTTTAAGTTCAAATTTCTATGACAGTGTAAACCAAGTAATTGAACTTAAACGTTTTCAACTATAATAACCCTCTAATTTCAGAAAATTCTCTTATAACACACAAAGATTATAAAAAGTTACTAAGCAATAATGCCTAAATTACAAAAATATATGCTCTTCCCCCTCAATATGTAAATATAGGAAACAAGATTTATATCTGCCTATTCTCAAACAATAAATACACCATAAAAACTGCATAACACATTAAAAAACTGCACAACATTGTTTATATTTTTAGAATTCAAGCTAAATTCCTCTCATGAAGAGGAGTTCAGATTTACTGAAAAACGAGAATTCAAATGAACAGACTCAATTCAACATTTACTAATCTTATTTCAATAAATCTAAGTAAAGGATGTAAAATTTTCCCTATCTAAGGAACTGTCAATTGGTCAACATACTGCTGTTGACAGGCGGAAAGTCGGAACTGTCAGATTCACTAATGGCGCGAAACTGTATTTCCATAAACAGAAGTCGCCATACGCGACGACAGTATCGTTAATAGAAGGCACAAGGGCTCTATGGTATTATTCATAAAAACAGTCAATTCTTCGCTTAGCTGCCATATGACTACTCTGCGCTCCAACAGGAAAGAAAAAAAAATAGCGGAAACCACTTACCGGTAACTGCCGCATAACTAACTGTCCGATGCCGGTCCGAATTCAGAATGTGGAGTTCGAAATAGAGTGGAATGTTCGAAAAAGGGCGATCGATTGCGGAGGAGGGAGGCCCGCTATATTTAGAACTACCTGATGACGTAGGCCGTTGCCAAGCAACGCGAACGCAACGCCATTACGGACCACATATTAAATGAAAGGGGAAAGGCAGGTAGCATGCGCGTAAAATTAACCATTCATCCTTTTCTATGCGGGAGGTAAAAATAGAAAATAATTGCCAAACTTGCGATTGAGGATATGTCAACATGCACTCCAGTTTTATCGCCAGGTCAATATTTTAGAGATAAGTTTGCTCGGTTATGATCAGTTGGAGGATTCCCGGGAGATCTGCGATAAGTGTTAATATTATGAAGACATAACTCAAAATAATTTGTATTTACTCATAAGATTATATTCATAAAAACACTTAAACGTGAACCCTGATAATTTTATAGCTTAGGAATATTTAGTTTTAGAATCTATATAATGAACCCCCCCCCCCCCCGTGTTTAGGGAAGCGATAAATTATAAGATTATTATCTTTATATAAACTCAATATGTCCATCATGAATTTCTATAGCCATAATTTGACCAGTTAAGTTAATGTTGACCGGAAAATGCTAAACCGCCAGTAAAATGAGCATATGTTTTTTTATCAGTCCTCCCGTAAAAAAAACAATATTGGAAACAATACTTGTGAGGAGAGAGTAGTAGGCAAACTAATTATCAGGGGGCGAATATTTGCAAGGAAACAGTAAAATATACACAAATACAGAAGAACGGGATGTTATGCCCGTAGAATAGCCCCCGAATGGAAATAGGTCAATTCATAGGATAAGTTAGGTAAACAATATCCCAACAATGGCGCATAATATATACATTTTTTCCTTTTCAGAATGAACTGTCAGACAAATCTATATACGTTGCTCGATATCCTACAGGAAATATTTTTGATAACATTTTTTACACGAAATAAATGCTGTCATTCACACAGTTCTACATAGTTTGCCGTCTCTCGTGTCCCAGTTATGGACAGAAAATTTCCTATATAACTTTATTTTTAATATCGTTCTAAATGTTATGAAAATGCATATCTTTGTAGATTCTTAGAAAGAATATACACCGATACAGGCGAAAAAAAAATTTGAAACTTACTGAACGGTATTAAAAAAAAAAGTCAAAAATTTTTAAAAAGAATATTTACTCCTGATTTTCCATAGACATCACAAGATTTAAAAATAAAAATATTAAAATTGTCCAAAAGAATGCCCCGAGAGCTCAAAATAAATAAATACAAGACAAAATTTTAAAATCTATGCAAGTTTTAGTATTTGATTAAATTTAATCAAAATCACTGTTAGTTTTATACCCAAAGAGTTCATTTTTATGGTAATAAACGACCATTCTTGGATAATTTAGGTTTTCATGCACTTAAGACATTTAAAGAGTTCCTGGTCAAAATTCTGTAACGGAACAAACTACCGTATTTTTTGAGCCATAAGGCTCACCTCAAATTTCTGGGAGGATTTTTTTAAAAAGAATATTTTGTTAGGTATATAAAGATATTTTCAATTTCTTACTTAAGGCGACAATAGACCATGAAAAACTTTTTTTTTTATTTATCAACCAATTGCTATGAAATTTTGTATACTTATACAATGTTGTTTAGAGATGACAATTCTAAATTAAAAAAAAATCAGTATGTAATTAAGATATTAATTAAAATCAGTTTGTTAATTACTCTATTTAAAAATGCTCCATGCGCATCAATTTTTGTCTCTATATCTAATTTTCTTTAAGCTAGCTTTATATAGTTATAAAAGTTACTAGAAATATTTTATTTACAGTTATATTTATAAAAACTAGAAAATAAATCGATAAAAATAGGCCATTTTATGCAAAATTTTATCAAAAAAACTTTTGATTGTAAAAATCTTAAGTTGTTTTAAAATAGTATAATGAATTTATTAGTAAGTTTTATTCCAAGATATATAATCATTTTATGAAATTTTATGAAAATTCAAGAAAATTTATGATGCATGGAACATATTATCTTATAACTCTGTTAATAATGATCGGATCAACATATTTTTTTTTAATTTAAAGCTGATGAGTGTAGAATCATTTTCTGAAAGAAAAAAATAGTTTTGGGGACATATTTTTGTCAATCTGAAGGTCCATTGTCGCCTTAAAAGATAAAAAATATGTTTAATGAAATATAATAAATATATATAACATATATATAATAAAATATTCATTTTATTATGTTACCTTCGGACCAAAAGACGCACCCCAATCTTAAGTACATTTTTGTGAAAAGGTGCATTTTATGGTCCGAAAAATGCCTTAATTGTGCACCGATCAAGTTTATAGATAAATCAAGACGGGACTGGTAAGACACCATACGGCAATAAAAATGTATGATTACATAGGATTGCTATGGTCATCTTTCGCTACACTAGGGCTTAACAGATCGGGACCTATTGTTTAAAGCAGTGGTTCTTACATTTTGAGCCACGAAACCCCGAGTACAGTTATCATTAACAGCCCACCTTGAACAACATAATGGTTGGTTGGCTTGGGTTTTAAGGCGCAAGGTCCAGATAGGACAAACTGCGTCAAAGAACAACACAATGAAGACCACCGGTAATTTTTAGATTTATTTTTGGTGTGATAGTTTCTAGATATTGAAAAAAAAAACATTCTTTTGTTTTTATATTTATTTTATTTGCATAATATGCAAATAAAAAGAAAACTTTTAAAAATAATGAAGAAAGCAAATAATATGTAATTTATAAAGCAATCTAGGTTTTAAATTCAATATTTATTTAATGAGATGGATGTGCCTTATTACTGCTGCACAATAAATATCTGGTTTTATATCTGATATTACAATACAGATATAGTATTGTCACACAAAGTAGCACACAAACAAGATTTATTCTTATTTTTTTTTATAAAGAGTTAGTGCTGAAAATGGAGATTCGCATAGGTAATATAATGCTATCACGTATAATAAAATCATATCACACCAAACACAGATTTTATTTAATGAAAATTTCCCGACATTTTCGAATAAACAGGACATTTCCGGTCAGCCGAGGTATCAGACTCCCCGGGGAGGGGGGGCGCAGTCTACCACTTTAAGAAGCAGCTCTTGTTTAAAGTCAATTCCGTGAACAGAATGTTAACGCAGTGTATTACACGAAGTGACAATAGTCTAGCCGTTAGAAAATTGTCCAGCTTACTTTAATTTTGAGAAAGTGATAAAATTTTTATTCGCACTAAGAAAATGTAAAAAATTATAAAATTTCTAAAAATTCGGCATTTCTCCAGTTAACAAGTAAGCTGTAAAATAGCAAGTAAAAAATTAGAAATACATGGTTTTTCTTTTTTCAATATATGCCAGGATAACGTCCTCATACATATTATACACAGTAGCTGCATATATTACATAACTGCGACTCCCCACATTAGCATATAGTCAAAAATAACTAATCTGAACTCTATAAAATGGGACTACGAAATATCTGTGGTCTACAATGGCGGACGTTCTGGGGAGTTTAACATTGCCCGCGGGTCTATTGTGACGTGCGGCGCGTTGAAACGAGGGCGGGGAATTTTTTAAAATTCATTTTCATTTTTTGAGTACGCAACACACTCTTTTGTTCGGAGCGCATCTGCTCAAACAAATGACGCAAAATCCGCGAAGTGCTTTTCACGGGCTACGTCACCGACGCCAGGCCCAAACACACGCAAGCAGATACCGACAAACGTCAGACAAGTCGAGGCCCAATGCGGAAAGATGAGAAATGTGACTGCATAAGAGTTGTGAAACTAATACGAACACTATGCTAGCCAATTTTCTTAGATTTCTCGTCCAGTCATTCGAAACCTACTCTCGCACAAGCCAACGAATTAACATTATTGGAGTCATAGTTATATATTGCGTATTGAATTCAAATTCTCGCTTTATTTACGATTGTTTTAATGTTTAAATTATAACAGCAAGCATCGGTATAGAAATGTCACCTGTTTCTACGTACACATTTTCGTTCTTTTTTTTTTACGAGAATGTACTTTTTGTATTACGCAAGTTTTATATTTGAAACTGCGTATATAAATTTCAGACGGCATCCTAGGTTCTAGCTTGTCGAATACCTAAAGACTATTTTCGGAAAAAAAAGGCAACTAGTAACAGTCGAAACTATCAGATTATAAAATAATACGTAGAAATTACAATAAATTGTAGCTATGAAACCACGTGTTCTTAAGATCAGGACTGATCGTTATATCATATTCGCTGATATTTTTTTGTCCCATTTGAGGGAGCATGTATTGTATAAAATATACGAAAGAATGGAGAAACATGTTTACTTTAATATGCTAAATAAAAATTTGTTCAACTATTTGCGTTGTGCACAAACGTCTGTTTCACTACAAAACTCCAAATACGTTTACCAAATACTGACCAAATACGTTCGGTTTGATTTTGGTTTTGGAGCAAGTACTACGGTCACATTTGGCTACAAAAGACTAATTAGACCGGGACCTACTGCTTAAAGTTGATTCCGAACGACTACAATCATCGAAATACGTTCAGAGATTTGCATTTCTTCGAGCAACTCTTGGCTTAATCTATATATATAAAACAGTTCCGTAACTGACTCACTCACTGACTGATTGACATCAACGCACAGACCAAACCGCTGGACCTAAAGGGCTGAAATTTTGCATGGCGATTCTTCTTATAGTGTAGGGGTGCACTAAGATTTTTTTAAAAAAAATTTAATTTAAAAAAAATCTAAGAATTTAAGCTGTTTTTGTAACTTTTAAGTTTGCATTTATAATAATAATTTGAGGGTTATAAAATTTATATCACGAGAAAGATCATAAAAATTCCTTTAAAATGAAATCTTTACCTCGATTTTCTGATTTTTGGTGAATTTTTAAAGATTAATTTTTAGAATTTAATTTATTAAATGCTGATCACGCGATTTCTTTTTCTGGTACTTTAAATAAATTTATCGTCACGTGCATAACTAAATAGACAAAAAAATTTTTTCTTTCTACTGCAACAGACGATTGGATATTATCAAAAAAAAAATATCCCTTACGATTTATTTATTTATATATATATATATATATATTACATCAATTGTATACATTGATCGTCGTATTTATTATAAATATATTTTTTTGGCATTAATTGCATACATTGACCATTGTATTTAATTTGAATGTACTCCGTAGCGAAGTGCGGGTTTTCAGCTAGTACTCGTATATACAGGTAAGAGCGCTGATTGTAAGACTGCAGTCCCTCCCAATGCAAGTAATTCTCACCAAACACGCTATAAGTACTTTTGTTTAACGTACTTCATCTTTGTATTCATATTTTGAAAAATACGCATTTGGAACTAGGTCAACAGGTTACTCTCTGAATGTTTTTAGATCGATCGCATACCCAGAGAGGAATTCATTTGCGATTATAGTTCTACTTTCGTCGATAACAATATTCCTTTTTCGTTTCGACTTGATATATATTTTTTAGAGTTTGCCCTTTTTTTTCAGGCAACAGTGTGTACTGACTTATACTGTGTATTCTATACTCATTACTTAGGAATTGAATAATGAGTATTAAACCCAGAATGGCATGCACAAAATATCCAAATATGTAGGTATCGTTGATAGATTTAGGATTTTAAAAAGAGCTGAAGAAAAAAATGGAAAGTTCTGCATTCTTTGGAAATTTACATAGTAAAGTAACAGAACGTAATAGTTACGTAAAAGAAAGATATTTTATAACTGCGTAAAGGAAAAAATGAAAGATCTCCATAATTAGTTTTAAAATAAAAAGTAAATTTGGGAGGAAAAATTGTCGATTATTTTTTTAATTTCCATGATAATACAATGAAAGTTAAGAAATTTTACACACTTTAATTTAATGCGAATGTTTATGCAATTGAAACTATTATAAGATCACTTTAATTTGTATTTTTTGCAGTTTTTTTTCGATTCAGTTTTAGATTCAGCCTCTTGTCCTGTGAGAGTAAATAGATGCATATGCATTTAGTTAAAACACAAACTTTCAGATGAAACCATTAATTATTTTATGATTTATGAACTTAAATTTATCATAAGTCGTAAACGTCAAAGGATAAAATCTTTTCGCGCATTAAATTATTTTGAAACCTCAGAAACAAATGTTTGCTTTTCTATTTGGATCTTGTATAATGAAAATTTTTGTAAAACATAAAATAAACTATTTACCTCCTAAATTTACAAATCGTTTACCACACCTCAGCTTTAATTTTAAACTTAATAGTCGTAATTATTTTTAGACCTGAAATATTCCTAGTGATTTAGATGGAAGTAAAATATTGGCGATGACTAAAAAATACACAGTGGGAAAACTTAATATATAACGTAAAAGACTTAAATTATATAGATACAAACATATATTTAAAAAAAAAACATCGTTGAAAGCTGGGAGGTGGGTTTTGGAGTATTGCAGCCAACTTTTGCAACACGAAATCTAAACTGATTGGGACCAACAACTTAAAGCCGATTCCGAACGGCTTCTAACACTCACTTCTATCACGTGATGTAAAACCGCAGGCTGACCCCAAAGACGAGTGCCTTAAGCACTTTTAATCCAACAAACAGGGCCCGACATCGCAACCAAGGTCTTCCGGGATTGAATCCCCAGTCGTGAATATACTGCCACAACAATTTAGACTGAGTAGCCTCAGAGGCAACATTTGAGTGGGGGGGGGGGGGGAGTGCTCGTATTCTTCTCCATACTGGACAAAAGTCGAAAATAAAATAGCTGAAGAAAACTTTCCGGTATCAGCGAACTCTGGTAAACAATCGACTAAATATTCACTTTTTTCCTCTCGTTAAAAATGAAATCAATCTGCTAAGACAAGCTCGAATAAAATTGATTAAAAGGAATGAACGTATAAAAAAAATCAATGCAGAAACGAACACGTATATGCAAAACCAATGTAATTCGTCTTTTATATACTACCTAAATTCCTGGAGATTAGGTATGGAGTTATTAGTAGTGAAAAACTACACTGAAAATAAAAAATGGCTAAATAAAATGAGGAGATTTGCTGTCAGGCAAACAAGAGCTGTTATTTATACAGATACTTTCACTTGTTGCTTAACAAAAATCTGTCAGCTGTGTATTGAGGCCATCTTTTCTTTTTCATTTAACACAGTAGGTCCTCCGCTTTCAGTAAATCACCCGCGGCACGTTTACTTGATGCGTGGCTCTGTAAAGTTAACTTTCCCTACTGTAGCTTCTATGTGCAAGGAAAGTATTTTGACAGGATCGGAAAATCGATTTGGTGGTTTAGGAATACATACATTTCAAATTTCGCTGAAGACGAATCGACCGCGGTTTGCGCATGCCCATCTGATTGAACATATTTTCAACGAAATAGGATCTGTTCTATGACAAAAGTTTAAGAAAAAACGACAGATCTTTTTCTTTCCAATTATTAATTGTGTTACAAAAAAAAAAAAAGAAATTATATTAAAAACGAGTTACAAATTATGATACGTGAGATACGAATAAAAACAGTTTTTTTTTTCAAAATGAGACCAAATAAAAGTATTTCAGGAAATATATTACATCCCTCAAAATAGAAAAATGCTTTTAACAAGTCGTTAAGAAATTATATCAAAATTGTTTCGTTTATGTTTTATAATGAAAGTAACCCCTATTACTAATACAGCTCAGATTCAAAATATTAGAATAATTGAGAAAAAGTAATAAGAAAGAAATTATTTTCCATTTATTTATTTTTGATACTAAGTAAATGCAATTAAATTTCTTATAAATTAAATCTGGAATGTTTAGATAAGATTTTAACATTTACAAAATATAAAATACAATAAATTAGGTATACAACAGCTTTCTGAAACACATCAAAATATTAGAATAAAATTTAGATTGGTTCAAAATATTAGAATATCTTATTTTATGCAAAAATATTACCTTATGAATATGAAGTAAATAGTTAATATTTTGTAGCATCCCCTTTAGCTTTAATAACAGTGTACAATCGATCTTGCATACTATATACAAGGTGTTTACAAATATTTCTATCAATATTAGCACAAATAGACTTTATACGTGCCACTAACTCAGTTTTACTTGAAGGAGGATTTTCTTGGAGTTTTTTCTTCATTATACCCCATAAGTGTTCGATGGGATTAATGTCTGGTGAGTTTGGTGGCCAAGGAAGTACCTTAATTTTACGTTGGCGGAACCAATTCTTAGTTGACACTGAGGTATGCAGTGACGCTAAATCTTTTTGAAAGATGACATGTTCAAAAAAATCTTCTGATGGAATCATGTAATATTCCAAAATTTCTTGATATATCTGAGAGTTAACCTTTTTGTAGACGATGCATAACTTTCCAGGTCCTTCTGCACTCATGCAACCCCAAACCATGACACTAGCAGCAAATTTTACCGAACGTTTAAGGCATTCTATATCAAATGCTTCTTGCTTCATTCTCCAAACTCGAACACCTTGATTACCATATGAAACACAAAACATACTTTTATCACTAAATAATATTTTTTTCCTATCTTCTTCGCTCCATAAACGTCTTGATTTACACCAATTCAATCTTATACGCTTTTATTTTGCAGTCATGAGAGGTTTTGTTTTCGGTACATGAGATTCAAACTTAAATTTATGGAGACGTCTTAATGTTGTCAATTTAGAAACTTCAGCATCTTCTTCTTTCCATTTTCGGTGCAAGAATCGCACTTTTAAAACGGTTTTTCTTAACTATACTCTTCAGTTTCCTGTCATCTCTAGCAGATGCTTTTGGTTTTCGGCCACCATTTCAGCGATTATTTTGAAATTTTCCATTTTTTAATATTGTGTTAGTATTTTACTAACGCTTGATTGCGAACAATGCAAATAATTCATTATATAACATTGATTTTTACCGTGCCGATACAAATCAACCATACGAAGTTTAATAGACTCAGGAATATCACTCACACGACCCATTTTAAGACAAAAAAGCAAACCAACTGCAAAAAGAATACTTATTTAAGTAAAATCATCTGAATTTAATCAATGATGCCACCAGTTATGAATTGGTGATAATTAAAGGAGAATTAATGTGAAATATTCTAATATTTTGAACCACTTGAATAAATATTCTAATTTGACTTTTCAAAATAATTTTTTTTCAATTAATCTTTTCAAAAATGATATTAATTTTAAGATAATAAATAAGTTTAATCAATAATAAGTTCTTAATAAAAATATCATTTGCATATTTGCATTAAAAGACATTAAATTACCAAAGGATATTTTCAATTTGTAAAAAAATATAATTATTCTAATATTTTGAATATGAGCTGTATAGCATCAATTTTTATTTTACACTCAAAATACTAAAATTTAAAATAAAACGCCCTAGCTTATATTACGGCTGCTGTGTATTAACCCTATTGGATTCCCACACCTTAGTGTTAACCTAAGGAGAATATTTGTCCAAAGACTGCTGACTTTGATTTAAAGATGCGTTTTTAATATTGCAATCCGTAATAGAGAAACAAATTTTACACTTAGGGGCATTTCTTTTTTTTTTAAATGTAAATAATACTTTAAAATTTAAATTATTCGGGGGAAAAATCTGGTAGTGTTTTAAACGCTCAATTCCTTTGGTAGACGAAATTTATAAAATATCCTGTTGCAAGGTGCAGAAAAGTTAAAGCTATCTGAATATACTATTTTTATTGGATTATTGGCATTTATGCAGCTGTATATAGTAGACATTTTCTCCATAGGTTAACACTGCGGTGAGTGAATCTAATACAGTTTGGACACAGAAGCCTTAATAGCGGATACCTGTAATTTTGTTTTAAAAACGTAATATAAAAAAATAAGCAATACCTGCAGCGTATTCTATTTAGAAACATGGTACCTGTGGATTTAGGAAAATTTGCGTTTATAAGGTATATTGTAGTCATAGACTTTATCTAGCACTTACGGATTGAAGTATTTCGAATTATGAATTCTCAACCGGTGCTTTCCATATTTAATTTCGATGACTTGCTGGATTTTACTCATTTATCACAATATTCTCATTTAATAAGTGACACCTGATTTCCAAATGCACAAACCGCTATCTTAAGCTCAGTGTCTTCAATAGAAAATTTTAATATAAGAATTGCTGGGATAGTTTCAAAAGTCAGTGAGGTTAACGAGTAATATTGCGTTCGTAAGATTAAATGTTGGCTGCTGTTAAGACAATTGTTTTATTTTGTGACTGCATTATGTCAAGTGACTGTATTATGTCAAGGTGAGAGAATTCAACATGATTAGTACACAACAGCCTTAAGTGTGCTTATCAAATAGTAATGCAAGATTTTCCACTTTTCAGCAAATGTCAATGATTATGACTCTGATACATAAAGGACTACAGTAAAATGGATACTAAGGAAAATGTTAGGACACGTATACAATGACATGAGATAATATATTTTGAATATATTCATAGACAAACTCATGAACAGATAATAGCACAGTGCATGATTTTCAGATATGACTGTGTTGATCCAGATGTAACACTCAACAAACCTTTGCCTCTATCATTTTAAGATACAATTATGTTAAATTTAACCATTCTGTAACAACTCATATGATGTGAACTATACAAAAAGAAAAATTACTCTTTACAAAGCTTCAAGCACTTTCCTCCATGAATATTATATATATACACAGTGGGATCTCGATCGATTGTTCTCCGAATCTTCGTTTTCCCGTGCAGTCGGTCCCTTGAAAAACGATAGATCGAGATTCCACTGTGTGTGTGTATATATATATATATATATATATATATATATATATATATATATATATATATATATATAGAGAGAGAGAGAGAGAGAGAGAGAGATATAGACACTATGTACCTGAAAAAAGTGAACAGTATATGCGAAAAAAAAAAGAATGTTGCTGGTATATGAACGACTTGGATCACTCCTAACCTAAATATGAAATCTATTCTGTAGTAATGAATAATCGACTAAGTGTCTCAACAATTGAGATATTTACAAGAGTGTTTTATTAATTTTGAAAAAAAAGCAATGAAATTATAAAAAAAAAACAATTGCTTGTTTGTATATGTTAACTGAATTTGAAAAAAAAAATTAAAACTTTCTAGTACTTTCAATCAGGGTGAATTGTTTGCATCATACAAATGTCTAAGAGACAATCCCATACTCAAATGTAATAGTCAGGTCTAGATATTACGTGACTGTCTCCTTACAAGACTTCGATTTACCATACATTACTTCTAGACGCTCTAGTTCAAAGCTATAAATGTTACAAATAGCAACATTTAAACCAAATAACAAAGGATATCTCAATATTACATCCAGAATACCTTAATCCATAGATTTACTGTATGTAAATCAGGTGATAAGGTTTTTTACTACCTCAAAACAATACCCTTCACTTTTTAGTGGTTAGCCTTACATATAAAGTAATCCACTCCACATAAAATTTTAATCCAATAGAGTTAGTTTCCAAACAGGTTTTGAATGTATCCTAGATCACCTAAGAAGCTGCAGATACAGCTACTCTTTAGGTTATGAAATAAACTTATGGCGAACAACAACGACAAAAAACAAAAAAAAAAACACGCGAGTTCAGCGACTTGTTTTGAAGATAAAGACACATCCCACACGAGCCACTGTTAACATTTTTGCAAAAACGGAGTGGCAACCATCTCCCAAACTAGGTTGAGAGGAAATTAAGTTCTAAACAAATGGAAACTACCGAAGTGTTTAAAATCAAACTCCAAAAACAAAACCTTTCCACTAAGCAGAAGATCGATTGGTCTGCAGACCAGACGTCTGCAGGCTACTTCCTCCCCAACGTCATCTCCCAACATGAATCGGTTTTCGCCTGCGAGTTGAAGTGTTAGAGATATAAGTGACTAAATTGTGTGAAGATTCAGATTCTTCGCGATGTTATCTTTCCGACTACGTGAGTGCATTAGGTGAGTAGCCATGACAAGTTTCGCCTCCAAAATAAATCGCAACTTTGAGCTTCTTTGGAAGGGGAAAACTCAGAATGAAGACATCAAACCGGACTGGACGTAAACAATCGATAAACATAGATAGGGTTTCGAAAGTGGTCGTCAAGTTTAAAATATTTTGGAAAGGCTCACGAAAACTGACCACTGGCTTTAGTATAGTTTTTTTAAACAGTTTTCGACAGCACGAACAATCCGCCCTGATTGAAAGTTCTAGAATGCTTCCGGAAAGGTTATTTGAATAAATTTCTTTTTTAAAGCACAACTCTTGTTTGAATTGTTTAGACCACATTTAACAACACATAATCTTGTCTGTATCTATCTTCCAATTGAAAGACAAAATATGACGACTTGGTTCGACAAATTTAATTTAACAAACCAAATTTGATGTTTGAAAATTTCCCTCACTTTTTTTAAGGGGTGCGGATCCAGAAGTTAATTTTTCTTACATCTAAAACCTCGTTTTAGAAGCCTAAAATGATTTGAGAACTTTGTTATGCTCTCCATGCTGCGATGAGAGGTGATTTCGGGACTAACAGACATGGTTCTTTCCGAGGAAGCAGATGGATTGTAGGATTTTGGTCTTTTCGTGTTTCTTGATTAAAAAATTTGGTATTCTGACTTATTTTTCTGGGGAAGGGTAAATTAGTGTGTTATAAACTCATTTTATATAGAAAACAGAAGCCCTAAAATTTTGTTTATGATTCGATCCTTTTTTTGACAAGAAAGGCATTTTTACGAAACCTAGCTTGGCTTCTTCGGCTAAGAATAGTTCCCTTTCGTCATATGTTATTGTAGTCTTTTCAGAGAAAAATCTTCAAATTTTTTGTCAGACTTATTTTAGGGTTGTCGTGAAGCTCTCTGAATTGAATTTTCAGATTTGAATGATCTTATATTGTTTAATAATTTCAGAGTATTTATTCATTTTTTTGGGGAGAACTAGAGACTCAAGTTTTAGCTAAATGAGAATAAAAATAATCTCACAAGATTTAAAAATGTTTTTTTTTTAAAAATTCTCAGAGTACGAAAAAAATTTAAATGCACATTTCTTCTGCGATCTCAGTATCTTATTTGAACTGGACTACTTTGAAAACTTCATTAAAACTCTTGCAGGCATTTTGGTTAGTTACAGAAGTTCAACTAAATGTTTATGTAAACTTGAATCGATATATTGTGTTAATTGTTTCCTTATTGTGTTTTTCACGATCTTTTCCGTAATTTTTACTCTTGTTTTCTCAGTTCTTTTACTTGGCATCAATAATCATTCTCCAGTCATTCCGATGGAGGAATGGGCAACATTCTCGCTTCATTCTCTGAGGTTGCTTTGCTTAGTCCATTGTGCATTACATACCTGTTTTTACCTTTGAAATTAGAATAGAGAATTGTATATTATGAATTCCATTTCATATCAATACTAAGGCCGTCTGCACACGGAGCAACTCAAAAGAAACTGATAACCGACTCAAATCACAAACCAGTCCGTGATGAGTCGCAACCTATGTAATTGAATGGAGCCACGCACACGGCGCAACTGGTTACAAACCCGCCCTGGTTTGTGATTTGAGTCGGTTATCAGTTTCTTTTGAGCTGCTCCGTGTGCAGACGGGCTAAGTCTTCGCAACGCAATACCTCGATCTTTTTGTAGCGGGACCTTCCTTGAATGCGTCTGAACGAACACTATTCCGTACAATTTCATAAAACAAATTTTATAAACGATGTCATACGTCTTTTCATGCCGTAAAACCACTATCTGGCAGAATATCTGGAAGTTGGGGGAACATTAAAAACTTTAACCGAGTCATCCTGACACAGGCACATATATATTACACAGAAATTTCATTAAATCTGACATTTGCATTAAAGAAACAGTCAAGATGAACAGACGTCAGAACAAGCGTGAGGGTAAGATTCTTGAGTTTTTAATGCGTAACTCACGGTAAAGATAAGAAAATCAGAACGTACACAATGAATAGTTGGAAATGTTACGAAATACAGTTTTATACTTAACGTGATCAAACCATCACAGAAAGTAAATACTTGACAAAAAACCCCTCGTTTAAATATTTAGAAAGAAGATCTTCCGATTGTTTTGTAATATAATCCAAATCGTTATGACCGCAAATGGTTTCCCATTTACAAAATGTTCTTAAATATGCATAAGGGAAATACAATAGCGCTGAATAAATTTTTCCTCGAACAATCGATTTTCAAATAAATGTTTGACCAGAGACATGCTGGGGGAAAAAACATCTCACGATAAAATTATTGCATGCTCTGTCGCAAGGTTTTTTTTTATCGCTCATGACACCTTGTCATCTGATGATATCTTTGTCAGAAGCTTAATTCACACGATTGAGAAGATATTGCATAACATACGCGGTGTCTAAATAGTCAGGATTTCTTTTGAATTCCCCCAAGAAAGTAAAAAAAAACTTTCCTATCTAATTTTTTAAAAAATAAAATGGCTTCAATTTTATTTTTAACTGATGATAACGATTCTCGAGTAAATGTTGAACCAATAAGAATAAAAGTGTGTAGCTATCTTTGCCACGAGCGAAATATTTATCCAGGTGGTCTAGGCTAGTGATTTTCAAAATTTTATTAACCGCGACCCAGTTTCAAAGGCGATAATTTTACACGATTCACTTGCTGTAAATATAATCATTAAATTACAATTCTTTCAGAGCAGAAACAGATATTGCAGATTTTTTCCAAGAATTACCTAAAATGATTCTCCGACCCTCCAGTGGGTCGCGACCCACACTTTGGAAATCTGATCTAGACCACTGAAAAATGTCTCAATATTCAGATTTAAAAAAAAAAAAAACTTGTAAGTAAAGCAAATTTTACGAAACGTTCGACTTTAAGGGGACAAGGGGCTTTCAACCTAATTTTTTTTATTCTCAATTTTTAAGTCTACATACAGAATGAGAATTAATATTTTTTATTACATTGAAGGCCCGCATAATTCAAAATAAGGATTTTTTGGGCAGAATGCCTGTTTTTCAAAAATTCTAACAACATTCAACATGCTCCATACGCATTGTGCATCATTTAAGAACCTTACATTTTTTTAATACAAGTTTACCATATGTTTATAAACATAATTGCGCATTGATTTTTTTCTCTTGTATGATTCTAAAGACTTGAATAAGTATCTATTCATTTCACCTGTTTTTTTAACGTAGGATTACGATCCTCCATAACGGTCCGCGGTAAAGCAAAATTTCAGACATTAAAACTGTCGTCGCGAGTTATAATCAAAAATGGCATAATATTTCTAAAAGGTGTTTTTTTTTTGTTTTATCCCTTTTTCTCCCTTCATACTCAACCAAAATCGATACATGAGGTACCATTTTAAAGATTAAGATCTCCGCTTTGTGCGAATTGTTGATTTGGAATTACACAATCTTTTTCTCCTAGATGGCGCGCGCTAGCTTTCTTTTTATTTTACCATTATCAGTCACACTGAACTTTTAAATTTAAAAATCGTTTGCTTTTATTATCATTCTGTGATGTCATTAATGAGTTTATTGGCAACATCCGCGTAGGTGAACATTCTTTTTGCATGGAAAAATCATATGTTTGGTGTAAAACATACCCAACTTATTTTTCTTACTATTTACCTATTCTGTATGGGGTTATCACTCATCCTTCTCTTCGTATGTAGGAATTTTATTGCTATAAAAAAAAGGTAAGCAACAATAAGTAATCCTACGTTAACAGCCCGCGGAAGTTTCGTTAGAAGAGCCTACTTGAAATTTTATTTTTTTATGTTTACTTTTTTTCATGGTCTATAAATTTCAAAAGTATTTGAGGTTTCAAAGAATTATGCACAGTTTTATGACAAACACTTCAAAGAACAATCCTGAGAAATTTGGAAGATATCAGGAAAAAAAATCAAGACGCTTGGAGTATTTTGAAAAATTCTACCATTTTTGAAGAATTTTTTTGAAAAACATCTTATTCTACCACAAAATACTTATTTATAAATTCTAATTGAATTCAGTACAGTAAAAAAGAATATTAATTTTACTCATGTGGTATATTATGTAAAATATTGAAAAAAAAAACGTGGGTGGAGATTCCTTGCCCCCTTAGTGATCATCAAAATGAAGTCTAAAAAAACTTAGAGACGTGTTGAAAGAAAATTCAAAATTATTTTTAGGGCATTTAAAAATATGAAAGTTAATAAATGTCAAAATCTGCTCAGATGGCAAAATGTTATAAGTCACTTTTCTTAAAGAATTGAGTTTATCACATTCCTGATTCTCGTTCGCCAATATTTTCTATTTACCGTAACTACTGTAAGTAATAGCCAACTATTTTTCTGAAACATTGGCACCACGTTTGCTCATGTAAAACAAATTACTGATTTTCCACGACATCTTGAACCTTAGAATTGCTGTCAAATTTCTTATAACATTTTGCCATCTGAGCACAGAAATAATCTCAGGGCTATTGCCCCTTCATCCCTTTTTCTTAAAAATCACAAATGTTCCCCCAGAGGCACAAAATTGGAGAAAGGGAAAAATCCCTACAGACAATTCAAACCAGCGAGCAATTAAGACTGACGCCATCAAAAACTTAAAAGTTCTAATCAGATTGATATCGGACGTTAATAAGGTCTAAATATGAAATTATTTCACGCACCAATGCGCAACATCGGCGTAGAGAGCACGTGCGATACTGACATTTCTTAAACGAATGATTGAAATCTGCATAAAAAAACCGGTTTAATGTGGAAGCCATAAAAAGGAACGAAAATTCCCATCCACAATGCCGAATCGATGCAAAAATGTGCTTCAGTTTGTCAGCATTTTTTAGCTATGCCTCGAAAATACACAAACATGCTTAAACTTCCATCTCTCGATGACGCATTCGTAGATATATCTTATCGATCGATCGGCACAAGCACGGAGCAGAAAAATAATGCCACTTTCGACGTGCGTCTACCTGCATGACGTCACCGAGTTGTTTAGTTAACAGACCAGGTGGTACTGTCTTCAAAGCGAGGCGCAAGAAAAAAAAAAAAAACGACGGAACTTTTCTACTAAATACGAAACTGTCCTTAGCAGGGATAATAATTATGATTTTTTTTACTGGTTGAGATCTTAATTCTCAGTTTCATTTCGGTAACTCAATACCTATAAATTCCGATTTCGAAAAAAAATAAAAATTTGAGCTTTAGATTTGAGGCACGGAAAAATTTCACGAAATGTCATCGTGTAATCTAACAATCAACATTGTTGTCAAGCATATGTCAAATCAGCATCCTTTTCACACGCTCGTATCTACCATGTTATTTTCTGCCCGTCAAACTCTGATAATTCATGTGAAAATTTTCGTACAGAAATTAGTCATGCAGGTTTTCATTGCACCAGTGGCACGCGATTTTAAACTTAATTAACTTAAGGCTGCTGTATACTAACCCTATTAGATTCGCTCACCTCAGTGTTAACCTATGTCCAAGGATTGCCGACTTGGATTGAAAGATTCATTTTAATTGTATTCCGTAATAAAAGAAATTTTAAATCTTGATATATTTTCCTTTCTTTTTTTAAAAAAAAAATGCAAATATTTTTAAATTTAAATTATTTGGGGAAAAATCTAGTATAGTGTGTTTGAAACGCTCCTACATTACTGTGGTGGACGAAATTTAAGAAAAAAATCTCTCTATTCTAAAAAAAACTAACTGCCGCTGCCGCAGCCGCCGCTGTCAAAAGCTTGTCACGCTATCTCCTCCGAAACCGCTGGGGGTATGGGGTCGAGAGCGATACCAATGGATGCAGAAAAATGGGGAGACCAAAGTAAGACATCTCATCTTCGTCGGACTTTGTTTTTTATTAAATTTTATGTTTTGTGGGAAAATATTGACTTTTTCATCTTCAAATAACGATAACTCGCCAAAAAATGATCGTAGAATTTTGAACTTTTACAATCTAAGACTACAGACATTTTTCTTTCAAACTAGACCTCATTCGTTTAAAAATATTTTAAAACAGACTAATATTTTAATCAAAAAATGAAACAGTTTTTCAAGAAATATCGTCCCCTATGTGGATGTAATATTGATGCTCCTCGAGTTTCTTACAAAGAAAATATTTACATCTGGAAGCTTTCTTATTCATATAAACCTAATTTCAAATCTATATCTTAAAATTTTCAATTTTTAATTGAATTACAAAAGCTGATAATTCAACAGTGATGAAACGCCCTTCGCATTAAAGGTGACAACAGTAAATGGATGGAAGCTGTTACATTTCCCGAGAATCACCCCTATGTATATCGCTATTAGCCATAACAGAGGAGCGAGCCTAGGGGCGAAGCCCCTAGTAAGAAAAAAGAAAAGATCCTATTTCAAGGTGCAGAAAAGTTCGGGCTATCTGAAAATACCATTTTTATTGGGTGGTCAGAATTTATGTAGCTGTCAATAGTAGACATTTTCTCCATAGGTTAACATTGAGGTGAGCGAATCCAATAGGGTTAGTACACAGCAGCCTTAACTGTCTGAAAGTAAGCACATTAGATTGTGGAGTCCGATTGGGCAAACTTTCAGATTTGCTTTTCTAATTTCTAATGCGATGTATTTTCCCCCTTGAGTAGCAGGATTTCTAATATTAAAAACATCTAAAGTGTTGGTAAAAAAATTCAATATTTTTCATTTCTCGTTCAATAATTTTCAGCGCCGAAAAGAAAAATTGAGGGAAATTGCATTTCTAAACCAATTTCGAAACTCGAGTAATCGGCGTGACATTTGTTTTGAAACATTGGGAAAGACAGAAGTATATTCTGAAACATTGGGAAAGTTTCCTCGAACAGGATGTTTTGAAACGGTATACTCATAAAGATAAGAACCGCAGGATTACGGTAAAAGACAAGTTGTATTTCCCTCATTGATCTCAAAAGGATGGCTTTAGATTAAGACAGTGGGATCTGCTTTTTAAGTCATCCTTTTCCATCTTTGTTGATACTTACAGTAGTTGGAAGCAGAAGGGTTGAAAAAATTTAGAATAAACTAAACCGAGGCAGAATTGATCGAGATAACTGACTTATGGGAAAAGGAGGAAAATACAGACAATTAGAATTATATTAGAAAATAGTGGTTAGCGTCATGAGTGGGCTTGGATTTGAATCCCGACCAAAGGCTGGGACTTGACTTGCTCGTTTCTGTGGTGTCTCATCATAGGGAACAACGTTGTTTCACCTATATGGAGTTCTCATTACAAAGTAGCCAACCAAATTTCGCGGCATTAACGGGCAAATGTCATCGACACTAGTGCCTGTGACGTTGAAAAAAAAATCTAAAATTTTTTTTACTGGTTTTATTAATAATAAAAGGGGTTAAACAGAGAATAAAATGGGTTGGAAAATCTATATTCGATCGCGATTATGAACCTTGCTAGCTTTATTCAGAAGTTAGTGCCAAAGCCTGAAACTACAGTGTATAGGCATGTCATTCGTTGCTATGCTGGTTGCTAGGGTTGGGCACCGTATCTCCTAAGCCCGAAAGACCACGTGCGGTTTTGTATTTTTATTGAAGTTCTATAGTACGTTTTAAGCCTAAAAAATAAAGCTTATTTAACAAGAATTACGTTCTGGACTCGCCTAAGTAACGAATTCTAAAAAGCAGCTATACTTTTGATTAAAGTCTAGAATTCTGACAAACGTTTATTGTATGATTAATCCTCAGTTATCCTTAAAATGCAAGTATGACTTATCTATTACCTTTCAATACTACTTTAAAAAAAATCCATTATAATGCATTCTTTAACATCTGAACTTCTCACCAGGCTGTATATCTTTAGAAGAGATTTATAGATTTACCATTAAGGTAACCAGTTAATTACACGATACACAGTACGTGTTTGTTAGTTTTTCCAGAGCCCTATATGCGTATTTTAAAAAGCACTTGTACGTCTTTTATTATTCTGTATAGGAATTTGGTTATCTTGTTTTAGATGAACTATATGGCCAGAAATTTTATTGTTCATTGCAAACTTATTGCTGTATAGCGGATAATTATTTTTAAATACGGGAGATAATTATTAATGAGCAAATATCATTGCAACTAAGTTTCCTTTACAATTTTAGATTATGCCTGTGCGTCAGTTTATATCGCAGAATCTTCATAAATGTGCATGATGGGCAGAATTAGTTTGAAGTTTTAACGGTCTGGTTTGTTTGGAGCGCTATGGTCAACTTTTTGCAACTCAAGGGCTAATTAGACCGAAGTTTTGACGGAAAATCTATTGATTGTACCTGCAATGATAATCTCAAATTCAGTAAAAAATGTGACGGTTTTCTCAAAAAATGTGCAATAAATGTCCACAAAATGCCTAATTAATAGCTCTGATAAAGTGTTTCACAAGCGTGTAGGGCGATAACACATTCTTACTATGTGTAATATTTTCATCTCTAGGCTTACAGTCCGTGTTATAAACGCATGAATTCATAGACCAAATTTTGAGATATTGTGAGACATGGGTTCATAGCCTTCGGCGAACGATTTTTCAGAATGATTTTTTGGGGGGTCATAATGGCGAAGTTTTAAGACAGAAGGGGAATTTTTTCTCTTCGAATTTTCGTAACCTCAGTTTAGCAAGCGGATAATTTTGAATGTTTTTTGTGTGTATGAAGATAGCCTTAAAGTAAACAGATTGTAATTTTTATTCTAGTGCATCAAAATTCCTTCTAGTGCATGAAATTATACGATGTAAGTATAAATTTCACTTAAAAACTTCTAAATAGCGTGACATATAAAGCCCATAAATGTGCATTTGGTAGTGTGTATTTAGAAAAATACTTAGACGAAATTTTTCCATAGTAGGGCACTGAGACTAAAGAACAACGGCGTCAACTGGTGCACCACCTTAAACAGCCGTCTTTCTCTGCACGTTGATAAAATGTTTTACATTGGTTACAACTCTTAGCATAATTATAGCTCTTTCGTTATCCAGCTAATTAACACAGTTTCGTTCGCGGTACAACAAAACGTGTTATCCCAACACTGAGTGGGGGAAAAAAATTATCTTATCTGACTTCCGCAGTGAATGTAACAAATTATTTCCCCCTTCTGTACTCCGGAGTTGAAAGGTCATGCCTTCGAAATGTCACAAAGATAGAGGCAGAGAAGGAGCCAAAACCGCCCACACTGACTTGGAAAAGGTCAGAGGTCACATCCCGAAGCGACGATCAATTCTGAAAATAAGGTCTCACAACTAAGGATCAGTTTTTCCCTCCCCTCACAAAAGAAAGTGAGAACTTGTTTGTTGCGTTTAGAATGCCAATAAGCTAGCTTTTTTTTGCATATATTTATTTCATATGGTCCGCACCAATTCGTAGATTTCTATTGAAAAGAGACATTTTCTGTTCGTCGGATCTTTAAGGTATCCGTTCTCCTTCGGAAGTGATTTTCCGAATTTTTTAAAATTTTGTCTTTTTATCTATTTTTTTGTAATGAGATTTAAGTTAAAACTTGGGAAAATGTATAAAAAATTTTGTTAAAATAATTTTTTCAAAGGGAAAAAATGGGTGCAAACTTGACATGTCTGCAAAACGTAATTAAAAAATATATTATTTTATAAATTGGAAAATGAAGATAACTTTCTCTACGGAATAGAGTATTTTCAGGTTAACATTCTGTATATCTTAGAATCTGTAGCAGTTTAAGTACTGACGTACAGAAAAAGTGCTTAAAATTCCCTGTCATTTGCACTTCATACCAATGTAAACAAAAAACTAAATCTACAATGATGACCGTAGTCCGTTCCGTTTATAAACATTTGAAGAGAAACTTAAAAAATTTGAGGTGTTTCATGCATCACTTTTTACTGTAGGATGTTTTGCGTTAAGAGAAATGAGAAAATTTTGGAGAAAAGTTACTTCCGGTTATAAAATTCTTTGACGACTGCTGTTACTCGGTTCTTAATTAAGATAGAAACATAACTCAAACAGAATTAGAAAGATAAAAGATTAGGCTTTGATATTACTGTATAAGTGGAAAATCTATATTTTGATCGAAAAGGCCGTTTCAGAGGTGTACGGATGGATACCTAACAAATGATCAAGGATTGAGATAAACAACAAGAGAATGTGGAGCTTTTAATTAAAAAAAATCACTGATGAGATCGATATTCTTTTCCATTTAAAGTAGGACTAGAATAGTGGTTCTTAACTTTATTGATAAGGGACTACAGTAAAACCTCGTTTATCCGGCTCTCCGGATAATCCGGATCAGATTTGTAGACATTATTTCTATTTAATGTTCCCTTTAGATAATTTTTTTAACCATGACAGCAGGAACGTAACTACAAGTACGCCAAATATTCGTTTTTTAGTTTGATTCAATGTACAGTTCCTGCATGGAATGTACAATAAATTATGGTAACAAAATGCTCTTTGTTGAGTTTAAGAAAGCTTTACGAGACTTAGCAATTCTTTGTTAAGAAATAATGTGAAAAGTTATTTTTATATTTTTTGTCTTGTAAACAATACTATGTAATTTTGTTACAAAATTTTGTATCGTAATAAACGGTAAGTCTGCTCAGTTAAGGATTTTGTTTAGCGTATTACCCATATTACCTGGGTTATCCAGATTTTCGATTGTCCGGATTATCTATCGTCCCAGTTAGTCTGGATAAACGAGGTTTTACTGTATTTGTAAAAAAAAAAATCGCTGGTGATCATTTTCCAATCAACCCAATTAGAGGCTAAAATGGGTTTAATTTTCTGAAATCTATCTGTAATAAACTATCTGTAATAAACTATCTGTAATAAACTATCTGTAATAAACTATCTGTAATAAACTATCTGTAATAAACTATCTGTAATAAACTATCTGTAATAAACTACTCTAAATGAAAATTTACTAATAGACAAAAAAATTTAACGTAAAAGTAAGTTTAATAGTAAACATGAAAGCCAATGAAAAACTTGAATAATTACAAGATAAAAAGAACTTTTTATATACCATGTTTTTAAATTTTCTGTTGAATCATATAAACTTGACAATTCTATGTATTAATAAATACTTTTTAAAAAATTTTTTGATGAATTATCCCATCAACTTGAAAGAAAATGAAGTTAATTGGAAGTTAACTTGCGTTAACTTTTCGTTCCCGTCCCGGCCGATAGATGGTTGCACCAGTCTACAAAACAAAATTAACTGAAAAGTGTAGAAGTGAAATGGTATAATTCCCCACGGTGTGTAGGGCCAATATTGATTGTATTATAAAGGATGCAGAGGCAGGGGTAAATACAGGATTGTAAACCAATAAAAAATAGAAGAATAGCTGTCGGTGTGGCTAGTGATAGCGATCTGAAGTCTAAAATTTACAAGATGGATGGTCGTTATTTTATGGCCCATAGTAAAAACGTCAGATGAGAAGGGTCAAAGTTGTTTTGCAAAATAAAATTATGTTGGGGGAGGTACTTCATAGACTATGGACAGAGGCGACAGGGGCGGTTTAATAGAACCAATTGGGGCAGGAACCACTGAAAGAAAAACAACCCACTGCCCAATGAAAGTGAGGGGCGGGCCAGAATGGCCCCCCTGTAAACGGACAACAGCTCCGCTAAGGACGGAAGGAATTAGCGAAGAAGCAGACGGATCTTGGATTTGGTTCCACAGAGTTAGATGTTAGAGAGGCTCGTTTGCCCCAGAGCCTTGGAGAAGTGCGAATATCCCGCCAAGAGGTTCCTATACTAGAGATGATTCTGGGTCCCGATCGCCGATGCTACCATCATCGCTGCATACATCAGCTATAGTAAGTGCCTCCCCAATAGACTCAAAATCATCTTTGACAATATAGTTTACCTCTGCTTCTGGGTTCTCTGTTAAAATTGTTAATATGAAACGGATTGTTATGTTAATAGCTATGACAAGTTAATTGAAATTTGGGTTATCAAATAAATGTATGTTTAAGGTCAATGCGTTGTCTTCCTTGCTTGTTCCAACCCATGCATGCATCCATTGTTTCAAGGTAATTGATACCCTACAAAAAGGAATTCAAATCTGCTTATAGATGGCTAAAAGTATTAAAATAATGCATTGTCATCGTGTTCTGGGCTAATCTAAAAGTTTCAAATGTCTAGCTAGTCGGGAAGTTAGTTAAAAATCTATTGCAAGATTTGTACCGGACAAACACACACACAAACAAGAAAGCAAGTTAATAAAAACATGGTAAAAATTAAGAAATTTTTGAGCTTGCATTTACTAGCTGTAAAATTGCTAAGACTCCGCGTTACGGAAAATATAGGGTAATTCACAAGTTGAATGCACTATATAAAAGCAACAATGTAAGAAATTTTATGTTACTTGTAACAGAAGTGTAGGTGAATGTTTTAGTTTTTTGAGAGACAGTCACAGATGTTCTATGTGTGCACCCTGAGTCACAACACATCGAATAGGTGATCCATTTCTGTCCAAACGCGAGTTGGGGTATCTGAAGCAAGCGCACTGATAGTGGATGTGACACGCTGTTTCAACTCTGCTAGATCAACAGGAAGAGGAGGGGTAAATACGGTATTCTTTACGTTGCCTCAAAGAAAAAAGTCACATGATGTTAAGTCAGGGCTTTTGAATGGCCACTGGGTCCGTGGCATGTTGCAGTCGGCGCTTCGACCAATCCATCGGTGAGGAAGATGTTGATCGAGGTAATTTCGCACGTCGCCTGACCAGTGTGGTGGTGCACCATCCAATTGGAGAATAAAGTTGTCGCTATCATCCTTCAACTGTGGCATCAACCAAAGGCTTAACATATACAGAAAACAGCCTCCCGTGACAGTTTTCTCGTGAAGAAAGAAGGTGCCGTTCACTTTTTCTGTTTGGATGCAGCACAGAGCACGTTTACCTTTGGTGAATCTCGCAAGTGTTGAACTGTAGACCTGGGATTCTCGGTTCCCCCAAAACGAGCATTTTGCTTGTTTACCTTAGCACTCGCGTGAAATCTAGCTTTATCTGTGAAAACTGATCGGCGGCATCGTTATTTTCTAAACTGTGCTGGCTGCATTTCGACAAAAAGTTCATACTGCTTTGTCTAATCAAGGTCCGTGAGATTTTGCAATATCTACAATTTGTATGGAATCACTTGCAGATTTTTCAAAATTCTCTAGACAGTGGTCTGTGAAATCTGCACTTCACGGCTCACCCTCTGCGTTGATTTCCCAGGGTTTCGTTGCACAGCCTCGCGAATTTTATCGACGACATCTGCTGATACACTAGGGCATCCTGACTTTGGAACTTTGCACAAACAGCCCATAGTTTCAAATTTTTAAACTTATCATAAATGGATTTTCTGGTTGGATGTTCCTTTCCAAATCGTATTTGAAAATGCCGTTGCACAACGGTGGCAGATTCCGTTTTGCTCATTTGAAGAACACAAAACGCCTCCCCCACTGCAGAAGCAGCCATTTCTACTGACTATTCACGTGATATGTCGGTAGCGGGGTCTTCCCTCGGTAGCGGGAGAAAAACTGAGTATACCTACCTTATGGCTCGCATTTGGGGAACGGGCCTTAAAGTGTTCCCGTTTTACAGCATCTGGAAATTGTATACATATTTATGAATCACCCTGTATATTAGGGATTTTTAAAGCTAACAGGTTTTTTTTTTTCGTATTCGAAACGTCAGGACACGGATGAAACAGCAATTTTTAGAATTTGAATAAAAAAATTTGAAACAAACAAAATGTTCTGTTCCCAGTTTTTTAACATCGTTAAATTTGCAGATTTTTTTGAATCCCTGCTAACATTGCGGATCACTTCTTGGGTTCACCCGGACCAATTGACTAGAGGGATAAAAGTATTTATTCCCCGCAAAAATATTTATTTGTAGGGACGAAAGTTTTATAGTTGTTTCACTTTGGACTGTATGGGCTTGTGGCGGCCCTGTTGTACAGCGCGCTGGTTTTCGGTGCTGAGGGTGCTCGGATCGAATCCCGGCGTCGCTCCACGAAAAATGCCTCTGTGTCGTTCCTTCATAGGGGGCAATGCTATCTGCCTATATGGTGCCCCCCATAATAAAATGGATAGCAAAACTGCGGCGTAGAATAGGCAAATGTTTGACAAGTGCCTCCGCATTGGAAAAAAAATACTTTGGGCTGTATTCTACGTGGGAGGAACAGACAATTGTCAGTATAGATCAGAGATGACAAGCTGTGTTCAGCTGCGAAAAACTTAACAAATTTGGTGTCCACCTGAATTTTGCAATTTTTTAAAATCTTTTTAACATTTATAATACAGTAAATTTAACGTAAATACTGAACTTGAAATAAATTGTATTTACTTTTTCCGACAAAAAAAATAATTTTCTTTTGAAGAACGAGAAGAAAGCATGTTAAATATTCAACCTCCAAATCAAACGTTTGCCCTTATTTTGAATCTAGTTAATAAGTTAAACAATTTTTTTTAAATTTGCAATTCTAAACTTTACCCGCGTACATAATACAGCGCATCAGTTGACATCATAGATCTTGGAATTTCCAAAACTATTTAAAAATCTTTCGGAATGTACATTCTCGGGCTCTTTTTTCCTCTTTTTCTCAAAATTAAAACTATCTAGCGTAAGTTAGGTTAGGTTGACCTCTTTACCTCCTGCAAACACTTACGTCCTTGCTAACAATATGCAGTACCCGTAAGGTACTGCTAAAACATGACGGAATTTGCGCTCAACCGCAAGTCTGAGCGACCTCAAAACTGCGATTAGGACAAGGTTATCTATCGTGAATTCTCCGCCCGCTTGTGAGAACGGAGTGTGAACGATTTCGGAGAGAGATTGTCTAGCCCCGCAGTCGACGCGTGAAGCGTAGATAAGACAATCACGAAAAGCAATTGAGAATCTGCGGCCTTATCGAATCGTAACTAAAAGTGCACGGGAGTAAATCACACCACCTCAGTGCCTGAAAAAAATAATTCTGCGATCACCTGTCGGAATATGTATATGCCTGACGAAAGGCAGGTTTGCTCATAACTCTGCTTCAACGCAGTTATCGTCTTCGAGAGGTCAGCATTTTCCAAAGGTTTGGGAATATTTTAACTTTGTCAAGTCCTTAGTGAAAAGGGGGAGGCTGACAGTTTGGGTACTACCCAAGAGCATGACGTACCCCTCATCAAGAGCTGTGCACGTCCATTTTCAATAGCTCACCTTCGGGGCTGAAAATCCCTCCAGACGCAAATAGTTATGCTCAAACTCTGCTTCATCGCAGTTATCGTCTATGAGAGATATTAGGGTCAGCATTTTTCAAAGGTTTGGGAATATTTTAACTTTGTCAAGTCCTTAGTGAAAAGGGGGAGGCTGACAGTTTGGGTACTACCCAAGAGCATGAAGTATCCCTCATCAAGAGCTATGCACGTCCATTTTCAATGGATCACCCCGGGGCTGAAAATCCCTCCTGACTCAAATCGTTATGCTCAATAATTCTGTCGATGACTGCCAGGTTTAAAGGTTTATTCGGCCAAAAATTTACTGTGAAAAATTACTTTCCTCTGTTTTTTTCCATCACCTGAGTGTGTATCGTAGATAATATATCTTTCCGGCAGACAAATAGGCTTATAAAATATATTTGAGGTAGTCTCCTCTAACGAAACTACCGCAGGTTATTAACGTAGGATTACTTATCGTTTGCTTACCTTTTTTTACGCATTTTGGTACTTTGACTGTTTACTGCTACTGGGTTTGGCGCGCTGCCAAAATTATAACTCGCGACGCAGGACAATGTTTTTTTTTCTCTCTGGAGGACCGTTATTGAGGAACGTAATCCTAAGTTTTAAAGGTCGGGGGGGGGGGGGGGCGTGTAAACATAGAAAATCAGTGCAGTTGGGACAGAGACCGAGTGAGTCGAGAAAAGAAATTTTAAAAATCGAGGCCGTAATGTTTGACTAAGGTTTAAAGAGATGAAAATCTAACTTATTCAAAGAATTTTTATTTGATCTTAATTAAACATACCTAAGGAATTACGTTTACCTAAAAATGTAACCTTTAAAAAAAGCAAAGTTGTCTATCAGAAAACTAAATGGTTGCAAGGTGCAAGAATGTTTTAGAAAACTGATGTTTTCGGTCTGGTAACGAATGTCATAACGGAATTAAGCTAATTTTTAAGTCTTTGCATGCATTTTTCCTATTAACGAGTTATTCTTTTCATTTCAAACAGAAGGGAATGGGTAAAATATTTTTGAACATCTAAATATTACTGAAAGCATCTCTTTATAAAAGAAATGGCGTTTGCTACGGACAAATGTCTGGCGATATGGTTCCGACATGCAGAGCAAACCACTTCAATGAGGGATGTCGCAGCATCATGCAAATCAAGCTAAAAGTTTTTCACACGATTTCCAATGACAAAGGCTCAACACTTCATTCGAGTTAGTTTCAAATGAAATAGAACTTCGAAAATAGAATGTGAACTACCTTATCCTTGAAAGAACTGGTATAAATAAATCGGACAATACAAGATTCGGCATTTAAAATAGAAGTTGAACCCACACAAAATCCCGAGAAAAATAACGGAGAGGAATGGGGGAAAGTGTAGAGAAAAATTATTCAACGCATCACTGGGGAAAACCTTAATGGATACCGTCATCTTGGCACGGCCTTCTGCAGACTTGGAGCAGCATCAAGTATTATGAGGAATGGCAACGATTGTCTTGAGAGCATCAGCGTAAAACCAGATTCATTTTCTTTAAAGTGAGAACGGTGAGTAGGGAATCCACAAAGGGTGCTGCTACCGGCAAGGTGCTAAAAGGGTTTAATTGACAGAAAGGGTTTAACTCTGGTTGGCAGAAAAAGCATTGCGTATAAACCACGAGAAATTGCATAAGACTCAGGCACAATACATGTATATGTACGCTGGAATAACCGTGGTAAAGGCATTCCGTCACAGTTGCTGAGTTTTGAGAAACCCTGAAACATTTGCAACTCGAGTCTTCCGTGGCCCTAACTTGGCACATTCTGACCTCTGTCGGTTTGGCAACGATGCCAAGTCTGCCTCTATCGATGAGACTTGCGATTGAGATACTTCTCGTCAAACGTTATTTCATGAAAATTCGTTGATAAAATTAAATAACTGCAAGATTGACTTCGTAGCATTACGGAGGGTCCTCTACAGCAAAGCTCCGCAACCTTTTATCTTCCACGGCACAACGTTTTTTTCGATAATTACGCGGCACACCATAAGAAAAAGCTTGCAAATATATAAATTACAATAAATACGTATATGTTTTTATTAGATAAAAAAAAATAGCTCTATGTATCAAGATAATTATAATCATTAAAGTTTTATATAAATCATTTTGAACTGTACACCAACACAAGAACAAAAATATAAAATTATAGTTTACATGTAAAAAAATGTTCTCTTTAAATTTTTATATTAAAATTTGTTTTTGGTCTTAACTTAAGCCTAATAAATCAAAGTTAATTTAAACATTACTAATTTATTAATGAGATATTTGAGATTGTTTTGATAAATGTGCGTTTTATATTTGCACGTTTTATTTTTTGCTCTATAATAGAAAAAGCTACAGTTCATGGTCAAGACCCTTTAAATATGATAGTTTGTCATTTTCAATTAGAACCAGTGTCGAAAAACTTTGTTCGCATAAGTATGTCGTCGAAAATGGGAGCAAAATTGCAATGGCCTTGTCAGAAATTTGTGAATATTCTTTCCTAACTGAAATCCAGAAATATGACGCTAGAGCATATATATAATGTATGGCTAACAACATGTTTTTGTTTTGTGTATAATTTCGACCCAGAAAAATTACATATTAACAAAAAGTTAGAGGAATATTTTACTTAGAAAAAATTCTATTTAATGCGGTGGTTAATTTTTTTATTATCATAATCGATAAAATCACCGTGGCACAGTCAAGATCACCTCACGGCATACTAGTGTGCCACGGCACAGCGGTTGCGGAGCACTTCTCTAAAGGGGGAAATCCATGAAAAAAAATCCTACAAATCGAAAGAAAACTTTATCAAATTATGTTCGAAATATCAAAAGGACATGGAAGGAAGAATGGAATCGAAACTTTCCATAAATTTTTGATCTGTAAAGTGGGTATCGATAATTTACACATTTTCATTCAATTCAACTCATCCATGAAACATCCTGTATTATTCTGAAATTTGCTGCATTGATTTAAAGACTCTTTAAAATCTTCGGACCCAAAGTCTAAAGAATTTTTGTTCCTAATGCGGGGGCATTTGTCGTGAGATATTCGCCTTTTGTTATTCCCCGAGAAGTCTTGCTGGCTACTTTATTATGGGAGCACCTATAGGTGAACCAGCATTGCTCCCTATGAGGGGACAACACGGTAACGACCAAACCTTAAGTGGAAGCTCACGACGCCAACCACTGCACCATGAGGGCGGCAGTCTAAAGAAATGGACTCCCCAATATTATTCATTTAAGCAGTTTGGATGTTTAACTATTCATTTTCTGAAAAAATAGGTCTTTTTAAATCCATTATTATATAACGATACTCTTTTTGAGTCCGATATAATGAAACATGATTTACAACTTCCTAATTTTTCTGGGTGTTATAGAATTGAGGGATAATTTACAACCAATTCACACCAATAAAAACACTCTTCGAAGTCTTTAAAGCATTATTGATTGTCAGTTTATCAAGATAACGACATGTACTTTTATATCATTTGCGATGGTTTTTTACGTCCACTAAACGCGTCCTTAACATGTTGGTTAAAAGATTATCTATGAAGAGATAAATAGAATGCCTCTCCCTTCAAGGTCAAGAACACTTTCAATAACAGATAGCAAACAAAAAGTAAAATATACGTGTTTAGATTTTACGCATTGGTTGCAGGAATTTAAAATATCTCTATAGGATATTAAAAACAATGTTAGGCAGGTCAACTACATTACATCAGATTTAGAAAAAAGGAAGGATTACAGATATTTGAAAAGAAACCCGGAAAACAAGATATCGGTATGGTTTAAGGTAAAAAAAATCCTCGATACACCATTCTAAAATCCCCGACAAATTGCCCGGGCACGCGTGTTTGAAATGTATATCGAGCAGACACTATATGTCCCTTCCGCAATGAAATTATCTCACCATCTTCTATTCTACTGACCACATCACGCAATCTATTATCGATTGCTAAGGTTGCTACCGTCTGAAACTTTTTTTTTTAACATCGGTCATTCTCCCCGTTATCCAGACATGACTGAAAGACTTTCCTCCTGTCACCTTGAGGAAATCCCTTTACACGACGTACAAGAAAACTGTTCTGAAGTATCGAGTATTTGATCTGAAAAGTAGCTGTGGCTTTTGTAACCCAGAAGTAGTAGAGAAAAATGGGATTAAAAAATACGCATTAAGATGGTCTAAGCACTTAGCACGTAAGGTCTTCCAGACAAGTTAATTTTCTTCAAAGCAGACACCTTTCATTAACAAAGGAAAAGAAGCCTTACACTGCATGGTAGAAAGCAAAAATCCCCTACACTTACCACGTCATAATCGTAACTGTTAAAACCTTACAGTGGAAACATGAAAGCCACGGTAATAGCGCCCTTTACACGTACGCTCTTTCCCGTGTGAAACCACAATCCCGCGCGATTGAATGCACGTGTAAAGGTGTCGGAGAGGAAGGGAAAGCTGCTTTGGAGCGTACTGCAAGTTTTTCCGCGAGTAATACCGTACGCTCCAAGCACTCCAAGAGCGTACGTGTAAAGGGCGCTAATAACTTAGATCTAAAGGTGTCCCGAAAAGGCGATACGCACAATAAATAAAACTTTTGTAACATCCCGTGCCCCAAAAAAAAGTCTACAAATTTAGGAAAATACAAAACTCTATAAAGTTCAATTATCCACTTTAAATTTTTACAAGCGTCACCATTTTCAGGAATTTATAATTGGAAATCTTTAAGTTCAGTGCTTAAATTACGCACCGCATATGTTACCACGATTTCAGTTACAGTCATTGGAGAATATGCAGATCCTAGAAATATTTTAAGATAGTTTGAAAACTGCTGCTGCATTGAAAATTCTCCTTAGCTGTAAAAGATCAACAGTGAGTTTACTAAAGGGAAGGTTTTCAGATATTGAGAGTTTCGAGTTTCAGGCCCTCAAATTTTATAAATTCAAGTCAACTCTAGGTCGTAATCATTTAGAAGTCGTAACAGAGTTTACCTGATCGGACTATTCAGCCAATGAAACGGGCAAAACACACTTCAGGAAGCACTTAAGATTTTTATTCCTTATTTCAGAATGCGTTTCAATCTTTAAACTCCGCAAGCAAATTTTTTAAAGGATTTTAGCACAAATTCATCGGGTTTAGAGAAGCAAAACAAAGTGACATCTTCCCCAAACCACAATTTTTGTAGGTAATTTTAAGAAGGTGGGTTTTTTCTCTCGTCCTCTACGATTTTCATGTAAGTAAAACAGTCAGTTTAAAATTCCATAATTAAAATATTTACGACGGATGAGTTGCCCATCATAATGATGAATTAAATTCAAGTTATGTTTAGAGAGAGAGAGTGATAGATGTAATGTCCACTTTTCAAAAAATCCAACTTCCCAAATATCCACTTTTCATATAATAAAATGATTCAAGTGTAAAAAACTGATGTTTAATGCTTCATGAGCCCCAACAAATTTACCATAAGACCACTTTTCGGTCTGTATACCGTCCTCTAAAAATCTGAGCACTTTGAGGTCGAAAGCTACCTTCAAGAGCTAAGATTTTTAACTTGTAATATATTGTATAAAAAAGTAATGAAAAGAGGAAAGTGCGAAAACCTGATATTCTTTGACTAGCGATTTCTGCATTTCAAATTTCAACTTATCACAGATTGATAGAGAACGCAAGATTTGAGGATCCTAAGTTTAGTAATGCGTATAAAAATCCATTTCTAGGTGCTCTTCAGTCTTCGGAGGCATTTTAAAGGACCTCTCCTCAGTTTGGACCTACTGGACGATGTCTATCAACGGCCTTGACCGTATCAAAATCCAATTTTAGAACAGGAGAACAATGACCTCGGCCACCAACATTCGATTAACAGCTACGATCAAAAAGACGTTTCTAAGCGCTGTTTAAAAAAAGAAAAATACAGTTGTAAAATACTGACTATTTGGGTGCCAGTACTTCCGCATTAACTTAACAGTAAAACCATAAAAGCAGCATCTCAAAACAGACCTGCCATTCGAAATATATTTTTATGCTTAGCCTGCGGACGCACGTGCTCTGGAAGTCTGACAACGTTACTGAGGTGGAATTCTGCGGTGAAGCTCAATGCCAAGTTCGTTATACCCAAGAAGCATGCTATAAATTAAAAGTGAATTTTAATTGAAGTAGCTCTCTTTTAACCGGATATTATCTCGCCATTGGTGGCATGTATACTGTATTAAGAGCATTTATCGTGTTTACAATAAGACATTAAAAATGACATTTTCCGTTTACAACATTTAGATAGCGTAAGAACTCTCGATATCTTAAGCGTCTTCGCTCCCCTCCCCCCCCCCCCCGGCTTGGAGGTCATTGAAACCCACTCGGATGCGGGTTTGCCCGAGGACGTCTCCCCCACGAAGTCTGCGCTAATCGGTAAGTGACATAATTATGCATTCATATCTTAATGAGTGATAAATCCCAGAGAAATGTGCCGGGCGTTCTCCCCTTTGCAGACGCGGGCCAGAGAAGGTCTTCCCTTTGGCTCGGAGCCACTAGACTCCTAAAGATAGATGCGGCAACTGGAGATCTCGAACGCTGTCGTCACGGTGACTCATGACGAGCAGCGACGCCGGACAAAAATGCTTTGCGCGACTTCCCGGACTTGAAATCGCTAGAGAAAATCTCTCAAGATGAGAATATGCAGGGACGGCTCACAGCAGATCTCATTCGGGTTCAGATCTGCCGGCTGCCCACAAATACTGGATTTTGCCGCGTCTAGTATTAATATCCTTGAATAGTTGTGCATAGAAGGATCCCTGAACCCGATTGCATAAGAAATTCGGCGTTCTTTCTATGCATCTCGATTGGTATAAAAATTCGGAAATATTTCAAAATTCGAACACACTTGAAAAAATGTACCTCCAGTTTCAGAAATGGAAGCAACCCAATAAAGAGATCAAACAAATCTATTAAATGATAACCAGTTTATCAACAATGCAACTTTCAGTGATAATATAAAACTTTTTCTTTAGAGGTAAACATAACATTTTAAAGTCAGATTTTCTAAACTAAAGTTTTACTAATCATGTTTTATTGTTTGTAGAGTTTTTATTGTTTACGGGAAGTTGTTCCCCATCGTTGGTTAACATACTGGATTAGCGAGCTGGGAGAATGTAGTGTGTTATACCAATCTGTTAATTTAATATATTCAGGGCCTGTAAGGTTAACAAAACGAATGATCTGTAATATTTGACAATATAAATGAATGTTAAATAGATTGTTGTTAAGCTAGTTTTTGCCATAGAGTATCCTTTACAATTTTCTGCATGTCGTGTGTAGGATGAATGTTTGGCTTTAAAAAAAACTTCGGTAATCAAAAAAATAATCAATGAAAACTAATAGTTACTCTAAAGAATCCCACATTCCGGCATATTTAAAGCTATGACATGAAAACAAAGACTATAGCGAAACGTAAGTTTCTAAACAACCTATCTTGAATAAACTGGAAATAAATGCCGCATCGCAATTAGTGTGGGTCAAGAATATTTTGAATTAAGGAGTAAATTACAAAATCTAGCGTCGATAAAAAAAAATGTAGGCGTTTAGGCTTCCATATATTTTGTGACAAACCTAATAGAATTTAACCATATTTAAAGGTAAAATTTATAGATTTTTTTTGCCCCCTTCACAAATATCTCAGGAAAGAAAAAATAATTAAAAACTAATCCGAATCCTAAAGGTTTTCGTATAAAGATTTGGGAGAAAAATTCCTTACGTTGAAGCTAAACTAGACAACCTAAATAGTCCATTTTATGCTATACAATACGCCGGGCTAATTTCATGCATGTAGGCAAACACACCGAAATGTAGAATTGATTAGATAAGTGCAGTGAGACATGTTGGTAGAGGACGTACCCTCATCTGTCACTAGATTATTGAGGACATGTAAATGCCGTGGAATGTTACGATCTTAATCTCCAGAAATTAATGCTATTTGAATCGACAAATCAGAAGCTTTAACTTCAAAATTAAAAACATTTCAATTTTTAGAAGTTGTTTTGGAGAAAAAAGTACCTCTATGGAATATTTTATACCTTTGAAAGTAAACCTACTACAAACAGTGATATAAAACTCACATAACTGATAGTAGACGTTCTTTGAACCAACTCATAGTTTGCTAGTTAAAATGATTTCCAAATTTAACGTCTCTTAAGGGAACGGTGGACATTAAAATTTACTTATATTACTTTTCATCATAGAGATACGAAATTTTGTACATATACACATTTCACTATAAATAAATAGAATACCTTAAAAGAAATTTCCAATCTCATAATTTTAAGATTTAAAAAAAATATTTAAATTTATAAACAAAATTTTAAAATGCTCCTTGCTACTTAATTTGAGATATTTCTTCGATTCTGCATTTTAATCTCTTTAAACTGTATAACAAACAAATCTGGGTATCAATTATTTAATCCCTCGAATAGTTAATTTTTGAGATTTTTTTCTGTATTCCACCCCGATTTTCATCAAAAGTTTGCCTTTTGAAAAGTTATAAATCAAATTTAATTATCTTAGTGAAGTCGAATTGTAAAATGCATACCCAGTTTTTTTATAAACAACATCAGGATTCTTCCTTATCAATTTCAGGAATTTTGAAGAAAATTTAAGTAGCATAGAGCATTTAAAAAATCTAAAAACCTTGAAAAATCTGTTTTGAGAAAAACAGATTTAAAATTTATTACTACACTTACCCATTATAAATTACTGTGTAGAAGCTTCATAAATGAGTTTTACTTGAAAAAAAATTATTTTGGTACTAATAATCTACAGAAATATATATATTTTTTACAATAACACAATCAGTTTTACAATGACGAGATTTGCTCAAATAAAGGTCCACCGTTCCCTTAAGATGTTATCCAACCAGTAATTTAAAGCTCAAACTTTCGCACAGGTATCGTACAATGTTTATTAATATTTAAAGAATTTATAATTACAGTACCGACTTGATAGAGAACTAATCATTTAGTAAGCATTAAGCGATAATCAAATGCCAAAAGAAATTATTCCATTAAAATAATCTCATTTATAATTATTGTAGAAAAATAAGGCTCGGCAATTTCGAAACTCTTCCCATAATGCTTTGTACATCGAATTACATGTATATTGAGGTCATCAACTTGGGCCGAAGGTGGCACTAACCTTTATAGTGATAAGGGTTGAGTCGATGAGCAAATACGGGCGAGGATCGATTAATAAAGGTCACAATCATAATTATGTCTCAGAGCTGTCCGATGCTAAATGCATAATCGACAGGCTTTACACGGCTTGCCTGTTTGCGTAATAGGTAGTAATAGTGCTTGGATTATTACTGCGTAATCTGTTTGGATAATTGAGGCACCCCCTCCTTCGAAGCTAACATTCACTGTCCTTACCATTACTACTTTTTTTATATTAAATTATTTCTCATTTTTGCAAACCTTTCACTTTTCTCATTACGTACTATTCTCACCTTTAACAGTTCTGATAATGTCCCACTGTAGCGCTGTCCGTTCACTCGCGTTTTCTGACCAAGGTTCAAAACTCGGCGACACCTGTATTATTTGAAATTTTTTCCTTTTTAACCCTTCGTTGGGAACATCTGCCTCTCAGGCAGCTATGGTTTCTTTATTCAACTCTGGCCCCCTCCCCCCATCCTTCGACCTTGGGTACTGTGAGTCTACACATGCTTCAGTCAACATCTTGTCAGTGTGGAAGGGTGACTCATGACGCCAGCCTTCTATGGTTCTTCTAGAAATTAGATTAATCAGAGCAAAAATTAAAAATCCCAACCCAATCACTCGTTCTACTAACTAAATGCCTCTACAAAACGAACCGTAATATAACCTGTGATAATTGGTTCTGTTCAGTAGAAGCTGGTCAAGAATTAAGGAGAAATGGTTTGACGATTGTGACTAGCATGGAATGTAATAAACCGCAAATACCCTCTGAATTTCTAGTTAGGAATACCTGGGAAGGAAATATTCCATGTATCCTCAGAGGCAGATGTTCCCACTAATCGGGAAAAGAATCATGTTCCCATCGAAGGGTTAAACTGCTTTCTTGTTCACTTCACTTTAATTTTTCAACTGTATTTTTTTTAAATTAATTTTTACTATGCTTTTATTAACTTGCTTTCTTGTTTGTGTGTGTGTTTGTCCCTTACAAATCTTGCAATCGATTTTCAACTAAATTTGAAACTTTTAGAATAGCTCAGAACACGATGACAATGCATTTTTTAATACTTTTAGCCATCTTTAAGCAGATTTGAATACATTTTCAGTTAATTTTGTTTTGTAGACTGGTGCAGCCATCTATCGGCCGGGATGGGAACGAAAAGTAAAACGCAAGTTAACTTCCAATCAACTTCATTTTCTTTCAAGTTGATGGGATAATTAATCAAAAAAAATTTTTAAAAAGTATTTATTAATACATATAGAATTGTCAAGTTTATCTGATTCAACAGAAAATTTAAAAACATGGTATATAAAAAGTTCTTTTTATCTTATAATTATTATTGATAAGGGCCTCACATTTCAGACTTTAATTTTCTGAGCATTATTTGATGACAATTGTCACGTGGACAATTTCCTTGGATAATTGAGGCGTTTAATTCGCATTAAAGAGAAAGGCGAGTGTGTCTCAGAGATGTCAATGTTTACAATGGCATAAGAAACACATGACGTATCCGAGACGTCTTTTTACGCCAAGGGATTGAAATTTATTATTCATTGGGCTAAGGGCGCGTGTCATCCAGCGTTTGCCAGAAAGTTGCGAATCACCACTCGTCAGAGTCATCATCCATTTAAAGAACAAACGCACTTAAACATTTAAATTAAAAAAAATATTGCTGCATTGCTTGGTTGTGCTAGTGAATCAAGACCATTTGATGCCTACTTAATAACGCAATTATCAGTGAAATTTGAGATTTGCTACAGAAATACCCCTCCCCTCCCCTATCAAAGTTACATGATTTGAGATTTATCAAATTTGTAGCATTCACCAACGCACAAACTATACTGGAAACTCAAAACAAAACGGTAAAAAATGATACAAACCACGTATTGTTTATAAAAAACAAATCAATTTCTCCAAGTTAAAAACCCAAAAAAATTCTGAACTGAGTAATTTTACGCATTATACTGAGTAATATACTGGGTAATTTTACGCATGTGATAAAAGTAATCAGAAATTGTTACAGTGCTTATATAGAACAATATTTAAAAGCCTGAATTATGACGCTTGAAATAGGACACGATTTCTTTTGTCCTGTACTCTAAAATGAAAAAACCCTCTATGAGATCAGCGAGGTTGGGAGAGGGTACGATCCCCCCCATATGCCGCCCCTGGGGGTTCTCGGTTGAAATTGTGGTGGGAACTAGCTAAGATAGACTTCGATCCTTGTGGTGCTATATGAAAGCCTTATTTGAATAGTGGTCCAACTCCATTCTTGTTCATTTTGAGACACTTAGCCTTAAAGTCTAATGAGTGCTGGGAAATGACTGCTGAAGTCCGATTTGTAATGCCCTCTGTTGGCAGCAGAAATAAGTTGGAAGTGTACTAGTTTAAAAATAATATAGAAATGACTTGTATGAACATGAAAGTGAGGATAACTCCATTTTTTTAAGTGGAGTTGGACCACTATTCAAATAAGGCCTTCATATAAACCGGAGCCGAAAACTTCAGCCGGAAGCCTATATGGACCTGTCTGGAACTGCAAGCCAGGGGGCATTAGAAACAATATAAGATATATTATTCATAATTAGGTTTATAAAATTATTTATCCATGTGCATATTTAGCCGAAGACTTTTGTAACTTTTACTTTTGTAACTTTTATAATTTAAAACATCTAGAAACGAAATCCTCATAGAGCATACGTGTGCACTCTTTAAGAAAAGGACAATACGGTATAACAGCCTGATATCTGGATTAAAAAAAATTATCTGATGTACTCATGATGGCTCGATTGATTGCCAGTGCATTTTTTTTTTTACTTCGGGGAAAAAAGTTCTGGTCACAGTCTACCAACTGGAACTTAAGACTATAGAAATCACGTTTTACGAAATATTTTGAGAGGCTGTCAGACAAATGTATTCGTAGATTAAACACAAAAGGGAAAAAAAATGAATGTAGAAACATGACTGCACAGATATTGAGCCTAGAGATAAAGGACCACGTTTTGTGAATTAAAATAAACAATTTTATTATTCAAGAATTCAGTTATTTTGAAATATATGCCGAAAATAAAGTTTAACTTGTATTTCAGAGTGTAGGATGTAACGAAAATTTATAGAAATCGCTAACTTTTTTAAATCAGCATCAGTCATTATGAATACATAACCCAACTTCCTTGTTGCCATCCCGTGACAACTAATAGTGAAAAGATAAAGTGCTACATTGTGAAAATTTCCGCATAGATCTAAATGTCATTTGTTGGATAAAAGGGGTAACGAAATGTAAGAGGCTGTGATAATTCAGATCCGGCTTTCGGAAGTCAAGGGCATCCATAATTCTTTGTGCGATAACATGCAGCTTATCGTGCGAAAGCCTTCCAATGTTGCAGAGAGGAGAGACGTGCGAGAGCTACGGTAATGCAATTATCACCAAGAAAGTGACGTTAAAAATTGGAAATCGCGCGCTCGAGGCACACGTTTGGCGCAGTGTAAAATGTTGAGGTTGATAAGACATTTCAATTAGATTTAACTGCGTAGCTTGGTTAAAATGTTTTAGCGGACGGTCAAATCGATATCTGCTATGAACAGCTAAGCCATTTGAATATTTTCAAAAATGGGTCAGCAGAACTGTTATCAGTCATGCGTTAGGAAAATAGTGTGATCGGGAGAATTTCAAACTTCCAGTTCTAATACCAAAAAGGCCTTGAAAACCAGCTTTCTATTACTGTTTGAAAAATCGTTCAGCTTCGTTTATGAGATAAGATCCTTGGAGTACCTGATGTGGAATCCTCAGGATCACACAATGTTCTGCCCGTGTAAATTAAAATACATCTTTTACTGAATTTCTGCTGAGAATAAGACGCGATGCAACAACGCGGAGAGAAGAAATAAAGATACATACTCGGTTAAAACACTCAAAGTTTTTTAAAAAATCCACTAAAATGAAGAATAATTTTAGGAATTATTTCCGAGTCGGATATCATCTTGTAACAGGAACGGTACTACTGTCTGGATGAATTATATTTGCTTCCGATCAAAAAAGATAAGAGTTTAATATAACCTTCCTTAATGAAAAGGGGCCTTACTTCATTGCAAAGGGGAAAAGGAGCTGTTTAAAAGAGTTGCACGTGATAAATTTGTGAGGTACTGTAGGCAGGAAACAATCTTCCGAATGTCATCAGTGGTTTTTTCGCTCAAGGAATTGCATTTCCATCAAATTAGGAAACCACTGCAATCCAAGCACACGCGTTTGGTTTGGTTTGGAGCGCTACGATCAACTTTTTGCTACACGAGGGCTAATTAGACCGGGACCTACAGTTCAAAGCCGATTCCGAACGGCTACAAACATCCATGCCAACAGTGGGACTCGAACCCACAGGATCTGAACCGAATGCCAGCGCCCTAGCCATTAGGCCATCACCTGGCCCCAAGCACATACGTGTCGTCATAACTGAAATCTTCAAACTGTTAGTGCAATCCCAGTTACGGAAAACCAATTAGCCTCTGGTTGATCTAATAGACTTCAGGTATTTATATGCCGATCATAAACATTTTTCAAATATTAAACAAATATTTGACATGTTGTCAGTTTAATAGTTTAAGGACTGGAGAATGGTTTTCCCCGAAATAACACATTTTTACAAGCTATTTTTTTATTATTTAGCCTTGACGTGATACGACTGTGGTTAATAGATTGTACCTTGGGTGAGTGGTGGCCGTTAATCTACAAATTTGTTTTCTTAGGTAATCTAGAAAAGCCAAATCTGATGAGCAGAAATACGTATCTTCTTTAATCAATATATCTTCTACATGTATCATATGCCGATCGATTTTAATTTGTTTCATTCATAAATACACTGGAACGCCTGTTAACCATGACAGGTTATCCATGCATTTCAAAAGATAGAAATTACATTAAATAAATTATACAAAAGAATTCAATCTACACGTCTTTTGAATAAAAGAATGTAAAACGTTTCAAAAGAAACTGAAAATCTATGCATTTTTAAAAATTTCGGTTAAAACTTATTTAAATCCCTCTATGTAGTTAATTTGGAACACTTTTAATGTTTATTAATGGTATTGATGGCCCCATTTTTGAACGAGCGTTAACTATCATGGATAATTGCGAGTTCAGTGTAATGATAGCATTCATTTCCTTGGGTTGCATACCAACTCAAAGCAAATTATCCGGTACTTCACTAGATAACGTAGACACTAGTGAAAACCTTTCGATATTACACTCATACACGGAATAAAACAACTAACGTGCAGCCTTGGGAAAACCTCTCTTAAGACTTTTTCCGACTTGAACAAGACATATCGGGGGAAAAAAACCCAAGGGACTGACATTAAAAAAATTCAGTTGATACGATTGTGGAAATTTCATGCTTAGACTTTCATACCACATGTTCTACTTTAAATCTGTCATACTTCAACAATCTGTCATATTTCAACAATCCGAGAATATATTCAAAAAGTCGTTCACATTCCTCCTCAAAAGCTATCTAGGAATTATCAGGAAGAGCCTCACATTTGAATTCCAGCCCATTAACTTCAATTAGATTTCAAGTGGAGCTCATAACGGTTGGGCTTTTGGCAAGTCACCAAATCGAGCTTAGCTGAAAAGGCACTAAAACCTGTCTATCGCTTGGCGCTGAGTATTTTTCGATATCCGGCTTAGTAGATAAACTCGACATTGCAGAAAACAAAAATGGGGGGAAAATTTAGCCAAGTTTTGTATGGCAAGAATAGAATTATCCTTCAAGTTGAAGGGAGGTTTATATGGAAAATTTAGGTCAATTTTTGTTCATTATAGAAATTAATGCATCTGAAAATCTAATAAGAGTCCAGTCCTTGTAGTGCAGCGTTTTATACCCACAATTTTCTTCTTGTTAGGATTAGTCAGAAGAACCCTTATAAGGAACTCAGATTAGATCAAATGAACGGAATTAACCCTATATGAACTAGCATAATGTTTAACATTTTAACTCATTTGATTATAAAGAAAGTTCGCTGTTGTATGATCACCGTTTCGGCCAGAAAAATTATTTATGCATTAGTTTATTGGAAAAATTACTCAATTTTAATATGTTAGTTATTTTAAGACTAATTCTTTAACATTACAAAGCCTGTCCAGCACAAAACTTTGTAATTTTTTTCCCTCTAAGATATCCAAAGGGGATTCATTCCTTTGTGTAAGAGATTCATTCCCTTGTACATATTAGATGTTTTATAAGAACATGAATGGAAATTCTTGTCTAATGGGACATTTCAAATCACCAAGGACGATCATTCTAGCACAAATAGCATCACGAATGGAGGAGGTTAAAAACATCAGAAGAATTATCAAAAAGTAAAACCCTTTATCCCCTTAGAATATCTATAAAATTGAATTAGTATTAATCTTCAATGCTGAAAAAGTCTTCTTTTGGAAGAGAAAAATTGATCAACCTTTTGACGCAGTGAAAATAACAAAAAAAAAATCTTATTTTTCTAATGATACCATACCTCGATAGAATAAACTATTAACACTGCAGAAATCTGGCATGAGCTACCATGTTAAGCAGGGCAGCACAGTAGAAGCACAAAAATGAAAACTGGAGCTAGCGTGCTGGATAATTTTGTGTCCTCAATATGCATTTTGTTTCGCATTGCGGTCATTTATTAAACAATGCACAGTGGTGTTTATTCGGGTTTTCGAATTGGATTTAAAGCTATAATTATGGTCCAGCTAAATTATTCGGAAGTTTTTGTATTTTAATGGAAGAATGATTTGACAATAATTAATTTGTACTTGGTTCGAAAAGTGAATTAAACTCTTGCGTCCATACCGGCTTCGGTACTCTCCGCTATGGTCATTATTTTTCACTGAACATAAGCTAATTATTAAAAACTTTCCTTTAGCGCAAGTTTTATCTAATAATACTCAAAAACTATAAGAGGCGGTGAGTTTCAAAAGTTCCTTTACTCCAAAATGAAAAAAAAATTAGTTAGCACTGGATTTTGAGAAAGGTGGCACTCCTGCATGTAGGTTTAGCTGAATGATGTAGAAAAACTCTTTACATCCTTGAGAACTTTGATGTTAAAATACGTGATTGTATCCAAAATTGTGGTTATCTGCAAAAGTGTTTTGCAATTTGCGAAAAATCACTCATTGCGGATAAGGACATATTTGAAACCCAGCGTCTTATACATATTTAATTTTAAATATTATAGCTTATATTCTGTTTCCCCTGGCACCGTAAAATTATAAATAAATAAAAAAAATCATTTTTAAGTAGTAGTAAAAACTATTCTACCTTTTACATTGTCTAATCTTTACAGTTTTCAAATGCTTAAACATGTTAATTTGTTTAAAAAACACAACTGACGTATACATATTTTATCAGGCGATAGCTATTATAGTTTAACCCAAGGGAGGGCAATTGTTTTGGCCCGGGGGCCACTTTGTGTAAGCTGAAGTTAGTATAGGGAAGCACATTTTAAATTTATTGCATTTATTAATTAACTGTGCATTTCAGAAACAGTATAAATTGTATCATAAAAATCAATAAATATAAATTAAATGAAATATTGGCAATTTTCCTGGCTGTCTTGGAGTTTTTGGGCTGTCTGACAGTTTTTCTGGCTGTCCGGATTTTTCCGAGAGTTTTGGTGGGCCAAAAAAAAAATATACATACATATACATGCATATATACACGTGCATGTATACATACATATATATAATATATATACATACATATATTTGAAACTATCTGGGTGGGTAAAATGCTCCATTGAAAAAAATCGCCGATTAATAGTTTATTCGAAAAATCGTCAGCTAAACGAATTCGTCAGAGTTTTAAAAAGACCCAGTTTCTAGTTCCTAATGTGATTAAAAATATATGTGTAGATATTTTTGTAATCTTGAACAAGTTTAATAAACGAGTCAATTCTAATAATTTTATAAAGGAGGAAAAATATATATCTTGGCCTGCAAGAATATGCGAACTTTTACAGAAATTTGTTATATTTCAATATTTCATTACTGGCATGAGGTTTTGCATAAATATTTTCTGTCTTATGTACAATTTTCAAGCAACTGAATCTTACTCTAGCAACGAACAAATTTCTTGTGAATATTGTTTTACGGTTGACATATACGATTGGAAATTATACCGGACCGATCTGAAATTATATGAAAAACAACAGTCTAATTTCAGTAGTAAAATATCGTGGGATTGCACAGCTAAAACTCATTTTCTGAATTCTAGAAATTATCTTATATTAATCTAATATGTGCAAACAATAAAAGTCCTATGTAAGACATCTGATATTAAGTCTAAGAAGAAGAGAGTTAAAATAATTTAACTATTTTTTATTAAAACAAACTAGTTTAACAAACAGGTATAAATCAAAAGTTAATCTTTTCCCTATCTTTTACTGAAATAAAACCAGAATATAAAAGATGAAACTAGTTTAGAATACCTGCAGGATAGAGCACATTCTGAGATGTGAGCGCGAGGTCAGTTCAACCTTTAATATCTTTTCTTCTTTCATTCGAGCACTCTTGACACATTGAAATAAATTACATAATCGAAGTGAAAACTAGTTAAAACTTGTTTTTAGAAAGGAGTTTGTCAATTATGTCAGTGCTAAAAATCAGATTTTGAGACTCTTTCAAACAAGCATAAAAGTTGCGTTCCACAACAGGTAGAATTACTTGACAATTTTGTGTAGTATTTACGTTTAAAAAAAAATCAAGGAATGTATAAAGTAAGGAATGTATAAAGTAAGGGTTACGGCCGCACCGGTGTCGGAGATTTGACATTTTACCGGATACCTGATAATCACGGTACACTCGTGAAATGGTCGTACGCGGAAATCCAAATTGCATCGCTTCCTCGGAGATGCTAAGTCCCATCTCTCGTGCGCTGACTATAACGCAATGTTTAAAGTCACATAAATCCTAATAACCTGCCATTGTAGCTGAAGGAACCGATCTAACAGCTTCGCCCGATACCAGTTGTCTTATATAGGCAATGCCGACCGCATTACGTTACGCTGATTGGTAGCATATCTCTGTTATTTGCATACACATGCCTGTACCAGTTTTATTGGCTCTTCAGTTTATACATATATGTACACACATATTATATATATATATATGCATGTATGTGTGTGTATATAATATATATATTAAAACCTTTATTTTTAGTTCGAGTAAGTGAATGAAAATCCTTGATATCCATTCCCGAAAAGAAAAGTCCCAAAAGGGTAGGGGAGGGATATATTTCAAATCATAAAGTACTACTGGTCTCTGTAAAGCAAAGAGCCCCGTATTTAAAATTCAGGGAATATTATATAACGTACATTAGAAATCACGAGCAAAATAATTTAATTTTGAGCTAGTGTCGTAAAATTTATAAAGTTACACTTTTTCACCCAGTTGGACGAGTTCGCTATTTCGCTAATCACCTTAGTTTGTTTATTGGTCTCCCATAGTTACATGACCTCCACCGATATAACTTACAGCACTATCTAAATATCCCCATCTCTGCAACCCATTCGACGTATATAAATAACTTTATTCGCTTCAGTGAGATACAATATTTCTAAAAAGGAACAATGGCGAAGGTTGGCGATTAAAAGTCCGCGTTATAAAGTTCAGCCATCGGAATTTGGGGATATATGCATAAAACTGAATTCTCGTTAACTCAAAAGTAATGAAGTATTAAATATTCTGTAAAGGGACAAGGGACCTTTCAATTCGAATTTTGTAATTTTCAGTTTTTAACTCTATATACATAATGAGAGAAATTCTTTTTTACTCACACCAATTCTATGTGAAGACCCTTAGGGTCTGATCACATAGAATTGGTCAGCGTAAAATCTTTTAACCAGTCATATTCCAATCATTGACCCCTTCAACCAATCAGCAAAAAGGGAATCTTTAACGCTGACGCATTCTATGTGAAGAGGCTCTTAGAATTCAAAATAAGGATTTTTTGGCAGAATAAATCCTGTTTTTCAAAATAAAAAAAAATGCTACCATTTTTCAAATTGCTCCATGCGCATTCCATATCATTTAAAAACCTTACTTTTTTTTATTAGTTTACCATAAATAATATATATATATATAATTGTGCATTGAACTTTTTTGTATGAATCTAAAGCCATAATTATTTTTTAAATCTTCCTGTCATTTTTTAAGATGTTTTTGCATATTTTTAGATTATTTCATGGTCTATAAATTTGAAAAATGTTTGCGGTTACAAAGAATGTACTGTTTTGTGACAAACCCTTCCATTAACTATCCTGATAAATTTGGAAGAAATCAGAAGAAAATTAATGCCCATAGAGCACTCTGAAAAATTCTAGCATTTTTGAAGTAATCTTTTGAAAAACAGGTCCTATTCTTCCACAAAATACTTATCTTCGAATTCTAAGTGTCTTTAATGAAGTAGAAAAAAATAGTAATTATTCTGATTTTGTACATAGAGTAAAATATGAAAAATTAAGGAGATGGACTTTCAAATTACCAAAAATCGAACAAAAATTCGAATTTTTTAGGGTGTATTAATATTTTAAAAATATGCAAATATTGGAATAAAATGCATTTAAAATATGTAGTGAAAAGTAAAACTGAAACCTGGTGGCTTCAGAAAAGTAAGTATTAAAGGTAGGGGAAAAAACATCTTTTAAATGGCTTTTTCTCAAAATGAGTAATTTTCAGATTTGCAAGTCTTTAAAATGCTCCTTGCGTCATAATTCGTGACGAAATTTTAAAAAATTTATAATGAAGACTCCTCTAATACATTAAAATAAAGTTATGTATCCATTTCAGACTTCCACACCATTCGAATTATCAAAGTTTAACTTAAGTGTAGAAAAGTTCAAAAATTTCACGAAAATTCAGAAAACAAGCATAAAAATATTCTCTAAAAATTAACTATTCAACGAAATCCCAAAGTAATACATAACTCTGTTCAAAATGTATTTATAAGCAATATAAATGCAAAATTAAGTTGGACGTTTAAAATTGGATCGCAAGAACCATTTAAAAAAATTTCAATTTTTTAAATATAAATTTTTTAAAAAAATTATAAAATTTTATAAGGTGTTTGATATAGTTATACTTTAATGAATATATGCAAAATTTCATATCTCTGAGGTAAAAATTTCAAAAATCGCTTTGTAATGTCCACTATCTCCTTAAAAAATAAAAATAAAAGGCTGAAGGTCCCTTGACAGCTTTGTGAAAAATCAGATGAACGAAGGTACGATAAGCTTTTACTTTTATCTAAATTTTGATAAAATTTAGATCAGTGAATCTTTCCGATGACGGAAATGTTATCATTTTTAGGAAATACGATTCACGCACTTTAAGGAACAAATTATATTTTTAACTAACTTTTCACGATTTTAATTAGTTTTTTTAAAAATTTAGGTATAAGGAAATTTAATTGTCCAGTATAAATGACTCTTCAGAATTTTCAAAAGAAAGCCTCTGCAGAACTTCAAAAGCGCATGAGAATTGCTCGATTTTCGATCATCCTTTGCGCTATTCGGAAAAAGCCTTATTTGTGCTTACCCGCGCGACACGCACAGAGGAACAAAAGTGGGCAACTCGCTTGCGACAAAATGCAAGATTTTGCAAGTTTGGCTGTCGGTAATGATGGGTTTGAACATAATGACCATTCTCAGCCGTTTTATCGGACAGTTTTTCGTTTTCCTCTTATCCCTCAAGTTGAAACAAAGAAAGCGACGAGCAAAGTTCGCAAGCGTGGAAAATATCCAGTTGCGCACCGAGGAATCTGTCTAGGATTATAGAAGAAAAATCGATGAGAAAGTAGTTCAGGAGTTTTTCTTCTCTTTTGCTTTTTTTCTGTTGCAGCTGCCTGCTTCCACTGGCGCACTAGAGATCCGAAACGATTACCTCTGCGTCAAGACCGACTCTCTCTGCTTGGCCGAAGATGCTTAACTCACATTATGCACTCCTGACAACTTGCATGACCGCACATACCAAAAGGCACTGGATTTCTTTTCTCAGAACCATAATGAATAAAGATGGAAAACGCTCACGTACAGTAAAGTTTGGCATTAGAAAAGAGGCTGAAGTATTTCATTTATGGCTAGGCGAACTTATTTAAAGCGTAATCAGATACTGACAATGATGATTTCAAAGTCCAAAGACTCAATTTAATTTTACACCCGAACATTTGATATACTGTCTGTTCGTCTGTCTCTCTCACACACATACATGCATAACTACGCTTTTGTAACACAGTTAATTTTAAAAACCTATAAAATTTCGATCATAAGTGATCGAGTGGCAGTGTGATCTAGTTTTAGATTTTTTGCTACTTTACACAAATAGTCCTATTGTAGATTTATTATTTAAAAAAATTTCAACGTTATTATACAAATGGTATGCGAGATATAGGGTTTTAAAATGTACAAAAATACATAAAATACTTACATTTTGTTTCTGAATGTATTTTTTTTTTTTTTTTTTTGCCAATGCGGAGGCTCTTGTAAATGAAACATTGGCCTATACTACACCGCAATTTTACTGCCCATTTTATTATGGGGGCACCATATAGGCGGACAGCATTACCCCCTATGAAGGGACGACACGAACGGAAGCATTTTTCGTGGCGCCACGCCGGGATTCGATCTGAGCACCCTCAGCACCGTAACCCAGCGCGCTGTACCACAGGGCCGCCACAAGCCCCTGAATGTATTATGATCCAACCAATTTAGATTTATGTTACTGTTGAAATCCGTGGTAGATGTATTAGAAAGAAATTTGTTGGGCTTTTTCGAACGAGGGGAATTTTTAGATATTCGATTTCGATCAGAATGATTTGAGATAAAAGTACGTATTTTAAGCTAATATTTATATTTGAATTTCGGGGCAAAAAACTTCACGGTTCAGGAAAGGAGCTGTCGTTTATTTTTGAGGACTGTGCATAAATATACTATTTGATAATTTGGTACCGCATAAAGGGAGTTTTATAGCAGCTAAAGAGTATCTTGCAGTTAGTGTTGTAAGTAAATTTTAACGGCAACTTGCGCATATATATCTAAATATATAAAACAGTTCCGTAACTGACTGACTGACAGATAACGCACAGACCAAATCGCTGGACCTAAAGGGTTGAAATTTTGCATGGCGATTCTTCTTATAGTGTAGGGGTGCACTGAGAAAGATTTTTGAAAAATTCTTAGATTTTTTAAAATTAAATGTTTAAGTTGTTTTTGTAACATTCTTTAAAGTTTGCATTTTAAATAATAATCTGAGGGTTATAAAATTTATATCACGAGAAAGATCATAAAAATTACTTTAAAATGAAATATTTTTCGAATCTTTACCTCCATTTCCTGATTTTTGGTGAATTTTAAAAGATTAATTTTTAGAATTTAATTTATTAAATGCTGATCACGAGATTTCTTTTTGTGATACTTTAATTTTGCGTCACGTGCATAACAACGAAATAAATTGACAATTTTCTTTTCTTTCTAATGCAGCAGACGATTGGACATTATCCAAAAAAATATTAAAATACAGTAAAAGAAATGTTCCTCAAACTGTACTATATTAACTGTACTATATTTTTTAGTATGTTCTATTAGATTTAATTTCAATATTTTCTTCTACATTATTTTGATATAAAATCCATTACGATTTTTTTATAAATATACTTTTTGTTTTCTTTGCATTAATTGCATACATTGATCATTGTATTTATTACAAATATATTTCTTTTTGCTTTTTTTGGCATTAACTGCATACATTGACCGTTGTACTTAATTTTAATGTACTCCGTAGCGAAGAATGAGTATTCAGCTAGTGTGTGTGTGTGTATATATATATATATATATATATATATATATATATATATATATATATATATATATATATATATATAGGTATAATATACAACAATGAAAACAAAGGAAACCCTGGACACCAGACCTACAATAAAGGTAAATGAACAAGATGCAGAGCAGCCATCATGCTTCAACAGACTGTCGTAAAACAATTTGGCTCAAGGCCCAAGGAAAGATTTCTTCTTTCAAACGTCATGTTGAAAACGTAAAATATGGAAGGTAAATTACATCAAAACGTAAAAACGAATATTTAAAGATAGACTAACGCAAAATTATGAAAAGACTAAGGAAACTCAGTGAAAACCAGACCCAGGTAGAGCAATAAAGGATGGCCACACTGACCAAAACATGTTGAACAAATACATAAGCGGGACTTTTTTTTTATTGACATACAATAACGATTACCCCATAAATACAAACTTAAAAGCACAAGAAAAGCATATGATACACGACAATGATCCAACACATTTAGACACTACCATTCATTCAAAACTTTTATAAAAAACAATATAACTATTTAGCTCTTGTAAAAACAGTTTACAATTCAAACAGTTTGATACAGTACAATCAGTTACAAGCTGATATAATAATGCAGATCATCACAGCAACCATTTGGTAAGCGTTCGATATAAACCTTAGAAGGTCCTTTCTCCAAATGTAGTTTTCATTTCGACAGAGCAACACAAGACAATCTGTCTATCCACCACAATCCCAATTTTCGAAGGATTCAGCGTGCCCAATCAAAATATTCGTTTCGCAGCTCCATAATCTCACGGGATTTAAATGTAGTGAATTGAAAGGTTAGAATTTTTCTTGGTAGCGACTGAATATTTTACTATTCTTTCTTTACGTTCTTGTTGTGAGCAATGATCTTAAATAAAATCTGAATTTTTAAATTATAAATAAATATTTGAAAATTCTTATCCTAAAACCTAAATGCTATTTGAATGACTTAAAAGTATTATGAAAAGTACGAATAAACGACTTTAACACTTTCTAAAAAATACATTTTAAGAATATATGTGAACTAAAAATAAGAAAAATGTCTTTATAATCTAACGTCTTTTCAACATCATTTTCAATAATTTGTTATAATTTTAGTAATCTATAGGCGTAGGTAGCATTTCTATGAATTTTTGTTGTCTCTTACGTGTACATCGCTAGTAAGCACTAGCCGATCAATCACAAAAGCACTAAAAGCGTTACAAATCGATACAAATATACGAGATGTTTGTTTGCTCATCTTTTTCCCCTTTAGAATATTCTTGATCATTCACACTAGTTTTCCCCCCACCTTTATGAGAAGTCCCTTCCACCGAATATAAAAACACTTGCTACAACACTCCCGAAATCACAATTTACAAAAGAGGGGGAAACCTCGCGTCCTGTAGCCTGAAAGAATGGAGTAATGCTTAATTTATGCCCTGTTCAAAGAGAATGGCATCGTCCCACAGCTTACAGTCGCAAAGGTAAATAAATGTCCGTTGCACTTGTTCTCTTAAAGGATGATTCAGGAGGCAAATTCTGCAATGAAACGATCGTAAATTCGAGCGACGAAAAGTTAACAATATGCTGCCAAACTGTGTGTCGAAATATTCGTCCTTCACCGTGGCCTTCACCTAGCACTACTCTTAAGTCATGCTATCTCAAGCGTCTCGAAACCAGAGGTTCATGATTCGTTTCCGAAAAGATATATTAAAGAGATCATCTGTAACGCTCTTGTTCCAGAAGCGCTGTATCACTCATTGAAATTACACGGTTAAATCTCAAGAGGAGTTATGTTAGTGCGAACAGCGGAAGGACGGCTCTATAGCGGCGGGAAAACATCCCAATAATTAAATGCGGCCTAAAAATTTGTTTTTAATTGCAGTGATTAGAAAGTTCAGTACTATAATTGAAAATTTTACGGAAATCCATTCCTTTCAGTGTTTTCCCTAAGCATTTTCATTTTTTTAAAAATTAACTGTGCCCTGCTCATTTAGTTTTGCATAATAATTTATTTTGCCCCATGTTTTTACGGACTATATTAACAGAATTTTACCTCTAGAAACAATTTTGGCTATATCAAAATAAAAAACTAAATTAAAAAAGGGTTTTATTTAAAACTAGTATGAAACTTCAATTTTGCTTAAAATTACGTAAATTTAATGACCTACGTAAAAATATTGTCAACAGAAAAAAGTCCCCGTTCTTTGAAACTGCCTTTTTCATTCTGTCTATACCGCCCTTTTATGTTGAGCATCGTGCTCTTATTTAGTTCTTTATTCATCCGAAAGATGTACAATATGAACGCGTAGAGGTTACACTTGGGCTGTTTAAATATGTCTAGAAGCTAACAGACACGAATGTGCTAAATACTTCAAATTAAGTAGATGTCTCTGATAATCTGATTCACTTCTGTCAAGCTTAAAATGTGAACCTTGACAAAATTCATTCTGTACTTTGTCAAGCTTAAAGAATGAAACAAACAACGATAGGATATTTAGCATTGAAATTGGCATTGGATATTAAGCATATGAAGACGCTAGGATTTTTTAAAATAAAGAGACTGAAAAAAATCACTTGTTTATTACTTGTAGTGTTACTTGTAGTCACTTGTAGTGTTTTATTTAAAGATTAATCTTTAACAATTACAGTTGTCAAAGATTTTCATTAGAACTCGAAATATTGTCATAAAACAAAGATTCCTTATTTTGAGAAGCCTACACAAATGTATGCAAATTAAGTTTCATTTAAAGGAAAGTGAATAAATTTACTGTCATTCACTGTCCCATACTTTAAAATACAAACTCTTGCCCAGTAATGTCAGTGACCCCTGTACTTGGGACGGACGAAGATGAACAAGACAAGAACTGGCAGATGATCGGGAAATTCTCTCAGAATCGACCGGCTGGGCGAAAATGCGGGGTTTCCGCATTGCTATGAAAAGATTCCTTAGAAAAAGAAATACTTATTCTTTTCAATTAAGAGGAGGGATGTCTCACTAACGCACGAGTCTTACGAATTGAATTTGACAAACTAACACTCAAAAAACAAAAGCATTATCTCGGCTTCTTGGCTAGCATTTGTTTCTCTTAGGATTTTAGTATTAAACGAAGTTTTATTCATTACACGGTGTGCGTTTCTTAGAACTATCATTTAAGACTGCTGTGTACTAACCCTATTGAATTCGCTCACCTCAATGTTAGCCTATGGTGAAAACGTGTCCAAGGATTGAAAGATTTTAAATGTACTCAACAATAGAGAAAAATTTTACACCTTGGGGAAATTTTCATTTTTTAAATGAAAATATTATAAAATTTAAATTATTCAGGGAAAAAGTCTGGTATAGTGTGCTGTAAACGTTCATAATTTCCTTTGGTGGATGAAATTTATAAAATTAATTCTGTTGCAAGCTGCATGAAAGTTCAGGCTATCAGAAAATACTATTTTTATGAGATTATCAGCATTTATGTAGCTGTCAATAGTAGAGGCATTTTCTCAATAGGTTAACATTGAGGTGAGCGAATCCAGTACAATTTGGACACAGAAGCTTTAGTACCACATACCATGCGGATACCTGTAATTTTGTTTTAAAAACGTAATATTAAAAAATAAGCAATACGTGCAGCGTATTCTATTTAGAAACATGGTACCTGTGGATTTAGAAAAATTTGCGTTTATAAGGTGTATTGTAGTCGTAGACCTTATCTAGCACTTACGGATTGAAGTATTTCGAATTACGATTTCTCAACCCGTGCTCTCCACGTTTAATTTCGATGACTTGCTGGATTTTACTCATTTATCACAATATTCTCATTTAATAAGTGACACCTGAATTCCAAATGCACAAACCGCTATCTTAAGCTCAGTGTCTTCAATAGAAAATTTTAATTTAAGAATTGCTGGGATAGTTTTAAAAGTCAGTGAGGTTAACGAGTGATATTGCGTTCGTAAGATTAAACGTTGGCCGCAGTGTAGAAGACTTGTTTTATTTTGTGACTGTATTATGTCTAATACCACTTTCCAACTTTCTTTTCGGTTTCCTGCAAACTTCACGCCTTATACAGAGAAAGGACACCTGATTGTACTGTATTATCTTTATAAAAATACGCATGTTTAGCATGCAAAACAAAACTAAAGCATTTTGCTGACGTAGATACTCAAAACAAAAGTTCTATTTCATATTTTCTGCGTTCATACACCACTCAGATAAAGCCTTTAAAAAATAACATTGAAGAAAAATAGTTTTAAACAAGAATACAACTTAGAAGTAATAGTAGTATCGTAACTTGAATAAAATTTCCATTTACATTGACATATAAACAGCAAGGTCTCGGTATATTCACGAATTAAACATCCACGTCTGACAAACTATATTTGCTTTCCAAATATTTAAACATTGGTTATTTGACAATGAAAAATAAAAAGCAAGCTCACAACGCGATAACATCTCAGTTTTATCAGATTAACAAATGTGCAGAGGCTTGAGCTTGCGAAAGATCGAAATTGCAAGAATAAGAAAACTAAATATTTTCAAAGTCTTGTGTCAATTCTGCAGAACGGTTATCAGTTTAAGAAAACAAAACAAAGGTTCCTTGGATTTCATTTAAATCCTCAGTCATAGCTGTTTTGTCACTTCAGTTACTTCGAAAGGGGATGTGTTAATAGTAGATAAGCTTATAATCGATTATTTAATCGACATTTACGGTCTCACTCGGATACCTGATTTATTGGCTGGCTTGAAGCGTGGTATGCTTTGTAACCATGAGAAAATGCTCTAAACTAACACTGTAGTTTACAGCACAGTTAGCTATACAAGTAAAAATTATTCCAACCTGTTAGTAGCAAGGACTTTGAGATACAATTAGATATATTAAAATACAGGGACATTGAGATATATTAAAAGTAGAATGATCAACTGCAGCCTCGAAACGAGCAAGATTATTTCCGAAATTTCGTAATCAATGCAATGGGGGTGCAAGTTGCGAAACACTCTAGATGTTACTGGCAAAGATGTCACGGAAAATAAATGAATTTCAGTTCCTCATGCAGTGTTAGAAGAAGACTGCCAATTTCTTTTGTCGGTTTTAGAAGTCTGGTGTGATGCAAGAATATGAAAATAAAATGACACATATACTAATAGTTGTGTAAATGTAGGACTGTTTTAGAAAATTAGCAGGCTTAAGAGATCTTTGCACTGAACACCAAGGTTACATTTGGTGCAGTATTGCACAATGATGCATGTCAATCTTAGAAGCCCTATATTCGTATGATCATCTTTGTTCTCTAACAGATTATGAAATTGGGTAACAAGGCTTTGTATTACCAAAAACAACTAACTTCACAAGCATTATATATATATATATATATATATATATATATATATATATATATATATATATATATATATATATATATATATATATATATATATATATATACACAAGGTGCCCGGTATAAAGGGCTTAAGTCAAAAATAGTGATTTAAATATTCCAAGTTATTGACTTATACCAATCTCAAGTATAATTTCGACTTAGTCTTTTGTACGAAGAAATGTGCTTTTGTATACAAAATTGATGACTTTAGCCTTTTATACAAGTCAAAAGATTTTTTTAAAAAATCAAAACAAATATCTAAAAATCACTTGACTTAAGCCCTTAATACCGGGCACCATAGATATATAGACATTCATACATATAAATATTTACGTTCCCCATAGTAATACTTTTACTCTTAACCTTATAATTTAACCTTTTTATCTTAATATTTATGCTACTATATTTAAAAATGTTCCCTAAACATACAAATACATACATGCATATTTATACATACACATATTTTACGTTTTTCAACTACATTTCCAAAACTTTTGATTACTACTTTGATGCCAACTCTTCTTAATTGCTTTCTCGTATTTTGGAATTTCCAGATTTAGCGCCAGCTGTGAATAATATCCTTTAAGCGAGCAATAACAATTGAAGACGACATATTCCTCTCATAATTTTTCCTGGGCCTAATACATGGTGTCTAAAGTTCAACTAGCAAGGTTTATTACTTTGTATAGAAAGAACAGAAACAAATGAGGTTGTCGGCTAGAACAGACACGGAGTGAGCGGGTTTTAATTGAGCGACTTGAAGGCGTGTTGTACATTTTTAAAACTTTAATTAAAACATGATGTAATAAAGTTAATTCGGTCAAGCTGAGTTCGTGAGTATTCTTCACGTAACTTTGCCGTTTTGAATGTAAAAATATCACTCACGTACAGATATATCCTAATCAAACCAAGATACGAAACATTTAAAATAATGCTGACACGTACATATTTTAAATATTGTCTATTTTTCAACATCCACGCAAAAAGATAAGGTTAATGATTAAATTACATATTTCTAGTTAAAGAAAAACGCGGAATTTACAATAACTAGGTAATGCATATTCGACATTATTAGTAAGCCATTTAAACAAGATTGTTATATTACATGTAAAAGTACAGTAACATTGAAAATGGCAAAGAAATTGCATGAAATTGTTAATTTAGATGTACAAATTCAGACCGCATAGTACTATTTTTAATACACCATTAAAAACATGCTTATATTTTTATAAAAGTATTTCTGGACAATTTAGAAACCCTTATATTAATAAAGTACCCTTATATTAGTAAGGTTCAAAGTATACTATATGAATTTCACCCTTGCAAATATGTGAGCATTAAAATATAAGAAGTCATGCTTCAACTATAACACGTGCGCCTGGCAGTGAAATTAAAAAAAAGGTTTTGTAACTATATTAATAACAAATTATAAGCTATAAATTCTTTGCAAAAATATAGAGTAATTATAAGCATGAATAAATTATGCACATGTAATTTCTATGAGCACAATAAGAAAAATAAATGAGAATCAGCAATATTTCAATACTTTTAACATAACGAATACATATAATACTCAAAAGGTATAATGCAGTATATTATGTAACGTGGGAGCAATATTGTAAGTCTTAATATTGATAAACATTACTGGAAAAAATGCGGTATAACACATAAAAACATGGAACATCTATAGTTCATGAATACTCTAACATTTCAAAGCAGAAATTTAGAGAAATTTTCACGCGAGGAAAAAAAATTTCAGATTAACTCAATTACATGTTAAAATAGAAACGTGAAAATTTTTCTATAAATGGTCAGTATTTCAGTTTATATTAAGTATTCTTAAACGTCTAGTTAAATTTTCACTAGTGTATCCAGCATTTTAAAAAGTATTTATTCCGACGCAACAGAAAGTGCATATTTCGCACTAATTTTTAAACTTTCAGCACAATTTCAGTGTGAAATGCTTTTCACAGACAATCAGCATTTTTCTCCCCCGAAAAACAAATTTTGGCGTCAGCGTTTTAAACGCCGTGCATCGCACCACCTCTCGCTAATATAGTTACAGTGTCGCCAAAGGACATGCATGCCTCTTTCGCAAACGTATTACAAAACGAGGACGCATTCTTCAGATGCAGTGAAACTTCGCGCAAAAAAGCGAAGAAAAATATTTTCTTACAAAATCGTCCTCCGAAGCGCGGAATTCCCCGAAAAACGGGTCTCCGCCTACTGCGACACAGACACACCGAGGGCTTTTTTTAGAAAAAGTCGCGGCAGCGACACATTAAGAGCGTGCGGCATTTAAATACCGTTTGATGGTTTTTTTTTTTTTTTTTTTTAAATTCTCGCGCCGCTTAAGTGCAGAAAATGAAGCGAAATTATTAATGGAATGAATCGAGAATTCGAAGCGGTTCATGAGACGAAATGAAGACACTTGGCGTTTCGAAATGCTAAGTTCGAAACGAAAATAAATGAAAAGTGTGTTGAAAAATCAAAAGACAATGAGTAAACTTACATAAACACATGCTTATCACAAGAAATTGAAGCAATATTCAAAAGATACAAATTTAAAAAAAAAAATCTTCGCTAATTAAATATTCCGAAAACTTTAAAAAAACTGGAAATTTTATGCACTATACTTTTTGCAAGCACTTTTAATGTCCTTTCGCCTTTTCCCCAGAGGTTTCTAAGGGAATGCAGTAGTTATCCCAAATGCACTGCGAAGGACCATATGTTACTATCCGGGAAATTGCTCCCGGATAAAAACTGGAAATATTGTCGGTCTAAAGTATGTAAACTTACCTGCACCAGAGGCAGCTGACTGAGGTCGATTTCTTGGTGTTTTTCGTTGTTGTTGCAGACGATCATGGCTTTGGAACTGAGGAACAATGCTGGACGACGCGAATAGAGGAGAGAGGCTGAAGGGAACACGGGGCGTTCCGCGTCGAAAGGAATTCCGCAGGCAGCGAACGCGGTGCGCCCCGACTGCGAGGGGGCGCTGCAGTCTCATGACGCAACCGTCCTCAGCGTCGCCATGATGGTTTCCATGGCGACAGCATGCGCAATTCGGGAGAGGGAAAACGTCAGCTCGCTCATTCAAAACATCCGCCGTAAAGAAGCTGCGATGAATGTTTTTCTGCCTTTTTTTCATTTGTCCCTTCAAAGGCTGAAATCCGAGTTCTCTGGTATACGCAAGGAGAAAGGATGTGAGCTGTTAGATGTAAATTTTGTGCTAAGTAGGTGACTGAATGTTTTCTTGCGTTCGCGTTGTTTCTTTATTAGCTTGAATAATGTCTTCGGAGTGCCGGTGTACTTAGGTCACCAGAGGGAGTGTTCGATCAATTCTGGGTGCATCCGAGTGCGGCTTGGATGATTCGCACGTGTCATGGTTTCTCTTCTTTTTTTTCACGTCGTCCCCCTCGCATCAACGTATAAAAAGCTTGTTTCGTCATGTATTTTTCTATTTTAATTAAATTTTTTTTTAATCTCTTCTATATTGAGTAAATACAGGTTTGCAGTATCTACCAGAAATTAATGAATCGGTGATATCTTGAAAATGCCTAAAATTTACTGGATCGTGGAATTACTGAAATAAATTCATTATTAAATCACACGTTCTAAACGGCTTAGGGGACAAAAATTCTGTAGAAAGTGCATTTTTATTTTCGTGGCGTAAAATACATTATAGAGCTTTTATGCCTACCCTATTGTACAGCTGTAGTACTTTATGTACTATAATTATCTCGTATAAAAATTTTTTTGGTTTTGCCAGTGATAAAATTTTATAAATAAGAACTTTATAAATCCTGAATAAATATTTACGAGGAATTTTTCCCCCATGTACAAAAGGGGGAAAAGTAAGCAAACATAAATATTTGTTCGGCAGTTATTACAAAAGTCAAATCCAGCGTTAAACTGACATTCTGAACATAACAATATTTAAAACAAAATTTTAAGTATTGTTCAAGTGTTTCTGTACATGACTAATGATTTTTATACTTGATTATTTAAGGATAGAATCATTACAAAATGGATGCAGTTAAGGAATATAAAAAATGCCCCATATCACTTTAAGAAATTTTCTGCGTAACTATTTTTTATTACTTTTCCATGTGGATTTAAGAAATCCAAGATAATTATATCGTGTTTGAGTTTAACTTGTCGTCTGCCCCATACAAGCTGAAGTAGATAAAATTTCCGGCGAGGCCTTCGACAAGTGTAATCTAATTTTTTGAAATAGCTTCCTCAAAAGCCAATAAAACACTTGGTTATTTCAAACGATAAGCTTAGTACTGCCCCGAGGGGCCGATAAGTTCGACCTTCGTACAGACTCAGTATCCGACAAAATTTGATACCAATCTGAAAATTTATGGAACG
>OU015502.1:26739697-26747197 GCA_907164885.2 Dolomedes plantarius | reverse complement strand
CCGAATAATTTAAATTTTAAAATATTATTTTCATTATTTTAAAAAACGAAAAATGCCGCAAAGTGTAAAATTTCTTTCTGTATTATTGAGTACAATTTTAAAAAAAATCTTGAAATCTAAGTCAGCAATCCTTGGACACACTTTTTCTATAGGTTAAGGCCGTCTGCACACGGAGCAACTCTGACGGGTTTGTAACCAGTTGCGCCGTGTGCGTGGCTCCATTCAATTACATAGGTTACGACTCATCACGGACTGGTTTGTGACTGGAGTCAGTTATCAGTTTCTTTTGAGTTGCCCCGTGTGCAGACGGCCTAACACTGAGATGAGTGAATCCAATAGGGTAAGTACACTGCAGCCTTAACTAGTAAGTGTACTGTAATGAGAGGGAATAAACATGACGATGAACGGCATTTTGACAAGGAATTATGTATATTCTAACCTCTTGACTTACAATTTTATGATATTAATTATGACCACGGCTCCTAATGTCTCAGACTTTATGACGCATGCCACTTTTCTTTTAATATGTTGGTATTTGGTTACTACAGCAAGCCAAATGCGTCATTTAATTATGTGGCGTTTTATTAATCAGATCTGATTCAAACTTCATTTGATTCTGAGAATGTTTAAATACGTAGAGCCAAAAGAGCGTAGATAAGCATCCGAAACTCAGATTTGATGCAACATAGGTGAAGAACATCCTTGATAAACAAGTCGAATGACTATGTGCTCAAGAACTGATTTGATTTCTATGTTGATTCATAAATGTATTTAAGCTGAATTCGCCTGAAGTTTAGCCAACAAGGTCCGGGCTCGATTCTCGTGTGTTCAAAAGAGGCTTAAATTTTGCGCCTTTACCTTCTGTACGGACGTCTTAAGGCTGCTGTGTACTAACCCTATTGGATTCGCTCACCTCAATGTTAACCTGTGGAGAAAATGGGTCCAAGGATTGCCGACTTCAAATGAAAGATTTTTTTAAAATTGTATTTCGTAATAAAGAAAGAAATTTTACACCTTGGGGCATTTTTCAAGAAAATTAAAATAATATTTTAAAATTTAAATTATTCAGGGAAAAAAATGTGGTCTAGTGTGTTTTAAACGCTCTCCAATTCCTTTGATGGACGCAATTTATAAAATGAATCGTTTTGCAAGGAGCAGAAAAGTTGAGGCTATCTGAAAATACCATTTTTATTGGATTATCAGCATTTATGTAGTTGTCAATAGTAGACACATTTTCTCCATATTTTAACATTGAGGTGAGCGAATCCAATGGGGTTAATACACAGTAGCCTTAAATATCTACAGGTCCTGCAATAGACTTTTCCCTTACGGCAATAGAGACTAGAGGAGGTATGAACCCTTGCAGTGCTGCCTCCTGCAGACAAGAATAAAAACTGTGGGGTGTTTAGTCATATCTCCGCCTTTTTTCAATGCTGAAACAAAAATAAACTGAGGCTGAATTTAAGATTGCTACAGGAAATAAACGAGGAAATTCTTTTGAGGTGAGAAGCGAAGCGAATTTAAAGAAAAGCAAATGCATATGGAATTAAGATTCCAATTTGATAGGTAATGTTTTGTAAAAGGTGTAAATGCATTTGATAGATATAGCGGGACATCATATTGGCATATATCTGTATCTATTTCGCTGGATATTTAATGAAGGGGGAATGTCACAAATGAGCTACAATATAATACTCTATTCTATATAAATGTAATAATAATAGAATCTAGGGAAAAAAACTATCTGTTTTTGTGCTGAGATAAAGGTTAACGTTCTGGACAAACTCTTTTTCCTTAACCTTAGAAAACGATATTGCAAAGTGGAATATAAATATAGATATCTCATTATTAGTACATTTTGAAATGACTACCCCTGAAATATATTACTTTTATTTGTACAGTAAACGGATTATATGTACTAAAATGGATGATTTCGAAAGATTTTGTCTGCAGGTAAGGTAAAATTATATAAATAAATTTATATGATGAACTATATAAATACATTTATATAGCTATATAAATACATTTAACATCACATAAACTTTGTATGTGTTTATAAGAATATCTATTTGCAGTTACAAATGTTTTATTTCAAAGTTCATATTAAAAAAAAAAAACCTGTAAGCAGTTGAAATGATAATGCAAAGTTTCCTTCGTGATTCATTGCGTTCTCGTTACATTTGTTCTCAAACTGTGTGCAATCAATAAGTCGGGTAAAAAGCAAGAAGTGTCTGATTACTATTGAAAAATAACGTAGTAAAAAAATAAAACTAATGAAACTAATCATAAACTAATTTTCGAAACCACTGTAGGATTGAAATTCAGTTTCTTTTGAACATTTTCTTGTGGTAATATTCAGGGGGTTTATGCAATGAAGCCTTCAATGTTGCTTTTGAAAGGAAGATTAAAAAATAAATTCTCTTATTTAGCTAATCATTTTTCATTTCATCGCATTTTCTTATTTAAGGGAACAAGGGACCTTCCACCCCTTTTTTTTTATTTTCAATATTTTACTCTACATACTAAATTAAAATAATTAATACTGTTTTTTACTACATTTAAGACATTAGAATTCTCAAATAAGTATTTTAGGGAAGAATAAGACCTGTTTTTCAAAAAAATCTAAAATTGCTGAAATTTTTTAAATGCTCTATGCCTTCTGATTTCTTCCACATTTCCCAGGATTGTTATTAAAAGGGTTTCTCACAAAACTGTGCCTCATGATTTGAAACCACAAATGTTTCTCAAATTTGTAGACCACGAAATAGAGTAAAAACATGCAAAAAACATAAAAAATAACTGGCAGATTTTAAAAAAAAATATTTTTTGCTTTTGATTCATACAAAAAAAAAATTAGTTCCTTGCACAATTAATTCCTTTCCAGGGGGCATTAGAAACAACAACAAGAGTGTGTTATTGGTTATTAAATAACCTTAAAACAATGGATGCATGCGTGTGTTGGGGCAAGCAAGGAAGACAGATAATTGAGCTTTATCATACATTTATTTAATAAATCACAAAATTCATTTAAAGTGTAATTGCTAATAGAACAATATTTCCCTTCATATTAACATTTCACATACGAGAAATCAGAAGCAGAGGCAAACTAAATGGTCAAAGTAATAATTTTTAGAGTGTATGGGGAGGCACTTACTACTGCTCAAGAATGCAGCGATGAAAGATGGCATCCACGACAGGGGCCCAAATCACGTCATATACCAGATCATCTTGGCAGGTTACTGGCACTACTGCTAGACTCCGAGGCAGTCGAGACTCTGTATCGTCTGAGCGCCAGGAAAACAGTCGGAGCAAAATCTGGACCTTCTCTCCTTTTTCTTTCTTACTTGGAGGGGCTGTTGTCCATTTACGGAGGGGGGGGGGCATTCTGGCCCGCCCCCTTTTTTATTGGGCAATGGGCAGTTTTTCTCTCAGTAGTTCCTGCCCCAATTGGTTCCTTATTATACTGCCGCTGTCCATAGTCTACGAAGTACCTCCCCAGCATAATTTTCATTTGCAATACCACTTTGAACCTTATCATCGGAAGGTTTTACCATGTGCCATAAAATAACGACCATCTATCTTGCAATATTTATAGACTTTTAATCACTATCAATGGCCACACCGACAGCTATTCTTCTATTTTCTCCTGGTGTACAAACCCCTATTTACCCCTGCCTCTGCAGCCTTTACAATAGATTTGTTCTTGGCAACACACCGCGGAGAATTATACCATTCCGCTTCTACACGTGTGTTTTACTGTACATTTCCACAGATGGCAGTACTACAAGTTATGCACCTTCCAGGCATGTGGGCACTGTGCAGTTGCCCGGACTCATCTTACATACTTTCAAATTCTACACTGAGCTCCGGTAGAAGGATTGTTAAGTCTTTTGAGGAACGTTTTAAAACGAAATGTTCATTGAGTGACGCCGTTCCCATTGGAAAACTTGCTATCGTCATAGTAAAGGCAGCCAACTTGTTCGCTTTTGCTATCCATTTTTCACATTCCTAGAAACCTTTGTGATTGATCAGTAGGAAATGATATGTGATTTTTTTTACAAATGCCATATTTTTTCCCGCAGCAAAATAAATGCGAAGGAGAAAATTAGTTTACAGAAAATGGTCACTAATTAGTGCTTAATTCTCTTCATAGTTATTATTATGACTCATTTTGTTTTTAAGGATTGTATTTAAATGTTACTAGTGCATTTAAATGTTACTAGAAAATTGCTCGAAATCGAGCAATTTTCTTCCTTTGGAATAACAAATGTTCGTCTAACTTACGCAGCTAATGCTTATTGTACTTTAGTATTTCAGTCTTTGCGTCAAATTTATCAATTTTAAGGGAACAAGGAACTCTCAACCTCGTCTTTTATTATTAAATTTTCAATATTTTACTCTATATACAAAATAAGAAGAAATAATATTCTCTTTTGAGGAGTTCACAAGTAATTATTTTTTTGGAAAAATAAGACCTTTTTTCAAAAGACTCTTCAAAAATGCTAGCATTTTTAAAAATGCTCCATGCGCAATTATTTTCCCTGATTTCTACCAAATTTCTCAGGATTGTTAATGGAAGTGTTTGTCATAAAACTGCGTATCATTATTTGAAACCTCAAATATTTTTCAAATTTATAGACCATGAAATAAAGTAAAAACATGCAAAAAGAACAGGAAGAATAAAAATTTTTTTATTTAAGACTAGATTCACACAAGAAAAAAAACAATGCACAATTATGTTTATAAATATATGGTAAACTTATAAAAAAATTAAGGTTTTTAAATGATATAGAATGCGCATGGAACATTTTGAATAATGTTAGAATTTTTGAATTTTTTTTTGAAAAATAGGCATTATTCTACCAAAATATCCTTATTTTGAATTTTAAGGATGTGTAGTCAAAAAGAATATTAATTATTCTCTATCTGTAGATAGACTTAAAAAATTGAGGATAAAAAAAATTTGAGGTTGAAGGTTTCTTGTCCCCTTAACTAATTGTCACGGACACTCAAACTGAACAACCAAGCAGGCCTGTTAGTAATGAGGAATTTTTTTACTTCTATCATAGATTCCTCTTCCATAGGTGCGGTTTCTTTTGGTTTCTGAACACCAGGAAAAATATTTTATTTAGTTTCTATGACGCAACTTGAGGGCAAATAGTGTTGTTGGCAAAACTGTTAGACATCTCGCTGGAGGGGGCAATAACTTTTTTTAGATGGACTCCTTTTATAGAAAACTAGCTGAAAACCCGCACTTCGCTACGGAGTACATTCAAATTAAATACAACGGTCAATCTATGCAATTAATGCAAAAAAAAAAAAATATATATATATATATATATATATATATATATATGTATAATAAATACGACGATCAATGCATACAATTGATGTAGAAAAAAGCAAAAAAATTTATTTATAAAAGAAATCGTAAGAGATATTTTTATAGACAAAATAATGTAGAAGAAAATATTCAAATTAAATCTAATAGGACATACTAAACAGTATGGTAGAGTTAATATAGTACAGTTTGAGGAACATATCTTTTACTGCATTTTAATATTTTTTTGGATAATGTCCAATCGTCTGCCGCATTAGCAAGGGGAAAATTTTTTTTTGTCTATTTCATTGTTATGAACGTGACGATAAATTCATTTAAAGTACCAGAAAAAGAAATCACGTGATCGGCATTTAATAAATTAAATTCTAAAATTTAATCTTTAAAAATCCACCAAAATTCAGAAAATGGAGTTAAAGATTCGAAAAGGATTTCATTTTAAAGGAATTTTTATGATCTTTCTCGTGATATAAATTTTATTATCATCAAATTATTATTTTAAATGCAAACTTAAAAAAAGTTACTAAAACAGCTTAATTTAATTTTAAAAAATCTAAGAAGAATTGTTTAAAAAAATCTTTCTTAGTGCACCCCTACACTATAAGAAGAATCGTCATGCAAAATGTCAGCCCTTTAGGTCCAGCGGTTTGGTCTGTGCGTCGTATGTCAGTCAGTGAGTCAGTCAGTTACGGAACTGTTTTATATATATAGATTATTACTGTTAAATAGTGTAGTAGAAACCCTTCGAAATTCACGGTGAATCATTTTGAAAAGAACCAATTCATATCAAGTAACAAAGGTAAACTTCAGATGATGGAAAAAATTTTACAAATTTATTTAAAGACCTCCATTCTGATACCTCAACCTTCTTTTTACGTTCAGCAGTTCTCCCAAAATAGGTTTCTAAGTAAAAAAACCTCATTGAACTTATACAGGGTGTGGCAGAAAGAACGTTCCGAGGGTTTAAATAAATAAATTAATAAATAAATAAAATAAATAGTAATAATAAAATAATAATTAATAATGATTAAATTTATTTATTTTTCTCAGGTATAAACGATTTCTTTCTCTATCTTGCTTTGTATTTTTGTTATTGACGTTCCAAATCAGAACGTTCTTTCTGCCGCACCCTGTATATAGATGAAATATTTACTTACTAATAAGACTGATCATAGAACACCATGAGCACTTCAAATGTGATACTGAAATGAGCGCCTTATGTAGACAAGGACAATGACAATCAAAAATGAACTACAAATAAATAACCTGTTTTAAAAATTTAAAAGTTCAGTGTGAGAGCAATAAAAGTAAATGTAAACAAAGAAGCGCTCGCACACACTTTTTCCGCAGACTTTACATGGTAACTTTGCCAATCGGCACTACCGAATCGTTGCGTCAATTGCACTTTTCTCTTCGACTGGTACATCTACACAGTAAGACATTTATTCTGATACCCCAATCATATATTTACGTTCAGTCGTTCTCTCAAAATAGCTCTCCATGCAAAAAAAGCAAAAAAAAAAAACTTATAGAAATTATATATAGGTTGTTATCTTTTAATTATGAGACAAATTTGAAACTTTCCCGTGAATTTTGTCATCTACAATTCAATTGTGTACATGGAATTGAATAAATAAAATTAAACTAAAAAAAGGCATACCAAAGAAAAATATCACTCATAAAATGTTCTTCAGAGGGAAAGAAAATAGATTTTAGTCCAAACAAATTGTTTATCTATGAAAAATGAATAATGTACAACTACTCGAATATTGGCAATAAAGGAACTTATGAATTAATTCACAGAACGATTTTAAAATTTAAAAGTTCAGGAGGGGAAAAAAAGCAAGCAAGCGCCATTTAGCGGAAGAATTTTTTTTGTAGTGTTTGTTCTTCGATTTTTAAACAAACAATACAAAGTGTAATTCTAAATTAACAATTCGTCAGAAGCGTCGTTCTTAATCTTTTAAATGGTTCCTCATTTATCGATTTTGGTTAAGTATAAAGGGAGAAAAAGGGATCGTCAGAAAAAAAACACCATCTAGAAATAATATATGTAGATAGATAATTTAATTTCGTTAATAAAAAAATTCTATTACCGTATCAATTTGGGCTGAAATTTATATAGTGAGATAAATGCGAGCTTTCAATAACTCCTTTACTAT
>OU015502.1:26707197-26732197 GCA_907164885.2 Dolomedes plantarius | reverse complement strand
GTTCCTAAAATCGCTAAAACGAAAGACAAATTGTTCCGCCTGGGAAAAGTTTTATAAATGTATTCCTCATATTATTAAAGAATATCATTTAATAAAATACCAAAGGAAATTTGCTACATATTAAATTAAACTGGAATTATGTAAAAATAATGATATGAGCATATCGAAGCAGAGAAAATAGGTTTGGATGAATTAATTAAGGTACATGTGATTAATTTTTTTGCTATCTTTTTTAGACATGCTTATAGCACTAGCATTAGCACTAGCACTAGCGCTTGCACGTGCACACACACACACACACACATATATATATATATCTATATATATAAAACAGTTCCGTAACTGACTCATTCATTCACTGACTGACATACAACGCACAGACCAAACCGCTGGACCTAAAGGGCTGAAATTTTGCATGGCGATTCTTCTAATAGTGTAGGGGTGCACTAAGAAAGATTTTTCAAAAATTATTCTTAGATTTTTTTAAAATTAAATTTTTAAGCTGTTTTTTAAACTTTTTTTACGTTCGCATTTAAAATAATACATTGAGGGTTATAAAATTTATATCACGAGAAAGATCATAAAAATTCCTTCAAAATGAAATTTTTTTCAAATTTTTACCTCCATTTCCTGATTTTTGGTGAATTTTTAAAGATTAATTTTTAAAATTTAATTTATTAAATGCTGATCACGTGATTTCTTTTTCTGGTACTTTCAATAAATTTTTCGTCACGTGCGTAACAACTAAATAGACAAAAAAAATATTTTTTTCTTGCTAATGCGGCAGACGATTGGACATTATTGTGTCTATAAAAATATCCCTTACGATTTTTTTATAAATATATATATTTTTTTTTACATCAATTGTATATATTGATCGTCGTATTTATTATAACTAACTATATATATATATATATATATATAGTTATTTTTTGGCATTAATTGCATACATTGACCGTTGTTTTTAATTTGAATGTACTCCGTAGCGAAGTGCGGGTTTTCAGCTATATATATATAAAACAGTTCCGTAACTGACTCATTCACTGACTGACATACACCGCACAGACCAAACCGCTGGAATAAAGGGATGAAATTTTGCATGGCGATTCTTCTTATAGTGTAGGGGTGCACTAAGAAAGATTTTTCAAAAATTCTTCTAAGATTTTTTAAAATTAAATTTTTAAGCTGTTTTTTGGCTTTTTTACAGTTTGGATTTAAAATAATAATTTGAGGGTTATAAAATTAATATTGCAAGAAACATCATAAAAATTTCTTCAAAATGAGATCTTTTTCGAATCTTTACCTTCATTTTCTGATTTTTGGTGAATTTTTAAAGATACATTTTTAGAATTTAATTTATTAAATGCTGATCACGTTTGCTGATCACAAAGTACCAGATTTCTTTTTCTGGTACTTTAAATAAATTTATCGTCACGTGAAAAAAAAAATAGACAAAAAAATATTTTTTTTCTTGCTAATGCGGCAGACGATTGGACTTTATTTTGTCTATAAAAATATCCCTTACGATTTTTTTATAAATGTTTTTTTACATCAATTGTATACATTGATCGTCGTATTTATTATAAATATATATATATATATATATTTTTTTTTGGCATTAATTGCATACATTGACCGTTGCATTTAATTTGAATGTACTCCGTAGCGAAGCGCGGGTTTTCAGCTAGTATATATATATATATATATATATATATATATATATATATATATATATATATATATATATACACAGTGGCTCCCAAAAGTATTCGTACACTTACGATTTTCAATGAAATAGGGGTATATCCATTAGTTAAAATGAATATTTCAGAAGGGGAACTTAATAATAAGACCTATAACCTAATCTTAACAAAACTACATGAAATATTTTGAAAACATAGTAAAACTTTATTTTTAAGAAACCAGTAATCAAAAAGTAACAAAAACTTTATCTCACAAAAGTCATCGTACATTGAAATATTTTCGGATAAATTCATAATTAAAATTATCGTCTGGCGCTTTATTTTTATTTTTGAATTGTAGTGGCATTTAAAGTATCGTTTGGATTTAATTTTTGCTTGCCTACTCCGTAATATTCTACTTGTCATTTAAAAAAAGGCTCGTAGTCGTAAAGAAACAACAAACAGCATTCGAAAATTGATTATTTTTCATCATATAAGTGGTAAATCAGTTGGGAATATTGCTAAATTACTTAATTTATCCCATTCTACTGTGCAGTATGTGATAAAATGCTTTAAAGAAGAAAATTGGATCGAAAACAAGGTAAGAATAGGTCGTCCGGAAAAGTTAACAAAACGTGATCAGAGATTTATAATTAGAATTTTATGAAAAATCCACGTTTGAATGCTGTAAAAGTTTCTGCAGAATTTAATGAATAATTTTCTACTTCAATTTCAGATGAAACTGTTCGACGAGTTCTCAGAGCAGCTGGATCACATGGGTGTTCTATATATTTCAGTGTACGATGACTTTTGTGAGATAAAGTTTTTGTTACTTTTGGATTATTGGTTTCTTAAAAATAAAGTTTTACTATGTTTTTAAAATATTCCATGTAGTTTTGTTAAGAATAGATTATAGATCTTATTATTAAATACCCATTGTGAAATATTCATTTTAATTAATGGATAGACCCCTATTTCATTGAAAACCGTAAGTATACAAACACTTTTGGGAGCCACTGTATATATGAATAAATTTTTTTTACATTTGCAGTGTTTATATGTTACGTTTTTATATAACGTTAACAGACATAGGAGTTCGTTTAGAAAGCTTTGAATATTTTTAAACATTCCTTACACAAATAGGTTATACTATCTAGTTTTCGGACGATAAATATAACATAAGCTCTGAAAGGCTTTATGTACGGAAAAGCGATTTTTTCACGACTGTAATTACATCGGTTCATTTAGAGCAGTGGCTCCCAACCGGTGGTCCACGGTCCAAAAATAAAACAATTGCCAAATAAATGGGGATTTTGGAAGCAATGTTCATTGAACTAGATGGGCCGAATATATCCGATGACTATCAGGTGTTGAATTAAAATTTCTGAAAAAAGTTTAACATAATTATTTTATTATTAGAATATGATACAAAATACTTTTCATACTGCAGGAAGGTCCCCCCTCCCTCAATTCGGTGGGGGTGGTCTTCTGCTCCAAAAGTTTATATTTCTAAAGATGACATTAGAAAAAAAGTGGCAAATTTTTGGGGTCACCGGTTCTAGAACTGTTTGTAATGTGAGTCGTCGTGCAGAGTCGTCTGCGAGTGAGATGCTTATCGTCAGCTTAAGAAAAAAGGTTTTTGAACCACGTGGCTTCACGTTCTGCTAGAGAGTGTAATTGATCTTCTAAAAACTGATTAAAAGAAAATATATGCTCTACTAAGTAACCACATTTATCTTAAGGAAGATAGATGCCTGTGATTACGTAAGAAACATAGTATTGTCGCCGATGCTAAGGGATTGAAAAATCCAAATATTTCCCAGCCCTTTAGGCGAAGATGTGATGAGCCTAAAGGGCTGGGAATCATAACACACATCCCCATTGAGGGTATGTGTGCACCTTTGCATTAGGATTGTATGTGTACTTGCATATATGGTGCGTTGAGCCCTTAGTGCAACTTGTCCGTGTCTTTTCATTTTCTTTTGACTATCTGTTTCAATGGGGATCTTGGGGTCTTAGGATGTATTGTGGTTATACCTGCATCCTATTCAGAAAGATTCCTTTGAGGTAACTGATTTGGTTAGGCTCCCTGATGACGAGACCAGTCGGTTACCTCGATTTCTGGTTTAGTTCTGGTACTACTACAGAATCTTTCCTTTGGTGCGGGGGGCCCTGAGTGCTTGTTTTCTGTTTGTTTTTTGTCTACATTCTTCCTATAATTATCTAGCTCTGTTTGATTTTTTTAGTTATATTTTGCTTTCTTATGATCAGAAGATAAGTACTACATAATCTCTAAAAACGCTTTACGTATGGAATGTTTTCCTAACTGCTAACTGCATCAGTTCTACTGAGCTGGGATTATTTTTAAAAAATCCATACACAAATGAGTTATGCTTTCTAGTGATCAGAAGATAAATGTTACGTAACACCCCACTTAACAGGGTAAATCACTTTCACCCACACTTCCATTATAAAAACGGGACCAGAAAGAAAAACAACGTAATAGAGTTATTCCCTGCAAGGAAATAAAGGAGAAGAGACGTCAGTAAAGAAAAAAAAAATAGAGCTTCATCGAGAGTGAAAGTTCCGGAGCTCTCAGAGCGTGCTCGTGAAGTAGAACGGAGGCAGGCAGAAAAGAAGGTGATGGGAAGAAGAAGAAAGGGAAGCGCTCGGGTTTCAGGAGTCCAGAGAGGAATAGTTAAGAATAATTTTCGTGATTAAAATAAGCAGTAGGCTCTATAATAAATCGAGTCGATTCTCTTCCGATTAGATATAGGTTACCGCATGACCATGCTTGAATGTAGAGACTTACATGCGAATCACGCGTCGATCAATTTGGATAATGTCGTGAAATTTTAAAAGCAATTAAGGCTGTTGCAGTTTTTGTCCTTTTTCTCGCGAATGGATTGCTCCAGGAAATAATGTAAAATGAAACACATTGAAAACTGGAGCGCCCAGATGAGCGCTCCTCTTAAACAATCAGGATGCGCACAAAGATTGAAAGATTAATTTTCGAGTGTAATTAGGTTTTCTATTTTGGACCAATAGGACAAGTGTCGCAGTTTACGACGCATCGTGAAACCGTCTCTAAATGTCGTCTTGCATTTCATATAGCCATCCAGAGTTGAATAGTAGAAGATTTTTTTTTATCGGGATTCAGCACCTGCTCTGGAAGTGTAGGAAGATTGCTTGCTGTCTAAACGGGAAGGATAACTTTTTTGGAAGACTTTAACTTTGTAGAAAGTTCACCTTATTTATTCATGGAGAACACGTAATTTACGACTGAAGATCAACTCTCGGGCTTCCAATTTTCGACCACAGTAGCTGAGGCCGTTGCTATCCCAGAATAATTTTTAATGACGTCTTTGTGTCAGCTTTTGTGCATGACTGTTATGCTCTGAGAAACCTCAGCGTTCACTAAAAGGTTCACGTTTTGTATTTGTCCATAACAAATTAAATCCGTGGGGTCGATCAACACGCCTACTCAGGGCTGTGCATCAGTTGACCTCACATATCTTCAATAGCAAAATTGATCTATTATTAACTTTCCTTCCTCTATTTTTCTAATTGTGGAATAATAAATGCAGTTTTTTTTAATATTCTGTTTCCAGGATTTGAAAACGCATCTTTAAGTGCAATGAACGTTTCTTCATTTTTATTTTTAAAAAAATAACTTCTTACTTTGTCGCGAAAGATATCATTAGCTAAATTTCCTGTAACAAATTAACTATGGAAAAAATTAATTTCAAAAACTAAGCGCTCGTTATTTAAAGTGTTATTTCACATGCAGAAAAAAATAATCAGTTTTACGTTTTTCTATTCTATGATTAGAAAAATATTGTGACGGCAAATCATTACAGATTTTTCATCTCAGTACTGAGGAAAATTTAAAATTTTAAAAACTATGTTCTTCTTATTTAAACGGTTATTTTCATATGAAAAAAAAAATTCAGTTATATTATTTTCTAATCTATGTTTAGAAAAATACTGAGATGCAAAATAATTATGTAGATTTTTCATCTCAGTATTAAGGAAATATTTAAAATTTTACAAATTAAGCGTTTGTTATTATTTAACCACAGTCTGGTCTAAGTTTTTATCTGATGTACTAAATGTGGAGTAAACAAGAAGCCTATTAAGTTTTGATATTTTCTATTACCTGATATAGGCACGAGACAAAAGAAAAGGACTCTTTCAAAATGACGTTTGTTTACTGATACTATAATTTCTTTTACTGGTGGAAAAAATGCTTGCACATTTTGTGCAGAGAGACTTTAGAATCAATGAACATTACTAGTTTTTCTAAACGTTATCATAAACTAGTTGATACCAGTCAAAACATGACGGCTAGATAGTAAATAAACGTACTAATACACAAATTTTACTCAACACATCATTGCGAAATGTTGAAAATCATAATAATGCGCAGAAACAAATTAATGTTTAAGCGGCCTCGTGCTTAGTGAGTATCTACAGCCAGATTTAAAAATGTCACTGGGCATGCGCAGAACGCAATTTTTTTAATTGTAAATTATCGCTAATTATACAACGCGAGATAAACAATTTTCATCAGGTATAATCTTATATTTCCCAAACATAATTATCATAAAAAATAAAAATGGCAGAGAGAGATCTAGAGACTCCTCGGAATAAACGTGTTTATCATTAAAACATGTCACTGATCATGCGCAGAAACAGCGAGTTTCTAAAGCCAGATTTAAACATGCCACTGAGCATGCGCAGAAATCAATTTTTATTTGTAAATTATCGCTAATTAATAGAAATTGCTGTTACAAAAACCAAATTTGACAAATCTACATATTACAATCTTTCGCTTAAGACAAAAATGAAGTAAATCGGTTCAGTAGTTTTCTCTCACGGACTGCCCAAAAAGTCGGCTTAGCAACTTAAATATATAAATTTTCAGGACTTCATAACGGTTTAACGGTCACTTTCATTTTTAAACGATTACTTTTATGTTTAATCAAGTTTAAACGGTTGCTTTCGTGTGCAAACATAATTCAGTTATATGATTTCCTAATCTATGATTAGAAAAATGTTGAGATGCAAAATAATTAGAGATATTTCATTTCAGTACGAAGGAAAAATTTTAAAATTAAAAACTAAGCTCTTGTTATTTAGACGTCTATTTTCATATGCAAATTAAAGAAAAATCATTTATATGGATTTTGTACTATGTGATTAGAAAGATACAGAAATGAAAATCTTTATATCGTATAACTGAGAAGGTGAGTACGGGGTCTAGTAATACGCCACCTTAAAAGTGTAAAGTGGAAAAAATAAATTTTCAAAAATCAGATTGTCATGTTTGACAAAGGTTTCCAGAGCCCAGAGAGTGTGGAAAGCTTGACCTGTTCACATAAAAAAGTATTACTCGCTCTACTTATTAAAATAATGAAAAATATTGCTCGGATTCCCCTCTTTAATATTACTCAAAACAATGCCAGAGACTATAAGCCAGGCTGAGATAGTAAAAAAGAAGTAGCCCACGAGAAAAATCCTAGAAAAGGTTGTTGGGCATATGAATAGGATTTTCTTGAAGCATGGAAAAATGAACGGAATTTAGTTTTACTTTTTTCATTTCCTTTATTTTAAGAACGACCTTTTTTATTTATCTCTTTTACCAAACACGAGTATATGAGAAATAATATTTTTTAACGGGGCAAATCAACGTGAACGTGCATCGTTTGGAAAGTTAATTGCTATCTTTTCAATTCTATACTTTGGCAACGGATACTGTAAGAGTTTGGCAGATTTTTACATGCACTGGAAACAATTTCAATACTAAGAGAATTTTCAATTTCAATTTCAATACGAGAAAAACATAAAAGACGAATTCAAGATGTTGTTTATATGAGTTAATCAAACCCACCTGGAATATCGTCTCCAAGTCAAAATTTTATATATATATATATAAACTTATAAGAAAATAAAAGCTATCGGTAATATTAACTCTGGAAAAAATGACATTCCTAAACAGTTATTTAAGCAATACTGAATAACTAAAAGACGTTGGTATTGACCAGATATTTAAAGATATAAAATAATTAAATAAATTTAAGAAAATTACTGCACTGTAGAAAATAAACTTTCTATCAGTTAATGATTTTTTTTACATAGTTAATGAATCTCGCATCTAACAGAAAGTATTGTTAATAAATCTTTGTGGCCGATATAAACATAATGTTGTAAATTTGTCTCATACTTAGGATTGCTGTTGGTCGAACAATGGACGGAAATCCAAAGTTCTCAACTATTTTGGATACAGCACTAAAAAAATCTACTTAAAGGGGATACATTTTCATATCTTTAACATAATTTGTATACATTTTTGAGCAATTATGCAGTAAGAAATTCTTCAGACAGAACAAAATTAAATGCAAAGGAGATTTAAAAAAAAATTCTACCAGATGGGTAAACTTCGTTGACATAACAAACGAATAGAAATAATTAACTATTTTCTTCGGTGCAGTTAATGATTCTAAAATAGGCATCATTAATTATTGGATAATTAATTGCTTTTGTTCATATTGCTAATGGATTCTTTCCTTCTACAGAGGTCTTATAGGTTAACACAAAGAAGTATATTGTCTGATAATCATCAGAGAAATGCTTTTTCAAAATTAGTAATGTCTAGGCATAAAACTCAGGCGGAAAACCGAATTGATGTATATTTCATGACACAGAGAGTTTTCCGGGTGTCATTAATTAAATTTTTTTTTTCTGACGATTTAAATAGTTAACATAATTATGTTATTTTTTTTTTTGCAACCGTTTTGACATCTTACATTAAATCCCGTATAACTCGGTCATCAGGATCCTAAAAATGCCGTGCTATGTGAATTCGTGTTATACTAAACAAATAACTAATAAAAAAAAGAAAGAAAAATGTGGTTAGGCTCTCATAATTATCGAAACTATACATTATTTTTTTTATAACTAAGAAAAATGTATTTATTAAACAAATAATTATTTATCAAAAGAATTGCATACTAATATTACATAAGGGTTTCTACTATCAGTGCACCAGACAGGGCATTACACAGCAACTAAAGAGCTGTTCACACTGAATCCGTCAGCATTAGCGTTAAAGATTCCGTTGGCGCCGAGAAGAAAGCCTGTTCACATTGCTTGCATTTCAGAAAGCGTCGAACGCATCTGATTGGTTGACGGCTGCAGATTTTTTTTTTACACGGTGTATTTTCCAGTACGACGAACGACTTGTTCAAAAATGGTTGCCATAGCAGACGATTCTTGAAACAACCTGTGATCAGTTCGACGTATCACGTGATCTTTCGTCAGCGTTGAAACTGAATCGTCGGATGATGTCCTAGCGCTGCTATATGATTGGTTAAAATTTTTTTACGCTAACGCTGCGGATTCAATGTGAGCAGCTCTGTAGACACTTCCGGGGTTGAACTCCTGCTTGTGAATATGCTGCCACCACAATTTAGACCTAGCACGCTCAAGAATGACATCTGGTGGTCTGGAACCCTCCTCAAAACCCCCTACCACCACACGGTCTTCAGATTTATCTTGCCCATACCGGGCGCATGCACGAAGGCATTCAGTGCTGCTTGTAGGGATTTGAACTGAGCACCCTCGGTCATGAAATCCGTTCGTACCTCGAACTCGAACTATTTCGTCATCGCTAAACACTGTTAAACGAGGAAGTTTTCATTCTGGCAAATCTACTGAGCTTTCATCTGCAGCATCATGATTTCTACATTTGACCCCCCCCCATAATAATCTGTTATTTCCGTTTGTGCTGTGTTTTGATTTTCATAAGTTTATCACGTTTTTCACTTCTCTTTTGACTTTCTCCTGTTATCTCGCCTAAAGACCATTTAATAACACTCGCATTTGATAATCCTCATCATGAGACGTGTTGTACGGGAAATTCCCAAATTTTCGAACCGTGTTAGAGCGAAACCGTGTCGTTGGAGAGCCGTGTTATATGGGGATTTCCCCCAACTCCCGGACGGTGTTAGCGCAAAACCATGTTGTAGAGATGCCATGTTGGGACGGAGTTCATACGTCATCATAGTTAGGAGCCCATAAGTAGGCCAATACCTAGGTCCATTAATATTCATGGGATTTGAAAATTTAAAACAAAAGTGAGAAAAGAGTACGACCGGGAAATGTATAAAGGGCTCCTTTTCATGTATTTACATCTACATATCTAAAAATGTGTGTATGTATGTTCCAGCATAACTCTGGAATGCCTGGAGCAATTTCAACCAAACGTATGTATGTATGTTCCAGCATAACTCTGGAATGCCTGGAACAATTTCAACTAAACTTGGTACACATATGACTTACAATCCGGAAAAAATACTGTGGGGGTAAGACACCCCTAGTACCCCTAGGTGTGGGATTGAAAGGGGTGATATGTAAAATTAATCGAAAACGACTGATATTAGTGTCGAATCCATAGTTTTCGGGGTCGCTGATAAGAATAGTGACACTCCCGATGCCGTTTAAGTACAGGTTCGTCCCCCCATCGGCATTGGGGGGGGGGGGAAGAAGGGGAAAATTAAAATGTCTAAAATGACCGATATTAGTGTGGAACCCATAGTTTTCGGGGTCGCTAAGCTAATTGATGACAGTCCCGATGATATTTAAGTCCAAGTTTAGTGCACTCCTAGGGGTAGGGGGAAGGTGGGGGGGGGAGGGGTCAACCGGGGGTGGGTGAGAAAGGGTGAAAAATAAAATGCCCAAAATACCCGGGCAATGCCAGGCAAACAGCTGGTATTTTCTAAAAGTAAAAGGTGCTACTGCGAAGTATATCATGAGCTGATGAGTACATCTTATCTTAAAAATTTGGTGAAACCTACTGAAAATTGAATACGATACTTTTTCTTTTAGATAAAAAAACAGAATATTTATTTTTAAAAAAATGCATATCAAAGTAAGATGTAAAAATGGGGAACAAAACGCTTCTTGAGTGACAAGTATGAACTCAGCAATTTGATTCCGGATGTTTGTTCATTACGGAATCATTCTCACGTATCTCCAAGATAAAATAATTTATTCGTAAAAATATTGTGCTCCCTAAAATATCTTCGTGTTGCAACAGAACGTTATCCTGGTGGTCTCATACGGTGATGAAGGCGTCTCTGATAACGCGCAACACTCGTCATGCTCGACGCAGGGAATCAAAAAAGAAAAAAAAAACCTCCGTGTGATTACGCGCAGCTTTAAATTGTAAAAATATCCGAGATATCTGATGTACTGATATTGCAACAGTTTTACGGTGAGATGAATACGCAAACGCGCTGGGAATCAGACAAGAAGCACACTGCTTTATAGGAAAGATATTTCAGTTTAATGCATTAAATTTAGGGAATAAAAATTAAAACATACATTCAGGGAATACATCTTTTAATTAAAAAAAATGCATCCCTGAATATGGACATCTTTGAAGGGTATGAGTATTTCTGAAAATCTTTTGAATGAATGAACATCATTGTTTGAAAATATTTTGAATGAATGAACATATTTACGGGAGGATATTTTGAATGAATGAACGATCAAAAGGAATATAATTTAATGGACAGGAGGTATTAAGGCTGCTTGTACTAACCTTATTGGCTTCGCCTAACGTATGGAGCCTAACTAATGTAAACCTATGGAGAAAATGCGTCAACTTTTGAAAGCTACATAAATGCTGAAAATCCAATAAAAAAGGTATTTGTAGACAGCTTGAACTTTTCTGCACCTTGCAACAGGATTCATTTTATAAATTTTGTCCACAAAAGGAATTAAACGTTTAAGCGTTTAAAACACACTAAATTAGATTTTCCCCCGGGTCATTTAAATTTTAAAATATTATTTGCATTTTTTTAAACACGAAAACTGCCTCAAGGCGTAAATTTCTTTCTCTATTACGGTGTGCAATTTTAAAATAAATCTTTAAATACAAGTCGACAATGATAGTAAAACATTTCTCCACAAGTTAACATTGAGCAGAGCGAATCCTATTTGACTATTGCCGAATAGGTTAAGGCATTTTGTTTTTAATTTAATTTTTGATCGTTCATGCAATTAAAATTTCTAAGCCAAGAGAATAAAAAAAATGCTGAGAAGTTTTCAATCCAATTTGAAACTGAAAAACTGACGGTAAAATTACTATTCAAAATTCGAATTTATAAAAATTTAATTACTGAACTCTCCCGCGTTCGCTAATCTGTAAAATGATTGGGTAATTGCTTGTCATTTTATTTCAATTTCACTTCAAAAGCGTATATCATTTCCAGGTCGACAGTAATCAGAAATCCAGAACTCAATTCTACGTTATGCTGTCGTAAACCATAACAAGAAAACATTGAAATCCCCGAAAATTTTTCTTCTCTTACGCACAAACTGCTTTGTTAAAGGTGCACGAAATGTTTCATCATTCGAAATGTTAAATAACCCGCTCACGATAACATGATTCTAAATACGACGGTAACAGATATTTCTTGAATTTGACCCATTTTACTCAGAGACGCTATCAAGTTCAGCCCGACGTTGATAGAAACGAAAAAAACAAAACCTTATAAAAGAGAACCTCTCTTTCCTTCTTTTGCGTATCTTCCTCCTCTATCAAACTTAAAATGAAAGGGTAGTACATTGGACTTTTATAATTTTAATAGCATATTGTTCCATTTCTAATATAAATGATTGTTAACGGGATGTTAGGTTTTTCTTTCATTGCGAAATATTATTTCATTCTGCTGTGTGATAACCATATTTCTTCCTCAGCGTTTTGTTTTACGGCGGCTCAAGTTCTGGTTATACAGTCGGGGTAGAATTACGTGGGCTCTCTGTGAAAGATAACATTTATTTAAAAAGTTTATCTTTCGCGATTTTTAATTAAGATGTTCTCTTATCCTACCCCCTGAGCGTCTTAGCGTCATTTTACGGTGAGAAAGTATTTTTTTTTAACTGTTAGCAAAGAATAATTTTATTTTATCTTGGGAAAATTTTTTGCACTGATGCGTCTAGTAATTCTGTGAGGAATATTGTGATAGAGTTAAAAACTAAATTTATTTTTGATGATTACTTTTTGATTAAATTTTAAAATATCTATAGGATATTGAGTTTTTTTTTTAAATAAATGATGCCATGAAAGTATTTGAGTGAACAAGAGCATGTGAGGAACTTTTTTCTATCTAAGTTAAATTTTAATCCCAAATAAGCTACCGTAAGATAGGGTTACTTTGTGACGAATTTTTAAGTTTTTTCCTGTGCCAGCCGATCAGTTTTAAAACCAGCCCAAAACGAACAATTTCAAAGCATTGGTACATCCTTTCCTTACGTAGTAATGTATTGCGCTAACCCTTATCTTAAATTACCATTGAGAAATTAAAGTTAAAATGTGTCACAAAGTTGTCCCGCCGAGTGGGATTACTTTGTAACATCTGTGTTTTCGTCTTGATATCCAAGAGGAACAATTACACAAAAGTTAGACAGTAAAACGCTTATCAAAAGCTTGATACACAATTATATATACCTATTACAAATATTGGATAGCTTTATCTATATCTTTGACATCAAAGAGACCTCGGGTGGCCGGGGCAGCCATCCGTTCTTTCAGAAGATGAGGAAATTTGTCTTTCGGCACATTCTGGTCCTTCGGGTAGTTTTTTTCCAGATAGTCAATATTTCTCTCTGTCCAGTGGTATTTTAGAGGATGAAAAATGCAACATCGAGCGGCTGGAGGAGGTGGGTCGACATGGGGTTATTTTGTGACATTGTCAAAGTGTTACAAAGCAATCCCTTCACCTTTCGATATTTAGGTTATGTTCTCATATCTCTCGGAAATATCAATTGATAAAAGTTATATTGCTCCACAATCTAACCAACATATTGACAATAAAAACTAATTACCTTTGGCGTTTGGTTGTATAAGGTGTTAGCCTTCAGCGCACAAAGTTTCCGAAGCTTGAGTGAATAGCTTGACAACAGGTTTGAACAATACAGTGACCAGCGAAGACAAATGGCACGCAGAAGCTTCGGACACTGGCCACTGGGTGTCTCTGTATGTCGGACAATCTGTTGGCGCTGTTCTTTACCTTCCCGGTATCACGGGCGTGGCGCAAGATCCGAAATGCTAAAAAATTACTATGTGTCACAAAGTTACCCCTGCAGTCACAAAGTACTTAACAGCCTTAATCTCATATTTATGTGGCAAAACCTTAAACTTTTAGCACCTACATTACTTATATGTGGCTGGTCATAATCTGCGTGCAGATGTTTTACAAAAGCTAATTGGCTAAAAGTATTCATACCTAAGGTCATTATGAGTTACCGACCCCAATGTTTATGCCACTACAAGAGGCATTTCAAGCAGCCAATTCAATTTGAGAAATGAAATTATTTAAAACTTAAGTCCTATAGAGTTAAAACATCGGTACTGTAAGGCCTTGTGCATATTACTCGCGGAGGGGATCGTAGCGCCAATGATAAAAATTTCAACCAACCACAGAGCTCAATGTAATGCGAGAACGTGATATTTCAAACCAATCACAGGTCATGTTAGCTATTTCGACATCAACGGAGGTACGCTACGCAACGCTCTGTAAGCAATGTGAACAAGTTCTAATCGCATGACAAACGGTCTCAAACATTTAGTCAAATTTTATGAATAAATCAAAAGAACGCAATGGTAATTTACCTTTATACAAAGATAACATTATTAATAAAATTTATATAAAATATGATTTTGGATAATGTATACACAAAATTAGGATTTTTGATAGCACATGTACAAAATTCTGATTTTTGATAACATATACAAATGTATGATTTTTAATAACATTTATGCAAAGATAATTGTTATTCATGCGAAAGCTAGGGACTAACTTTCTAAACCTGAACTCCGACCATGTCTAATATTATGAATGAAATCGATAAACATTGCATATTCGGTATAATGGTAGCTGGAGATAGCATTTATATATCCTTCTTCACCTGGAATTTTTTTTACTCATCCACATATGCACAAACCTAAATAAATTATAGACTAGTGGCTTATCAAACTAATTTCATTTCCGACTCGTATACGATTTCCCAAAATCGTGGCACACGTATATATAATTTAATAATACATTAAAAGTAGGAGAATGCGAATTTAGAATGAATGTAAAAGATATAAAAATAAACAAATTTTAAAAAGCCATATGAATAATTTAAATTTAGAAAGAAAACAAAATTCTGATGATTAATACACAGAATATTACTAAACCTTACACTTGATTCTCTGAATATTTAGTTAAGGCTGCTGTGTACTAATCCTATTGGATTCGCTCACTTCAATGATAACCTATGGAGAAAATTTGTCTACTATTTACAGCTTCATAAATGATGATACGCCAAAAAAATGGTATTTTCAGATAGCCTGAACTTTCTGCATCTTGCAATAGGATTCATTTTATAAATTTCGACCACTAAAGGTATTAAGCGTTTAAAACACACTATACCAGATTTCCCTCCCCCGAATAATTTAAATTAAAAAAATAGTATTTGTATTTTTTTTAAACAAAAATGCCTCAAGATGTAAAATCTCTTTCTCTATTACGGAGTGCAATTTAAAAAAAAAACTTTAAACCCAAATCCGCAATCCTTGGACACATTTTCTCCATAGGTTAACATTCAGGTGAGCGAACTCAGTAGGGTTTGTACATAGCAGCCTTAATGATAAATTTTCAGAGTAGTTGAATCTGCAAGTCTCGGGCTGTCACTATTACTTAGCAGTATTTAGTTTTTTAGCTATCGTATTCAGAAAAGCCAAAAATTGCACAAATTTATTTTTCAAAATCATAATACAGCTCAGATTCAAAATATTAGAATAATTGAGAAAAAGTAATAAGAAAGAAATTATTCTCCATTTATTTATTTTTGATACTAAGTAAATGCAATTAAATTTCTTATAAATTAAATCTGGAATGTTTAGATAAGATTTTAACATTTACAAAATACAAAATACAATAAATTAGGTATACAACAGCTTTCTGAAACACATCAAAATATTAGAATAAAATTTAGATTGGTTCAAAATATTAGAATATTTTATTTTATGCAAAAATATTACCTTATGAATATGAAGTAAATAGTAGTTAATATTTTGTAGCATCCCCTTTAGCTTTAATAACAGTGTACAATCGATCTTGCATACTATATACAAGGTGTTTACAAACATTTCTATCAATATTAGCCCAAATAGACTTTATACGTGCTACTAACTCAGTTTTACTTGAAGAAGGATTTTCTTGGAGTTTTTTCTTCATTATACCCATAATTTTTCGATGGGATTAATGTCTGGTGAGTTTGGTGGCCAAGGAAGTACCTTAATTTTACATTGACGGAACCAATTCTTAGTTGACATCGAGATATGCGGTGATGCTAAATCTTGTTGAAAGATGAAATCATCTTCAAATAAATCTTCTGATGATGGAATCATTTAATATTCCAAAATTTCTTGATATATCTGAGAGTTAACCTTTTTGTAGACGATGCATAACTTTCCAGGTCCTTCTGCACTCATGCAACCCCAAACCATGACACTAGCAGCAAATTTTACCGAACGTTTAAGGCATTCTTTATCAAATGCTTCTGTTTCATTCTCCAAACTCGAATACCTTGATTACCATATGAAACACAAAACATACTTTCATCACTAAATAATATTTTTTTCCAATCTTCTTCGCTCCATAAACGTCTTGATTTACACCAATTCAATCTTATACGCTTTTGTTGTTTTGCAGTCATGAGAGGTTTTGTTTTTGGTACACGAGATTCAAACTTAAATTTATGGAGATGTCTTAATGTTGTCGATTTAGAAACTTAAACTCCTTCTTCTTTCCATCTTCGGTGCAAGAATTGCTTACTTTTAAAACGGTTTTTCTTAACTGTACGCTTCAGTTTCCTGTCATCTCTAGCGGATGTGTTTGGTTTTCGGCCGCCATTTCGACGATTATTTTGAAATTTTTCATTTTTTGAATATTGTGTTAGTATTTTACTAACGCTTGATTGCAAAAAATGTAAATAATTTGCTATATAACATTGATTTTTACCGTGCCGATACAAATCAACCATATGAAGTTTAATAGATTCAGGAATATCACTCACACGACCCATTATTAGACGAAAAAGGAAACTAACTGCAAAAAGAATGCTGATGTTAATTAAAATCAGCTGAATTTAATCAATGATGCCACCAGTTATGAATTGGTGATAATTAAAGGAGAATTAATGGGAAATATTCTAATATTTTGAACCACTTGAATAAATAGTCTAATATTTTGACTTTTCAAAATAATTTTGTTTTTCAATTAATCTTTTCAAAAATGATATTAATTTTACAATAATAAATAAGTTTAATCAACAATAAGTTCTTAATAAAAATATCGTTTGCATATTTGCATTAAAAGACATTAAATTACCAAACGATGTTTTCAATTTGTAAAAAAATTTAATTATTCTAATATTTTGAATATGAGCTGTAGATTTCAAATAGGTCATTTTGCTGATGTTTGTCAAATGTGTCATTTCGAGTAAATTGCAATTTACCTTCGAACTTACATCTGATGTGTACTAACAATATTGGATTCGCTCACCTCAATGTTAACCTATGGAGTAAATGTGTCCAACGATTGCCGACTTCGATTGAAAGATTATTTTACAAAAATTGTACTCAAACATATTACAAAAATTGTAATAGAGAGAGAAATTTTACAACTTAAGGCATTTTTCGTTTAAAAAAACTGAAAATAATATTTTAAATTTAAATTATTACAGAGAAATATGACAGAGTGTGTTTTATGCTCTCCAAAATTTCTTTTGAATATGAAAATGAATCCTGTTGCAAGGTGCAGAAAAGTTCGGGATATCCAAAAATACCATTTTTATTGGATTATCAGCACTTATGTAGCTGTCAATAGTAGACAAATTTTCTCCATAGGTTAACATTTAGGTGAGAGAATCCAGTGGGTTTAGTGCACAGTAGCCTTAAGAGTTTCGCGTGGCCAAAGATGACCATAGCACTCAACTAGCCAACCAAATATCAGCTTAGATTTTAACTGCATACCCTTTTGATTAAATTTTCGTGATGTACTATATTAGATGTCTAACTAGCTTTTTTTAAGATTTGAATGAAACCAATAATCACATTAAGGTAATTAGAGATTCCAATACACTCCAGAGATTAGTTTTCGGATCAATGCGCTTTTGAGCAGCTAAATCCGATTCTTGAAGGAAGTCACTAATAGCTTTTGGAAACACTGTTATAGACTAACCTGTAGCGAGAAGACAAATTTGTTTATTTTTAAATGCTAAATGGATACGGAAAATAAGGTCAAATTCCCTCACGCTCTCTTAGTTTCTCCATACTTATACAAGAGATGGTAATGTCTAGTCAAGACGGTTTCTTGCAAAAAAATAAACTATTCTTGATTTATAAATGAAACAATGGACACATTGTTGCCCTCGGAGCATTTATCTCATCATAAACTGGATACACTGTGAAGAAATTCGGAGCAGTAAAGATTCGTTTTGCCGTTTCACTTATGTAACAGTGAATCACAGTACTGTTGCAGACGGTGGACAGAGGAGTTGTTAAGATTTACTCCTCAAGCTATAAAAAAAAATATTAAAAATCCGAGACAATTACTCATCCTCATGACTATAAAAACGGGTTAAACCTAGGTAGGTCAGCTTTGTACTGAACTTTTGACGTCAGGTTAGAATAATTTTAGAAAAAATATTCAAATATGCGACTTGGTAATTGAAAATTCTGCATTTCAAAGCGCGGTACACTTCCGGGGTTTTATTTTTAACGTTTTTTTTAAAAATCTATTGTTGGATTTTGTTTTATTGTCCGTGAATGCCCTTTATGTTTCTGTTCAAACGTGGGATTGATCAGTGACTTCTGGACCTTTAAACCCACGCTTCAAAACCAATGTTAATAAAACTGAGTTTTCCTTAACAGAAAAGCGAAAATCCTGGACAGATTGATGTCATTGGTTTTAATTCTTAGTTTTAATGCAATCTGAATTTATATGAGGGGTGAATGCACGCAGAGGTCTCCAGAATGCAATCGGACGTCTGACAGAATTTGTTTTTTTTACCTGGTAAATGTTATTAACGAGGAAAAAATTACTTTGGCAATACATTTTTTTTTCAAACTTTTTTTCTAGTATGGCTCATATACAGATTTTCCTTTACATGCTTTTAAGGAATGGGCTGAGATCTTCTTTTTAGAAGACACCAGTTTTATTCTGAAACTGAATACGGAACTTTTGAACCCATAGGAATTTTTTTTTTGTGTTTCATCATGCTAAAACTAAAAGCAATTTTCTCCGTTTAAGATCTCCAAATACGGAAAGCCCATTTCGTCAACTATCTACTGGAATTAGCTAAATGGAAGAAATTTCCTATTCCTCTTGAAAAATCGTGTTTTAAGATTTGACAGGATACTAACTACATCAGATTTTAGAGGAATGCTTATTTTCCCATTAATGGCATCAATTTCCCCTGTCCTCTCAACTGACCCAATTTTCTCGCTTTCAGTCTGTTTGTCAAGAAAGTTATGAATAATTTTTAAGCTTAAGTAAAACCCTCTATTCATTTAAAAAAATAAACAAATGGCATAATAAAGGATTTAATCCAGGGTGAGCAGGATTTGTTTCGTATGCCGGACGCTGAAACATCAAAATATGCGAAATCTGTTCAGTGCGGACTCAAAATATTACTGAAATAATATCATATTAATGCGGAATTAATAATTCGAATGAACCTCTACACCACTAAAAGTACAGGTGAACAATGAAACCAAAGCTTAAAATATCACATGTACTAAAGAAGTCATACATTGTAAATAATCCAACACAAAATAAGAAATTAACATACATAAAGAAGGTATAGACAGCCGAACGAAATTAACAGAAAAAATGCACTAGTGTTGGATAAATTTAAATTTTTCAATAAAAGATTGCGCAGTTGCAACAAATCCTCATACTGAACAACAAATCCTCATATAGACAATTATAACTAGTAAAATGTAAATAATTCAACAGAGAAAGATATTTAATAACAGGAAGAATGCAAACGAAATAAAAGAGATCCTGCACTTAGAGTTAAACGTATTTTTGACCTGCATCCTATTCAGAAAGTAATCCCTTTAAGTAATTGATTCGGTTAAGCCTCCCGATGAAGAGACCGGTCGGTTGCTTCATAATATGGTTTAGTTCTTATACTGCTACAGAATCTTGCATTTATGGTGCGTTTAGCTGAAAGTGCAGGATTTCTGTTTATTTAGTTTGCATTTTTCCTGTTATTAAATATCTTTCTCTGTTGAATTATTTACATTTTACTGGTTATAATGTACTAAAGGAATATACTCGTTCCCTTTTTTGGAAATCGGGCCCTACAAATTTGCAAAATTTTATTGTTCGATCTACTTGGGCTCAGAGGTTAATATCAGAAATGATATGCGATCAGAAATTCAATCAAGAATCATTGCAGCTAACCGCTGCTTTTTTGAATTTCGTAAATTTATGAAGTCTAATTTCTTTAAACTTAATACTTAATTACTATTAAACAAAGCGCTTTTAAGACCTGTGCTTACTTATGCCACGGAGACATGGACCATGACCTTAAGAGATGAATACTCCTTCGATGTACTCCAAAGAAAAATTCTATGATGTATTTTTCATTCTAAGAAGAAGCTATAGAACTATGCGATGCCACCTTGGGCTGTCGTGCCGGTTATGATAATAATGATGAAATGATTACATTTCCTACTGCTACGAGGACTACATAGACATGGTCCATGACCTTGAGAGATGAATACTCTTCGATGTACTCCAAAGAAAAATTCTATGATGTATTTTTCATTCTAAGCTGAAACTATAGAACTATGCGATGCCACCTTGGGCTGTCGTGCCGGTTATGATGATAATGATGAAATGATAAGATTTTCTAAGTAAATGAATTGTGGAGAAACAGAAGTTTCAATCATGAAGTATACCATATGGAGTACATAACATATGCAATTTTCAGTCAGTAACACAATTGTTTACTGATGGATCATGCATTGACATCGTACTCCATCGATGCCCTCCTACACACATGAAGCAAAAAAATACAAAAAAAAAAAATCCTTGCGTTAACAAGGGGGCCATCTCGTGGCGTATACACCATCTTTATAAAGACCTTGGCCATCTGATTAGATTATCTGAAGGGAATAACACTAAGAAATTTTTTATCTACCCAGAGGTGGACCAACACAGTGCTGGTCTGATTCTGTAGACAAGGGCTTCCTAGTTTTAAACTGTAGGAATTGGAAAACTATACAATTAACTGTGATCAGGGCAAAATAGAAAAAAACACTTTGTGATGCCACACAGGGCTGTCGGGGTGGTTATGATGAAAATGATGAAATGATTAGATTTTCCATCCTATAAATCAAATGAAAATGTATAAAAATTATATTTAATGTAGTAGTTCAAAAGAATTTATATGTATTGAAATAATACGCGTGAAAAAAAATAACTTTCCTAGAAAACAAGCGAATTCTCGCTCCGGTTCAACGCAAAAACAGCATTAGGAATATTTTTCCAAGGTCTTTGCGCTCGACATCTAACTGAGTACTAACTACTGCCATCTATATATTTAAGTTACTAAACCGACTTTTTGGGCAGTCCGTGAGAGAAAACTACTGCATCAATTTACTTCAGTTTGGCCCTAAACGAAAGATTGTAATCTGTAGATTTGTCAAATTTGATTTTTGTAACCACAATTTTTTTTTTCAATTAGCGATAATTTACAATTAAAAATGGATTTCTGCGCATGCTCAGTGGCATGTTTAAATCTGTCTCTAGAAACTTACTGTTTCTGCGCACGCTCAGTGACACGTTTTAATGATAAACACGTTTATTCCGAGGAGTCTCACTAGATCTCAATCCGCCATTTTTATTTTATGATAATTATGTTTGCGAAATATAAGATTAAACCTGATGGAAATTGTTCATTTCGTGCTGTTTAATGAGCGATAATTTACAATTTAAAAAATTGCTTTTTGCGCATGCTCAGTGACATTTTTAAATCTGGCTTTAGATACTCACTAATCACGAGGCCGCTTAAGCACATTAATTTGTTTCTGCGCATTATTATGATTTTCAACATTTGGCAATGATGTGTTCAGCATAATACGTGTATTAGTACATTATTTATTTACTATTTAGCCGTCATTTTTTGACGGGTAACAACTAGTAAATATTTAAATTCAAAACAGATATAGTATAGTCTGACGCAAAATTCAGTTTTTATCCTTTCGAGTATTTACGGATGCTAATGGAAGGTACGACTTCCATGTATGAGATTTTTAGACATACATTACAAGGATCTGAGTTATTCTTTTCGGATTAAATTAACTATTTAGCGAAATATAACACGAAAAATGTATGGAGCGCCCTTTTGTTTTGTTGTTGTTCTTAATGTCCTCTGAACGGTAGTTCCAGACCAGGTCCATAGGGACTTCGTGCTGAGTAGTGCGACTCCGGTGTATAATAGCACTACAAGGGTCGAAGTCCGACATGGCTAGGTGACGCTACAATTTCGACCGAGTCCTCCCAGGGCCGACAACTGGTGGGATCGTACCTTTCCCACCCACTGACCTCATAGGGACCTTCCGGTCTACGGATTTAACGTCGCTTGTCGGCAACCTCAGTACCGAAAGCTGGCTCGTTACCGCTAGGCTACCTCGGACACTTTTATTTTGTAATGGCATGTTATTTAAATCTGATAGTCTCCATCCCTTAATAAGACGGAGACTTTTAACATACTAAATTAAATGAACTTATCTACAACTCGAATACTATCGAGTTGCAAGAAAAACTAGTGCAACTAGACAGCCTAGACCAGACTATACCTCGACCGCACGTCGCATTCCTTAAATACAAGTTAAAGTCAGGGTTGTCACTGATAGAAAAGAATATAACATTCATACGTCATACAAAACTATGACGTCATAAGATAAGATGCGAGACAATAATGAAAGTTTAACAAAATCGCCTCTCTTTAATGCGTTATTATAAGCCTCAGAATATTCTGATCAAAACACAATCTGAAATATATAATATGTCGGTTTGGTTCTTCATCCAGAGCTGAGTATTACGAAGGAAATTAAAAAGAGGACGATTAATACAAAGCTAATTATATTAAATGCGTCATCAAAATTTGATATTCTCCAGCCTTTCGTAATTATTTAATAAGTCGTAGTTAATTATCTTCTTTATCAATGCTAAACAAACGTGAATATTAATCTCCAAAGCTATTGGGATTCTTCCTCCTTTGTTTAGAATAAATACATACTACACTCGCTGTATGAAGAATTATAATAGAGAAAGAACGTTGCTTTAGAAATACATGTTATGTAAATTGCTTCTATTTGATTGTGCTATAAACGGGCAAATGATTCTATAGCGAATAATATGTTGCCTGAGACGCATAATTTTTTTTATTTTTTATTCGACACCGTTTATTTTTCTCGTACGAAAAGAGCAATATTAATAACCCGGCCGCTTCATTAAATCTTAAATTATCCTCTATCAAGTACTGAATAAATAAAAATTATTAGTCAATTAATGTTCTTTTCACTGATTATTATCAAAAGGGAAAGAAACAATCATACGTCTGTAGGGGCTTTGTCATCAGCAGGTGGGCATTAAATATATAACTAACTAACTAACACACACACACACCTGTATACCGGAGATAAAGGACACCAAGTCCATTTCTCAAAAGTAGACTGTTTAACTTTATTGCTTCATTTTTAGCACTATTTTCAGTAGAGAAAAGCTGTTACGCGAATGTTTATACAGAAGAGACCATACCCATTGAAAATGGCACCATGTCCTATCATTGTGTAGAGGTAAAAAGCAGTAAGTGGATTTCTTGAAACTCTCCTGTGAAATTCAAATATTGTGACATAGTGTTCTATACCTCCGAGGTACAGATATATATATATATATATATATATATTTATATATATATATATATATATATATATATATATTTATTTATATATATATATATATATATATATATATATATATATATATATATATATATATATATATATATATATATATATATTTATATATATATATATATATATATATATATATATATATATATATATATATATATATATATATATATATATATATATATATATATATGTTGTTGTTGTTTATACCTTCTAGCCGGGACATTCCAGGCCTGTAATAAGCTGTCGGAGAAAAAGTGTGATTTTATAGCAAAAAAAGGGTCTGTGTCCAAATTAACCCCCACTTGGCATGTCAGCTTTCGGCACCGAGGGAGCTCGGTTTGAATCCCGCCAAGCGCTAATGAATGACCCCATGTCTACGCTGGGTATGGGCACATTAAATCTGCAGGCTGTGAGTTGGTAGGGAATTAAGGAGGGCACGAGCCTTCGAGATGTCGCCTCGTGGGTTGCTGGGTCAAAACTGTGATAGCACTTAGCTAAGTCAGACTCTGACCCTTGTGGTGCCATAAAATCGGATCTCCATTCCTATTCCCGCTAGACCTAGTCTAGAATGTTCCATCGAGGGGGCAAACGACTCAATAACAGCATCTTTATTTTAACTGTAAGTTTTCCACTGATAAAAAATTTTACGTACAAAATGTGAAAGAGTATGAACGAGAAGCATATAAATTTTTAAGGAAATTTTTAGAGGAATAGATATTTACTTATCTAATTCTATAACCCTCATAGAAGTCAATGCTATAACCGTTATTATCTAAGCTCTTGTGTTTTTACCTCAAAATTGAGGTTAACCAGATAGATCTGATTTTGAAACCTGTGTTCTCATCCAACTATAATAATCGAATAGTATTTTTAATTAAAAGAGTTATAGCATGAAGTCTGCTCTCAAATGCAACTGCTTGCATATAGTAAAATCAATACATTTTTTAACCCATTTTATGCGGGTGAAGGAATATTCCGCGATAACTTTTGCAACATTTGTCTGCGGGCGACAGGAAATTCCGATCGTACTTCGTCTGTGCGGTTCCTGGGAGCGGGACAGTTTCGTGAGCTTGAAACTAGACTATCTGTGTGCGGCGCGTGCTTAAACAGTTATTTGCTTAATTTAAATTATTTTGTTATGTCATATTTCATTCTCTTTTCTCCATTGTCTTTATCTTATGAAGCACATTTTTCCGCGTCCCTCTTTAGAATGGGATATTTCATACCCCCTTTCTAAGAACGGCCATTAAGGGGGTTATAT
>OU015502.1:26697197-26702197 GCA_907164885.2 Dolomedes plantarius | reverse complement strand
TGAAAGATAATCCACAATCTCGGTAGGCCACTATCCTTCCTCTGTCGAACTCGGATACTTGATCGCTGTTTTCGACGAGGCAAAATTGATCGTTTTTTTTTTTAAAACCACAAGAAAAACACAATTGCCGAACTTGAAATCGTCAAAATCTCCAAGCCTTAAATAGCGGTTTGAAATGGCGCCACAGGCGCGCATGATGTGCGTCTGCGCTGAAATTCTATTCATTTGCATATCTCACCTCCGCTAATGCATGTTGTAAATTTCATGTTATTTGCATGTTTCTTTCAGGGTGTTGCATTTACAGTTGCCAGCAGTGTATATAAATAGTTTCTAATCCTTTACATTTCGTATAATATGTTGAACTGTTCGATAACTATAATGTGTTTAAACTAATAACAGTATTTTCCCGTTTAATTGGATTATTTGATTTGGAGTTTATGTGCACAAGGCCCGACTACCAAGCGGAATGCCCGTTCTGCTGTTTTCCCGGATATCGTCGTCTATATATTCGGTATTTCATATACAGCCGAACCCCGTTATAGCGAACCCGGTCTATAACGAACTCCCGGATATAACGAATGAAACTCTTGGTCCCGCCGTTTTCCTATTGTATTTAAGGCTAATTTATCATTTTATAGCGAACCTCCGGAATCTGAAGAAACGGCTATAACGAACCTTTTTTTCAGTCGACTACTTTTTTTAATTTTTAAACTTTTTAAGAATGTCCACGATACAACGAATGTTGAAGAAGCAACGAATGTTGAAGTAGAAGATGATGGGATATGGGTAAAAAATTCGAGTAGTAGTCTTCACGGAATTCACACTAATGCCGTCCGCACACGAAGCGACTCAAAGGAAACTCAACTGTTTAGCGACTGAAATTGCTTATCGGTTGCAAAATCGTTAGTGATGCGGCTCTGAACACGGGCCGACTCAAAAGTGATTCAAATCAATAGTTTGCGACCTTTCATGGAAGGAAGAACATCATTATTCCGGGCATTATTTTTAGTTAAATTATTATCAGAAATTAATTTATTTTAAAAAATCGTCACAATAGATTGTCTTTGATCAATCGTTTAAAAATGGACTGTATATATGGGCGCACATATTCCATACAACAAAAAACGTTAGAATTTCATTTCATCGCTAGGCAGAAGTCACGTGACTCGTGTACGTCATTTGGCAGCTTGCCAAAAGAGCGGCTGTAACATAGATTGTGTAATAACACGCACAACGCAAGAGAAACCGGCGACTGAAGTTGCTAACGACTCGACACGTTGAGTTGCCTGCGACTGATTACAAACGCGTTGCTGACGGGTTTGTAACCAGTTGCGCCGTGTGCGTGACTCCATTCAATTACATAAGTTACGACTCATCACGGAAAGGTTTGTGATTGGAGTCGGTTATCAGTTTCTTTTGAGTTGCTCCGTGTGCGGACGGCCTAAGTAGTAAAAATTTAGGTAATACTTGGCGACGGTCGTACATCTAGGCTCTTGTAAAATATGATGTCAATACCTTTTTGTTTTGCCTTTCGATAAAGAATTTGGTGTCAAGGTTTCTGTCTACGTTCAGAGCATTTTTTTTCAGAAATATATAGCACTGTTAAAACACATCTATTTTTAGTTCAAATGGGATATAAAATCATGAAAACAAATATAATTTTGGTAAAAATTTCCTAACATTCTGAAATATAAGGAACTTTTTTATAAATTTTTACTACAATTTAGTGATTACGCCACAGACTTATACTCTATTCGTTTCAATATATTTTAATTTACGTTATACTATATACTACTGTTACACGTACCTGTATTCTGTAGTAACAGTTTTATAGAATTAGGTAAAATCACTGAAATCTCTCTATTCTAAAAAAAAGTAACTCCCGCTGCCACCGCTGTTAAAAGCTTGTCACGCTATCTCCTCCGAAACCGCTGGGGGTATGGGGTCGAGAGCGATACCAATGGGTGCAGAAAAATGGGGGGACCAAAGTAAGACATGTCTAATCTTCGCCGGACTTTTTTTTAAAATTTTATGTTTTGTGGGAAAATATTGACTTTTTCATCTTCAGATTACGATAACTCGCCAAAAAATGATAGTAGAATTTTGATCTTTTTACAATCTAAGACTACATACATTTCTTTTTCAAACTAGACCTCATTTGTTAAAAAATATTTTAAAACAGACTAATATTTTCATAAAAAAATGAAACACAGTTTTTCAAGAAATATCGTCCCCTATGTGGATGTAATATCGATGCTCCTCGAGTTTTTATCTTACAAAGAAAATATTTACATCATCTGGAAGCTGCAAGCTTTCTTATTCGTATAAACCTCATTTCAAGTCTCTATCTTAAAATTTCGATTTTTAATTGAATTTTGAAGCTGATAATTCAACAGTGATGAAAAACCCTTCGCATAAGTGTGACAACAGTAAATGGATGGAAGCTGTTACATTGCCCGAGAATCACCCCTATGTATCTCGCTATTAGCCCTAACAGAGGAAAGATGTAAAAATCTCTCTGTTCTAAAAAAAAGTAACTCCCGCTGCCACCGCTGTCAAAAGCTTGTCTCGCTATCTCCTCCGAAACCGCACCATTTGTCGGAAATCGATTTTTTCAACGTAGTCGGTCACGTTAATATCACATTTCAATAACAAATATTTTTTTACGAGTAAGCCTTATAAAGGCCTTTTACGAGTAAAATATTCCCTTTTAAGCCTTATTAAGCCTTTTTACGAGTAAGCCTTATTAGGGGCCGAAGGCCCCGTACGAAAAGCGAGTGTAGCGAGCCTAGGGGCGAAGCCCCTAGTATACCAATAAAATAATAAAAAAACACCAATTTTTTTAAGGGGGTCCGGGACAGATTTTAAATTTTCATTATTTATTGAGTTAAAATTTTAAATTTATTTTTGTAATGGCTAACTATATAATTTGTAAAAAAATCACATCATAAAACTTCTCAGAAAGTTTTCAAAAAATTTTAAAAAAAGTGGGGTAATTTAAAATGGTTATAACTCGAACTGTTATTTGTCGAATTTCAAAATTTTTTCATTTAATTAAACAGAAATATATAAGTTTTAATTTTGATTTAGCATTTTTTTAAATATTAATTTTAAAAAATTAAAAATATTTAGATTAAAAATTTCAAAAAAATGATGTAACTTATATTTAAAAAACCATATTTTCAAAAGTAAATTTTTTCCAAATTTACTGGATTAAAATTAAAGTAAAATTTTTGAAAAAGACATGTTCCAAGTTTGAACCCTTTATCTTTGACGGTTCTTGACTTATAACAATTTAAAGACGAGATATGGGGAAAAAAACGCACTTACAGGTTTAAACAACGATTGGCTGCTATTAGAATGTTGCGAAAAAAAAATTATAATAATAATTAATTTCTCCTGTTCTAATTAAGATAGAAACATGATTTAAACGTCATTTTAAGCGATAAAGAACACAGAAATTTTTAATTCACTAATTTTTGTTTTGAAAATTTGAAGAATTTTGTGTCCTTGACCCCTTAAAAAGTTATATCTTTGAAAGCACAGGTATCCGTAGTATGATAAAATTAACACATATAGCTTGTATTTTACTTCAATACTTAGTTAGTAATATGTAAAACACTACTGCAAAATTTCATTAAAATATATCGAAAATATTTTATACAGAGGCTGTTCGCACATTTTTTAGACGATTTTGGTAAGCGGTAATAAAATATCTTTTGCTGCAAAAGAAATAATTGCAATTGTACTATGTTTTTAAAAGTCAAAATTATAGTCTACGGCTTGAAAGTTTTGTTTTTATTCAAAATGGCGTTTTTAACAAAGCAGTGGTTCGAAGGCTGCATTTATGCTCTTTCCGAAGAGAAATATGCATACTCCCTTATCCAAAAACGATGTAAGAGTCATGGTTTTGTGATATCTAAAGCGTCGATAGGTAATATCGTCAACAAGAAAGGAACAAAACGTCAAATTGGAGCCTCAAGTGGGGCAAAAATTCCAAACAAGTATCCAAGGAAAAAACGGACATATCCGACTATTGCAAAGGTACGTTGTTTAATGTTAAAAAAAATCCCCCTAGTCAAAGGACTGTTGCAGAATCATTAAAATGCTCGGTGTCCACTGTAAACAAAATGATAAACATTGATTTAAATCTTAAGAAAGCGAAAAAACGCAATGTGCATCGTCTTCTTCCAAATCATATCGCTGAACACAGGACACGCTGCAGAATTTTATATGAGAAACACTTATCCAAAGAAAAATGGAAAACAATTGTCACAATAGATGAATCATCGGTGTATTTAAATGATTGCAACAAAAAAAAGAGCCATTTATTATCATAAAAGGGGAGAAAAAAATTAAGTACATGGTTCAAAGAATCGAAAGAAACTTTTTCTAAGGGATTCATGATTGTTGCTAGTTTTTCTTATAATGGCAAGTTCAAAATAAAGAGAGTGAAAAAAATGTCAAGATTAACTCCAAATACTATCAGGAATATATTTTATCGCCAATTTTTCTGAATGAAATACCATCGCTTTACCCACAGTGCCATCAATCTGTGAGACTCCATCAGGACAAAGCTAGCAGTCACACATCAAAATCCACTGTAAATTTCTTAAAAGAAATGGAACAAAAATCTGGTATCAAGGTCATACCCTTCACTGATATCCCTACTAAATCTCCCGATGTATCACCTATGGATTTTTGTGCTTTCGGACTTTTAAAATCTGCATTATCCAAATGTCGTCCCAAAACCCTTACAGGACTCTGGAAAGCTGTTCAGGAGGAATGGGATAGAATACCTCTTCTGACACTTCAAAAGGCATTATTATCCTGGAAATTGCGGTGTCGAAAGATAGTTCAGAATAAGGGATGTCAAATAGAACATTTAAAACACAAGAATTTTATGTAATTTAGTTTTATGAATACAATATACATCGTCTAAAAAATGTGTGAACAGCCTCTGTATTAGTAACTTTCTCGTTTACAAAAGTAACTGAAAA
>OU015502.1:26577197-26692197 GCA_907164885.2 Dolomedes plantarius | reverse complement strand
GGCGTTAAGTAGTCGGAATCGAAACTCATCACTCCATGCTACTCGTTTCCAGTGCTCTACACTCCAGTCTCTGTGCTCTCTTGCCCAGGCAAAACGTGCAGCCCGATGGCGAGTATAGAGCAATGGTACTCTCGTAAGTCGACAGCTCCCGAAACCCATACGGTGAAGCGAGCGTTGCACAGTCCGTTTACTGACTGTACGACTGGCACCGTCATTAAACTGGGTGGTAATTTGAGCTAATGTTTAGCTTCGCTGGCTTCGTACAATACGCCTGAGCCGTCTCTCACCACGCACTTTCAAGGCTAATTGTCCTTTGCAGTTTGCCCGATAGCTAGTTTTTTTTCCACCATCCATGTATTCTTGGTATACTCTTGACACTGTCGACCTTGAAAATCCTAGCTGTCTGACGATTTCGGAAATTGAATGGCCCATGCTTCGCGCACCTTCGATTTGTCCGCGATCGAAGGCCTCTAAATCAGGCAGTTTACCCATACTGGCAATCCCAACAACTAATTCAGAACAACCACAGTACGCGCTATATATGCAGTTACCACAGCGCCCTCACTTGCGCCTACATGATGCGCAGCGCTACACAATTTGCATAGGCTTTGCTATCCCTAATTCAGTGGCACTTCAGTATATATATATATATACCCAACAAACACAGAGGCATCGGGCCGGGGTCGGAAGGTTCCGGCTAGCCGATTTCTCCATTGCCGGGCCGGCGCATTAGGTCAGTATCGTTTCCGTCACGGTCGTGTCCTCTCGCCCGCGACTACCCCGTCGAGTTCTGGGCCGCTTCCGGTAGGAATAGAGCCATCGTTCATCCGACTACGAACCGTCAGACAGCCGCGACGAAGCCATCAATGTGGATAGAAAGCCGTCGCGTAACCGGAGGTTGACGGGCCGGTTACGGGAGCAATAATTGGTGCCGACAGGCCGTCAAGTACCCATCTCGCAGCCAGCAAAGCGCCGTGAATCAGGGCAACTCGCCAGTAGTGAGCCGGAATCGGAATACCGGCAGATTTTCAAAGTTTTTCGTAGAACCCTTTCTTTCACATGCTTTTTATTTTTATTAATGAGATTGTTTTTAACCTTTATATATAATATGATCTGATATCTACCCTTTCACTTTTTTTTTCTGGCTCTCCATGTATAACTAGTATTGATATTTTTAACTGTTCCCCTTTTCTCGTGTATTTTCAGGTAATAGTAAATATTAATCTCTGCTATTACCTAAAATTTTTATTCAGAATAATTCCTGAAAATCAGGAAATACCCGATTATATAATCTTAATTTATATAATTTATTTGAAAATGATTGAAAATTAAAATTGAATGTAGTTCAATGTTTTATGAATTTTATTCAGTCTTTTTTTTTAGTAGTTGACAAGTGAAAAAAATGTTTCATTGTTTTGCATATCAAAGAGTGATTCGTTGTTAAATCTTAGCTGTTCATGAAATATCTTTTTTGAGACATCTTCAAATAGGTCTTGAAAAGTTTATTCTTTGGAAATAAAAAATAATAATATTCTGTCATCCTACAGTCTTATCATATTGCTGAATATGATAAGACTGAAAATTAAACATACCTTTCGGTCATTGTCCAATGATGGTATATTTAAAAAAATGTTGAAAATAAAAAAAATCCCACACAGTCGAGCAGCGGAGAGATAGCAGATGTGGTGTTTCTAATCCCTGGTGTAGGAACTCCCTGGTGTAGGAAAGCATACACCGAGTCCAAGAGATCCCGCCGTAAAAGAGAATCACAGACAAAATCCTGTTCAACCGACAGCTGTCTCAAAGAGACGCCCATACATTCTGTGAGTAGAAGTGGGGAAAGAGCAATGACAAACAGAAAAAGATTTCTCCCCCTCCACGAATTTCATTCTACGGAGGTGTTCGCTTCTAAGTCCCGCCATGGCCGCAAATGTCCAACCTCGAAGTAGAGAAATAAGACAGCAACTGTGTCGAAATATAATTGGTGTAAATAGCGTGCGCCAAAGTTTCGCCAAAGACTTAGATGACGGAAAATCGCCAATCTGTGTACGTCATGATCGCACGCTCGCCAAACGTATTTTGTCAATAGATCGCTGAACTTATATTTATATGTGTAGTAATTTACACGGACATCGAAAAATTTAAAACAGTATTTTGGGGGGCTGGGACTGAAAAAAACTCTTCTGGAATAAAAGTCTTTTTGAGTCCATAGACACTTTTCTTTTATTAATTTTTATTTTTATTTTCTGGAAATATTTTTTTTTTAACTTTCAGCTTTCTTGTGATCAGTTTAACTTGCTTAGGCTTGACCTAGAGAAAAACTTTTTTAATGACTCATGCACAGTAATTAAACTCAGTGCCTCGATCATTTATTTTTTTTCAGCGTATCAGCGACTACGAAAGTATGTATTATAATTATTGTATGTTACCTAACTGCATATATTGATCTAATAAGTAAAGATAAATTTGAAGAGAATCACTATTCTTGGCTTGCACCAAAAACTATTAACTTTTGGAAATTTAAATAGTTACATTCATTAATTTTAAGGCCAAAAATCTTAAATAATATCTTACAAGTCCAGTTCTTAAAGAAATTAATTAATTTTTTACTCAAAAATGGATGGCTCACTATTATGATATTACAGATTTTTTTTCTTTTTCTTAAAAAAATATGATTTAAATTAAATCCATGAATAAAAATCTGGACGACCCATAAGACCTAATTTTTCAACCTTTACCCTGACGGACTGCCGAGCGAGGGCAACGCCCCCTTCTCACTTGAGGGGGTGTTGGCGAGAGAAAGCATTCCCCATATGTTTTAGATGCGAGGGAAGAAATTATTCGCCCCAATTCTGAGAAAAAAGGGGCCTTTACTTGCCACCTGCAAACAAAGAGTGTCCACACAAGGGGTTGGGCGGGAGAGAAAGAAAACGACTTCTCAGAAGGTTTAAGTCCCCAGAATTGGTATGTATGAGAGAACAAAGAATCTGACCCCAGAGCCTGACTAAGGCAGGGGCATACGTGGCAGTTGCCCTGGGCCTCCACATCAGAAGGGGGCCCCCAAATCGAATAGAAAGTTTATTTTACGTTTCCTTCTTTAATGAACTTTTTTTAAACAAAATATCAGTACAGTGTAAAATCCATCAGTTTTATGTTAGCTTCTTCATTAATCTATCGTATGAACATAAAAAATCTATATTTCGTAAATCCATGGCTTTCTAGGGCGGAATTTAGCTGAATTCCGCCTTAATGTCAGCAAGGATATGAATTTTTCGCAGCTGAAGTTCGGTTCTTCATTACTGAAGTAGTGAAGCAGAGGGGGGCCCCAAAGAAGTTTTTGCCCCGGGCCCCAATTAGGCTAAGTCGGGCCCTGTCTGACCCTGAGTGGATAATAAACTCATGACAAAAAAAAACAGGCTGTCGAGAAAGCAAGCTGATCGTTTGATTTTACTGTTAGATTTTTAAGTTCGATTCCGGTATACGAGCAAACTGCTCGGGTGAAATTCGGATGAAATCCGACGAACAGGGAAATCTCTCCGTTAAAGACCATGAATGGTCTTAGTTGAATAATTATCTCAATAAATTATTACTATTATTAATTAATATCGCTGAAAAGCCTTTTATTCCCGAATTTTCGCCTAAAAGTAGTAAAAAAATATTTTCGAATTTATTCGCATGCATTTCGTAAATACGAAAATTAAGTATCCCTACTAAGTATCCTACCTCATTGTACTCGGTGACAGTGATTAAGCATTATCAGAGACTAAATAGATGCCGATGTTTGGCACGTGAAAGAAAGTGCATTTCTTGTGGGCATTTCTCATGGGTGAATGGAACAGATTGTGTTTAAATTTTACCTCTGCGAAGCTATTAGTAATTTTTTTGAAAAAAATAAAATATTTATCTGAATCTGAATGTTTTTATCTGTTTATGAAAAATAATCAACAATGAGGAAAATATTGTTTTTCTTCTAACTTCAAATAATTAAGAAAATATTATATGACTGCAAAATTGTTATTCAAACTGAAACATGAAATTATCGTAAAAAGCATTTTTATTTTCATTAAACAAGTGCAGCTGTAAAGGTGAAGACTTGCATCGCAAACAAGATATACGCAGAATCCTTGTATGAAGAAAAAAATTAGTAAACTATCTATTTACTAGCACATTAAAAGCTACTAAAATACTCTCAACATTTACATACGTACAAACACACACTTTCTAATTTAATCTATGATGACATTTTTTTTTTATTTTTTATTTTTTTTTATGAAGCGTTTTCGGAAAACATGAATACCGTTCATATCAATGGGTGTTAGAACTTTACATCTACGTTGGTCAGCTATGTGAAATTTATTTGCAGTCAACAATATCCCCCTTGAAGTTCCCCTTGAGGTAATTGACATGGTTAGGCTCCCTGATGACGAGACCTGTCGGTTACCTCTGTTGTTTTATGGTTCAGTTCCGGCACTTATACAGAATCTTGCCGTTGGTGCGTGGATGCCCAGAGTGCTTGATTTCTGTTTGTTTTTTGTCTATTTTAGTATAATTTTTTATCTATATCTGTTGGATTATTTATTTGTTTTTTTCATTATGGGGATATGAAGCTTCTGCGCTATCCTTTATTGAAAATGTTTTCTTTGCAGGATATATTTTATGTTATAGTAATTTAGCAGTCTATGCTTGAATTTTAATTTTGTTTATTTCTATTATTTACTTTTTACGTTCTATACATCACTAGGTATAAAGTATGCGAATAAATACTGTTAAAAATGACGAATATAATTCAATGTAAATCAATATTTTAATAACAATATTTTGACTGTATAGAGCAGGGGTGGCCAAAGCGGCGACCACGGTCGACTGGTAGACCGTGTAACTATTACCAGTCGCCCGCCTGCCTGATATGTAATTGGTTGGGAATCAAAATGGATTTATTACTCTTTGTAAAAGTGATGATGATATTCCAAGTCTAACAAACTACCATTGCATTATCCAACAGCAGGCATTGTGCTCAAAAATATTGAATTCAGATGTGATGAATTTCGCATTTAAAATAGTTAATTCTATTCGTGGAAGAAGTTTGCAAAGACGCAGATTCAGAGCATTGCTAGAGGAACGTGAATCTGATTTCGGGGAACTACTTTTACACACTGCCGTACGCTGGCTAAGCCGTGCTAAGTTTTAAAAAGATTCTTGGATCTTTTTCCTGACATAAAATAATTATGGCAACTGTTAATACATCATATCCTCAATTGGAAGATAAGTACATTACAGGAAAGCTCAATGAATTAAATTTGCAACTTCAAGGAAAGAACAAAACATTAACTGAAATGGTTAGCGATGTTAATGCATTCAAGGGGAAACTTACATTCCTAGAAGCACAATTGAGGAGAGGAGATTTAAAACAATTTGAAAATATGGCAGCAATTTTTAATATATGCTCAAATGAATGCGATCAATATGCTGATAAGATATCTCTGTTACGAAATGAGTTTCTAGAAGATTTAAAGATATTTATAAAACAGAGGATATAATATTATTCATGTCATTCCCATTCAATGATGAAATAAAAAATAGAAGAAATATCAATAAAATTAAAAGAATTTTTGGATGTGGATCAAATGCTAGTTGAGAATGAAATCCTTAACCTAAAATGCGATATATTTTTGAAATCAAGAGCTTCGTCTCAAAATAGTTATTGGAATTTACTTTGTGGAGAAAAATATTCATGTTTATGGTGCTGTGCAGCATATTTAACAACCTTTCTCGGCTCACTTACCTCTGCGAAACATTTTCTACCATGAATGCAATCAAAACAAAACATCGCTCCCGTTTAACAGATGACCATTTGGTAGTATGTTTACGAATAGCTATAAGTACATAGGAACCACAGTAACTATGCATTATTATGCATATATTAAAATGCATTGGGACTCAATTTCTTTTAAAAGAGAACTGTCACTCGAAGCATTTTACTTTATGCTATGGATATATCTATCTTCTAATAAATAAAAACGGTAGTGTTATTCATTGCAAAATCAGTACTCTTACCCCCCCCCCCCCCAAAAAAAAAAAAAAAAAAAAAAAAATCGCTGAAAATAAACGAAAATGGTCATGTTTAAGTAAAAAAATGTCCAGCGCCACGAAATACTTAGATCATGAAATAATTATCAACACCATCACCGAAAATAACTGTAGTCCAAATAAGTGTAACCCAGTGGTCTACCGAAAAAGGAAATGAAGCGCCTAACGAAATTTAGCTTGGCGATAACCATCTTCGGGCAGGGTTGCCAGGTAAATCGAAGAGAACCAGGATTTGAAATGAAGCCCCGATAGATACCCGCTTTGGCATCCAAGAGAGTCTACTGAAAATTCCGTCTTAATCAAAATGAAAATCAAATTTAGGCAGGTACTATTTTTTCCTCTCTTGTGCATAAACAGAGGCGAAAAAATTATTCATTTGTAAGTGGATGTTTATTTCATTTCTATAGGAGTTGATGAAAAATGTACAAGGGAATTTTGTGTTTTTTTCAGCTTCACCGGAGCTTGGAACGCAGACCCCCCCCCCCACACACACACATACACAAACAACAACAACAACATACACAAACGCACATACTTGTGTAATAATACCACTGCGTTCCCCTGTTTGAAAAGCATTGTGTGCGCGTTTGTAATAGGAAGTCTTATGTCTTGAAGCTTAAAGAATTGGAAATCAGAAGGATACACGTTTCATAAATTCCCTCAAACATCAATTTCTAAGATAATATGGAATACAAACATACATATCTTAAATCAGAAAATAAGTTGAGCTCAAATATTCAGGTAATAAATGCAGCCCTATACAGAAAGTCGTTCGCACTTTGTGAAAACGATTTTAATAGTTAAGTTTTATGTATAAATTCTTATTTTTTTGCTGCGATTTGCTTCTATCTGATAGCCATGGTTCTTGACAATAGACTCTAGCTCGAATTTTCCACGAAAGTAAACTTTTTCTTAGTACTGTCATGTCAATTTTACCCATTCCTCTTCAACCGTTTTCCAAAATCCGTTCAGTATTCTTGGATGCCGTTTCCCTAAGGATGACGAAAATAAATTACGATATCGATTCCATAAAGTGTGAACGACGTTCTATATTTCTGACATAATATAATCTAACATGATATATATCACGCATATATGACACAAGCTTTATAATGGCGTTGCACGGGTGTACCCTTAATAAGGCTTACTTGTATATTATGTACACTTGTAATTTTATGCCAATCGATACCTCTCCCCACTTCTCAGCAACCCATCACCATATTATAATTCCCCCCCCCCCCCCCAATGCTGTCGTGTCGTTCTGCATGTATTCGTCTTCCTTTTATTTTAAAGCAAGAATCTTATGGATATACGTTTCCTACTTTGAGATATGAAGGTATATGTGAAAAAAAAGTTTAGCCCCTCCCCCCCCCCCCTTGGGGCCGAATTTTGAAAATCCTGAAATCGATTTTAGGTAATCAAGTTCCTTACATTTTAAAGCAAGAATCTTAGGGCTATCTATTTTCCTCTAAGAGATATGAAGGAATATGTGATAAAACACGCAAAAACACGTTTAGCCCCCCTCCCCCCCCCCTTGGGGGCCGAATTTTAAAATATCCTGAAAATAATGTTTAGGTATTCATGTTCCTTACATTTTAAAGCAAGAATCTTATGGATATCAATTTTCTTCTATGAGATATGAAGGAATATGTTAAAAACACGTTTTGCCCCCCTCCCTCCCCTTGGGGGCCGAATTTTGAAAAATCGCTTCTTAAATGACGTCTTCAGCACAAAAGTAATAATCTCCGAAAATTTGATATCTGTATCTCCAATAGTTTTTGCTGGGCGTTGATACGTGAATAAGTCAGGACTTCTGCCTTTATATATATAGATAATATAACCGAAAGATTATATTATGTAAGCCGTATACTTCTGACATAATACAATCTTTAAATACAAGGAAAATTATGTGAATTTTCCGTGTAAAAGAATTTTCACAAAAATGAAATAAATTTTTATTAAAAGTCTCTTTAATTTAATCTTCGCCTTCCCTTTCAAATCCATAATTCTGACGCAGATTTCTGTTACTTATGGTTACGAATCGAACGACCGATTCCGGTGCGATGAAGTTTTATCGATGTCGCCACGATTCTGAAAACCCGCCACAGGCCCACTCACGCGTTCGGACGGGGAAACGCAAAACATTTCCCCTTCGGAGTTTCGTAAACAATCCTCCAGTGGGCCGGAAAAATTATCCCGTACTTGTCGCTCTAACGGCACCTCCAGCACTGGCCCGTAAAGCTGCCGTCAGTCCTGTGTTTGTTGGGTATATATATATATATATATATATATATATATATATATATATATATACAGTGGAATCTCGATCTATCGTTTTTCAAGGGACCGACTGAACTGAACAATAAATCGATAAACGCCGGAACATAACAAAGCAATATGATCGTCGGGACTGATTGAAATAAACTACTTATATCGGAAAACGATGATTCGGAGAACGATCGATCGAGGTTCCACTGTATATATATATATATATATATATATATATATATATATATACAGTGGAATCTCTATCTATCGTTTTTCAAGGGACTGACTGAACTGAACGATAAATCGATAAATGCGGGAATACGATAGATGCGGGAACATAACAAAGCAATATGATCGTCGGGACTGATTGAAATAAATGACATATACGGGAAAACGATGATTCGGAGAACGATCGATCGAGGTTTATTGCATATATATATATATATATATATATATATATATATATATGTGTGTGTGTGTGTGTGTGTGTGTGTGTGTGTGTTTGTTTGTTTGTTTGTTTGTGTTTGTGTGTGTGTGTGTGTTTGTGTTTGTTTGTGTGTGTATGTGTGTGTGTGTCTGTGTGTCTGTCTGTGTGTGTGTGTGTTTGTGTTTGTGTTTGTGTGTCATCACTTTTCTGTAAACATGATATTAGGAAATGTGCCATACTACATACGCATGTAATAAAAGATATGCGCAAAAGTACATAATTGAATAAAGAATACTAAGAATTATTCACTCGTTAAAAGTGAAATTGCAACACCATGAAGGAATGCGCGTAGCGATGTGAAAATAACAGGATCGGCAGAGGTAAGACACATATGCAGATGATTAAATAAACAAACAAAGATATGAAAAATTAAACTGTTTATTCATTATCTAATGTGGCCACCAGGGACAGCTATACAGGCCTCTAGACGGCGAGGCATACTGTCTATGAAGCTATTAATGGTCTCCTGAGATATTCCTTGCCAAGCCGAGTCCACTGCAGCTCTCAGTTAATCTGCGGTATGCGGCTGCGGTGCCTTGTGCACCGCAAGTCCGATGGCACCCCACACATGCTCGATGGGAGAGAGGTCGGGTGAGGTTGCCGGTCAGGGAAGGATGTAAATTCCATTGAGGCAGTTCAGAGTGTGACGTGCGTCATGAGGCCGGGCATTGTCCTGCTGTAATAACGTGCCGGGGGCGGCCTTCACAAGTGGCCGAACCACAGGCATAACAATTTGTGTTACGTACCGGGCCGATGTTAAACTGCCAATAATGTTCACAAGGGTTGTCCGCTGTCCGAACGTGATGCCACCCCAAACCATGAAGGCCGGTGTGCAGCCGGTGTGACGTTCGACAATATGGGCTTGCATGTAACGTTCTCCGGGAAGCCACCACACATGTCCACGACCATCATTCCTCCATAAAAAATCGGGATTCATTTGAAAACAATACCCGATAGCATTAGTTCGTCCAGTAACGATCACGCCGACAACAATCCAGACGGGTAGCCATGTGTCGAGTGGTTAAAGGAACCCCAGTGGCTGGCCACCGTGCGCGTATCCCTGCCTCATGCAACCTGTTACGGATGGTTTGGCAGGAGACAGATGCCCCATCTGACAATGGTAAGTAGGTTTGAATATGACTTGCCGTGGCGAACGGGTCCCCGTGAAACATTCGCCGAAATTTCCTATCAGTGCGATCTGATGTTCACCTGGATGATCCACTGCCTCTTTGCCGTGTTCTCAGATGGTCCTGTGTCCATCGTGCCACGCATCTCTGAATTGTACTGACGTTCCGTCCAACACGACTGGCAATTGCGCGCATGGACAAACCGAGCTCATACAATTCATGGATACTTTCTCGTTCCTCAGACGATAACTGCTGGTATTCATCTCGCTGATGTGTCCGAGGCATTTTCTACCCTTCTTCAATTTCCGTTACAACAATAATCTGTCATTGAAGCATATAAAGAGCGGGTCAGCTACTGGCTTTTATAGCCAGAAACTGGGTGTCATGTAACCAGATGCGCACGCGCATTTAATCATTTGCATATGTCTCTGACATCTACCGATCCTATTATTTTCACCTCGATACGCGCATTCCTTCATGGTGTTGCAATTTCACTTTTGACGAGTATAGATTGCCAGAGTTTAGCTCTATATTACACCAGAATAGAGTTAGAATCTTGAAACAGTTGTATAGTAACTTCTCCGATAAGATTAAAAATCAGCCAGTTATTTGCCTGCAGTCTCTGGAGGCCTGTTGCATCTGATCTTTTCACAGAGATAACTTCTCCCTATTCACAAAAAGTAGTTCCCGTGTTTATAAAAATATTAGAGGTATCTGCTCGCTTGGGTTTCTTTTCAGAAGTTGTGTGCACGTAAACGTTGAATTATTGGCTTACGATGTATTTTTTTGTAAAAAAAGCGTTGCATATGTTTATAAGTTACACAAAATACGATATTTAAAAAGAATGTTGAGAATTTCGTCAGTTAGGGTATGCGTTGTCATTTAAGGTATGATTTGCAAATTAAAGTGTTGCTGCGAAGACAAGAGTTGGGGAACAATGTTACAATATGATCCTGCTGACTCATATTGTAACATCGGCTCATCATAGACACAATTCGTGAACGTTGGCAGACGTGGCGGAAAAACACTCGAGGAATGAGCAGGAACACATTGAAGAGCTGGAGAACTTTATTCCATGGAAGTATACCTCAAGATATCAAAGAAGGTACACGGCAATACATAGTTGAACGAAGTGGCACAAGCTGACGACATGATGGTTAACAATAACGGCAACGCACAGGAGCGGAAGAAGGACGACACCGAGACAGGCTCAAAACAGCGGGGACAAGGGACAGAGGAGCGAGAGCGAACGAAAATCCTTTTTATACTCAGCGGTTCTTGACTTTTATGCTAGCCGACGCTAGGCTTTTAAACTTCTACAATTTGGCTAGAATCGGACATATGATTGACCACGTGAAGGTATGATTCAAAGTTTCAAGCCTCTGAATCATCCCTGAGTTATCTTTCACGCGCCTGTTAGTGGGTAAGAGTCTAAAAATAACTTTTCCGCGCGTGCGGTTAAGGGATAATTTTGTTGGTTAGTTCGTTTATTCCTATATCGCATTTTGGAATAGGGGCTGTGCTGTTTTAAGGAGAATTTAGAATACGCGACAAGTAATAATGGTATATATATATATATATATATATATATATATATATATATATATATATATATATATATATATATATATATATATATATACAGGTGGTTATCAAAATAATGGAAACGCCTATCAATATTAGTGGTGTTTATGAATGTGCTTTGTATTCCTTGAAAAAAGTCTGGCTAAGGGTATTTTTTTATTTAATATAGCGTATGTATTATTCTACTGTCAGGTAGCAGTAATGAAGCTAAGGGCATCGTACTTTGCCATCGTACTTTGCTAAGGGCATCGTACAGCGTAAAATGTCAAACCTTGCAGACCTTGTAAAAACGGCAAATTGTTGGAGCGCGTTTAAATTGGATATCTGTTACTGCAACCCCCAGGATAATGGGTGTTTTTCGAGCTATGGTATCGAAAGTCATGATAGCATACAGAGTGCACAGAAAAACATCCTTTGCCAAACACAATAGTGGACGAAAGGGAGAGCTGAGTGAAAGAGACGTCCGAGGTATTGAAGCGGATTGCGACATGAAGAAAGAAAACAACTGCAACCAAAATGACCGAAGAGCTCAATCTGCATCAGCATGTTCCGGTATCAACCATTAAAGGTAGAAGGAACTTCACAAACGAAGCATTTATGGAAGAGTAGCTATTCCCAAGCCACTTGTAATAGATGCTAGTACAAAATATCGTCCACAATGGTGCCACGAGCGCAAATCCTCGTCGAGTAATATGTCGAAAAACGGCATTTGGTCCGACGAATCATTGTTCACATTGTTCCTCGCAACAGTATGTGCGTATGACTGGAGAACACCTACACAAGCGTAAGATTCTGGTTGTCTCATCTCAATTGTCAATCATGGAGGTAGATTTATCAGGGTTTGGGATAGCATCTCATGGTTTTCTTCAGTCCCTATTGTAAACCTAAAAGGGAGATTGAAAGGGAAGGACTATGTCGAAATTTTAGCTGACTAGTCCATCGTCCTGTGCAAAGTGTTTCTTGCAGGAGATGGCGTTCTCCAGGATGATAATCTCCCTATACATACAGCTAAATCTATCAAGTATTGGTTTGAAGAGCATGAAAAAGAAGTCAAATATCTTTTCTTGCCCTGTACAATCCCTCCCAACTATATATCATCCAACCATCGTGATCTGCATAAGCGGATAGAGCAAGGTATCGATATCCACCACAACATCTCTACAGGAATTTTCCTTATTTTTCCCTGAAGAATGGTATAATATATTCTTAACCACTATTCATGACTGTATAATCCAATTCCGAGGTGAATCAGGTGGTATTACATGACAAAGGTGATCCTGCGCCGTATTAATAAAGGTTTTCATGATGTTTCTTAGTGTTTCCATTATTTTGATAACCTCCTGTATATATATAAGTCGTTACATGGTATCCACAACATCACCATCCGTTACGAAAAGTTTTGTGTCTTTTAAGACGTCGAAAATAACTCCATTCAAAACGGTCGTTTTGTGCATGTATTTTGTTTTTGTCAAAGGTGAAGAAACTCTGAAACGAACAGCGCTTTTTTGATTGAAGAATAGCTGTCTGCAATGCATACACACCTGCTTATGAGATTTTCCGTTTAAAGCATATCTCGTCCTCATTGGATTTGTTTATTTGATCATTGTTGTGATTCTTTTGAACGAATACGCCCAATCAAACGCCGATTCACGTGGAATATCTGAACAATCTACGTTCCGCGTTTCTTTTGTCACACAGTGTCATCGACATTTCTGCTACACGCGTTATTTACCAGCCGTAACTTCGGACGAAACAAAACGGAATTAGGTGGGGAGGGGGAAATGTCGTGAATAGCCCATTCATACTTTGTGTGTTAGGCCTCGTGTCGCAGTTGTAGAGAAATTCATTTTGCTTTAAATTGTGTGTTTTAACGGTTGTTTATTTTTTCCATGATACAGTGTTTCACATACAATGATTCATTCGTGAGAAGTAAGAATGAATCGTGTTTAGGCTATTGGGTAGCAACCGTTTAGGCTACTTGATTCGTTCTGCTCAGCGTTTGCTATGTACTAACCCTATTGGATTCACCCAACTCAATGTTAACCTATGGAAAAAATGGGTCCAAGGATTGCGGACTTCAATTTAAATTTTTTTTAAAAATTGTACTCCGTAACAGAGAAAGAAATTTTACACATTGGGCCATTTTTCGCTTTTTTTTAAATGCAAATAACATTTTAAAGTATGAATTGTTTGGGGGGAAAATATCTGGTATAAGGTAAGTTGATGTCACTGGCCCATGGGGTAACTGGGCCATACCCTCCCAGACTTTTCCTCTACATATTAGGTGGGAATTCCACTCTTTTGTGGCAACACTGGTATATCTTACAACAATCTATCTTACAACATTGGTAATTGCTTTGAAAAATTATTTTTAAATGGGGGTAGAAATTCTTTTTCTAGGTAAACAAGCATTGGACCCAGTTACCCAGTCACAGATTCTGTTATTTCTTATGAGAAACAGACCGGGTGGTCCACTTACCCCATTTATCAGGGGAACTGGGCCCGCCTGTATTTAAAAATATATTTAATATTCTTATATAATATATACATAATAAAAATCAATATCATAGCTTAAACAGACTCCCAAGACTTACTAAAATGCATGCAATACAAAGATTTTTGAAAATTATACCTGTTAATATAATTTTAATGTGTCAAAAGTATAGTATATAAAAAAGTTGAAAATCTATGGTCCAGTTACCCCAACATACCTTAGTTCGCTTTAAACGCCCATAAATTCCTTTGGTAAATGGAATTTATTCCAAAGGGTAGAAAAGTTCAGGCTGTCAGAAAATACCCTTTTTTATTGGATTATCAGCATTTATGTAGCTGTAAATAGTAGACACATTTTCTCCATAGGTAAACATTGAGGTGAGCGAATCCAATAGGGATAGAACACAGTAGCCTTAACTTATGTAGAAAATTTTTCCAATGAATCTCGACTTGGACTGAAAGTTCTTTCTTTTTTTAATTGCGCTCCGTAATAGAGAAATAAACTTTTATACTCGGGTATCTTTTTCGTTCTTTAAAAGATATATATATATATAAATTTTGACGCATTTTGGTACTTTTCTGTTCATAACTGTTTACTGCTTGCCCAAGCAATACACACTGGGCTTGGTGCAGTGCCAAAATTATAACTCGAGACGACGGACGATTTTAGCGTCTGAAATTTTGCTTTCTGAAGGACCGTTATGGAGGAACGTAATCCTACGTTAAAAATGTTTTTATATTTGAATTATTCGGGGGAAAAATGTAGTATATATAAATTTCCAGAATAAGTAAGACAGCAGAGTCAAAAATGTTTTTTTTATTACGTAGTACAATTAAAAAAATTAGTAAATCCAATTCGACAGTAATAGGAACAGTTTACTCCATAGATTAACAATGAGCTGAGCGAATTCAGTATGGCTATAAACTAGCAGCCTCAAGGTAAAAACAAATGCGCACAGTTTGAAATTACTTTAATGCGTAAATATTCAAACGGAAATTAAAATAAACTTTATTTCAAACATTCATACTGTTGTCACTTAGATATTACTTAGTGTTCTTAAAGATATCACAAGCATATTAAAGTGAACACATTTCGTTGGGACTAATTCTTTGCACTCAAAGTCAGATCAAATGGAAATCAAAAATGATATTTTTGTAAAATTTAAGTTATACTTCTTCACACTGAGTCCCGTATTCTAGAGGTGTAAAAACTAGAATCCTTAGGACGTATGTTAGGACCATTCTACATTTAAAGATGCGTCGAAAACTGTAAAATGTTTACGGACACGTTTCAAAGTATGTGTCAAATTGGGCGAAAGTTTCGAATTGTATCAGTGTATCAGATTTTCATAAACTGAGACTGCCAGACGATAATCCTCTAGGAGTCTATCTTTATTTGAAACATCAAAGAAATGTACACGGCACAAAGGCTTCAGTGTGAAGTCCCCATGGCAACTAAAGAGAGCATGGATGATATATACATGGTATGGTGGAAAACAAAATGATTGCCAGACGATGAGTTGATAAGTTTTGTATAAAAAAAGTTTTCTATCAGAGTTGTGTATCATGATTTGGCGCGTTAAATGATACGTCACTAACCCACCCAGTAGCAGTGCATAGGCGAAGAATAACACTCGGATACATAGGCGTAGTGTCGGGGGGGGGGGGGGGACAACGTAACTTGATATAAATTAAATCGTTAATAGAAGTTCAATTAAAATCGGAAAATTGTAGAAAACTTTTAAGAATGTTGGTTTTTTCCGCTTTTTCAAACTGAGAAACTGAAGATTCCGATTATGTCTTTAGTCTTAACATAGTTTTTAACAATGATATGATCCATAACAAAAATTCGATGCTGTATTTTTTTCTCATTTTATTTATATTATATTTTTCTCATTGTATAACTTTTGAATACATCAATACTATTGTTATTCAATTAAAAAAAATATGTTAAGAACCGTCCGGCAGGCAATGCGCTGAGAAGGGCCCTAATTGAATTCTATTCGTGCCCCCCCCCCCAAAAAAAAAAAGTAAAAAAAAAAAAAGTTAGAAGCACGCTACGCCTATGCTCGAAAGTGAACACTCTTCGCCAAGAGTTGTTTCTTCAAGTTCTTCACCAAGGTTTTCGTTTCTTCAACGAACGACTTCTTCAACGATGTGTTCTTACGAAAGCAAAACTGTAAAAACTACTGTTAGGAGCTGGGTTAATCTTTATGGAGGGTGCACGAATTTTCGAATAAGAAATTTAGGGAAGACGCCTTGAAAGAAAGGAATTAGATCGGCTCTACATTGTTAGAAAGCGAAGTGCTGCTAACTCTATGCATTTATCCTGAAACAAATCACTAATTTGTTCTGCGGTTTGACGATTACGGAAGTTAAATCGCAAAACACAAGATGACTTGTGATTATTTTTTAAGCCTTATACAGTCTTTCGTATGACTGGTTGAGCTAGGTCCCTCTGTGTTTGTGATTTCCTTTCTGTCTATAAGCTGCATATACCGCCCACATGGTATAGTGGTTACCGTCGTGAGCTTCCCTGCAATGGACTTGGGTTCAAATCCGGAATAAAGCCTGGTCTCTATCGTGTTGCCCCTTCGTGGGGAGCAATGCTGGCTCAATTAAAATGGTATTCCCACAATAAAGTAGCCAGGAAAACTTCGCGGGGAATAATGAAAGATGATTGTCTCACAAGTTCCACCGAATTAGTCAAAAGAAAAAAAAGAAGTTGCACGTAGCAGGATATTTAGACCTCTAAAAGACTTTTTCCCCAAAAGAAAGATGCTCTTCAACAATTCGTAAATCCTAAAACTGATTATCACTAGCCAGCACGGTTGGTTTCTTTCAAGCGCTATGGTACCTTTAGCTACACAGGGCAGCCGGCAGGGAGTTCGATATTACACAGAGTTCCAGTTCGATATTACACAGAGTTACAATACTTTCGTATTGTAATTACTTTCTTTGCACTTTACATTGTTATTTCAATCTCTTTTGATTATGCCAATGGGTAAAAGGAAATAAGAGGTTTATAATTCATGCACGAATGAAAATAATCTCCTCTGAGGTTAACCAACAAGGAGAAGGTCGCGGATATATGATACAATATCAAAGCCAATCATCTTAAGTTCATAATTACGTATTAGAATGAGTAATAATTGATTTCTTTCATTCAATTGCAAAAGATTTCGATGATATACAAACTCGGAAAATTTCTCCCAGGTGAATACGCGATTTCAATGTCTAGGAAACCAATCTAAAAGTTCTAAAGAATTTTTAGCTTTTCATTCCAATGGGGAAATTCTCCTAAACATCCAGAACGGCGAAACAGTTAACGGAGATATAGAAACAGAGTAATAAAAGGTCTTTCAGTGAAAATACCACAACATTGAATTTTCTTATCTCAGGATATTTTTATATTTTTTATGTGCACCTTTGGCTGTGAAAGTCGGTGCTCACAAAGTTTTTGCCCCAAGTAACGATCTTTGTGAAAGCAACTGACCATTAAAGGAATTAATATTCCACGCCTCCTTCGGTGAATTGGTCAAGTCCATTCCATATGTGTCAGGAAGCTAAAATGTGTGTTGCCTGTGGTAAATATGGAACAAAATGACCACTCAGTTTGAAAGGTGTGGTGCCAGGAGAATTAAAATACACCATATGAAAATATCCCGCTGGCGAATATTTATCTGAATTCCTTGTTAATGTTCGTAAGAGGCAGGGGTGTTTTCAAGTGATTGTTGGCGTGAATACTCCATTTATTCTCGTAAACGCTGCATTTGTAAAAATTGCGAGGGAAGAAGCTCTAAAATACTCAACAACATTCTGAAAAAGTAATGCTTTCTTTTACAGTGTTCTTACTTATTTTCTCTGCAAAAATTTTCTTCACACAGCTAAACATAAAAATCAATATATTTAAACTAACCCTTCTCACGTGAGTTCAGCATTTTAGGGCAAATGTTGCTCTTAAGTCAACAGTATTTGGGGATCCCCTGTCATGCTAATCCAACCATCACTTTTGAAAATCGGAAGGTATTGGGAGAAGCAAGGGGTTACGACATTTAACCATGGTTAGCATATTAGAATTATATTAATTTGAATTTTATGTTTAAATGGGCCCACCCCAAAATGTACCCATTGCGACTCGAGGAGACACAACCTCCAGGAGAGTGCCTCATAATTCTCACCAAATCGTGGAAAAGCCTGGCGTGGTGACACTATTGGAAAACAGCCGTAATTGAGATGACTGATTGCCAGTCATTATATTTGCGTTTTGCGGTCCCGTCTGCACGTGTTCACATTGTTTACTACTCTGTGCCCAAACAAGCAAGGTGGAACAGAACAATTCCGGCGCGCAACGGGTCCTTGAGAAGGTCTTTGTGCCACATTCCTCGTCACGGGCCCATGGGCAAGGAAAGTGAAGTCGTCCGAGGCGGTGACGTCAAGACCGCAGGAGAGATCCTGGGTCGGTTGCCATCTGTGTCATTGGTGCCTCTGAAAAAGTGGGGGGATGAAGAAAATAGTCACAGTGTCTTCGTGCACCACAGTGGTTTTTCGGAACCTTTCTGGACTCATCGACGGTACGATCTGTGAGGTTGAGACGACCTAAGGCTAACGTGTACTAACCCTATTGGATTCGCTCACCTCAATGCTACCTATGGAGAAAATGTGTCCAAGGATGTTGCCAACTTGGATTTAAAGATTTTTTTTTTACTCCGTGATAGAGAAATACATTTTACACCTCGGGGAATTTTTCAGTAAAAAAAAAATGCAAATAATATTTTTAAATTTAAACTATTCGGGGGAAAAAAATCTGGTAAAGTGTGTTTTAGACGTTCCTGTATTCCTTTAGTGGACGAAATTAAAAAAAAAAAATTAATCCTGTTGCAAGGTGCAGAAAAGTTCAGGTTGTCTGAAAATACCATTTTTATTGGATTATCGGCATTTATGTAGCTGTCAATAGTAGACACATTTTCTACATAGGTTGATGGTACACAGGTAGAATGAGGTGAGCGAATTCAATAGGGTTAGTAAACAGCAGTTTTAATGCTAGTTTGCGGTCATAACATCCATCGCGATAATAGTAGTTATTGAAATCAATCTAAAGAAAGGTGCTAACTTCTCAGTTATAAGCGTTTCAAAGTTTTGAGTGGTTGAATTGAGGAAAAACGTTATCCGTCTGTGCCCCTGTACACGTTTAGAGAAGAGTCTTTGTAATTATGAATATATTGTTTCATCGCGTAGTGCCACAAAAGTGTCCTTCTAGACCCCCCGTACTCAAACTTTTTTTTCTCTCGGGCCACATACATATGTTTGCTAGGTTAGGCGGGCTGGAACATAGTGCCCTATACCTCAAATTATACTAATGTAAAAAATCAAACTAAAAACCCAAATGTCTTCAAACGTTTATTTAAAAATGAGCGGGATTTTCCATATTGAGACAAACTTTTGACTATTTTAGACAAATCAGGTTTAAACTTGTTACATGCTGTTCTCGATATGTCATCAGGGTAAAAATCCGTAAGCCGATTTCTGCATACGTTCTTCGCATATTTGACTTTCGAATCGGATGATTCACAAAGATACGTTGATACAAACAACGTGAGCAGAAGGTGGTATGTTTTTGTATAGTTTAGAATTTTTCAGGCACTCATTTCTAAAATTATGTTTACAAAAGGCACTTGCCAGATAACGAGTGTGAGTGTTTCGGGCCGCCCATAAAAACTTGGTGGGCCGCAGTCTAAGGCCGTCTGCACACGGAGCAACTCAAAAGGAACTGATAACCGACTCAAATCACAAACCATTCCGTGATGAGTCGCAACCTATGTAATTGAATGGAGCCACGCACACGGCGCAACTGGTTACAAACCCGTCCGACGGGTTTGTATATGTCCGACGGGTTTGTAACCAGTTGCGCCGTGTGCGTGGCTCCATTCAATTACATAGGTTGCGACTCATCACGGACTGGTTTGTGATTTGAGTCGGTTATCAGTTTCTTTTGAGTTGCTCCGTGTGCAGACGGGCTATGTTCTAGACCTTCGCAAACAATCTCCCCGGACCAACTAGAGGTTAGCGTGTCGGGGTTAAGTACTGGGGATGCTTGGTTCGAGTCCCAACAAGGGCTACTAAATGCTTTCGTGTCCAGGCCCGGTATGGGTCCGTTAAATGTGTAGAGCGGAAAGTCTCTCCGTAGGGTTTGTAAGGGCTTGAAAATGGTACTAAAGACCTAAATGTCGAATTTGAGGGGGCTCGGTCTAAATTCTGATGGCAACATATTCACCGGCGGGGTTTAACCCAGGAAGGCCTTATTTACTATTTCGAGCTCTGTCTAGTGCATTGGAATGCATTGGGATTGGACTAAGCAAATAAATAGAAGATAATTCTAATATTTCTCCAGAAATTCCCTTATTTGACACCATTTGTAATATATTCCTTATGGAATTTTTATAAATGAGCAACGTACCTGAATTTCTCATTAAAAATGCGTATTTCACAAACGCAGTATGATGACGTATTCAAATTATTCACTTGTCATTGCATATGTCATTTACTATTTCACAATTATCCTGGGCTTTGAAAGAGATTTCTGAGATTAGAAACTTCGACCATAGGACCATAGGACTAAATGTTTAACTGAGTTTCCTAGGCCAACGCCTTCGAACTCAGATATTTCATAAATTATCATCGAATAGCTGGATTTCCTCAGGAAATAGAAAAAGTTCGTTGTGAAACGTCAAAAGTTCAGGAAATATAGAAACTTCGAGAGACGCCTCTTTGCTTTTAAATGACCCAAAGCAAATGGGAAAGGGGTGGGTGGGAGATGAGACGCTGGAAAATGACATGTCACAAATATATGCGTTTCCAGCCGTTGTTCTCCCCAAATAAAATAGCAGAATTTATAGCTCTAGTAAAATGTTTCGACAGGTGAAACAATAGAGTGACAATGGATTTTTGTCTGTCAGTTGGCATTTCCTGCCTTCTGACTACCTTTTATTTGTCGGAGACTAGGCAAATTTAGTTGCGATATTGTTTGATTCTATTTGATACTCGGTGATTCTGACAAACTTCGAATGATCTTATAAAACAATTATTATTCTTCGGCAAATTAAGTCATCACAAATTTCTATTTCATTTGACCCCAAAAGGAAAAGGGAAGGAAAAATGAGTAATTTGTAATGTAATGTCTCCATAGCCTAACTAGATTATAATAGATACAGAAACCTGGTATTTCTAAACTGGTGTTCGTTACGTTATAGTATAGACACTGCTTTAAAATAAGTTGATATATTTCTTTGTAAAATATAGCTAAAATCATGATATTATTAATTCTGGGTTTTATGAATGATAGTACAGGCAGGTTTTTAAATCGATAGATACTCGTATATCGATGTTCTCCTAAAAAATAAATCGAGAATCTTGAAATATATTGAGAAAATAATATGATAACTAATTGATTACAATCAAAATGCGAAAAAATTCACACACACACACACACACACACACATATATATATATATATATATATCGCTTTAAAATAAATCGATATATTTCTCTGTAAAACGTAACTAGAATCTTGATATTATAAGTCCCGTACATTCTACTATATATATATAACAATATATAGTAGAATAAATATGAAAATATTATGAAATATTATGATTTTTTTTAAATTGAATAATAATAGAATTGATGTTTAAGTAGTATTCAAAAATAAATTGAGAACTAGTGGATTACAATCAAAATGCGAAAAAAATCACAAATATATATATATATATATATATATATTTTTTTTTTTTTTAAATAAATCGATATATTTCTCTGTAAAACGTAACTAAATTCTTGATATTATAAGTCCCTTGTATTCTACTATATATAACAATATAGGCAGAGATTTTAAATCGATATTTTCCCCTGAGAAATAAATCGAGAATCTTGGTACCTTATAAATTCCAGTCATGTTAAAATGAGCTTTGAGAGGGTGTATTCTCAAATTGTGCAACTCACCGGTTAACTAACCATCCACCTTAATTTGGCGCATTTATTTTAAACAAAGCACAATGACCGTTGTGCCTCCCGAACGGAATTGAGATCTGGGCACGTGTTCTTCCATTCGCTTTCAGACGAAACCGTTCACGCCTTTCACACAGTCCCGATATGTACCGATGTACAAACAATTGTTTTCCCCACTCCACCGTAACGGCTTAATATGGCCGCGAGGAATGCGTGCGTTTCTCACAGCACGCTGGTCATCTCGCTACGTGACTGCAGAAACTGGAGTTTCCACGTGCTCTGGCAGGTCACGCGATTTTGAAAAGACAGAAAGTGCATGGCGCGTACCTCCTCACGTAACGGACTGCAAGGGGCGTTCGCGGGTACCAAGAGAGGCAAGGGGAAGTCAAAGGAAGGCCGGATGGAGGGCACAGAGAAAATGGAACTGCCTTTTTTTCCCCAAATAAGTACTTTGGGTTGATATGATGTTGTTCAAAGGCACTTGAAAAGTGTAAGGGGACAGTGGACCTTCAAACCTAACTTTTTTTTGTTTTGAATGGATTTGCTTGAAATTTGAATATGTGATTAGTACCATAGATATGTAAAGGTGGTTAAAATTTAAAGATGAAATATTAATAATTTATGAATTATGAATTATTAATTATATCAAAAATTGGCCTTATTAAAAATGTTCCATGCGCATTTCTTTCGCGTATAATATGGTAATTTTTAATTACAGGATACCTTATAGAACTAACAACGAAACTTATTGCTTATTTTAAGCATTCATTAAAAATATAAAGAGAAAAAATAATAATAGGGAAAACACCCTTTTTATTATGCAAAATACCTATAAATCATCTTTTCATGTACAAAATTTAGAAATTCTGAGCTACGAAGCATAATTTTTTTCAATAAGATTTATTTGATATACAGTTAAGTATATAAAACTTTCAAAGCAATACGATAATTAGAAATGCACCTGGAGCAGTTTCAATATTCGTATGACATGAAAATTTTTATTTTGAGAAAAACTCATTTAAAGTGATTGCTATTGGTAACCACATAATATCTAAATTAAATATAAATGCCTATAACTAGGAAAGTAATCACAGAAAATAAAAATTCTTTTTGTAACACATTCCTACTCGTCCGTAGTTTCATAATTCAATAAAATAAAAAGATCGAATTTTTGGACAAATTTCACAATTTTGAAAGTCCACTGTCCCCCTTAAGCCACCAGCTATTGTCCTTCAGCAGAGTACGGAAGTTGATCAAATCATGCAGGATTGATAGTACTGAATATTTTACTGACCATTTCAGTAATTTACCGGTCATTTTCAGTTGGAGGAGGATCTGAATTTATTAATTAATTCTGACTTGGCCAATTAGGAACTAACCAGATTTGATTTAATCCATTTGAAGTTAATTCTGAATAACAATCTGAGTTTATTAATGAATTCTGTATTAATAAATTGTGAATTGAGCATTTCTGATTCAATCTATTATGAATTAACCTGTTCTGAATTAATCCATTTCGAGTTAATTCTGAATTACAGTATTTGATCAAATATTGTTGGGAGAATTACTGTCGAATCATTCACTGATCAGTTTCAATAATTTGTTTGTAAGTTTCAACGGTATTACTATCATAATTTATCTATTAATTCTGCATTAATTAATTATGAATTAACTAGTTCGGACTGAATCTATTATGAATCAACCAGTTCTGAATTAATCTATTTTGAGTTAGTTAATTCTGAATAAATCAATTTTTACTCTGAAGTTCTAATTCTAAACCATTTCTGACACATTTTCAGTTATTAGCAGATAAATATCATTTCGGTTTTGATATTTGTTCTGATTAATTTTAAATTTGATTTCTGTCTGAATTTATTGATTAATTCTGAATCAGTTAATTCTGAATTAATTATTTTTGGATTAATTTAATTTGATTAATTCAATCTTTCAATATTTCAGTCGAGGCACAAATGATTATCGGTAAAGTCTTCTTTAACCTTACAAACGACTTTCCCTCCAAATGCGAATAATGAAGCCATTGCGCCTGCAATAATGCAATAGAAATAATGACTTTCCTTGGGGAGCCAGAGTGTACGAATTTTGGGAACTAGCAGAGGGCCCTGCTGACACCAAGCCCCCCCCCCCCCCCATATTAGCTTGTTGACTATAGCTGAAGGCCTCTATGCTATGCTGCGCAGAATTTAATTGAGCGCATAGACTAAATGACTCACATTATATTATATTAAGGAAAAGTATGTAGCGGCTTGGTTGATTTGTTAATCTGGATAACAACGGTCAACTTCTTGAACAAGAGGTCTAAACTGTCTGTTCCAGTCTGATCATCTCCGGACTTTTCCTTCTTCGATTATATTAACTTTTTTAAAAATTTTAATCATAACTGTTCCCAATGTAATTCTACTAACAGCTGCTGTAGTGAATTGTAGCGCAAGATTTCTATAAATAGATCACTTCCTGTACAGCGCGCTTGCGCATTGATTTTCAACACTTAGGATTCGCGCGTTAAGTAATTTTTGTGACACATCGAAAAGGTGATTCTTACCCTAAAGAGCACATTCTATGTTCATTAAATGTTATTCTTAATATTAATTCTATTGACTTTCGTTTCTTCTCTCGTTTTGATTTAGAAACTTTTAACCACTGAACCGCATGTTGACTACTTCCACTGTCCGAGATCTACAGTTTAAAGACCCTCCCGAACACTTACAAACACTCAAGTCTATCGCGGGATTCGAACCCATGGATTCTAGAGCCTAGAATGAGAGATCTAATATTCAACATTAGGTCTTATGTGATGTGAACTCCAAGTAGGAGATACTTATAAACCCGGTGCTTTTTACTATATTTGTATCATTCTGTTTTAGTTTTAAGCTCTTATCCAGCTATAAACTGTTGTAAGTTATTGAATTTGTCCTTATATCCTCTTACTACTATGGCTAGGTCACTGTGCCTGTTAGATTTAGAAAATTTGTAGTTCTTCACAGTTTTTCCTCTGAAACATTCTGGTTGTTATTTTAGCCCTCCTCCTCTCTGCTCGAAGTTGCTTCACGAAAACTGCGTAGCTGTGTTGATTACATATGCTTAAAAATTTTAGCGAGAAGTCTAAATCGCAAAAAGCATGCGTCTATTATCTAAAAAGATGAGGAAACTTAATTTTGTACGGGCGACACTCTGTATGTGCTTTAAATTGCTTCAACAACTACAAAAACTTGTCTGTTTCAAAACTAGAAAAAAAAAGAATCCACTCCTACAATACTACACGCTCGACTTATTCATTAATGATCTGTTAAAGAAACACTAAGAGTTTAAATAGCATCCACGTGTCTCATACTTGTTTACATAAGTTTTTTTCTGGACTACAGACACACGCAAGCGGTGAAGAGATAAGACTGCTAAAGGAAAAAAGCAATCACCTCTGTCCAAACCCATTTTACGATAAAACTATTTATAGAAGTTCATTGAGTGTTTTCATACTCTTGAGAAATTAAGAGTCGATGAAATAAGTTAATTTGCGTAGGAAACGAGTTTTATGTATTTTTCTTCTTTCAATAGCATTTTCCTCCTAATAGCTCTAGATCTGAAATCCCTTGATGGGGTTTTGTTTCCCATTGAAGTTAAGAATTGAAGCACTTAATTTCTAACGTGTTAGATAATTAGATCAGAAAAATACCGCTGCCCATTTAATCTCATTATTGATATATTTACTGTATTGCAACACTTTTTAGCTTAAAACATTAACGCACTACAAAAAACTATATGAATGAATATCTAATGGTCTTAAATATGTTAGTTGGTCCTCATAAGTGATTGTAGTTGCACCCCTTCCCAGAAAAAAAAATTTCAGGTAGTCTCTTCTAACGAAACTACCGCGGGTTATTAACGTAGGATTACTTATCGTTGCTTACGTCTTTTGTGTGTATATATGTATGTATGTGTTATGTATATATGTATCCATATGTATGTACATATGTGTACATATACATATATGTATGTGAAAATTTTGACGCATTTAGTTACTTCTCTGTTTAACTGTTTACTGCTTGTCCAAGCGATATAGACTGGGTTTGACGCGCTGCCAAAATTATAACTCGTGAGGTACGGACAGACGGTTTTAGCGTCTGAAATTTTCCTTTCCGGAGGACTGTTATGGAGGAACGTCATCCTACGTTTAAAAAGAGTATATATGATGTTTCATATTTGTGTAAAAGGTCCGGGGGAGCCGAGTGTTAGCGCGTCAGAATTTGGTATTGAGGGCACTCTGTTCGAATTTCGACAACAAACACTGAATGCTCTCGAATCTAAGTAGGGTATGGGCACGTTAAGTCCGTAGACTTAAAAGTCTCTCCGTGTGGTTTGTAGAGGTGGGAGGATGGTACGAGCACAGAAAATGTCGCCCTTGGGGTGTACTCGGTCAAAACTGTGGTAGCATTGGGCTAAAAAGTCGGCATCTGACTTTTGCGTCATGCACTAAACCGGATCCATATGTCTTCGTCCTGCAGACTTAGGGCCTGTTCACGTAGGAGTCCGTTGCGTAGCGTTAAGGAAAAGATGACGTTGAGACGAAAATAAACCAATCATAGGCGTTAAAAATTTCATTGCTAATCGTTTGGAGGCCTATGATTGGCTTATTTTCGTCTCAACGTCATCTTTTTCTTAACGCAACGCAACGGACTTCTATGTGAACAGGCCCTTATGGACCTGGTTCGGACGCGTACGGCCAGGGGCATTTAGTAACAACCACAACAACATATTTGTTTAAACCTGATATGAATTTGCCGAAAGAAATCTTACAATAGAAACAAGCTTGCTACTTTTGTAAACTATTGCAAATATGAGGATGGAAAATGGTATTATGAATTCACCATGAAGTAAAAGTTCGATTGATAGAAAGTTTCAAATCACTTAAAAAACTGTACATTCCAAATACCTTTTAAACAAAAGGACATATACCTAAGGTTCTACAGAGAAATGTTATTATTTTTATGATGCTATTGATGGGTTAGCAGTGCATCCAGTACTTTATACAACCAATGAGTGGGGAATAAATACCTAGACATAAGATAATTAAGTTGAAATAATTTAAATTAATTGATATGGTTTCACACCAGATTCTTAAATATTTAAAGGTTTCAGATTGTTGCACCGAAGTCAATGTACAGAGCATTTCTATTCTCGTGAATAAATTCAATAAAAGTATCAATAGATAAGTAGGAATCAAGAGATAGCTGATTCATTTCGTGACACAATTCATAATAGACGATGGTCCTTTTCCGAAAGGATTATTAATAAAAAAAAATCAATAAATTGAGTGACGCTTTTTAAATACATTCTGAGATAATTTAGAGTAAAATGAATTAAATATTATCTAATCCATGAATTTATACACAGGAAATATATATCCGTTACAACTTCCTCAAGACTACAGAGGCTGTTCACACATTTTTTAGACGATGTATATTGTATTCACAAAACTAAGTTACATAAAAGTCTTGTGTTTTAAATGTTCTATTTGACACCCCTTATTCTGAACTATGTTTCGACACCGCAATTTCCAGGATAATAATGCCTTTGGAAGTGTCAAAAGAGGTATTCTATCCCATTCCTCCTGAACAGCTTTCCAGAGTCCTGTAAGGGTTTTGGGACGACGTTTGGATAATGCAGATTTTAAAAGTCCGAAAGCACAAAAATCCATAGGTGATACATCGGGAGATTTAGTAGGGATATCAGTGAAGGGTATGGCCTTGATACCAGTTTTTTGTTGCATTTCTTTTAGGAAATTTACAGTGGATTTTGATGTGCGACTGCTAGCTTTGTCCTGATGGAGTCTCACAGATTGATGGCACTGTGGGTAAAGCGATGGTATTTCATTCAGAAAAATTGGCGATAAAATATGTTCCTGATAGTATTTGGAGTTAATCTTGACATTTTTTTCCTCTCTCTTTATTTTTAACTTGCCATTATAAGAAAAACCAACAACAATCATGAATCCCTTAGAAAAACTTTTTTTCGATTCTTTGAACCATGTACTTAAATTTTTTTCTCCCCTTTTATGATAATAAATGGCTCTATTTGTTGCAATCATTTAAATACACCCATGATTCATCTATTGTGACAATTGTTTTCCATTTTTCTTTGGATAAGTGTTTCTCATATAGAATTCTGCAGCGTGTCCTGCGTTCAGCGATATGATTTGGAAGAAGACGATGCACATTGCGTTTTTTCGCTTTCTTAAGATTTAAATCAACGTTTATCATTTTGTTTACAGTGGACACAGAGAATTTTAATGATTTTGCAACTGTCCTTTGACTAGGGGGATTTTCTTTTAATATTAAACAACGTACCTTTGCAATAGTCGAAGATGTCCGTTTTTTCCTTGGATACTTGTTTGGAATTTTTGTCCCACTTGAGGCTCCAATTTGACATTTTTTGCCTTTCTTGTTGACGATATTACCTATCGACGCTTTAGATATCACAAAACAATGACTCTCACATCGTTTTTGGATAACGGAGTATGAGTATTTCCCTTCGGAAAGAGCATAAATGTAGCCTTCGAACCACTGCTTTGTTAAAAACGTCATTTTGAAGAAAAACAAAACTTTCAAGCCGCAGACGATAATTTCGACTTTTAAAAACATAGTACAATTGCAATTATTTCTTTCGCAGCAAACGACTTTTTATTACCGCTTACCAAAATCGTCTAAAAAATGTGCGAACAGCCTCTGTATATCGAGCACTTCTCTAGAACAGATTCCCCAAAATGCTGTTTACCTCTTTTTTGAGAGCAAAAGTGAGAGCACCAATGTTAACCTATGTGACCTAGGAACATCCATTTATATCTACTGGTCAGAGAGGGTGGAAAAGGGTGCGATCCCCCAAGATGTCGCCCTTGGGGTGCTCAGTCAAAATGGACACCTGGCTAAATCGGACTCCGACCCTTGTGGTGCCATTATAAACAGGAGCCGCACCCCTAAGCCCGCTAGCCTATATGGACTCGGTCCGGAATACTTCCGACCAAAGGGCATTAGAGAAACAGCAACAGCCATACTTATGTTCAACTATCATATACGACTATTTTTTAATTACGGTTATTTATGAAGTTTTAGTCATTTTTTAATAGTTGATTTCGGAATAATAATCATGTTTTTATTTTGCCGATGTATTCCAGTTCGACGCGATAGTTTAAAGAAGGTCGAAAATCTTCAGTCACTGGAATGAAATGTCTGAACTCTACTGAATATCATAACTTACTAAAGAGGCCAGAATTACTTTTTGTTGAATGGTAGGAACTGTTACTTTTCTTCAAAATATCTCGGAAGAATGAATTTCTAAATAAACTCTAATAGCAAAGAAATCCTAACAATATAATATATAGATACGTACTACCGTGTGAGGATAATAAACAGCAACCAGCAGTTATCTGTAAAATTACACGAAGCAATCTTTAGATTTCTTTTAGATAATATTGTGAACCTGTTTAACTCTCTTTTGTATACAAAAATGCTTTTTTTCTTCCAAAAAAAGTTAAATCCTGTAACCGTCGTAAATCATTTTAATCATCGTGCTTTTGAAGATTTATTCAGTTTCGCCATCACAAAGGGCACAATTGCTCCCGTTCCGTTAGCTACTTTCCCGCCCTTCATTGTAAACCTCTCTTCCTATTCATTACAGGAAGAAGCACATAGACAGTACCGCTGTCTCTTTTGAGCAGAAAACAGCTGAATTATAAGGAAACTACTGTCTAGTGCAATCTATTTCCAAAATTACAACACAAAACCAAGAAAGTGCGGATGGATTGAAGCGCTGGCACTTATTGTTAGTAAAAATCAGTTCCCTGAGTTTATACACTTTTAAATGGCAGTCCGTGAACATAAAGTGAGCTATAAAATTGACGCAGGTCACAACAAAAACGTATTTATTTCCCTTTTGTCACATTTGATAACAGAAAATGATAAGTCGATGCGAATTCAAAATATTTAAGTCGCGGTGAAATAAGTTGGAATGAAATAATGAAAAAAGAGAAATGTGGGTTGAATTTAAACTGGTTTCTTTGATTGCATTTTTCTATGAAATTACGTTCATACGTGCCAATATGAATCCGTAACCGTTTTAAAATTACCATTGTTGACGCGACAACAGCAGGCAAACAATTAGGATGGTTTTGGGACACTTGGGGAAATATTGTTTAATTCTTTTTCTCTAATGCGGAGGCACTTTGTCGTGAGACATTAACCTTTTGTTATCCACCCCAATTTACTGGATTCTTCCTTATGGGACCACCCTACAGGCAGGGCCCGATTTAGAAAATTCTTGACTATAGGTACAACTCGGGATGGGGGCCCCCTAACACTGATGTGGGCGTAACATTTCTAAACTGACACACACAATAAATAATCATGAATCATTGTGAAAGTACTATTTTACCAAGAATTGGTTATTTGAAGCGTAGAAGCCTAGAACATTATCAAATAACAAAAAGCAATACAACATATTAACATCATCATCATCAAACACATATTAACATCATCACCAATACAATGCAACCAGAAAACTTAGTAATCCCTTATATACACTATAGCATACATAATATGATGTATGTATGTTATAGTGTATCTAAGGGATGAACTATACATATAACTATACATATGATGAACCAATGAATCAAATTTGAAAGGATATATAAAAAAATTGCTATTAAAAAAGGCAAAAAAAAATGATTTGGGAATTTCCTTTCTTTTTAAATAAAATTTTTTTGGGGGGTCCCCAACATTCAGGGGCCCCTAGGCCCGGGCCTACTGGGCCTAATGGAAAATCAGGGCCTGCCTATAGGTGAGCCAGCATTGCTCCCTTTGAACGACACAGAAACGACCAAGCCTTATTCGGGATTTGAACCCAAGCTCACTGTGTGCAGATCAAAGCGCTAACAACTTCATCATGTGGGAGGCATTATTTAAGTTTACGAGGTTTATTTATTGAATTTTGATACAGCGACGGTAAGCACACACAGACCAACACACACTTGCTCACTTATATATAGGGCGGGGCGTTACAATGCTGTCCTTATCAAGTGATATTCTGTAAATTACAAAAAAATTTCCAGATAAACACATATTTTAAAATTAACGTTCTCCATGAATATGGAAAATTTTGCTACATAATTCAGCCACACCTACATACAGGAGTGACACACCTTAATAAGAATCCATTGCTAATTCATTTTTTTAAAATTTTTTGATAAGGAAAATTTTTGAAACTCACGGTGGGTTTGTCCCTATATATTTATCCCAGTGAGTTTTTTCCTATATATGTGAAGCGGCCGACTCACATATATAAGGAGAATGATGTTCATAAAGGTGTAATAACTTCAGTGGCTCTATAGTTTACTCAAGACTCGGGAGCAAGTTTGTTTAATTTTAAGGGGGATAATGGACTTTCAAATTACCAAAAATCGAACAAAAATTAGAAATCTTTTTAAATTTATAAAATTGAAAATATTGGAATATAATGCATTTAAAATGTGTAGTGAAAAGTAAAATGAATAGTTGGTGGCTTTAAAAAAGTAAGTATTCAACGTAGGCGAAAAAACATTTTTTAAATGACTTTTTCTCAAAATGAGTCATTTCCAGATTTGAAAGTCTTTGAAATGCTCCTTTCGTCATAATTTTTGACCAAATTTTATAAAATTTATAATAAAGACTCCTGTAATACATCAAAATAAAGTTATGTGTCCACTTTAGGTTTCCACATTATTCAGATTATCAAAGTTAATCTGAAGTGTAGAAAAGTACAAAAATTTCACGAAAATTCAGATTATAAGCATAAAAGTATTTCCTAAAAATTAACTATTCCCCGACAGCACAAAGTAATACACAACTCTGTTCAAAATGTATTTATAAGCAATATAACTGCAAAATTAAGGGGGAAGTTACAAATTGGATCGCAAGGAGCATTTAAAAAATATTAATTTCAACTTTTAAAATATAAATTAAAAAATATATTTATGACATTTTTAAAAGTGTTTAATATAGTTAAACTTTAATGAATATCTATGCAAAATTTCATATCTGTGAGGTTAAAATTTCAAAAATTGCTTTGTAATGTCCACTATCCCCTTAACCCATTTGTACCTGTAGTCCTGCAGTTTCTTTTATGATTTGGATGTCTTCATTCGACGCAATCCATCCATCTTCATTCGAGTCTACTTTTCTGAATACCGACTGGTTTGGCCAAAAATTTACTACTACAATTCTGCTCCAACAGGCGCTCAAAATACATATCTTACCCGTTTTACTCTTTCAATTATGAAAAATCTTACGATACCTTATTAAGGCAGTATAGCTCTGTTCTCAGATGGCAAAATGTTATGAGAAACTTTTCTTACAAAAATTGAGTTTTCACATTCCGGAATCTCGTTCGCCGATATTTTCTATTAAGGCCGTCTGCACACGGGGCAACTCAAAAGAAACTGATAACTGACTCGAATCACAAACCAGTCCGTGTTGAGTCGTAACCTATGTAATTGAATGGAGCCACGCACACGGCGCAACTGGTTACAAACCCGGTTGCTCCGTGTGCAGACGGCCTTACTGTAACTACTATAAGTACACTCCTGGCCACCCAAATTGCAACACCAAGAAAGACAAGAGATATCACAACAAAATTTATTTTGTAGATAACATGTTGACCAAGTATGAAATGATTAAATTTATAGACTTCTGTGAAGTGTGGTTCCTGCCAAAATCAGTAGCCAGAGTAGCCGCCATTGTTGGAGATCACCGCTGCCACACGCCTCGGCATTGATTCAAAGAGACTTTGGATGAGTTCTTGGGGTACAGCAGACCAAGCAGCTTCCACACGTTGCCAAAGTTGATCTGCTGTGGCAGCTGGGGATGGAATCTGGGTCAATCGTACAGTAACCATGGACCACATGTTTTCTATCAGCGAAAGATCCGGAGAGCGAGGCGGCCAGGGAAGCAATTCAATCTCTCGATTGACGAAGAACCGTTGGACAATGCGTGCCAAGTGTGGTCGCGCATTATCCTGTTGAAATATGGCTGTGGGAAAGCCCTGAAGGTAAGGAAGGACAACTGGCTCCAACACCTCGGAGATGTAGCGCTGGCTGTTTAAAGTACCGGCAATGCGTACTAGAGGTGTGCGAGAGTGATATCCAATACCGCCCCATACCATAATACCCGGTGCAGGACCAGTGTGGCGGTGCATATCGCAGCTGTTCAGCATCCTCTCTTCACGGTGTCTCCAGACTCGAATTCGACCATCGTGGTGTTGCAGACAGAAGCGTGACTCGTCAGTAAAGACAATTTCATTCCATTCTGCCGTCCAAATCCTTCTGTCATCGCATCATTGGCGGCGGAGACGTCTGTGGTTCTGCATCAAGGGTAAACAAAGCAATGGACGTCTTGCGGACAGACCACTCTGCAGTAAACGGCGTCGAATGGTACGCGCAGACACTGGATGATGCGTTACAGACTGCATGTGCTGTGCTATGGTTCGTGATGTAACTGAGCGATCCGTCACTGCCATGCGCACAATTTGCCTGTCATCACGTGAAGTGGTGCGCTGAGGTGGATGCGATCGAACACGCCGGTCCGTCGTACCCTCCTGCATCCAACGATCACATATCCGCATTACAGTTGTTTGGTTTCGTCCAACACGACTACCGATTTCCCTGAAAGATAATCCACAATCTCGGTAGGCCACTATCCTTCTTCTGTCGAACTCGGATACTTGATCAAAAGATGATCGCTGTTTTCGACGAGGCATAATTGATAGTTTGTTTGAAAAAACCACAAGAAAAACACAATTGCCGAGCTTGAAATCGTCGAAATCTCCAAGCCTTAAATAGCGCTTTGAAGTGGCGCCACAGGCGCGCGTGATGTGCGTCTGCGCTGAAATTCAAATCATTTGCATATCTCATCTCCGCTAATGCATGTTGTAAATTTCATGTTATTTGCATGTTTCCTTCAGGGTGTTGCATTTACAGTGGCCAGCAGTGTAATAGCCAACTATTTTTCTGAAATATTGGTACCAAGTTTGCTCATGTAAGACAAATTACTGTATTTTCATGACATCTTGAATCTTAGAATTGCTGTCACGTAAATTTCTCAAAACATTTGCCATCTGAGCACAGAGAGTTCTAGTATAGACATTCATCATAATCTCTTCATCTTTATGTCGTCAAAAATGTATCTCGTAGTTTCTCTCTCGAAACCTTCATAGTTGATTCGTCACTCGAGGTTATTGTCACGTTTCCGTTCCTTAAGTAAGAAAAGAGATGCTCGGCAGTTTTTTCCGATTCGATCTCTTGTATATTTTAGCAATAATTAGACAGTGTTATGGAACAAGGAACCAACCAACAAATGTTTAAAAGTTGAGTGTAAAACGGCTGGTAGGGTACACCACATGTTTAAATCTCGGAAGAAAATTATTTTTCCAGGCTGAATATTATTCTCTTTATTAACTGGTGAACCAATCATAGACAACTAGAATTTTTAATTTAATTTAATTGATTTATTAAATCTCAATTTCTCGGTGTCAGATGTGTGCACAATTTCTTGCTGCATAGTGGATTACTAATAGAAAATACTAAAGCATCATTATTTGTAACATATTTGCGCCACTAACGGTTCAAAATTTACACAGATATAATATTTACTAAAGATGATTAAAAAAATAGAAAAATAGAAAATTAATATCAATTATTTATTAATGGGATTTTTGTATATAAATATCGCATGTCAAATGTGATGTAATGGTTTCATATTTGGTCACTTCGAAATAAAAAAAAAATTTCAGGTAGTCTCTTCTAACGAAACTACCACGGGTTATTAATGTAGGATTACCTGTCGTTGCTTACCTCTTTTGTATGTATATATATGTATCTATATATACGTACGTATATATATATATATATATATATATATACATACAGTCGAACCCCGTTATAACGAACTTTAAGGGACCAAAGGGTTTGTTCGCTTTATCCGGTGGTTCGTTTTATGCGAACCGTTAAGAAAAATGCTAGAGTTCACAAAATGTATAACTCATTAGTTGCAATGTGTATTCAATAATGATGTATTAAAGAAATGATAAAATCTATTAAAAATCATCATTAATGAATTAAATCGACTAAAATCGATTACATTAAAGTGACACAATTCTAATTAAATTATGTACAATAGGAAAACGACGGGATAAAAATTTTCGTTCGTTATATCCGTGAGTTCGTTATATACCGGCTTCGCTATAACGGGGTTCGACTGTATATGTATGTCAAAATTTTGACGCATTTTGGTACTTTTCTGTTTAACTGTTTACTGCTTGTCCAAGTGATACAGACTGAGTTTGGTGCGTTGCCAAAATTATAACTCGCGATGTACGGACGGACGGTTTTAGCGTCTGCAATTTTCCTTTCATGGACCGTTATGGAGGAACATATTCCTACGTTAAAAAATAAAAAAAAAACGCTCGTCGAACAAGATGTATCAGCCCATTCCTTTCTGAAATTCTGTTTTATGTAGCTCCGTCCCCGAAGATAGAGATTTTCATGCATATAAATAAATAAACTTTCAATAAATACATAGCGAGTTTCTTAGAAGCAAATGAGCTTTTCTGGGTTTCAAATAAAAAACACCCATTTCTTCATTTTCGGCTTTTTTTGTAACGGATGTCCGAAAATAGCTCGGTTTCCATAGTTCTCAGATCATTTCTAAAAATCACACAAACTTTTGTTTCATTTTGGCCTGGATTGAAAACCTATTAATTGCATTTCAAGGTTCCCGGATTTAATCCTGTCAAAAATCAGCCGCACGAGCGCTGTCGATTCGCTTACTGGGTTTTACATTATATTATTGTCAAGTGGATACGTAAAAAAAGATGAGAATTATCAACAATGATTCGGCTCCATTTCATTCCATCCCATCTTTGCATAAGTTAGTGCTCATTGTTGACAAGTGGATACGCAAATAAGGAATGCTGTCTTCAGTGATGTGACACATCTCTTTCCAGCTTTTCTCTTTTCGTGCTTATCGCTGAAAAGGGGATGTAAACAGATAAATGTACAGGTGATTAATATTGTCACCACTAATTTTAGGCCTTATTCCCGTCAGTGCCAGCGTTATGCGCATCGAAAATTATTTAACCAATCACAGGCCACCAAACGACTAGCCTCGAAATTTTTTAGCTCTGAGATTGGTTAAAAAGATTTCGATGCTAGTGACGCTGACACTGATGGACTTAGTGTGAATTAGGCCTTACATCATGCGAGACATGAAGGGCTATTTATTTATATGTTTTTTATTAACTCGCTTTCTTGTTTGAATGTTTGTGTGTTTGTCTAGTACAAATCTTGCAATCGATTTTTATCTAACTTCCCGACTAGGTAGACATTTGAAATTTTTAGAATAGCTCAGAACACGATACCAATGCATTCTTTTCCTACTTTTAGCCATATTTAAGTAGGATTGAATTCATTTTCAATTAATTTTGTTTTGTAGACTGGTGCAGCCATCTATCGGCCCGGACGGGAGCGAAAAGTTAAACGCAAGTTAACTTCCAATTAACTTCATTTTCTTTCAAGTTGATGGGATAGTTCATCAAAAAATTTTCAAAAAAGTATTTATTAATACATAGAATTGTCAAGTTTATATGATTCAACAGAAAATTTAAAAGCATGGTATATAAAAAGTTTTTTTTTATCTTGTAATTATTTGCTTTCTTCTGACTAGATAAACTCATAGACTGTTATGCATATTTTGCGGATGTTTATGAACGAAATGTCTGTAATAATTATGTCAGATATAAAAATGTTAGTAACCATAATAACATAAAGTTTATAAAGGGTTAAGGAACGCATGTTTATTATTAGGGACCTCTCGCCATCTCGTCTCAAACGATTTTCCGCCGTACTTTTCTCATGTGCAACAACCGCTGCGTCTGACAGACCTTGTGAATAGCATATTTTCTATTGTTTGAAGTTCTGATTATGTTTTCTCTGAACTTTGTGAAGCTGACGAGTTGAATACAATTATTCATATATTTGTGCAGTTGCATGATTTCACTTACAAAGGATTCGACAGCTCTTCTACCCTTATACAACAGGTGTCACTGCGGAGATTACACAAAGAAGTAGTAGTGTATTCAAATACGTATGAATACAGTCATGACCTTTATATTTCATGCATTTTTAATAGCATATAGGAATTAAATTTGAAATAGCTCCTATGTCCATGCACATGCACACACACACACACACACACACACACACACACACACACACACACACACACACACACACACACACACACATACATACATACATACATATATATATATATATATATATATATATATATATATATATACACACTATCGACCGATAAGTATTTGGACACCAGTGATAGAAAAGAAAAAACAAAATTTATTCATATTCAGTTGTTGGTAGAGCTTCTACGAGAGACAATTATAGCCTCAACCCTCCGGGACATGCTTTCCATAAGTCCTTCTACGACGGCTAGTGGTATTTTCTTCCACTCTGCTTAGAGAAAATATGTAAGTTCCTTCACCGATTTTAGACGGTTGTTGCACCCCTTAATACGGCGATCCAACTCGTCCCACAGGTTCTCGATAGGGTTCAGGTCTGGGCTCTGGGCAGGCCAGGCCATTCGGTTAACCCCATTATCACCATACCAATTCATGGTGGACATCGTAACATTACAGCTGGCGTTGTCGTCCTAGAAGTAACATGGGACCAACCCATAAAACTGCCACAACGTAGGAAGCACACTGTCATCCAAAATAGTGCAGTAGGCTTCGGCGTTGAGTTTACCCAGAATTGGGACCAAGGGTACCACTCCACACCAGAAGAAAAAACACCTCCAGATCATAATTCCACCCTCGCCGAACTTTACTGTAGGCACAATGGATTCTGGCAGGAAGCGTTCTCCTGATAGTGTAGAATTCAGCAGTGAAATTCTACGTTGTTTAATCTTTAAAACATGTTTGGATCATGACGGGCTTAAAAGCAATATAGTAACTGCAGATATATATATGTACTAGTGTAACAATGTGTAACAATGTTCTTTAATGTTATTTTATTATTCTTTGATATTTCTTTGTATTAAGAACCTAAATTCTTTTTATGTAAAGGAATCTGATTTCATCCTGATTTGAGGGTAAAGGGCTAGGTATTATGTAGACCTTACAGTGTATTTCGATGCCTTCAAGATGGCGTCGTTTTGTGTCCTGGGTAGCGTCTTCCAGGAATTTTTGCTGTTCCAAGAACTTTTGGGGTGTCTGGGGGTTCATTGCCTTTTTAATCGCTACTCCCTACCCCTTGTTTTCAAAAATCGTTTAGTCGGGGATTAAGGGATTAGCGTTCTGGCAAATCCAGAACGCCGAAACTGAAGTTTTGCATGTAGCTCCCTCTGTGGGCGATAGCGGAAACTACAGGAATAAAAACGGGATGCACGACTGACCCGGGACCGCGGGAGAGCAAAATTTTTTGAATCCACACGCCCGAACCATAACCTGGCAGATGCTGATGAACGAGAGCTATAGACTCCTGCTCGCCCGATGAAAGGACCTGCCGAAGAAAGTTGAACGTGCTGAAGAAAGAGATGTTCCAAATCAAATCTTCCAGACCACTGTTCCTCTTCAAAAATATATAAAGAAAGAGCAAACGTCAGGCCAGGGTTTTCCCGGCAACAAGCGATGATATCAAGCCCCCCTCGAAGATGCGGTGGTGTTCGATGAACCCCGGGATCCACTTTCAAGCCCACACGGAGGATCTTCTGCGCCATTCCCCACTAAGCCCCCAACTTTGAGAAGACGCTCTGAAACAGTTAAGCCTCCTCTTGTCATTTCATTACCTAGATCTTTATTTTTTTTTTATCAACTCTCAAATGAGGCATCAGGAGATCAGATTCCATAGGAGATGTTTTTCATTAGCAAAATTAATTTACCTAGGGTTTAAATTATATAATCATTATTGACTTTTTATAATTATTTGTTTAGTTATTTTGTTTGTGCGCTTTGAGAACTTGCTTTATTTTATTTTATTACTTGTCTTGTTATTTTGATCATGCGTTTTGAGAATTTGCTCTCTTCAGAGCTGTGGAATCTGACAGTAATTTCCTAAATGTTGTATAATGTGTGTAAAAACCTTATTATAAATAAATATTGATGGGCCCATTTAAACAAATGCTCCTGTGAAATTATTTCACACAGCCAAGATGCATGCATGACCAAACCATTTCTTGGAACAGTATGGGAAGTGTGAGTACATTTTATATTATTTATAATGAGTGTTGACGGCGTTCATAAGTGGTGACCAATATCGGATTAAGAACCTGGTAACACAATGCTTTGCTTTCATTTAATTATTTGGTCAGTCCCACTGAACTTCCGGGCAACACTACAATAGACGCCAGACCCAGATCCTGTCGAACGGTAGAGGGTGAACATTTATGTTCCAGATAATCCGTTTCCACTGATCTACGGTCCATTTTGGCGTAATTTGCACCACATTAACCGAGCAGAGCGGTGGACTTTGTGATCAAAGGCTTATGGGCGGCAGCACGACCATGAAAACCAAGCAGATGGGCTTCCTTACGGATGGTATTCATCGAAACAACACTCCTTGATGTATGTTGAAACTCAGAGTATGTGGGCCATCGGGTGGGTGCGGTTCTTCCGAATTTCTCTGCACAGCACCCATTTCCCAGTTTCGTGGGTCTGCCGACTAGGGGCACATTCCGAAAATCACCGCTCACCTTCCACTTCTGAATCACATAGGCCACTGTCGATTTTTGATAATTCAGCCTCCTAGATATGTCCCTTAAGGATCGGCCATTTCAGTGATACCCGACGGTTACACCTTTCTCGAAATCCGATAACTTTGCACTTCGTGGCATCTTGCATGCGACTAATTCCAATGTTGTTTCTTACACGATATTTAACGGCGGAGGGCGTGACGTATATCAAGACCGCAGATGTCCTGATTTACACGGGTGTCTAACTTTTTAACACTGGTGTACACTTTACACGGGTGTCTAAATACTTTAATACAAAAAATAAATTACGATTGGTAGATAGTGTATATATATATATATATATATATATATATATATATATATATATATATATATATATATATATATATATATATATATATATATATATATATATATATATGTATATATATATGTATATATATATATGTATATATATATGTATATATATATATATATGTATATATATATATGTATATATGTATATATATATATATATATATATATATATATATATATATATATATATATATATATATATATATATATATACATATATATATATATATATATATATATACATATATATATATATATATATGTATATATACACTGAAGTGCCACTGAATTAGGGATAGCAAAGCCCTAAAGTGTCATGATTTTAAAATTTTGAAATTCACAAGTTATTTTAAATTATTAATATATTTTTTCGATGATAAGTTACGTTTTTGTTATTTAAAAAATATTGTTTTGAATAAATGTCTCAGAACTAATGTAATTATTGAGAAATAAATAACTGAGTGTTATCAAAAAACATACAACTAAATAATACATGAAAGTTTAAATATTAATTTACATTTTTCTTGATTACATTTTTTTCAATTCTAAAGATTCATCACGCGTCATAAGCTCGTGATGCCAAGAGTCAAAATAAAAGTAAAAGATATCAAAAAGTTCACGTGACTCTTTGCCCTTTAACACATCTGGACATGCGCGTGGGAGAAATTCCCAACATATATATCTCGTACTAGTAGTACGTATGCTTATGTTGAAAAGAAAAGTAATATGTGTCACTTTGAATTAAATGTTTATTAATTTAGAACTGTGTTTGAATCTAATTCATTAGAGAGCCACTTCAAATTATATACACCTAAGTTAAGGGTAAAGAAGTGTTAATTCTCTATAACTTGTTTTGTTGGAAATTTTGATAGACCCGAAAAAGGCAGAAAGGCAAGTTTATCAAAGTGATAGCACCTTTATACTAAAAAGTATTGATTAATCTCGTCTTTTTTTCCTTCGTCTGTTAAACGTCGTCAAGCCATTGCAATATTACTGGCTTTATTTGAAATTTTGGCGACTTGAAAAAGGCAGAAACCAAAATTTATCGAAATGATCACAATAGCACTTTAGTGTGAATAATGTATGATAAATAATATATTAAATGAAAGATATATTCACATTATCATTCATTATATTTAATGAAAAAGTGTCAATATTATCTAACAAACTGTAAAAACTTCTGATGCTTAATTTTAAAACCAGTTTTTACTAATTTTCTAATTAATTAAAATTTTATTATTCTTTGCTCAAAATAAAGGAAAAGAATTTTGTAAAATGGTTTAACATTTTTTTTTCAAATTTATAGTTTTCAATTTAAGTACTCAACCAACAAAAAATACTAAACCCTATTTAAATCACTATATGTTGTTGATGAAAGATATCAGTATAATTTGTATTTTACAGCGGAAGGAATTATTGTTGGATTATCCCTTTATTACATACTTGCTTCAATTAGCATGCATAATTGACAGTTTCGTTTGAATCCCTTTATCTTCCTGTTGCCATTTAATCCAACATAATATTATCGAATTTAAAAGAAATCGTTTGAAGCATGCAGTATTGGTGATCTTCATTAAAATTGCTCCAGGAAACTGATGTTGGAAAGTCTCAGGTATATGCATGACAATTTTTTATTTACGGTCTTACAAAAGATGACAAAACGAGTTGCCTCAGAGAAGAAAAGGTAAAAAAATATTGAAGAATGATGGCTGTTTTGCGATAGGCTAAAAATATATTTCACCCAAAGCGTGTTATTAAAAGGGGGCAAAAACCTCTTTATAGCTTTTTATAGCTCTTCTTCCCATAAAAGGAAAGAATATTTCGTGAAGCAGCATTATGACAGACGTTTTACTTTCTTGCTTCGTCATTCAAACTTCGTTCATCTTTGGCAAAAGTGCCATTATGCACTATTAAATTCAGCACGTGTAATGATAAATGACCTCATGGAGTATAATTAACCACCGCATGCGTCGAACTAACAAACCAGCTCCAAGGCACTACGTTTATAAAATATATTTTGCTGACGATCAAATTTATTAAATTTAAATAAAATTACGAGAGTATTATTTAGCCAGAAATATAAGTTCTATGATTACTTCGCATAAAAGTTTTGATATTCAAGTTCTTCAGAAGGAAATTAAAGATTCATTCCGGTAATAATTCATCCGGCTTAAATATTCATTCCGGGTGCTCGGGATTCCATCTGAGCCGGCCCAGACCAGGTACATCTCGGTCGAAAAATGAGTCGTGCTTGTCATGGATGTACCACTGCAACATCCTAAAAAGTACAATAACGTTAATCCAACCAAATTGCGACCAGGACAATGGTATTTGGTTGGTTGGTTGTATGGGATTTAATGGCGCAAGGTCCAGAGAGGACATGCTGAGCCAAACACATGGTAAAACCCGAAAAAACATGGCAGCATTTTAAAACCCTAATCCATTAAAACGATGATAAAAATATGTAAATGTGAAATACAGTAATAAAACAGTCAAAAGCTAAGTAGTAAAACAGTAAAGATATATTAAAAAGCAAAAGCAATGTAAAATAGGTGTAAAACCAAGGATATATGAAGCGTAAAAGCAAGGGTGACGATATATGCAAAAAGTGACAATTTGATAATATCAATGAATATAACCCATTATTTTTCCTAAACGAACTATACTAGGGTAAAATGGTAGAGTATGTATATAGTGTGATTAAATATATTCAAAAGTGATAAAAGTAAAGTAAATTTGATAAAAGTCCCCTCCCCCCCAAAAAAAACAAGGAGAAAAGAAAAAAAAGGAGGAGTTAAAACTCCTCGAAAACAACAGCATTGTCCGAGTCCTCTGACTTGTTTAGTTTTAAATCAGAGTTGTCCGCGAGCCTGCGGACATATTGGTTATTTTTTAAAATAAAGTTAGGGTCTTTCGTCTTCCTAGAAATACCAACGCACTTTCTACGAATGACTACTTTTTTCCTATTTCGGTTAGGAGGTATTGGAGTATCTGCAGTTATGTGATACAAGTACGACTGTTTGGATTCGACAACATTTTGATGAGCGGAATGTGGTGACTGAAGAGATAGTTTAATTGTGGATTGAACATTGTTTCGGATATTTTTGGGGGTGAAGTAGAGGATTCATTTGATGCTTTGATAGGACTCTGAACTATTTTATGGGGGTTTTGGGGAGTGAAGTAGTTGTCTGTGAAATGTCTTTTCTTTTGGTTGTTTTGGTTTGCCATTCGGATTGGCATGCAAGATACAGGTTCTGTTTGAGTTGCTCATGATTTTTTTTTGATTGGATGAGGTTGCCATAGCGTACGCCAGATCTAGGGTTGATGTCCTGCTGTCGATTATATGCCTTGCCTGTGCGTTTGAAATATTACGTGTTACTTTTATTGTTTGGATCTTCTTCTCGTTTCTCCATTTCAGACAAGATCTGGAGAACGGGGGATGATCCCCTTTACAGTTGACGCAATTGGGTGCCTCATTGCAAGAATCGTTCTCATGGCCAGAACGTCCGCATCTAGCACATGTGATGGTGTCTCGGCATCAGTCTTTTCCATGGCCGAACCTCTGGCACTTAAAACACCGAAGAGGATTCGGCACATACGGTCGAACTTGACATTTTAGATAGGCAACTGTTATATAAGATGGCAAAGACGGGGTATCGAACGTTAGTATTAAATGTTCAGAAGGTAGAATTTTACCCTCCCGTCGAATTGTGAGGCATCGAACTGATATGACTCCCTGGTCTTTCAAATTTTAAGTATTTGTTCAAGCATTTAAACAAGTCAGATTCCCAAGTAACGCCACGAGAAGTATTTAACGTTCTGTGTGGTACAACAGCGATTTTAACAGGGCCCATGTTTGTGCATGATATCATACTTTTCCCTTGTGCAGCGGAAGTGGCTTCAATTAACAAATATCCTGAGAGCAGTTTTTTGATGGAGGGGACGTTTCTAATAGTTGACTCAATCGATTTATTTATAAAGTATGGAGATACTGGGGAAAATGAACCTTCGAGATTATTTATAATAAGAAAGTTGGCCTGACCAATATTCGTCGCAATTTGTTGCTCCCTCGAAGGGAAAGAAGCTTTATTTTTATTATGATCCATAATAAAGGGCCGTATGTTCGGTCCCCGGCTGCACCAACCACCATAGAGCCCAACAAGGGGACACCGATTGCGGCGCCAGTGCTGACCGGAAAGTATACGCGCGCAGCTATTTCTGTGACCAGAAAGTAATCGTTTGCTTAGTCCTGAGTCAGTGACGAAGTCTAACTGACCAGCCGATTGGTACACACGGGACCACTGTGCACCTCCCGTTTACCTCAACCAAAGGCCAAAGCAAAGCGTTGGGGAGTTACCCCATTAATGCCCACATGATGGCCAAGAAAACACCCCTCAACTACCAGGATCCCCATTTCCTGGGACACGGGTCCCCACGCACGGCAAACGCGTGGGCAGTTAATCGCCATTAGAAGCTAGAAGCAGCAGAATGGCTACAGCTTCTGATGAGGAACCCTCACCTCCGAAGTGGTAACCGCAACGAGGGAGAAAATAAGAAAAAAGTAGAAGGGAGAGAAGAGAGGAAAAGGAAAGGAGAGATAGTTCGCTGGGGTACCTCGGGATTGCGACACCTGTGTTTACCTAAAGTAGGTAAACCCCCTGAGGGAGACAATGACATTTGACAGCGATAATTAGAAGTACATTGAATTTACTTTTTCAATTATCTGCAGGAAAAATCAAGAAATGTGTCATGTGTTTCTAGCCCAACGCTCCCAGCTAAAGAATGCCTGGACCTCAGCTGCCCTATTGTTTCAAGCGGTATCATATCTTGACAAAACTATTAAAGGCAGAATTTGAAAAATTTGGTGAATAAATCAGTTTATATATCATAAATTCTAATGTTTTCTCGGCTAACCATTTCTAATGTACCGTTTTCTAAACCGATAAATTCAATTGTTTCATATTCTCAGTTAATAAATTCTAATAGACTTTTTTTCACATAACAAACAACAGTAAACATTTTATGAGAAATTATATTTAAAATTATCTAGTTGGTAGAGAGATATGTCCAATACACCTCGAGTACAAAGGGCTAGCAGATACAGAAGCAGCGAATTATTTTCCTAATCTTCCAATATATTTTTACATTTTAGTGTCCGTAAATATTTTATGTCGAATCGATATGCACTTACCATATATTTAGTTAATTTCCATTAAAATGAATTCAAAGAAATGAAAAAGTACATTTATAAACCTTATTATTTTAACATGAAAATACAGATGTAGCATTCAAGTGGCTTGCAGTGCCTCTCTAAAGAATTTACAGATGTTCTTTACAGATTTGAAGTTAATTGGTAAATAAAATCGTAGCTGGAAAGCATTAAAATTTCTTTTTTCAAGTGTTCTTAACTCTGCGTTCGTTAGTAATATATCATCTGTTCTGTCTCCTGCAAGTATAAGCGCAGTTTGTAATAAAAAATGCCATCGTATTTTATCTGGGAAAAGGGAACATAAAATTTTATCGTATTCAGTACTTTGTATGCAAAATTTATCTTATTTTACATTTTATGGTGTTTTAAAAAGAGTAATACCCGAGAAAAAATATTATTTCCTTCACTAGCTGAAACCACCAGACGCTGCCCTGACGTAAAATCTGATTTGCTCTTTAAGTTATACTAAGAATGTAAACGTATTACTTAGGCATTATATTTTATGGCGTAGGGAGGGGGGGAAGGGGGCCGCATTTTATTGAGGAATGTACTTTCCCCGGGGTCCCAGAGAGTAATTAGAGAATATTGGCCACAATAGTTAACAACGTTAAGGATTGTATCAGTAACAAACAGACGAGCAAATTTACATTTTTATAAATGCAGATTTTAGCTTGGAAGGAAAAATGCAGCAATTCACATTTTCCTTAACGATTTTAAATAAAGCTAACTGGCAAAAATATACATATACCCGTACAAGTGGCCTTTTGAGTTGCCAGCAAAGTTGTTTATACCACCACAAGCGCCATTCTGAGTATCTGGTAAAAACGTTCATGAAAACGTTCACAAATAGGCATCCGAACAGTGGCGTAGCTAGGGGGGTGCGGTGGGTGCGGTCCGCACCGGGCGGCACATATTTTGGGGCGCCATATTTTTATTTAGTATTAGTTGTAAAAAACCACTTGTTCAATTCATAAGTTTACTATTCGATTTCTACGAATTATGAATTACTATATGATTTCGAATATTTTTCCTCATCGTCAAGTCAATGTAGCGTTGAAAATATTATCTCTAAAAATTTTGCTCGGATACAGGCATCAATGGCACCGATGTCGAGTAGAAGTTCTATGTACTACTCCGTGCTCTATGTTTATTGAATGCTTAGTACCACCGTTACCATGGAGATGACGCGGCCTTCTTTATTACTGCCTAATTTAAATATGGCATCCAATGGTAAAAAAGTTCCCCACCTATAGTTTGTCTCAATTACAATTATTTATTTATGTTTATTAATTTATAAAAACGACCTATTGATTGACTTAGAAAGGGCGGCAAATTAGAGACCGCCCCGGGCGGCAAAAGTTCTAGCTACGCCACTGCATCCGAACAGGTATGTTTAACATTTGTCAAAGCAACAGGAACTCTCATGAGGCCTATTTTTTTGTAATTTCAAAGCCTAATCTTTTTTATACCGGATCTCTGTTGTTGTTGTTGTTGTTGTTGCTACTAATGGCGTGTTCACATAGAATCCGTCAGCGTCAGCATTAAAGATTCCGTTGGAGCTGATTGGTTAAATGGGTCAATGATTGGTATATGATTGGTTAAAAAATTTAATGCTGACGCTGACAGGTTTTATGTGAACAGGTCCTAATGCGTCAGGGCCGTATAAATCCTAAAATGTTGACCGGATAAATCCTAACCATTGAAGACTGCAGGAAGAAGACATGCAGCTCCTTTTTAGCTCCCGGCTATTGGGACCCACAAATGTTCTGAGGCCGACTTTTTGCCCGGTACCAACACAAATATGACCGAAAAACCCTAGGGGCGACATCTGGTGGGCTCTTAACGTCCTTATTAACTACACGAACGGATTTAACCTTTATATTACGGGGTCCATTTTTCCGATTCCCTCTTTAGAACGGGAAATTTCTTACCTACTTTGTAAGAATGGCCATTAAGGGGATATATATATATATATATATATATATATATATATATATATATATATATATATATATATATATATATATATATATATATATATGTATATATATACATATATATGTATATATATATATATATATATATATATATATATATATATATATATATATATATATATATATATATATATATATATATATATATGTATATATATATATATATATATATATATATATATATATATATATATATATATATATATATACTAGTGGTTAGCCCGTCAAAAATGACGTGTTAATTTTAATTTTTATCAATTTACATCTGCGAAGTCGATATTATTTGTATACTTAAGAGCTTCTCTAATTTCTTTTATTTAAATTATACACATTTTAATTATTTAAAATTTAAAATAATAATCGGAGGGTGATAAAATTTATATCACGAGAAAGATCATAAAAATTCCTTTAAAACGAAATTTTTTTCTAATCTTTTCTGATTTTTGGTGAATTTTTAAAGATTAATTTTTAGAATTTAATTTATTAAATGCTGATCACGTGGTTTCTTTCTTTTTGATACTTTAAATTAATTTATCGTCACATACATAACAGCGATATAAATTGAAAAAATAAATATTTTTTTTTCTTTCTAATGCGGCAGACGATTGGACATTATCCAATTCTTCTACATTATTTTGTCTATAAAAATATCCGTTACGATTTTTTTTATATATATACTAGGGGCTTTGCCCTAGGCTCGCTACGCTCGCTCCTCTGTTATGGCTAATAGCGAGATACATAGGGGTGATTCTCCGGCAATGTAACAGCTATTTACTGTTGTCAGTCACCCTTATGCGAAGGGAAATCACTGTTGAATCACTGTTTCAGCTTTAAAATTCAATTAAAAATCGAAATTTTGAGATAGAGACTGGAAATGATGTTCATATGAATGAGAAAGCTTTCAGCTTCCAGATGATGTAAATATTTTCTTTGTAAGATAAAAACTCGGGTAGCATCGATATTACATCCACATATGTGACGATATTTCTCGAAAAAGTGGGTTTAATATTTTGATGAAAATATTAGTCTGTTTTAAATTATTTTTAAACAAATGAGGTCTTGTTTGGAGGAGAAATGTCTGTAGTCTTAGATTGTAAAAAGATCAAAATTCTACGATTAATTTTTGGCGAGTTATCGTAATCTGAACATGAAAAAGTCAATATTTTCTCACAAAACATAAAATAAAAAAAAACTTAAAGTCCGACGAAGATGAGACATGTCTAACTTTGGTCTCCGCATTTTTCTGCATCCATTGGTATCAGTCTCGACCTAATACCCCCAGCGGTTTCGGAGGAGATACCGTGACAAGCTTTTGACAGCGGCGGCGGCGGCGGCGCCAGTTACTTTTTTTTAGAATAGAGAGATTTTTTTGCATTAATTGCATACATTGACCATTGTATTGAATTTGAATGTACTCCGTAGCGAAGTGCGGGGTTTTACTTTACCACTACGCTTGCGTCGAGGTTGCAACTTTCCGAAAATACTAAATTTGACATTATTGTAATATCTGGTTAAAATATATATATTATATGGTTAAAATATAAATAAAGATGTTAAAAAAATAATATAATGATAAACTGTTTTCTGTGAAAAAGATTCTCTGATTCAATTTTTCTTAAATTAACGACGATGAATGAATCACGGTGAATGAATGACTCTCTCGTGTTTACATTTTCAAGTTCTGAGTATATGAAATGAATACTTCTTATTAATTTAAATGAAACACTATGATAACTTGAAAGGTGGCGGAAAAGAGATAATTTTCTAGTGAATAGAAATATCACATCGAAAATGCGTTACAATGAAAGGATATTTTATGCTGAGAACAGTTTTAAACGTTGGCGAGCTGTTTTTGAAATTTCATAACTGTTTATTATAGCCGTCTAAAAATCGAAATAAAGTTGCTTTGTGTCTATATTACGTTGTTTCTATTAAATTATTTGGGTTTAGGTAGAAAATAATCTTTTTTAACTTTACATTTAACTTGTTAAGCCTAACTCATAAAACAAAATGGATGCCATAGGCTAATATTGTCACGTGACAAGACGGTTAAATACACAGACGTGGAGTATAGAAATTTTATTGGAAGTAATGAAGTGCTATCGGAGTGATAGTACAGAGCAAGACTGCCTCTCAACTGGAGTGCAGCAACTTATATATCCAAAGTGCCTGTTCACATAGGAGTCCGTTGCGTTGCGTTAAAGAAAACATGACGTTGAGACGAAAATAAACCAATCATAGGTCTCCAAACGATTAGCAATGAAACTTTTAACGTCTATGATTGGTTTATTTTCGTCCCCCAACGTCATCTTTTCCTTAACGCAACGCAACGGACTCCTATGTGAACAGGCCCTAGAAGAACATTGAAATTAATTCAATTTACATATACTGGAATATTCTGGAAATTTCCAGAAAGGAGATTTAAATTAAATAAATAAAACGCAGTCCGCGACAGGCGGGATTCAAACTAAGGACCCAGCGCTCCGAACGCAACATCGCTACCTGACAGCCACCGGTTCAACCAAGAAATGGAAAATGCGGCAATATATTTATGGCGCTGTCGCTCCGGAAGCGTTCCAGATTGATAGATCTGTGCTGTTATTAGGATATATATACATACAGGATATATACATACATTAGGATATATATACTCTGTAATTTGTCTGAGTGGATGGAGTCTCATATTTCAGGATTTTTACAAACATTGAGATATGTTAAAATAAACAACAATGACTCTGTAATTTGTCTGAGTGGATGGAGTCTCATATTTCAGGATTTTTACAAACATTGAGATATAGTAAAATAAACAACAATGACTCTGTAATTTGTCTGAGTGGATGGAGTCTCATATTTCAGTATTTTTACAAACATTGAGATATAGTAAAATAAACAACAATGACTCTGTAATTTGTCTGAGTGGATGGAGTAACATTAAGATATAATAAAATAAACAGCAATGACTCTGTAACTTGTCTCAGTGGATGGAGTCTCATATTTAAAGTTTTTTTTACAAAAATTGAGATAAATAGCAAAACAAACAACAATGACTCTGTAATTTGTCTGAATGGATGGAGTCTCATATAGATAATTTAAGGCATTTTTTTGAGATTTAACAAAGACGTTATTCGAGTCGACATTATTCGAAGCAAAACAAAAGATTTTTACTTTTAGTTCTAAACGCTCAGTGCAATTCAATTAAAATATATCCTGACCTCGTCTATCGTATCCTCTGATTTATATTGATTTTTTTTAATTTTCTCTCCAGCCATTTTTTTTTTTCAAGAAATGTTCACAATAAACCTATCTATCATTCTGAAAACTAAATTAAGGAAATTTGAATTGTGCTAGTAATATTTAGTGTTTAACTTATGTATTAGTAAATCTATAAGTTATGTATTATGTAAATCTATAAGTTTCAAAGCAAAAATTGACTGGAAAATAAATCTCAAATATTTATCGCTATTGGCATTACATCCGGAATTTTATCATCGAGGCAACATGAATGATAACAGTAGATTCTTATCAATATTAATTGTTCTTTCTAGAGGATTTCCTGATTTTTTTATACATTCCGCAAATGACTAATATGAATTATAGGTAATAATAAAATTAACAATTAAATATACACGCGCACTTTGACACAGAACACCGCTTTTGAAACACAACAGATTATCTTCTCTGGAATGAATTATCGCATGATGGGACGTGATTTGTTTTCGATTATCTCCTCTCCGTTCAACATGCCATAATTATATTTATCAAAGATGTGTGATTGTTTGCACGTGCATTAATGAAGCATGTAAGTGAAGAAAAGGTGATTAAAATAAATGGACGCGTGTAATTTATTTCCGTTAATGACTCGCACAGAGGTGAACTTTTACCATTTTTAAATGAAAAATTTCAGAACTTGTAAGATTTCAATCATTTACGTGTATGCAAAAGGATTTTAAATAGAATAGTTAAAACTCGGATCTCCTCATTAGTGAGTAAACAGAAATTAATTAACAGAAAATGTTTAAGCATATACAGGTGGCTATCAAAATAATGGAAACACCTATCAATATTAGTGGTGTTTAGGAATGTGCTTCGTGTTCCTTAGAAAACGGGTCTGGCCACCGGTATTTTTTAATATAATATAGTGTATGTATTATTCAACTATCAGGTAGCAATAATAAAGCTTAGGGCATCTGGCTTTTGAGTAGAACATCGTAAAATGACAAATGCACAGATCTTGCGAAAAGGGCAAATTGCTGGAGCGCGTTTAAATTGGACTATCTGTTACTTCAATCCCCCAGGCTAATGGGAATTTTTCGAGCTATGGTATCGAAAGTCATGATAGTATACAGAGTGCACTGAAAAACATCCTTTTCCAAACAGAACAGTGGACGAAAGGAAGAGCTGAGTGAAAGAGACGGACGAGGTATTGAAGCGGATTGTGACATGAAGAAAGAAAACAATTGCAACCAAAATGGCCCTTAGAGTTCAAGCTACATCTGTATGTTCCGGTATCAACCATTAGACGTAGAAGGGAACTTCACAAACAAAGCATTTACGGAAGAGTAGCTATTCCCAAGCCACTGGTAATAGATGCCATTACAAAATATCGTCCACAATTGTGCCACGAACGCATATCCTGGTCAAGTAACATGTTGTAAAACGGCATTTGTTCCGGCGAATCATTGTTCACATTGTTCCTCGCAACAGGACGTGCGTGTGTCTGGAGAACACCTACACAAGCGTAAGATTCTGGCTGTCTCATCTCAACTGTTAATCATGGAGGTAGATCTATCAGGGTTTGGGATGACATCTCGTGGTTTTCTTCAGGCCCTATTGTAACCCTAAAAGGGTGATTGAATGGGAAGGAATATGTCAAAATTTTAGCTCACTAGTCCATCCTAAGGTGCAAACATTGTTTCTTGCAAAAGATGGCGTTCTCCAGGTTGACAATCCCCCTATACATACAGCTAAATCCATCAAGTACTTGTTTGAAGAGCATGAAAAAGAAATCAAATAACTTATCTTGCCCTGTACAATCCCCCCGACTATATATCATCCAACCACCGTGATCTGTATAAGTGGATAGAGCCAGGTATTGATATCCACCACAGCATCTCTACAGGAACTTTCATGATTTTTCCGTGAAGACTGGTATAATATATTCTTAACCACTATTCATGACTTGTATAATCCAATTCCCAGGTGAATCAGGTGGTATTAGTCACAAAGGTGATCCTGCGCCGTATTAATAAAGGTTTTTATGATATTTATCAGTGTTTCCATTATTTTGATAACCACCTGCATATCTATATCTATCTATCTATCTATCCATCTCTCTATCTCTCCCTCTCTTTCATACATATATATATATATATATATATATATATATATATATATATATATATATATATATATATATACCGGGTGGCCATAATTAAACTGACAGTGCTCACAGTGTTCTGTAGCGCGATCTATTTGCGAGAATGACCCCACATTTTGTAGGAAGATTAAACAAGACGGGGGACGAAGGATTCCGCGAAAAAATAAATTAGTTCCAAAAGTCACCGCTAGGGGAATATTTGGCGCTGTGTAATAGAAAATAGAGTGTTAACAAATGCAAATCAATATGGAAATTACCTTTTATTTTGCATTCAAATGAGGTTCAATGTGGCTACCGTTGTTGTGGACCACATATTGCATTCTGTGCACAGTGTGCACAACAGCAGAAAGTAACATGTCTGCAGGAATCTCCCGTACAGTCCGTGATATGTTATCCTTCAACGTAGCCAGGTCCTGGACCACTCCCTGATAGACCTTGGACTTAAGGTAACCCCATAGCCAGAAGTCGCATGGGGTAAGATCAGGCGACCGAGGTGGCCATGCAGTTGGGAAGTAGCGGCTAATGACTCTTTCTGTTGTGAATTTTTGTCGTAGCAGCTGTTGCACCCGTACAGCAACGTGGGGAGGGGCTCCATCTTGCATGAAAATGATTTCCCCCAGGCATTGTCTTTGCTGAAGTGCCGGAATGACAAAGCTGTTCAACATGTGGCGATATTTCTCTCCGGTAACAGAACAGGTTTCCGGTCCTGTCGGGATAATGTTCTCATAGAAGAATGGACCTACGATAAATTCCGCTGTGAACCCACACCAAACAGTTACCTTTGGTGAATGTAAGGGAATTTCTGTGACTGCATGTGGTGATTTGTCATCCCAAATTCGGCAGTTCTGGGTATTCACAGTTCCATGCAGGTAAAAGTGGGCCTCGTCTCCCCATAAGATTTTCCACGGCCAAGCATCATCCACCTCCATTCTGGCAAGAAAGGTGAGAGCAAAAGTCAATCGCTTATCATGGTCGGGGTACAGTAACTCCTGTACACGGCTGATCGGAGTAGAAGATAGAAGTTGGACGGATTTACGGATAGAAGTTGATAATCTTTCGTAAGATTTTCCATACCGTACTGTAAGGCATATCCATATTCCGAGCTAATCCACGAGCGCTAGAGGTGGCAGCAATATTGTCTGGTCCTCTGTCGACAATCGCCGTGGCAACTGCTTCGATTGTATCCTGTGGTACAGGTTTTCGTCCTCTGCCTGACTGAACCTTCAGAGAACCTGTTTTCTCAAACGTCGCAACCATTGCTTTTAGCCCATTAACTGACACAGGACCGTTACCTTTATGCATTTTTTTGTGCGTTTTAAAAGCACGAAGAGCGGCTGACGCGTTGCACTGGTTGAGGTAAAAGAATTTGACCAGTAACGCACGCTCGACTAAAGGAGGAGACATTGCACATAAACTTTCAATCCGATTGATTCGAAACGTAACACATTGCCTTTTAAAACCCAAGCAGCTGGCACTGTGCCAATGGATGTAACGTGAAATTTGAATAAAGAACTTCTTCTTCTGCTCAACGTACGTGATACTACAGATCACGAGACTTTATCGGTGTTTATGTAGATTTTACGCTTTTTTAAAAGTGTTGCCATATTGCACTTGAACTAAATAAGAAAATGTGCATAATAAAAGGTAATTTTATTCCGTATTAATTTGCATTTGTTAACACTCTATTTTCTATTACACAGCGCCAAATATTCCCCTAGCGGTGACTTTTGGAACTAATTTATTTTTTCGCGGAATCCTTCGTCCCCCGTCTTGTTTAATCTTCCTACAAAATGTGGGGTCATTCTCGCAAATAGATCGCGCTACAGAACACTGTGAGCACTGTCAGTTTAATTATGGCCACCCGGTATATATATATCTATACTAGAAGGTAACCCGTCATTTGGACGTCATAATACTAATAATGACGTCATAATGGAAAAGTATATGAAAGTTAAAAAATATCCCGAATTATCTAACAATATTGCATTTAATCCACACCTTGTAAAAGCAAAACCTTTCATTATTTTTTATTTATTTAGTTTTTCATGCGATTGGAGTAGTAGACTGCCATCCAACCCGTCATTTTGACGTCATATTACTAATAATGACGTCATAATGGAAAAAGTATATGAAAGTTAAAGAATATCCCGAATTATCTAACAATATTGCATTTTATCCACACCTTGTAAAAGCAAACCCTTTCATTTTTTTTTATTTATTTAGTTTTTCATGCGATTGGAGTAGTAGACTGCCATCCAGTTTTTTACAGCTCACTACGCGATATGAATACTTGAGCTACTTGATTCATTCACATTCAAGTTTGTTTACTTTCAGAATTCATCGCAAAAGTAAACAGATTTTTAAAAACTGTTAAATATACAGCTAAAAGCATCCAATTTTTTTTAGTTCTGAATGTTTTATAGAAAATTAGGCTGAACAAACGTGATTTGATGGAGAAGATATTAGTTTTTAGGTAAGAAAAAATTCTGATCCACATCTGAAATTGAAATTAAGCCTAACCGGCCGTTTGTTTACTGAGGGTTTCAATTGAAAGATGAGTACAGCCCGGAAGTGTTATACAGAGAGAACGGCTATTATGTGTGTATATATAAAGAAACTGCTCTAGTCACCTATTCGAAGGCCACCCCTCAAAACGGCCACTTTTTTTCGGAACAATGAATGGTCGCCATAGACAAGTTTCACTATATATATATATATATATATATATATATATATATATATATATAATATGTTATTCCATATAAGAATTTCTGATTACCTAACTTAATTTAACGCATAACTTGTCCTATAAAGTACTAATTTTATTAACGCCATTAAACTTTTGGTATTTTTTATACTTACCCTCAAGCGAGCTCTTATCTAAAACTGTCCTGCGAGAAAATAGACAATTTGCAGTTTTTACATGGGAGCATTACCATAGAAGTCAAAGCATAACTTAGATATTTGCTAATCCAATGGCAATTCTGACCACAGGAAGGGCCTACTTAGGGAATTTGACAGCTGGAAGTGATGTACAACTCCGATTTTAGATGCAACCTCTTCAGGAGACACATGAGGATCTTTTGCATGAGGAAGACGTCCGTTGTCTCGCTCATAGAAATGTCTTAATAAATCTGTTTTTATATATGTAATTTCGTTCTTTATTGAAGATTGAGCAATTGTGCCCTACGACTACACTTTTATGATGGAAATTTCAAGTGTGATATTTTAACTTAAGTAACTAACACACACACACACACACATATATATATATATATATATATATATATATATATATATATATATATATATATATATATATAGATATAAATTCATCGAACGTTAATTAAAAGTATTTGTGTGTGTATATAGAGTATTATATATACAATTAATAGTAATTAATAATGAAAAGCTGTATCTAAGAAATACATTTTAGGCCATCTCTTTGTACATACACAATAAATAGGAAATATAAATTTATTAATTACAAGATAAAAAGAACTTTTTTACATACCACGTTTTTAAATTTTCTGTTGAGTGATATAAACTTGACAATTCTCTCTTAATTGCACAAACCTTCACTTAATTATTCTTTTTCACTTTCTTTTATTTAATTTTAATCACTTTTTAGTCGTTTCCACTATCCACAGACTTTATAAACTTTAATTTTTATAATTTTTAAAAAATTTTTCACACAATATTTTTGTAAACAAACTAAATTCACATGTATTCTGTTTTCAAAATCGTCAAACGCCGTTACGCAAAAGTTCAAGCATTGAATTCGATCGAAGTGCCACATTGAGGACGTTTTCGGCTAAAAGAATTAAAATAATACATTGTCATCGTGTTATGAGCTATTCTAAAAGTTTCAAATGTCTAGCTAATCGGGAAGTTAGTAGTTAAAAATCGATTGCAAGATTTGTACTAGACAAACACACAAACACACAAACAAACAAACAAGAAAGCGAGTTAATAAACACATGGTAAAAATATTTCAGCAGAGAGAAAAGAAGTCATCAGTTTTTTCTTATCCAAGTTAATGTAAAATTATTTCATTTTTAAATAAAAACTGTACATCTTATCATTTAATATGCAATAAATTCGAATCTTTAATTAAATTTTAGGCCCACGTGTATGAATAGAAGAGTCCTTGAGTCTTAGCGAAGGTAAAAATAATATTTTCTCTTAGTAACTGGAATAAAAAAAGACGTATGTTATGTTGAATATTTAGTGAGTCTATACCGCATAAAGTAGACAATGCTCTCTCTGGTCAATTTCCTACGCTCGGAGCGTCTGTGATATGAATTCTTATTGGAGAAACGCGATAAAACTCACGATATTCAAACTACTTTTATATCTATTCACATCGGGGACTCGCTTATGATTGGGCCAAATAGGCACGTGGCTAGGGTCTGTAAACGCCAAATTGGGAAAAAAATATATTTTGATGATAACAATGAGAAAAACGTACAATCAGAAGGAGGTGAATCTTTTAGAGTGAACATATTTTTAACCGTTCGCGATAGAATAATTACTGATTTGTGTAGAAGAGGTAATGTATATGAAGATATAAACAATAAATTTAAATTTACATATGATTATAGCGAAGAAGCATTCATACATTGTAACATATGTATAAAGGGAATTTTTGTGATAGAATAATTACCGATTTGTGAGGAAGAGGGGAAGCATTTGAAGATATAAACAATTAATTTAAATTTACATATGCTTATAGCGAAGAAGCATTCATATATTGTAAAATATGTATTAAGGGAATTTTTATGATAGAATAATTACCGATTTGTATGGAAGAGGGGAAGCATTTAAAGATGTAAACAATAAATTTAAATTTATATATGATTATAGCGAAGAAACATCCATACATTGTAAAATTTGTATTAAGGGAATTTTTGTGGTAGAATAATTACTGATTTGTGTAGAACAGGTGATGTATGTAAAGATATAAACAATAGATTTACTTGTGATCATAACGAAGAAACATGTACATTTAGAAGGAGGTGAAGCTCTTAGAGTGAACTTATTTGTAACCGTTAGTGATAGAATAATTACGATAGAATTACAATATTAAGGGAATTTTTGTGATAGAATAATTAGCGATTTGAATGGAAGGGGGGAAGCATTTAAAGATATAAACAATAAATTTAAATTTACATATGATTATAGCGAAGAAGAATCCATACGTTGTAAAATATGTATTGATGGAATTTATAATAAAGTTGTAAATTTTGATTCATTGACATTGGAAATGGAACAGTTTGATATATTAAGGCTGAGAATGGAGTCACTGCTTCTGAAAAAGGGGATTTTTTAATCGAAAACAAAATTATATAAACATTTCCTAACATCGGAATAATTTAAAGATTTTTTTTTAACATTATTGACGATACAATACAACCATATCAATGCTGAATTAGGGCTTTCAAATTCCGCACTGAAATTGGTAAAATATTACTGACACAGTGAGTGTTCTTTAAGAACAATAACTTAACGCAATGGCAGTATTGCTCATAGAGAAAGATATTCCCAAAACTCTTTGTTATGAGGATATTAATAAGTGTAGAGTTGTCAAAATTAGACATCAAAGATTTAAAATTGTTCAAATAATTTAATATTGATTTTTTTCATTATATACATTTTTTGTCATCTCAAACTAATATAAATTAACATGAGATCAAAAATTTTGATTTAAAAATGTTAAAAATCACCGTCATTCACAAAGGCCTGAATTTCACTTCTATGCCTAGGGCCCGAAAAGCCCTCGACTCAGCCCTGCTTCTCGTACAGCTGTAAGTTAATAAATGTTAAAAAAAAAATAACGAAACTACTGTAAAAAACCAGAACCGTAATATTAGACAGCTGGCAGATTCGAATATCGGCTGCATTGTTCTACCATATCATACAAATTCACGAACACAGAGATCAGGCTGTTTTTATTAGACAAGCTACCTGCAATGACGAGCATTCAGTGTTTCTGACCTTGAACTTTAATAGCTGAATACTCAGGAATAGGTTCATAACGTATACGCTACGATGATAATGCAAATATCTTTTTTTTTTCTTCCCTTTTCGCGTGTTGAGAGTTTGGATTTGGCTGGATTCCTGATCACATGATGATTTCACAATCTGCTCTTTATCTTTTCAACAGGCTAACTTCAGAGGTAGTGAATCGGAAATATGAATATCTCCTTCCTCTATCTATCCGTGTACATGTTTTAATAGAAGATATTGTAAAGTGACGAAAATTTTATCGATATATTTGTAGTGATGGTTTGATAAGAACATCGATAACTTTCGATTAGGCAGATACCTTAAAAGCAGTAAAAATTGGAAAAAAAAATCACTGTTAATTTTTTACGAATTAAATCTATCGAATAGCTGGAAGGAAAGAAATGGTGTAATATTACAGGCTTAAAAATAGTAGTAAAAATTATCTTTGATGCTATTTCATTTTACATAATTTTTAAAATGTCATGAAAACCAACTTTACTTACGTTATTAAGTATTTTAATCACCAGTTGTTTGTCCCCAAACACAGCCTGAAAAAAAAAATGAAAGTCACTAATTAATGTCTAATTAGCTGAAAATGTCATAAATTGCAGAAAATTACACACTAAAGATATTTCTTATTTAATTGAAAACAAAATTCTATATGGAAAAATTAACTTTCCTTAGAAGTTTTCTAAAATTTTAAAATATTTCGTAAAAAATTCTTTTCTTGCAAAATTAATTATATTTAATTACACATGAATGTAGGAGGTTGCTTTTAAGAACTCCTTTTAGAACACCATAATTTTTATAGAAAATTCTCAAGATTATCTATTCATAAAAGAATCGAAGCGCTTCTCATTGTTTATATACTTGTGAATTGGATTAAAGTTTACATGGTATGTAAAAAATAATATAATTATACGGGGAATCGAATATCCTTTGAGTTTCGGGTAGTTTATTAAAAAGATTTGCCAAAAACGTTAAAAATATACTTTTTAAAAAATTTTCAAAGATGTTTTGACGTTTTCAATATATTGTAAGAAGTTTAAAAATGATTCGACAATTAAATAAGTAATCAAAACGCTTTTTATTTTAACTAGTATTTAGAGGATTAATTGTTTCTGTTAACGTTTTCTATAGGATCCATTTATTCGAAATAAGAATGGATTTTGCGATAAAAGGAAGAAATAAAATAAAATAAAAATATCATTAATAAGGAATTAATATTGTTAAATAAATTTCTGTACATTATTTCTCGTGAACTAATTAATTTATAGGAAATATGATTTCAAAAGCTTTAAAGGATATCGTTGTTATCATTACTGAAAAAAAGAAAATTAACCAAAAATTTTAAAAAAATGGAGAACGATTTTTCAAATATCATTGTAAAAATTATACAGGGTGCGGCACAAAGAACGTTTTTATTTGGAACGTCAATAAAAAAATACAAAGCAAGATAGAGAAAGAGATCTTTTATACCCGAGAAAAATAAAAGAATTAATTTATTGTTAATTATTATTTTATTATTATTATTTATTTTATTTATTTATTAATTTATTTATACCCTCGGAACGTTCTTTCTGCCTCACAATGCATATAAATCCACAATATTAACGTTTTACTAATGACAATTACCAATAAAATATCATTTAATGATACATGAAACATATAGAAGAAAAGTCTTATTTTTTCAAAAAAGGTACCTCTTTCCCATAACGTCTAAAGAGATTTTTAAACACCTTGAGGATCGGCCTTTTCATGCAGATCAAACTGCTGTTCTCGGCGTTTATTGTGTAAGACCGGAGCGTTTCATACAGATTTTACTGTTTTTCCCGACGTATATTGTAACGAAACGTTCTTGTATTTATAAGGAAATATTCTACTTTGCCAAAATATTGTTTAAAAGATGTTTATATGTTGTTTGATAATGCGGGGAACTTACGGAAGACGTTACCACAAACGTCGCGAAAATCGTTGGTTGCTTTCAATGACATCACCGTATATGCGAACCAACACCACCCTCTGGTGGCACCTACATTTTGACCGAGCAACCCCACGGGCGATATGTGGGAGACCCGTACCTTCTCCGACCCTCTCTGACTTCATAGAAGGATGATCCGGGTCTACGGATTTAACGTGGCCATATCCGGCCTAGTCACAAATGTGGTTCGTCAGGATTAGAACCGAGAATCTCCAGTTCCAACGCACTACCACTAGACTACCTCGGACCCAAAAATGTTTATAATTATTAATTGAAAACCTGTCGAAAATGCATTTTCTGCCGAAATATTCTACAGTTATGTTCATGTTTTTTTAAAAATCTTCTTGAAAGTTATTATTATTCGGATTAAATTGTTATTCGTATCAAGTGCCAGTTAACTGTTTAAAAAAAGTTTTTTTTGCGGGAAAAAGTTCACATGTGTTGACTCAACAAGAGCACCTGCTTTAACGATATGATTTCGATAACGATGCGCAGCTATTAATTCATGTTTTAACACACAGGTTCACCACATGCAATGGCTGTACAGAGATATTAATTCATGTTTTAACACACAGGTTCCCCACATGCAATGGCTGTACATAGACATTAATTTATGTCTACCGTCCTTAATGCGTTAGGAGGGCATCTCTAAAATAAATAGTTTCTGAAACAAGTAATTAAGAAATTGGCTGTTGTTAGTAATTTTTTAATTAATTTTTTTAGGTTCAAAAATCTCTTAAGGCTGCTTTGTACTAACCCTACTGGATTCACTTAGCTCAATGGTAACCTATAGAAAAAATGTGTCTAAGGATTACCGACTTGGATGGAAAGATTTCTTTTAAAAAATTGTACTCCGCAATAGAGAAAGAAGTTTTACACATTGGGACAATTTTAGTTTTAAAAAATGCAAATATTTTTTAAAAATTTAAATTACTCGGGGAAAAAATCTGATCTAGTGTGTTTTAAACGATCTTAAATTCCTTTCGTGGACGAAATTTCTAAAATGAATCCTGCTGCAGGGTGCAGAAAAGTTCAGGCTATCCGAAAATACCCTTTTTATACGATTATCAGCATTTATGTAGCTAAAAATATAGACACATTTTCTCCATAGGTTAACATTGAGGTGAGCGAATCCAATGGGGTTAGTACACAGCAGCATTAAGTGAGCATATTCTTATTTAATTTCCCGGAAAACCGTGGAATTACTTGCAGCATAAATAGAGGAATAAAAGAAAGAATTGTGTCGGATGAAAAGATCAGATGGGTTGAAAAGATGAAACAAGATGATAGTCTTTCTAAACAGAATCTCTTTCAACAACGGCCTTTTCAATACACGAAGAAACCGAGACGCAGTGAACAAGAATTTGATATCAGACCAAGTATTCAAATTATCGTATAACAATTAACGGTTAGATATTAAGGTTTTTAACCCAGTAACCTTGAGACATGAGACATTAGATAAAGTGAACTGTAGACTTTCATGGATATTTTTGTTTTATTTTGGCTGGTTGTTTTGAAACATGATTTGGTCACTAGTTCAAATAACTGTGATCAAAATTTGGAGTTATGTCAGTTTTCAGTTACGAAAATTGCAATCTTTTTAAAGAACATTTCCAAAAACTTGTTTTTTAAGTACTCTATACAGATTTCTTTTACATGCAATTTAAAATTTTTTGTTCATAAGAGGATTTTCAATTGGTAGAATAAAACTTAGTATTTATTTTAAACACTCACTGCTGTTTATACATAAAAAGTGTTTTTATATAAATAACGCGTTTTTTCTATTCATTTCAAAATACCAACATACATCCAATTGCATGTAAAAGTCTAAGTTCATTACATCTGATTTAAAATTACTTTTGCTGACATGTATATATTACTCTATATATGGTAAAAATATCGATTTCAATTGAATATGATGTTTACAGTAGTGCCTGACATACTTTAAACAATGTGCTTGAGTTTAATAAAACTGGGGCAGTGCGATTTAAAAGAAATTAATACGTTTTAGTATGTAATGTATCAACTACGATTCAATGTTACATTTAAGAACTGTTCATGAAGGATACGTGTATAAATATATGAAATATTTGCATAAATATTGACATAGAATTTTGATATACTAGCTACGTACATCGAAAGCCCCTTATCCCTTAAGAGAGTGGAAAATTACGATCGAATTGCATAAAGCTTTTTGTAAAAGGGAAATGTACCTTTCATATTCTGAAATTGGAAATACATAAAATTTTTTTATTACATGACAGCTAGACGCTTTATTTTCGATTAGGATCATAAATCAAGAAAAAGTGTGACTATCAAAAGTGTACCGAGCTACTTTCGAATCTCTCGTTCAATTACAATATTATCGGTAACTCAAACATAGAGGGAAATTTAAGAAATGACTTTTGTAATGGGAATGCATCTAACGGCTAAATTTTATATCTCACGTACTCTCTTTCTAGGGCATATCTAACCGATTGGACGGAAGGAACAATCATACACAATCTAAAATAAATTAAACGTGGGTTATCTGAGTCAAGATAAAAAAGGATCTATCTGTTATATAATAAAGGAGGAAAGTTATATGAATTTGAAAAAAAAGATTTTTCTTTTCCAATGTTACACAACATTCTTTCACCGAAAAACACACGAAACACTTCAACACACATTATACTTTCACCCACACATAATTCATATGAATTTGACATAGCAATACTCAAATAGATTGCATACCTTACTGCGTATGCGAGTTATGAATTTTTTAGAGGTCGTTTGGTAAAACTACCTCGCATTTTCTGTTCTTGAAAAATTCAAAATAAATAAATAAATAAATAAATAAAATGCTGGGTTTCATCGCAAGTCAAGGAAATCCATAAACCATATTTTTCGGGTCATGACACCCACCACCTTTTTACATAAAAAATCGACTTAAAACTGGGATGCGTCTTATGGTCCGAAGGTAACATTACAATAAAAGGAATATTTTATTATATGTATTATATATATTTATTATATATGAACGCCTTATTTGAATAGTGAGCCAACTCCATTTTTGTTAATTTTGAGATAGAGAGCCTTATATTCTAATGAGTGCTTAGAAAGGACTGCTGAAGTCTGGTTTGTAATGTCCTCTTTTGGCAGCAGAAATAAGCTGGAGGTGTACTAGTTTTAAAATAAAATAAAAATGACTTTTATGAACATGAAAGTGAGGCTAACTCCATTTTTTCAAAAAGTGGAGTGGGCCCACTATTCAAATAAGCCTTCATATATTATTTAATATATATATTTTATTATATATAATTATTCAGTATGGATTTCAAAATGGCTATCTATACTGAACAAAATACAAAATATTCTTTCCTAAAACTCTTCCCATAAATTTGAGGTTCGTCTTATGTTCTGAAGCATAGGGTATCTTGAATTACAATGAGTGTTTATTAATTTATTTACATGTTTTATTAACTCGCTTTCTTGTTTGTTTGTGTGTTTGTCCAGTACAAATCTTGCAATCGATTTTTAACTAACTTCCCGACTAGCTAAACATTTGAAACTTTTATAATAGCTCAGAACACGATGACAATACATTATTTTAATACTTTTAGCCATCTTTAAGCAGCTTTGAATTCATTTTCAGTTAATTTTGTTTTGTGGACTGGTTCAGCCATCTATCGACCGGGACGGGAACGAAAAGTTAAACGCAAGTTAACTTCCAATTAACTTCATTTTCTTTCTAGTTGATGGGATAATTCATCAAAAAAATTTAAAATAGTATTTATTAATACATAGAATTGTCAAGTTTATATGATTCCACAGAAAATTTAAAAACATGATTTATATGAAGTTCTTTTTATCTTGTAATTATTATTTATTTGTTACCCGTGTGTACGGGAAAACTTATATAGTACCGCACTGTAAGATAACTTATGGGCGTTGATTCCCTTTCTTCAAAGATTTTTTGGAGATAAGGACCTGTTGGAGATAAGGACCCTTAGGGCCTGTTTACACTGGGTCCGTCAGGTCAGCGTTACGCGTATGGAAATATATTTAACCAATTATAAACCCCCAAACGATTAGCCATGATTTTGTTAAGATGTGTGATTAGTTTAAAATGTGTCAATACGAGCAGCGCTCACGCTGACGGATTCTATTTAAACAGTCCCTTAGTCTCGGGGCATACGAAAATTTCGCCTAGCGGAAATGGCGTCATCAGGACGTATATGTTTCTAAACTATACCAGTGAGCATTAATGTCGATTAAAATGCACGTCGTGATGACGTCATCTGGATGCTGACCCAAAGTAAAAAAGGGAGTTATAAAGGTGCAAAACGTCCAAAATTTTGTATTTAACATTTACAAAATAATTTTAAAATAACGCCAGAAGTAATACTTTAAAAGCAGACGATTACATTAAACTGAGAGCTATAATTCTTCTGTAAATTAAATGTTTTTGTAACAGACGATAAATAATTTTGGATTTTGATGAAACATTTTTTTATTTAAGGTTTGTCAGCAAGTAACATCGTAATTAAAACCAGAATACTTAGATTAAAATTCGGGTGGAGGCATCTAAACGCAAAGTACCTGCGTGCGACGTTCATGAAGGTGAGCATTTTTAGTTCTGCGTATATAATTAAGTAAATTTCTTTCTATTCTACTGTTTAATGCGAAATGCTCATTTTTCGATTATTCGACTTCTGCGAAAGATAAAATGTCAGAAAGCAAATGCAATCATCGACTGGCAAACATGACGAGTAACTTGAAAGATACAACAAATTTTCTAGGCGAAAAGCTGAAGTATATATACCGGGTGGCCATAATTAAACTGACAGTGCTCACAGTGTTCTGTAGCACGATCTATTTGCGAGAATGACGCCACATTTTGTAGGAAGATTAAACCAGACGGGGGACGAAGGATTCCGCGAAAAAATAAATTAGTTCCAAAAGTCACCGTAGGGGAATATTTGGCGCTGTGTAATAGAAAATAGAGTGTTAACAAATGCAAATCAATACGGAAATTACCTTTTATTTTGCATTCAAATGAGGTTCAATGTGGCTGCCGTTGTTGTGGACCACATATTGCATTCTGTGCACAGTATGTACAACAGCAGAAAGTAACATGTCTGCAGGAATCTCCCGTACAGTCCGTGATATGTTATACTTCAACGTAGCCATGTCCTGGACCACTCCTTGATAGACATTGGACTTAAGGTAACCCCATAGCCAGAAGTCGCATGGGGTAAGATCAGGCGACCGAGGTGGCCATGCAGTTGGAAAGTAGCGGCTAATGACTCTTTCTGTTGTGAATTTCTGTCGTAGCAGCTGTTGCACCCGTACAGCAACGTGTGGAGGGGCTCCATCTTGCAGGAAAATGATTTCCCCCAGGCATTGTCTTTGCTGAAGTGCCGGAATGACAAAGCTGTTCAACATGTGGCGATATTTCTCTCCGGTAACAGAACACGTTTCCGGTCCTGTCGGGATAATGTTCTCATAGAAGAATGGACCTACGATAAATTCCGCTGTGAACCCACACCAAACAGTTACCTTTGGTGAATGTAAGGGAATTTCTGTGACTGCATGTGGTGATTTGTCATCCCAAATTCGGCAGTTCTGGGTATTCACAGTTCCATGCAGGTAAAAGTGGGCCTCGTCTCCCCATAAGATTTTCCACGGCCAAGCATCATCCACCTCCATTCTGGCAAGAAAGGTGAGAGCAAAAGTCAATCGCTTATCATGGTCGGGGTACAGTAACTCCTGTACACGGCTGATCTTGTACGGATAGAAGTTGATAATCTTCGTAAGATTTTCCATACCGTACTGTAAGGCATATCCATATTCCGAGCTAATCCACGAGCGCTAGAGGTGGCAGCAATATTGTCTGGTCCTCTGTCGACAATCGCCGTGGCAACTGCTTCGATTGTATCCCGTGGTAGAGGTTTTCGTCCTCTGCCTGACTGAACCTTCAGAGAACCTGTTTTCTCAAACGTCGCAACCATTGCTTTTAGCCCATTAACTGACACAGGACCGTTACCTTTAAGCATTTTTTTGTGCGTTCTAAAAGCACGAAGAGCGGCTGACGCGTTGCACTGGTTAAGGTAAAAGAATTTGACCAGTAACGCACGCTCGACTAAAGAAGGAAACATTGCACATAAACTTTCAATCGGATTGATTCGAAACGTAACACATTGCCTTTTAAAACCCAAACAGCTGGCACTGTGCCAATGGATGTAACGTGAAATTTGAATAAAGAACTTCTTCTTCTGCTCAGCGTACGTGATATTGCAGATCACGAGACTTTATCGGTGTTTATGTAGATTTTACGCTTTTTTAAAAGTGTTGCCATATTGCACTTGAACTAAATAAGAAAATGTGCATAATAAAGGTAATTTTATTCCGTATTAATTTGCATTTGTTAACACTCTATTTTCTATTACACAGCGCCAAATATTCCCCTAGCGGTGACTTTTGGAACTAATTTATTTTTTCGCGGAATCTTTCGTCCCCCGTCTTGTTTAATCTTCCTACAAAATGTGGCGTCATTCTCGCAAATAGATCGCGCTACAGAACACTGTGAGCACTGTCAGTTTAATTATGGCCACCCGGTATATGGGCGAGTTTTAATATCTATATGGAACTCTAATTATGTCACCCTAAGAATTTCATTTAAAAACCTCTGAATAGTTCTTTTTTCCGGTAAACGGGTCCATTTACGTATCATTCTATTTTTCCCGTAGCACCTCTGCATTAGTAAACATTCGGTAGTTCTTACTGTAGCGTTCTTACTGTCCACAATTTTATTTTCCTGTATTTACAATTAATTAGTGCATTTCAGGCGAAACTTGTCCATAATCGAGAAGAAAAGAAAAGTTAACTTGATAGGCAGATACAAGTTATCACGGATACTACAAATTCTCAAGACAGATGATTATATTACTACACATTAGTAAATCTATCTATCTATCTATCTATCTATCTATATACATACATATATATATATATATATAGTAGGACTACACATATTATATATATCTACATATATTATATATATCTTACGTGCTATCACAGTTTTGACCGAGCACCCCATGAGGCGACATCTCGAGGACTCCTGCCCTCCTTAATTCCCTACCAACTCACAGCCTGCAGATTTAATGTGCCCATACCCAGCGTAGACACGAGGCCATTTAGTAGCGCTTGTCGGGATTCAAACCGAGCTCCCTCAGTGCCGAAAGCTGACGTGCCAAGTGGGGGTTAAATTGGACACAGACCCTTTTTATGCCACAAAATCATACTTTTTCTCCGTCAGCTTACTACAGGCCTGGAATGTCCCGGCTAGGGGGTATAAACAACAACAGCAACAAATATATATATATATATATATATATATATATATATATATATATATATATAAAGGTAAAAACTTTATACTTGATTACATTAAAGTATTCCAGGTTAGTGATACGGGTCCTTTGAAGTGCATTTATTTTCCTTTCATTAAAATATAAAAATAAAATTCTGGTACCTGTAGATTAACGCAAATACTTTCTTTTCCTTAATTACTTTTTTAAAGAGAACTTTGGGAGTGTTCGGTTTAATTACACTCTCCCGAGGTGCAATGGAAGTAAAAATAGTTATTGCATCTGTTGAAAAGCAGAATTTGGGGAAAAGGAATTCTTTTGTGAGTTTAATGAGAATCAAATAGCGCAGCACGATTTAACTTCTTCAAGAGAGTAATTGTGTCTAATATATTTTCAGGCTTGGTTTTATATCTTGGTATAGGGACACCTTCGGAGAAGACTTTTTGAAATCTTCTGAATTTTTGCTTTAAATGAATTTTTAATGATTATTTACACCTAGAAACTTGTAAAAATAAAAAAAAATATCAGATGTAGAATCAAAAATAATTTTTTTATAGGGAAATTTACACAAAATTTAGCACAAAAAAGTCATTTATGCTAAACATCATAACTTATAGATAAATAAATATATTAATATTTTGTAAATTGGATAATGATTATAATAACCTTTTCAGGGAAACAGACTTTGCTCATGACGATAAATTGTTTAGCTATAATTTTATGCAATAAGAATGCTTCTGAACATGAAAACCTAAAAAAATGTATCAAGATTTGCCCTAAAAACCATTATTAAAAAAATAATATCGATCTGTAATCATGAGAAAAGTCTATTGCCTTGACAGAAATTTGTAAAACATAGCTACGAAATTTCAAAACATTTGAAACATTATATTTTGTTATATAGTGTTTCGGGTATGGCAAAATAAGAGAAATTTAGGTTTTGAGAAAACTACAAATATAACTTTTACTTTACTTTTTTTTGCATTATAAACAACAAATTACATATTAAAATGCCGTCCTTCTGTAAAATTACAGGAATTATTTCCTGCGTGTCTTTGATTTAATTTGACTTTGACGTATTGAGTTATGAATTCTAAGTGTATCCAAATTTTTATACCCTTCCAAAGGGAAGTATCCATGATCAGCTATATTAATTTCAGTGAAAACTTTCAAACACCCTTGAAATACATCATTGAATTGTATAATGGCATCATATGCTCCAAATTTCATAGTTTTAAGACATACAAATACGTTTTTCGGTAATCTTTGCCATATGATAGCATTCAGACTTTCATTTGCATTTTGTGTCTTGCCGTGAAGACACTTACTCAAGAGTTCTCTTGTGCATAATTTTAAATATGTTCGCTTGATGGAATTTAATACAGCATTCGATAAACCTGAGTGTTTTGTTTTATGTGTAGTTCCTTGGGCTACTGACCGCTGAAATGAACACCAGCTATCAATCCCCAAAGGACACTGCCTATGCATAGGGTTATTTGTGCTTGAAGCACAGTGAAAAAGTGCAGCTGTGACATTTTGTTGCATTCTAGAAGTGCTTTTTGGCATTTTCGTTGAAAAAAAAACTAAAAATATCGAAAAAAATAAATGGATATAGTGACTTTCGAATGATTAGATAAGAAGTGAACTCGCGTGTAAACAATGATTTGGAATGCACAGTTTAATGAAAATTTCAAATACAAAATTAGGTCAATAACGTTGCCAGATGTAATTCTTAATATTATTAAGATGCCTAAAATACTAATTTTGTGTTTTTATGTGCATATATAATCAATTTTCCTAACAAAATCATGAAAAACAGCGATGAAAACAAGCCTTTTTGCATAATTCCGGTTTGCAGAAACGCACTTCCGGTTGTAAAATTTCACCGCCAAGCAATATTAAAATATCTATAACTTCGGTTCAAACAGATTTTGAAAGTTAAAAGATTGGGCATTCATAAAATAGCAAAAATACAAAATCGATATTTTGACAGAAATTGACGTTTTAAAGGTGTGCTTATACCTTATATATATATATATATATATATATATATATATATATATATATATATATATATATATATATATATATATATATATATATATATATATATATATATATATATATATATAATTATATATGGTAAGTATACCATTTACAAGTTATTTTGTAATCATTATGAGATACATTTACAACAGTGATTCTCAACCTTTTCATGTCAACCTTTTCGCGTTCCTTCTTTGGAGGATCGTCAGACCATACCTCCTCCCTCCCACCACCGATCGAAGACTAAAAATCTTGACTAACGGTAGTAAAATACGTTCAACACGTGTTTTTTCTATCTATCCGTCCCCCCTCCCCCTTACGGAATATCACTTACATCTCCCCACAGGGGCATGCCCCAAAGTTGAGAACCACTGATTAAGATGCAAGGTGTACTGGTAACATGATGGCTTAGCCACGTAACGTACTCGTATTCAAAATATAATTTTGGAAGTTCGCAATATCAGACGCAAACATAATTAACAGACGTTTGTACACTAGTGTAAGAAATTAAGAGAATTTGCAGACTTGGTCGATTATCTCTAGAACTAATGTACTGATTTTAATGAAATTTGATATGTACATACATTGATACAATACAAAACAAATAACCATTCAATAATTGTAATACACACGCATGATCGTGCGTAACACTCGATGGAGTCGGAAGGTATGAAACAGCGGTTGCAGAATAAACAAAAAATGGGTTAATAGATGGGTTAATAGGCCGTATGGTCCCCTCTTACAGATATACAGGTCTCGCAACGTGATTTCATACTTGAAATAAGGCAGTTTATCATTTCCTGTGGCAATTGGTCCCACTCGTTCAGCAACGCTGTTTTCATTCCCTGGATGATTCTCGGAGGGGAGTTGCGAGTTGCAGTTGGCCTTCCCAGATCGTCCCAGACATGCTCTATAGGATTAAGGTCTGGAGATCTGGCTGGCCAATCCATCCGGCGAATATTCTCACTCTCTAGAAATTCGTCGAGCAGAAGAGCCCTATGAGGCCTCGCGTTATCATGAATTAAAATGAACTCGGGGCCAACTGCACCCCTGTAAAGGTGAACATAGGGCTCCAAGACCTCATCCCTATACCTCACACCAGTCACAGTGCCTCTTTCAAAGACATGGAGAGCTGTGCGGCCATCCAACATGATGCCTGCCCAGACCATTAAACCTCCTCCGCCATAATGGTCAATTTCGCGGACATTGGAGGGTAGGTAGCGGGTCCCTGGTTCTCTCCATATGAACGTACGGCGAGAATCGGTGTTTTGGCTGAACAGGGTATGAAGACGTGGCCCATAGCGACTTCAAACAAACTTAGTGAAACAAGTTAAAACACGAATCGGAATAATTCGAGAAGGAAACTTTCTTACAAATGTACAAAAGGTTTTATTAAACCTTAATATTTACAAAACAATTATTTATTACAATAACTTCCCTGGCTAACACAAGCCAAATATCATTATCCACGGTCCCTGTTCCAACCAGAGCAAACCCGTGCAATCTCTCAAAAGATTAATAGGCTTTCCGCCGTCACAGACCCGACGCACTCCAGCGCTGTTGGTCTAACCAGTCGATGAGCTAAAAGTCGTCCAGACAAGGAAGGGGAGTCCTTTTATCCTTTGACCAATTTTTCCAGAAGCATCCAGAAGACTCCACAAATTGCTGGAATCTTCTTTACTTCCGGGGCCGATGGGGGTCACTTCCGCCCGTGCCGACCCTTTCAAGAATACCTGACATCCATTTGGCCCGGGACATACTTCATTGTTATCTAATTGAAAGCCGCCGCTGATCTGCAACATACGTGCTGACTGCGGGGAGAAGAAAAAGAAGGTTATTTGGCGACTTTTGCACATTAGTTCCTTTTGATGTGCCTGCAACACACGTGGAAAACTCATCAATTCCCCCGGCTGTGTCGAATAAGAGGAGTGCCGATGTCAACGACGTGACAAGGGACTCAACAGTGAAGAGAACGGTCGCCCGTTGATCCATACTCCAATCTCTATGCTCTCTGCACCATGATAAACGGATTCTCCTGTTCTTAAAAGTTTGCGGGACGCAAACAGCAGGTCTTCTTGCAAACAACCCTCTCTCATGAAGTCTTTTGGAAACAGTCACCCTTGATACACGGGTTCCTGTGGCTGCATACAAGTCACGACAGAGCTGAGAAGCTGTAGCACTCTTGTTACGCCTCGCTATAATCGACAAATGTCAGTCTTCTCTGGCCGTCGTGGCTCTTGGACGATCTTGCCCAGGATTTCTCTCGATGGTATCCTGGAACTGTTTCCATAAGTTACACACGACGCTGGGCATTAAATTGAACTCTCTACACATTTGGACTTGAGATTGGCCTGCTTCTAGCCTCCCCAAAATTCGCCACCTCATTCCATCATCTAAACGTTGGTGGTTACTCATTTTTACCGATACAATTTGAAATTAACCGATTGCTGCAAAATAACACCAAGAAATTCGCCGAGGTGTGCTAGCGAACGAAATGCGTCTTTACTTACGCGCTTATAAAGCCTGTTTCTCTACTGACTCCGTTCACACACACGTGTACGCTTACGTATTTGACGTACAAGATTTGCATTTTTAACTATAAGCAGTGGTTTTACATTCAATTCAGTTCTTTTCATGAAATTCGATAAAATATGAAAATTCTCTTAATTTATTTCACCAGTGTAATTCGTGCTATCTAATATTATGTGATTTACCTAAACATCTTGACCTTTCTTGTGCCAAAGGAGCGCTTGCATAAATAAATAACTAAATAAATAAATAAATAAATAAATAAATATATATATATATATATATATATATATATATATATAGATGAACTAGGATATTTTTAAAGCACCTGATTAAAGGGTTTTAACTAATATATTCTGACAACAAAACCGTCTTCATGAAATTTCAAACGCTATTAGTTTCACTATAGACGTCCAACATTAAAGTGTGTAGAGCCCATTTTGTTGAGATATCGATGTTGAAATAAACTCAAACCTAATTACACTGATCGATACACGGGTAGCATAACTAAGCAATAGGTTAACTAAATAAAGTTAGAATAGTAAATAAGAATATTTAGAATAATAATAACAACAACGCTTTGAGCGTAGTTAAGAATCTGTTTCCAAAGCGTTTAACTGCTTCTCGTTTACTTTTCTTCACACATTCCAGTTCTGTAAAACTACTCGTTTGCACTCTTATTGTGACCTTTTATAGGGTAAATAATAAAACTTCACCGATACTTTCGACCCTATGACCCGTTTTGAGAAATAAATTTTGATGAAAACGAATATTGTAACGAGGTCGTGACCCCCTGGAAATATTCCTGACGAGAAATGACAAAAATGTAGGTAGTTTGACATGTTTTTGAATATTTGTTGTATCAGTATGTTATATACGAACAAAAGGTAAAATCTAGCGAACAAATAAAACATTTGTGGGGAAGCCTTTCAAAATGCGCTACTTAAGTTTTATTGTCTGTTGAATAGAAACTCTGTTATTCGTTTTTTTTAGGCTATGTTGATCTCCTGAGATCGATTTCTGGTGATATTTCTAAAAAAAAATTTTTCTTTTTCATGGGACCAAACCATTATATTTATAAAAAAATATTTATGAAAGTTATTCATTGCTATTATTATAATTATTTCTTGGTCGCATACAGCGGATTCCAACATTAAAATTCTGGCTGTTGCTCAAAACATGACTGTTCGGCAAATCACTAAGCCCGTCTGCACACGGAGCAACTCAAAGGAAACTGATAACCGACTCAAATCACAAACCATTCCGTGATGAGTCGCAACCTATGTATTTGAATGGAGCCACGCACACGGCGCAACTGGTTACAAACCCGTCCGACGGGTTACGAGTCTTGCTATTGACTTCCATAAAGATTTACCAAATGATCTTATTAAAAATCTTGCCGATTGCGACCCTGCTGACTCAGCTAACAAGAAACGGCCCTGTGCCATTCTTGCTCGTAACTTTTAATTGTTTGTCCTGTTCTTTGTTCGCTCAGTCTCTTTTCTCCCCCATGTTTTAGCTTCAGTTGTACTATCGAAGCTTTTTGTTTTCCTCCTTTCGTTTTTTATCGATGACTGAAGTTTTATGCATTGCTATATCATCCTACAGTGGAAGGCCCGGCCCATGTACTGTAGTTACCACTACTCTTCCTGATTATAATTATTTCCTGCTCATATTTACGATAGAAATAATAAATAACTATTGGCCCCGTTGCTCAAAATCGAGTAAGTTTTATTTTATTTTCGGAATAACAAATGACTTTCTAACTCAAGGAACGCAGTGCTTGTTGAATTTTGACATTTCGGTCTTATCAACTTTAACTGATTGCCACGGACGGTCAAATTGAACAGCGAAGTCTATTAATTAATACACAGAATAAAAATAAAAGCAGATGATTTTAAATTTTAAATGTTCAGTTTGAGTGTGATAACAATTGAAAAAAATGCGCGCACTCACGCCATCTAGCGGAAGAGAAAATGTTTACATAACTTCGACGCTCTACGACGCATGAACCGTTACCCCAATCTCATTTTTCTCTTCGACTGTCACATTTACACCCCTATATCTTTTTTTTCTGATACCTCAACCATATTTTTACGTTCCGCAGTTCTCTGAAAGTATTTCTCCAAATGAAAAGCCTTTTAGAAATGATATTGTTCCGCTTTTCCTGGATTCGTTAGGATTGAATAAAATCACTTCAGAAAGTGCACACAAAATAAAATTTATTATTCTGTAAATTCATCAGGCGCATACGCAAATTCAAACAGAAAACACGTAACAACTGTCTTATATACAGCAGAAAACTCTAAAAACACAAGTCAGGATAACAGAGTCTTCAATACAATACACGCCTAACGCACTCTCAACGCATTCAATTATCAGTAGAAAAAAACTGAGCTCCAATGCCAATGTCAGGTATATTTACAGACTTCCAAGCGCCATCTATGGGTCAGTCAGCTAGATATCTCTAGAAGCTTCCAGAAAGGTCTAGGTGGCAAGTTGGTGACCATTTGGCGCAATATAGCCAAATTTGGAGACAAAAATAAGTCACCAAATCCATCGCCAATTTAGAGATAACTCTCATATTTGGCTAGATTACCATACACTCGTAAAATTCGTAACAATATTAGCCAATCCATATAGCGAGTTCGTTGGCTACTGTATATGTGAGCCAACACTGGTCCCTATAAAGGAACAACACGGGATGGTCCATGCCTTAGACGGGACTCGAACCCGAGCCACACCATGGGAGCCCAAATCGCTAACCACTATACAAAATGGACTGGCGTTTCGAAGTGCAGTTTGTTAGATCTTCTGCATATCATTTCTTCTTTTATAAATTTTGGATTATTTTTACTTACCTAGTCATTTTTAAGTTATATGAGTAGAAGAGCTTTCATAAAAGTATATTAAGTAGTTTGGCATATCGCCAAATGTACCGAAAACTCTCATATTTGGCTATTACCATAGACTCGTAAAATTCGTAACATTATATAGATAATTATAATAATAATGTAATATTAAAAATTGTTAGAAATAGAACGTTTCTCCCTATCGCACTGTAGCTGTATGCTTCGATTTTCTTTTACTACAGACTTCAAATTACATTTTCTTTCTTGCCATTGGTCAAAGTGTTCTTAAATTCAAATTTTTGTACCCTTTAAGTTGTGTATAAGACACGCATTGTAAGCTGTGTGGAGCGCGTGGTTTGTGGATCACTACTAAGATGTAGAAGCTGTTAATTTATTGCATGAGTATACGCTAGTATTATTTAATGTCAGCAAATTGCAGCATGTTTTTAAACCTTTAAGAAATGTCCTTCATTTTTATATCACCTACTGAATGCTTTCGCTGGATCAAAGTGAATCTAATGATGGGTAATTATTAAAAATGAATAAATAATAGAAATAATAAATTAATAATGAATAATAAACGGAACAATACGCGCTTGCAGACACTACGACGGCCGTTGGAGGAATAAGATGAGAACGATCAGTACTAACATGTTGTGACCTGCACGGACTTGCAATGTAACAATTAAAGGGATTCGTACACGGGGCGGGGGGGGGGGGCAAAGGAGGCAAATGCCCAGGGGCCCGGGCTGGCAGAGGGCTTGGTTAAATAAGAGTTGACTAAAAAATGTATACAATGTTCAAATATTGAGTGGAGAGGGGGGGGGGCGCTGTATTATTTTGCCCCGGGCCCTGGCTCAGTTGACCGCGGCCCTGGATTCGTAAGAAAACGGACTATAAAATGAAGCACGATTGCTCGACTTGAGCGGCTCATTTTCAGACACTGACTACTCAAGGTGTTACGTTAAGCGGTTAAGCCACATTACATTACAACCATTTAGTTATTGGTGCTAATTAGTAGTTTCCGATCGAATTATTTTTCGCTTCGAAAGACCATAAGGTCCTAAACCAACCAACCAGTCGTTATTTTATTGGACTTGAAAATAAAATAATGGTGCCCAACATCCTATCACTAAACGTTTCCCTTCACTTTTATAAAATTTTCTATTATTTTCTTGCTATTATTCTTTATTGGGTATTTTCCTTGAAAGAAACCTTGACCTAGTGGATAACGAGATGTTAAATGACTTTTTTTCTTTCCCGTTTGACGATTTTCATTACTCGCAGCGTCGTTAAATAAGAATAAATATCACAATGTCTGGTAGCCAATTGTTGTGGTAGTGCTCCAGATGGGTCGTTTGGATTTGCCAGTTTTGCGTAAAAAAATGTGTCGAAGAGCATCCAGCTGTTTCCCAGATTTCTTTTGCGATGTACCTGTACGGATGGTTTCCTCGCGGAGCTTGGCTCCTGAAGCACGTTCTACCCTCGTGCCCTAAACTTGTTGGGTTTGCCCCCGGGGGCGGCCCTGCGATCTATTTTCGCGGCCATTTGCGCAATCGGCCCTGGCATCGCCCAATGCCAAGAGTAGTCGGAATGGGTGTGTGCACGGGCCTCGCCCAAGGTCCTGCTCACGGATTGCGCAATCGTGGGACGATATCGTAAATTGGGTCCCTCTCTCTCGAGACTACTCTGCACCTCGTACGATTTCTATACGAAACGAAAACGGGAGTCTTACTGTCACATCTTGGAAGAAAACTGTATCTTCGGTTGCATTGGCTTCAGTGGGCAGTGCAGATTGTTTATTCTTCCTTACATTTTTAATTCTACAGATATAGACACTACTTTCGCTATTCAACAGTTTTTAAGAGCGGCAATTTTCTGGTTTATGTTTAAACCTAAAACGATGCTTTCATAACTTGCTGGGGGAAACACGATGAATTCTTTTCTCTAAGGGCCCGTTCACATAGGAGTCCGGTAGCGGAGCGTTAAAGTATTGAAATATATTTAACCAATGACTAACCTCCAAACGATTAGCAACGAAATTTTTAACGCCTATGATTGGTTTATTTTCGTCTCAACGTCATCTTTCCTTTAACGGTCAGCTACCGGACTCCTATGTGAACAGGCCCTTACTCTGTCTTCGACTAGAGTATTGGCAAAATTTTCTCTCGGTGTACCAAAGGAAAATATTTTATCAATCGATTGAATCGGGAAAGTATCATATTAATCTTTAACACAAATTCTAATATGTTTCCTTTTATGCGTTCAAAATGGCAAATTTGCGTTGATATCATACACATGAAGGAGTATTTTCTAAGAGGCACAATGCTTGGAATTCCTTTTTTTTTTTCTAGCGGAGGCACTTGCCGTGTAGTAATTCATCTAGGAATTCCTAAATTAGACTTTGAAAAACTTGCTATTTAATTTTCAAACATTAAACAAATAAAAAACCTTTCTAAATTACCAGTTTTTGTTAAGGCTGCTGTGTACTAACCCAATTGGATTCGCTCACCTCAACGTTAACCTATGGGGAAAATGTGTCTACTATTTACAGCTACATTAATTCTGATAATCCAATAAAAATGGTATTTTCAACTAGCCTGAACGATTCTGCACCATGCAACAGGATTCATTTTATGATTTTCGCCTGCCAAAGTAATTTAGGAGCGTTTAAAACATTATATCACTTCCCCCCCCAGAAAAATGTAAATTTTAAAATATTATTTGCATTTTTTTTAAAAAACGAAAAATGTCCCAAGGTGTAAAATTTCTTTCTCTATTACCGAGTACAATTTTAAAAAAATCAGGTTGTCTTTTCTAACGAAATTACTGCGGGTTATTAATGTAAGATTACTTATCGTTGCTTACCTCTTTTTTATGTATATATGTATGTATGTGTTATGTATATATGTATCTATATATATATGTACGTATGTATATATATATATATATATATATATATATATATATATATATATATATATATGTATGTATGTATGCATGTCAAAATTTTGACGCATTTTGGTACTTTTCTGTTTAACTGTTTACTGCTTGCCCAAGCGATACAGCCTGGATTTAGTGCGGTGCCAAAATTATAACTCGCGACGACGGACGCTTTTAGCATCTGAAATTTTGCTTTCTGGAGGACCGTTATGGAGGATCGTAATCCTACGTTAAAAATCTTTCAATTCAAGTCGGCAATCCTTGGACGCATTTTTTGCATAGGTTAACATTGAAGAGAGCGAATTCAATAGGGTTAGTACACAGGAGCCTTAAGAAAAATTTGTATTTAATAACAAGCTGGGCCTCTTTGAAACAACATTATTGGGTGAGATCTAATAAAGACCAATATATTTCCTTCTACTCTATGAGGAAATAAGTTAATTTTATTTGAGTAAGACATTTGGAGTAGCATAGTTTTAATGGTGACATCAACAACTGTTACCTTCCCAAACGCACTTCAGAAGCTTCATAAAGGAAAATGATGTACGTCTTGGGACGGCCGATAATGACTCTGAAAGTGAGGCGCTTCCCGGGAAACACCTCTGCTTAAAATTCTGACATCGGGGAAAAGTGCATGAAACGCTAGATTACACAGGTGCTAGAAATAACGTTGAGGAGTCTATAACGACTCTAATGAACTCGCTAAATTATCGGCAGGATCATAAATATCTGCCACGATATGTCAGGCGGCGTGCTCCACATCTCTTTGGACACCGAAATCTGTTGGAGGAAAACGAGTAGCACAAAGATTTATTGTAGTAGTCACTAGTAATTTCCCTTTCCTAAAGATAGTTAATGCGATTTATTGCAGTCAAAGCTGCTGGATCGTAGCCATATTGAATTCGTTCCATTTAGTGTTAAGGCTGCTGTGTGCTAACCCTATTGGATTCGCTCCCCTCAATGTTAACCTATGGGGAAATTCAAATTTGTTATTAACCGACCTCAGAGTCTAGCTTAAGCGGCATTATGAACCTGAAAACCAGTCGCTGCGTGGCAATACATGCAAACTCAGCCGATGGTCATGAACCTGTTCGGGTTATTAGTACGGATCTGAGCGCCGGGTGGACAGTACAGATCTGCCATCCAGTTAAGGCAAACCCGGACTCCTAACATATGGAGAAATTCGACAAACTTCCGGCTCCCCCCGCTTTCGCTTATAACCCCTGTATGAACCTGAAGACCAGACGCTGCGTAGCAAAGTCTACAAACTCAGCAGATGGTTCATTTCCCCTGATCGGTTTATGAATAGTATAGGCATGGACGCCGGACGGACAGTACAGATCTGCCGACCAATTGAGGCAACCTAGGGGCTTTTAACCTATGGAGAAAACATGTCTGCTATTGACAGCTACATAAATGCTGATAATCCAATACAAATGGTATTTTCAGATAGCCTGAACTTTTCTGCACCTTGCCACATGATTCTTTTTATAAATTGCGTCCGCCAAAGGAATTTATGAGGGTTTGAAACACACTATACCAGATTTTCCACCCTCCGAATAATTTAAATTAAAAAATTTTATTTGCATTTAAAAAAAAAAAAACGAAAAATGTCCCATGGTGTAAAATTTCTTTCTCTATTACGGAGTGCGATTTTAAAAAATCTTTCAATCCAACTCGGCAATCCCTGGACACATTTTCTTCATAAGTTAATATGGAGGTGAGCGAAAACGACTGGATAAGTACATAGCAGCCTTAATCTACGGGGAACGTTTTTCCTTTGATTGTCGACTTGGATCTAACATTTTTCTTTTCAAATTGTGCTTCGTAACAGAAAAAGAAATTATTACCCGGGAATATTTTTCATCCTTTAATAGAAACGTAAATAATATTTTTAAATTTGAATCATTCGGAGAGAAAAATTGTGATGTATTGTGGTATAAAAAATGTGGTGCAGCGTTTTATACGCTCAAAATTTCCTTTGCTGGATGGTATTTCTAAAATGAATGAGCTATCAGAATAATTCTTTTATCTCTATTGCGGAGCACACACACAAAAAAATTTTAATCCAAGTCGACAACCCTTGAAAATTTTTTCTTCATAGGTTAACATTGAGCTTTGAGAGTCCAATATGGATAGAATCCAGCAGCCACAAGAATAAAGTAACCTGAGATAACATATTTTAATGAACTTATAATAAAAAATATGCTAACATATTTCAACATTTTTCTATCATGTTGCTTAAGATGGTGGCAAAAATTTTAATTGTTATCCGTAGCAATTTCAAAATCAATGTCCTAAGCTTTCGCCTCAAAGAAAAGTTTAAAATTACACATGTGTCATGATAAAATATTCTACAAAAATCTCTTTTAAACATCTCCCCCCTCCCTAAAAAAATTATCACGTCTAATATTTTAGCAGTTTGGTAGTAGAGATTACGACAGTTAAAAAAATGTTTAACCTATGAACTGTAACACACCTACAATCTATAGATCGATGTCACAAATATAATATGGGAAAAATAAATTAAGTTTTACTCATACTCAAGTCTAGCCCAGCACCTTTCCTAAGTGCTATTCCTGAAACTCCTTCCCGAACCCGTGTTTTGGTTTACGGCTGCTGTGTACTAACCTTATCGGATTCGCTCACCCCAGTGTTAACCTATGGGGAAAATATGCCCAAGGACTGTCGACTTGGATTGAAAGATTTTTTTTTAAAAATAGTACTCCGTAGTAGAGAAAGAAATTTTACACCTTGAGGCATTTTTCGTTTTAAAAAATGCAAATAATATTATCGGCATTTTTGTAGCTGTAAATACTAGACACATTTTCTCCATAGGTTAACATTGGAGTGAGCAATTCCAATAGGTTTAGTACGCAGCAGCCTTATTTCTCCAAAAGAGCTATTTCCAAGTACTACTTTGTGACATATATTGAATATTGCAGATGAGTGTCACAAACACACCATGGCTATAAAGTGTTTGGCTTCACGATGGTAAAAGCTACCCCAGTGATTTTCAAAAGTGCTATTTCTGTAACTATCTCTTAAAGCGTTTTATTTCTGAAATATACTGTAGTGCCTCATATAACTTACTTGAGATTTAAAGGCATTTGACATTTCCTCAATGTTAGACCTATTCCCAAATTGTACTAAAGGTGAGTACTTTGAACGTATGTACGGCCATAACGACTGTCGCTCCTCTTACTTATTCGGAGCTTTTTTCTAAATGTAAGGCAAATAACTAGGCCATTTGGACGGTACCACCGGTACACACATGGTACCAGAGTGGGAGCCCAGGCGGCTCTTTGGTTCGGGGCAGCAGTAGACGAGATCAAACCACACTTACTCGCTTCCTCAGTGGTCATCTGTCATCAACGAGTTTTATTGGTGGTAGTAAGCATTTCGAAATCTGCACTAAGTGTTCTACTGCTCAAGCCTCCCCTGACCACATTTTATCCTGTCTGGGGCTCACCAGGCAGGACCTGGCTCAAGATCCTCTTTTGGTGCTGGACTTTCTCAGAGTGAACGAGCTTATGGACCTGATCTAGCTCTGCTGGTCATGGGGATGAGAAACAACAACAAGCAACAACTTTGAACGTCACAGAGATCAGAGTACAAAACATTGCTTAGGTTTAAAGATGTTTCGCCCCACCCTGCGATTATCCCAAGTTCTAATCCTGTCTACCATCATCGGAAGCACTGTTCAAAGTTTCCAGTCATATGCCTTATTCTGCACTATTTCTAAAAGCCAGTTTGTTACACAACAATGTCACAAATTGTCACAAGAAGTCACGAGTGTCACGAATTCAGAAATTTGGCTTTCTGAGGCGTTTTTTAAAAAAATGCAATTTCCGTAATTGTCAATCCAAAAGCTAGTACTAAGCTCTACTCTTGTGCCTAATATAATTATTTCAGAGTCAGAGTATTTCAAGCCTCGTAAACAGTGGAATTGAATGGACTGATTTTTAACTACCTATAACCTTAATTTCCTAAGAGAAATTCTTTATCATGCTTTGCCTGATTTACTTTTCTAGGTTGACTTTAATTGAAAAAGCCGGTGTATTCATTAAACAGAATGAGGAAATGATGGAAAATGGATTGAAAGAAGACCTGAAAGTCACCTCATAAACGTTTTTCAATTAATTACGTATCGTGTTATTTTCATTACAGATTTATCGTGAGTAAACACAGTGAATATCACATTTAGATCACAACTTTTGGAACAACAAAAGAATAAATTAAATTTCTCGTCCAGTGTAATAGAATAGAGAGATTAATGCATTCAGAATGCTTCAGAGATATGACTGATAATGGATATTGGAGTTTGATAAATGATTCAGCGTAGATAGTCTCTGTAGCGTCGGTAAGATGAAGCAAAAATGATGGATGATTTAAAAAAAATGCGATGCGTGATTTGTTGGCGTTTTATTTGTGCTCAGTTCCATCTTTACAGCACAGAGAATAAAATTATTCAATCTGATTTGCAAGGCACCACAGACAGAAACAGGACTGTTTTGTGATCCGAAATACAGAAAAATGCCTAAACTATAAAACAGATCTATCTGAAAGAGGCAAAAACAAAGGATTAAAAATAATACTTCTAATGCTAAAGGAAAAAGTAAAAATATGCCATAACTGTAGTTGAGATATTGCCTTGTAGTATTTAGTTACTAACCAGTTTTAAGTTTGCTAACTTGTCGTAATTTAACTTAAGGCCCCAAAGCGAAGAATCGATAGAAATGTTCGAGTATTTCTTTTCTGTTTTTCCCAATTCCAACCAATATTAGCGACTTAGGGCTCTATTTCTTTGGATAAAAGAATTTTACAGCAAAAGCTGGACGGAGGCCGAACGTCTGAGGCTCTGTCGTTCGATCTCAAGAGCCTGTGATTCCGAGTCCAGCTGTTCACATGCATCTCTGTCGCTGTTCGAAATCGGTTTTAATCTGTAGGTTTGGTCTAATGAGATTTGGTTGGGCAAAAGATGACCCTAGTGCTCCCAGTTTACCAACCAACTTGTAGCATTGCTTATAAAACTTTAGTATGGCGTAATTCCTACGTTATATTACGGTTATACGTCATACTACGGTCATCCGTTTTTCTCAGTTGTATATAAATTTCCATGAAGCCGGAAAACCTCAACTAAAAATAACCAACTAACTTCTAGCAATGCGCGCAAAACTTTTGAAAGAACATTAATATTGCGTAATTTCATCAGTTGACCACGATCATTATGAACTCCAAAGTTAATGTATTAGGAATTTTCCTCTCGGTATATTTGTATATACGGATTAAAAATATGTATTTATGAATTCTGTATTCTTCTTGAGAAAAAGAGGCTTCAGTAAAAAGGGTAGAGTTTTTATATTTTTAAAATGAGCCCGGGTAAACTAATGGTTATTTCGTCCTGATTCGGTACAGAAGGTGTTCAAATCGAATCCCTACAAGTGCTACTGAATTCCCTCATGTCAGGGACGTTAAATCTATAGGATGAAAAGTACCTCCGTCTGCTTTGTAAGGGGGAGAGGTGGGTACGACCCCCCCCCCCCCTCAGACATCCCTGGGGTTGCTAGAACTAAATTGAGGTAGCATCAGTGGACAATATTGGTTCATCTGTAAGTTGTCCCATTACGTAAAACCAATAACTATCGCGATGTCCAATGGTCGAATGTTGAAAGACAATATGTCTGCCGCGATGGGGAAAAAATAAAATAAACCATTGACGTCTATCGAATAAATTTAAAATTATTTTTTCAAAAATTGAATTGAAAAGATATATTTCGAAAACATTAGCTTGCATTAAATGGTCTATTTTCAAATGGAGGAAACGGAATTATAAAATTTGCATTGACTAATCTGTGATTAGAAAAATGCTCAGAGGAAAAACTTTCATGACTTAGTATGGGTATTGAAGGTCAACTGATGCATTTCCTTAATCGAGATAAAGTCATATGAGGACTCAACGATGACAATAATAACCAGAAGCAAGGAAATTTTGACTATGTACTCAAGAAAAATTTTGGGGATCTCGGTGACAAATTTTGCCACATTTGGAGACTTTCTGGGTGCCCGGAGAACCAGTTAGATTTCCCCTAGGGGAAGTGTAATTAATTTCTGCAAATTTGCATTCCTAGAATAATCGAGAATATCGGCAGTGGTATATAAGCATGCCGAACTTGACCCCGAAATTTTTGTAATTCGTTCATTTCTCGGTTGAACCTCAGCTTTACTGTGGGAAATCTAGGCTTATTATTGTGCCTGTGTGCATTGTATGAAATCTGAAGTCTTTTTCTGAACTTCGCTGTAGTCCTCCAAGTGACTGTTTGGGATATTTGGGACATGTTTAAGACTATGAAAATAATAAGCGTGTGTCACTGGTACCTGAGAAGATTTTAATCTTTAAAATTAGTTCTCTCTTATTATTGAAGTAATAAGTAGTATAGTCCAACGGAACGCTACAATTTGAAGGTTATTTATTCCACTTAATCTTCTTTTACAAGTTACCTTTTTTCAATCTGGACTTAACAATGGTCTAGAATTAATGCTCCACCTCAATTAATAAACAGACATTGAAATCCCACCTTAAACATCTTTTAACCGCGAAATACAAAACAAAATGTATGCACGTTAGGACAATTAATTGCTTTGCATATCGCAAAATACGAGAGCATTTTAATATTTAAAATTAATTCTCCCTTATTATTGAACGAATAAAGAATTCACATGCGAGATGCAGCCAAAAATGCACTCGATTCTACCTGACAGCAGTTGCGGACGCTCTATACATTATTTATCACCGCCAATCCTACAATGGAAATGCAGCCGGCTGCCTCTGCAAATTGAAAAGCAATAAAAGGCTGGACATTCCGTTTAACATGTTATGCAAAATACCGCTCCAACAAAGCAAAATATCACGGCGGGGAAGAATTCTAAATGCCTATTACGCATTGGCACACCAGGAAACAAGGTGTTTATAAAACGTTCCTTTTTTTTTCTTCTACCCCCCCCCCCCCCCTCCGGCGACCTTGAGGAGAGATTCAATACAGGTTCAATGAGAGACACATAACGGAAATTTTTGAAACGTATTTTCCGGGTGTTATTGATATACAGTTGTCGTGAGGAAATGGCAGATGATGTTCGTGAGCGGCTTGTTTTGGTGGAGGCTCGGCGCTACTTTGTAAAATGAAAGGGTTTAAATGGTGTTTAGATACCGGATCCGTTACATTTCACGCCATGCCGTGAACGTGACGCTTATCGCAAAGCTGTCGAAAGAATTTTACCACAGTGATGCTGTCTGAATTCAGAATTTCAATACTTTTCTACATACAGAGTCACTCAACCGAAACCTGTACGGTCTAGAATTTTGTTTAAAACTCAGAATATATCTATCTATCTATCTCTCTCTCTCTCTCTCTCTCTCTCTCTCTCTCTATATATATATATATATATATATATATATATATATATATATATATATATATATATATATATATATATATATATATATATATATATATATATATATATATATATATATATATATATATATATATATCTTAGTGGTTACCACACCGGAATACGGCACATAAGATTCTCGGATTGAATCCCGACTGGCGCTCTCCCAGTGCTCTCAATTCCTAATTCTCTCACACGTTAAATCTGTTGGCTGGAAAGTCCCTCCGTGAGGGTTGTAAGGCTAGGAGGAGGGTACAAGACCATTATATGTCCCCATTAGGGGCGATGCTCGGTCAAAATTGGGGTGGTAGAAGACAACAAATTAGCTTCCGACTCTTGTGGTGCCCAATAGCCGCATCTCTTTGCCCTTCCGCCTTCAATGGCCCTAATCAGGATTCAACCGGGCATGAGGTATAGTAATAACAAGGATATTGTATATATATATATATATATATATATATATAGGGTCATAACTAGGCAGGGGCATCCACCCATTGCCCACTTGGAAGGGGGCCCAAAATGCTGTATTTGTTTTATTATTTTCCCAAACGTAATTCATTAAGGGTCCCAAACGCAAATTCTTACCCAGGGCACACGAATAGCTAGTTACGGCACTGTATATATATATATATATATATATATATATATATATATATATATATATATATATATATATATATATATATATATATATAATTTTTTAGGTCTTTAGTAATCATACATTATATTTTCAATAGGATAATAAATTAAATTCGTCTTTTTAAATTTGATTTTTTTTACTTCAGTTATCGAACTGCAAATGTAGTCAAATTACAGTGATATTCCATGATATAGAACTATATAAGAAATGTTTCTGTATAGTATAACTATATAAGAAAGATAAATTGTTCTTTCAATTGTAATTTTTGACTTGTTTATAGTTGTAGTTCAGAAGTGTCACGACTTTGAGCATTTAGCAGTTCATCCCATTTACAACAAAATTATAACTTAACAACTTTAACTTTTTTCTTCATAAATATTTTTAACTCAGTCATTCCAGCAATTACATTCCCAACACACCTTAGAAATGTAAATTCATACTTCTCTGAGAAGACACAAAAAAAAAAATTATTGAATTTATAATTATTTTCAATACTGGCTAGCATCTAACAATCCTGGCCAAGGGGCGTCGGTTTTTGGTGCCGAGGGTGATCGGTTCGAAATTCAACAAGTGCAGTTAAACACCGTCCTCTCTAGACCGGATATCGGCACATTAAATCCATAGACCAAAAAGTACCTCTACGAGATCAGAGTTTGTCGGAGAGGGTACAATTCTCCCAGATGTCACCCCTGGGGTTGCTCTGTTAAAACAGAGGTGGCCCCTAGCTAAGACGAATTCCGATCCTTGTGGTGCCATTATAAACTGGAGCCGCATTCCTCAGCCCACAAACCATATATGGACAAGGTCGGAACATTTCCGGCCAGGGAGCATTAGTAATAAAAACAGTAACAACATATAAAGGAATGGTGAACTTTCAAATTACCAAAAATCGGACAAAAATTAGATTTTTTTTTGTGTAATAATATTTTAAAGAAATTTCAGGTAGTCTCTTTTAACGAAACTACCGCGGGTTATTAACGTAGGATTACTAATCGTTGCTACCTCTTTTGTAGTATATATATATATATATATATATATATATATATATATATGTATATATATATATAAATATATATCTTTATATATAAAAGGCAAAGTCTGTGTGTGTGTGACCGAGTTTTTCTCTGCTCGCGGCGCAGCGCAAAGACGGTAGATCGGACAGTCTTGAGATTCGACACGAAGATGCCTCCCGAGGTCTCATTATGCACCTCGAAGCCCTTTTTTCGATTTTTTAATTAGATTTTCCGTAATTAAATATTTAGTCGCGATTTGGAGCTCCCGGACGAGTAAAAGCTCCGTAAATCCCAAAGTATCCGTCCAAGAATTTTTTTTTCGGACGAGCCTATACGGAAATCACAATTAAAATTGTCTGTCTTAATTTATCGATAAATTGTGATTTTTTTTCGATCGCCTGTACGCACTCGTTTTTCGGAAAAAAACGCGATTTTGTCCGTGACCCTTTTTTCCAAATTGTCGAATCGATACGTAAATGTCGTTACATTTTTACGAAATTTTTATCTCAGAGACCCTAGACATCACAGTTTCGAAAGCCAGAACCAAAATTTATTTACAAATTGTAGTTATTTTTTAATAATTTATTTTATGATTCGGAAACTCTTGCGAGAAATCTCATTTTGGAGATTTCGTTCTTCATTTCCGGACGAAGGTAAAGCGGGTGAAAATAGGAGAAAAACCAGTTTTTCGACGTCATGCACGTGATGTGTTGGGGCGTTTGTTTTCTATGAGGGATTGGGTGGTTAAAGGAAATCGATTACTATTGCAGTGATAATCCATTAAAAAATCACATTTAGTAATGCCGTAATTTTTTTGGCCAGCACTTAGTTAATATCATATAATTTGTGGTGTATTTGTGGAAAAAATCTATGAAGATTTCAAAGAATTTCAGCATGTGGAGGATGTGATATATTCGCTTTCAAGGAAATCGATTACTATTGCAGTGATATTCGATTAGTAATCCTATGTAAAAAATTTTGCCAAAATGTGCCAGAAAGGATTAAATTTATATGGGTAAAATAATGTATCGTGGTGAGGAAAAGGATGACAGCGACGCCCATTAACAAAGGGTTAAGGCTACTAAAAAATTGGTAATTACATTACCCGAGCAACGCCGGGACGGGTACAGCTAGTATATATATATATATATATATATATATATATATATATATATATATATATAAATATATATATATCAAAATATATATATATATATATATACATATATATATATATATATATATATATATATATATATATATATATATATAAATATATATATATATATATATATATACATATATATATAAATATATATATATATATATATATATATATATATATATATATATATATATATATATATATATATATATATATATATATATATATATACTAGCTGAAAACCCGTACTTCGTTACGTTGTACATTCAAATTAAATACAACGGCAAAAAATATGTATATATATACATTTATAATAAATACAACGATCAATGTATGCAATTGATGTAAAAAGTATATTTATAAAAAAAATCGTAATAGATATTTTTATAGACAAAATAATGTAGAAGAAAATATTCGAATTAAATCAAATAGAACATACTAAAGAATAAAGTACAGTTAATATAGTACAGTTTGAGGAACATTTCTTTTACTGTATGTTAATATTTTTTTTTGATAATGTCCAATCGTCTGCCGCATTAAAAAGAAGAAAAAAAAGTTTTTTGTCTATTTCATTGTTATGCTCGCGACCCAAAATTAAAGGAAAAGAAACCACGTGACCAGTATTTAATAAATTAAATTCGAAAAATTAATCTTTAAAAATTCACCAAAAATCAGAAAATGGAGGTAAAGATTCGAAAAAGATTTCATTTGAATTTTTAGGATCTTTCTCGTGATATAAATTTTATAACCCTCACATTATTATTTTAATGCAAACTTTAAAGAATGTTACAAAAATAGTTTGAAAATTTAATTTTTAAAAATCTAAGAAGAATTTTTCAAAAATCTCTCTTAGTGCACTCTTACACTATAAGAAGAATCGCCATGCAAAATTTCAGCCCGTTATGTCCAGCGGTTTGGTCTGTACGTTGTCTGTCAGTCATAAATAAAACAGTTCCGTCATAAATTAGTCAGTTACGGAACTGTTTTATTTATATAGATATGTATGTCAAAATTTTGCCTCATTTTTGTACTTTTCTGTTTAACTGTTTACTGCTTGCCCAAGCGTTACAGACTGGGTTTGGCGAGCTTCCAAAATTATAACTCGCGACGATGGACGGTTTTAGCGTCTGAAATTTTGCTTTCTGGAGGACCGTTATGAAGGAACGTAATCCTACATTAAAATATGTATATATTGGAATAAAATGCATTTAAAATATGCAGTGAAAAGTAAAATGAAAACTTGGTGGCTTTAAGAAAAAAAAGTATTAAAGGTAGGTGAAAAAAACATCTTTTCAATTTTTTTTCAAAATGAGTCATTTCCAGATTTGCAAGTCTTTGAAATGCTCCTTGCGTCATAATTTTAGACGAAATTTTATAAAATTTATTATAAAGACTCCTCTAATTCATCAAAATAAAGTTACGTATCCATTTTAACTATTCAACGAAAGTACAAAGTAATACATAACTCTGTTGAAAATGTATTTGTTTGCAATATAAATGCAAAATTAGGGGGGGGGGTGTCAAAAATTGGATTGCAATGAGCATTTAAAAAAATTTAATTTCAATTTCTTAAATAAAATTTTAAAATTTTTATAAAATTTTATTAGGTGTTTAATATAAGTATATACTTTAATAAATATGTATGCAAAATTTCATATGTCTGATGTACAAATTTCAAAAATCGCTTTGTAATGTCCACAATCCCTTTAACAATCTATGATTTGCGCAATAATATTGGTTATTAATACCTGTTTCCGTTTGTAATTATTTCTTTCCTCAGTTTAATTTCTCTTTCTTCGATGTAATAGAATAACATTATATGAATTCCTTACGAAACATAAAGAGAAACTGTTGTGTCTACTTTGGCATGGAATTCAGTAATTCATCACATTTACAACAAGGCTGTAATTTTTTTTTCAGCAGCATACGAATACAATGCATATTTCCAACCGAACGCAGAAAGAAAAATTATTGCCCTTGTCATTATTTTCAACTTTGACAAACATTTAACAAACCATTACGTACGATTACGAATCCAAAACCGTTATTTTTTTTCTTTCACAGTGTTTTTTTTCCCTACAGTCAATTTACAAATTTTTCCCAACGTCTGAGATAATTGTCCGCTCAAAACCTTATTAGCATATAAACATCGTGCAAACTGGCTTTGAAAGTGAGATCGCCTGACCCCGATGAATATGAATTTTGAAGGTCAATTAAGCGAATACGCGTGCGAATGTTCAACATATCGGCTCGCTTGACCGTAAAACCTCTCTGACTTTATGACACAGTTTGTTTAAGAGAAAATTTTTTATGCTCTCGCTTGTCCCGTGGCTTGGTCAATTCTAATGGACTGGGATGGCGAGTTTTGATATCTGGTATAGTGTCGACTCGATTCGATTATATAACAAGTGTAAAAGTACAGAATGACTAGTTTACGATTGGACTTGCTTATGAGAAGTTGGGGAAAAGAACCGGGAAATATTACATGTTATGCAGTTAGTTTAAAATTTATATATGTCTGACAAAATATTAAATATGATTAACAAAATATTATATGACATATATAATTAAAATTTATATACGTCTAACAAAAGTGGTCGGATTATTATGCATTTTATAAAAATATTTCAAACAAATTCTATGGTGGCCGGTATAAAGGGCTTAAGTCAAAGACAGTGATTTTAATATACCAAGTTATTGGCTTTTATAACAATCGCAGAAATATAATTTCGGTCTTTTGTACAAAGAAACGTACTTTTGTATACAAAATAGATAGACTTAATCCTTATATACAAGTCAAAGGCTTTTTGTTTTTTTTATCAACACTAACACATATCTAAAAATCATTTTATTTAAGCCTTTTATACCGGGAACCATAGAATTATTATAACGAAAAAAAGCTGCTATGGGGCGTGTTCAAACAGAATGCGTCAGTGTGAGCGTTAAGATTCCGTTGGTGCTGATTGGTAAAATGGATTAATGCTTAGTATATAATTGGTTAAAAGTTTTTGCGCTGACGCTGACGGATTCTATGTGAAGAGTCCCTTAGTCTACTTGGTATTTACCGTATTGCAATCGCTCTGTTCAGTGTTAACCTATGGTGAGAATTTTTCCAATGATCTCCGTCTAAAAATTGTACTTCATAACAGAGAAGGAAATTTTTATTCGGGTATCTTTTTCATTCTTTAAAAGAAACACAATAAAAAAATTATTTGAATTATTTGAGAAAAAAACGGGGTTTACTGTGTTTTCAACGGAAATCATATCCTTCGGTTGTCGAAATTTCTAAAATTAATTAAGTCGCAGAGCGAAAATGTCTTTCTCTTTTACGGAGTACAACATTTAAATTAATTCTTTGAATTCAATTCGATAATCGTTTGAAAAATGTACTCTATAACAGTGATTCTCAAACTTTTTTATACTTCAGTACCACCTGAGAATTTTGCAGGGTCGTGGCGTACGAGTGGTTATGTTATAACTTTTTTGAGGGTATCATATAAAATTCTCTACACATATGAATGACTCTACAAAATGCATTTAAGTTTAAATAAATCAAAATACTGCTAATAAATCCTTAAAACAAGAAAAAGCCGTTTATACGTAATTGTTATTAACAAATGGCAAATGCAACTTCCCAACATTAAAATGTCTTTATTAGGAGGCTTAATGAGAAACTTGCTGTTGCTTATGCTTATTTCTTATATTAGATCTTCAATGTCATGAGTAACGAGATTTCAACACATTCGAGTCCAAACAACAACAGACAAGGAAGACTCACGCTCTACTTCCGATACCAGGGCAAGAATACCAGCCTATTGTACTTGTTATTATTAAGCCTTCTGCGTTCCGCTTCAAATGCATACTCTGCATACCGCCCTCTGCATACCACCAGTGGTACGCGTACCACCAGTTGGGAACCTTTGCTCTATAGTATTAACAGTGAGCGAATCCAATATGGCACATACTCAACAGTCTTAACTGATTCAAGTGTTTTGGCATCCTCCTTTTTCATTGTTTGGCACTTCAGACTTTAAAAGACTGCTGGAATTTTTTTTTTGTGGTGCTTCAGACTTAAAAAGTGAGTCGAAAAATTCGGCCATGTGTAAACATGCATTTCTGAAAATAATATGGTGGTAATTGAGCAAAAATAGTTGATGTCCTGGTGAAGCGCCCCCATGGTCAAGCAGAACCTAGGTTAAGTCCTGTAGAAGCGGAATGGTATAATTCCCCACCGTGTGTGGCCAAGAACGAATCTATTGTAAAGGCTGCAGAGGCAGGGGTAAATAGGGGCTTGTAAACCAGGAGGAAATAGAAGAATAGCTGTCGGTGTGGCCAGTGACAGCGATCTAAAGTCTATAAATATTGCAAGATAGATGGTCGTTATTTTATGGCCACAGTAAAACCTTCAGATGATAAGGGTCAAAGTGGTATTGCAAATTAAAATTATGCTGGGGAGGTACTTCGTAGACTATGGACAGGGGCAGTATAATAAGGAACCAATTGGGGCAGGAACTACTGAGAGAAAAACAGCCCACTGCCCAATGAAAAAGATGGGCGGGCCAGAATTCCCCCCCCCCCCTGCAAACGGACAACAGCCCCTCCAAGTACGATAGGAATAGGAGAGGAGGTCCAGATTTATCTTAGACTTCTTTTCTTAGAGCTCAGATGATAGATAGTCTCGCCTGCCTCAGAGTCTAGGAGAAGTGCCAGTAACCCGCCGAGATGTTCCTGTATATGACATGATTTTGGGTCCCTGTCGTCGATGCCATTTTTCATCGCTGCATACCTCAGCTGTAGTAAGTGCCTCCCCATAGACTCTAAAAATCATTACTTTGACCATATAGTTTGCCTCTGCATTTGAGTCCTCGTATGTGAAATGTTAATATGAAACAGGATATTGTGCTAGTAGCAATTACACTTTAATTGAATTTTGTGAATTATTAAATAAATGTATGTTAAAGGCCAATGCTATGTCTTCCTTGCTTGCTCCAACACACGCATTCATCCATTGTTTTAAGGTTAATAATTGCCAACAAGTCCAATAGACGATGCTTCGCCTGTTCATCTTGGAGCAGCTGCGCGGAAGTTCCGAAAGTTCTTATAAACTGCCATGACAGTCCAGGGCGGTTTCCAGAATACCAAGGATGTCGGGGACAGAATAACCATGTATCGTGGGTTTTTGAACCGAATATGGAGTAAATATCCGTGGAGGGGAGGTATCTGTTTTTGGGGGGGATCTGCTCGCAACCCTCCTTTGGCAGCAAATGGGCAGTCTCCATACCGTAAAAACCAAGTGAAATTGATATTACACTTATCAGCGATAACAATATTCATGTATATAAGGGATAGAAATATCGATAAGAAACGTAAGATTCGATAAGAAATATCACCGCCGTCCACACCCGAAGGTTATACGGCCCTTCAATAATGAAATCTAATCATCCCGACGGCAATCCAGCCCAGTCGGGTGCCGCAGGATCCACATCCAAGCCGGAAAACAACCATTTCAGCTCCAATCAATACAAATTTTCCTATATCTCCGGTTACGGTAAATGCACCTATAATGGGCCGCCCTTTAGAAATGTCGAGAAATTAAGGGTTTATTGTTACCTAAGGCAGTAGAAGGGGTGAGGGTCATTGGCTACTAGTAGCAATGTCTCGCGAGGGGACTAATGTCTCGCGGGGGGGTGGGGGGTGGCTGATTCGCGTGTTTGTACATGCGGGTTAAGAAGTTATTTACCAGGAAGGATTTTCTGTGCCCGATATTCGGCAAACCATCAGATTTATCTCCAAATAAGCTCCCTACCTCCGAAGAGGTTATGAAATGCTACTTCCAAGTAAGGTATGATTTGTCATTACAAACTAATAACAAAAAAGTTGCTTTTTCCGATGTAGCATCGATTGTTGCTAAGAAAATTATACTTTTGTATGAAAAAGCTACAATTCCACCTCTTTCTGAAAGAAGGGTTGTTGCTATGATAAAAGCATACCATGACCTGTAATACAAAATAAGAAAATCCTATGTGCGTGATCAAAGAAAAGAATCTTTTTAACAAAAATCGGAATCATTCAAACGTTCTTCCACGTTTCTTTTTGACGTAGCCTCATGTAAATGCCCTACATTTTTGGAATTCACCTGGAAGAAAAAACCGGATATGTGTGTGTGTCCAATAAGTATAAAGTGTAAGTGCGAAAAAGCCTAAAAGATACCAGTTCTTGAAGTGAGATTCATATATCGTCAAAGAAAGTACAATTTGGGCAAAACAGGGTCTGTAGACGTACTGGAAACACAAAAATTGGAGAAAAGGCAACGTAGAAATACCTTGTTTGCTGATTACAATAAAATTAACCAAGGTGCAAGTACTTCGAAAGAAAGTGGGTATAAATGTAAAGAAACTACTGAGCATGAGCAGCCCGAAAATGAACAGGAAGAAGGAAACAATGAGAATGACGCTGAAAGAGATGAGCTTTTCGAACCAAATGAGATAAAACTGAAAGCATATAAGCCCAGGCAAATGAGGATAAAACTTAAAGCAACAGCTCTGGCAAGTGATCGGTATGGGGTATCTGACCGCGCTACAGCCGTGATTACGTCTAATGTGCTCCAAGACTTCGGCATCATAAGCGAGGAAGACTTGTCTCATGTTGTCGACAAGAACAAAATGAGAAGAGAAAAAATTAGTAACAGACATCATTTGCAATCCAAAGCTATTAATGAACTTTTACGTGGTCTTTACTTTGATGGCAGGAAGGATGAGACTATGGTGATTAAAATGGTTGGTTCTAAACGTTATCGTCGGACCCAAAAAGAAGAACATTATTCTTTGGTTCAAGAACCAGGCTCAAAATACCTTTGCCATGTTTCACCAATACTGGGCTTTCTAAAGACATTGCTGTGGCAATTGTTACACATTTGGCTAAACTGAATATTTCTCTGGAGGAGCTTGATTTAATTGGAAGTGACGGAACGGGCACTAACACTGGCTGGAAGAATGGCGTCGTTCGTCAAATCGAGCTAAAAGTTGGTAGACCACTGCAATGGTGTATTTGCCTCTTACATTTCGACGAGCTACCATTCAGACATCTTTTCCATCACTTGGACGGAGCTACAGCAGGACCTTCATCCTTTAGTGGTGAAGTAGGTCAAAAAATGAAAGCCTGTGAAAAACTTCCTGTGGTACATTTTTTACCTATTGACTGCATTATTCCTAATGTCGACAAGAAAGAGCTGATCAAAGACCAGTTGTATCTCTTAGATATTTCTGCAGCAATCAAATTTGGTCAATGCCCAGCGGATTTGGCAGCTCGAGAACCAAGTCCATTAGCACATTCACGATGGGTAACAGCAACAAATTGAGTACCCAGACTATATGTCAATGATGAAAACCCCTCAGATGAACTGAAGCAGCTGGTGTACTTCATTTTGCACTGTTATATGCCACTGTGGTTCCGGATTCAAGCAAGTGGTTCTTTTTCTGAAGGTCCTAAGATTGTGTTTGAGGCAGTTAGATTAACACGATACCTCCCTGGACATTTGCGAATAATAATCGACCCAGTAATAGAACGAAACTCATATTTTGCATAACCCCGAAAATTTAATTGTGGCTATGGTTATGGACGAAAGACAGCATGTGAGAGAACTGTTATTACGTCGATTTCTCAAAGCTCGAGTAAATTGCAAGGGAAAAACAATTAGAGACTTTAGAGTGCCAACACTTGACTTCAACGCGATCGATTACGTTCACATGATTAAGTGGAATGTTTGTAATGTCACTCCGCCACCTTTGCTAAGAAATGTATCGGACGAAGAAATAGAAGAAATGATCAAAACTGGCAGACTATTGATTTCAGACTTCAACAGATTTCCATGTCACACCAAAGTTGTGGAGCGTTGCGTCAAACTTGTCACCGAGGTGTGTGCAGTACTGAAGCTAGAGATGGCTTCATAAGAAGGACCCTGTTGTCAAGGTCAGTTATGCCGGAATTTTCTTCAAAATTTGCCTTCAATGTGTCAACAATCAATGAGTTCAGCAATCAATAATGTGGCATAATAGGAGCGACGAAAGTAAAAAGTGCAGTAAAAACAACATTTGCAGCAATCGTATGAAAATACGGTTTTATTTGTTTTAAATGGTACTTTTGAATGTTTTGTTTGTAAAATAAATGTCTTATATATATATATATACAGAGGCTGTTCACACATTTTTTAGACGATGTATATTGTATTCACAAAACTAAATTACATAAAATTCTTGTGTTTTAAGTGTTCTATTTGACATCCCTTATTCTGAACTATCTTTCGGATCCGCAATTTCCAGGATAATAATGCCTTTTGAAGTGTCAGAAGAGGTATTCTATCCGATTCCCCCTGAACAGCTTTCCAGAGTCCTGTAAGAGTTTTGGGACGACGTTTGGATAATGCAGATTTTAAAAGTCCGAAAGCACAAAAATCCATAGGTGATACATCGGTAGATTTAGTAGGGATATCAGTGAAGGGTATGGCCTTGATACCAGTTTTTTGTTCCATTTCTTTTAGGAAATTTACAGTGGATTTTGATGTGTGACTGCTAGCTTTGTCCTGATGAAGTCTCACAGATTGATGGCACTGTGGGTAAAGCGATGGTATTTCATTCAGAAAAATTGGCGATAAAATATGTTCCTGATAGTATTTGGAGTTAATCTTGATATTTTTTTCCACTCTCTTTATTTTTAACTTGCCATTATAAGAAAAACCAGCAACAATCATGAATCCCTTAGAAAAACTTTCTTTCGATTCTTTGAACCATGTACTTAAATTTTTTTCTCCCCTTTTATGATAATAAATGGATCTTTTTTTGTTGCAATCATTTAAATACACCCATGATTCATCTATTGTGACAATTGTTTCCCTTTTTGCTTTGGATAAGAGTTTCTCATATAGAATTCTGCAGCGTGTCCTGCGTTCAGCGATATGATTTGGAAGAAGACGATGCACATAGCGTTTTTTCACTTTCTTAAGATTTAAATGAACGTTTATCATTTTGTTTACAGTGGACACCGAACATTTTAATGATTTTGCAACTGTCCTTTGACTAGGGGGATTTTCTTTTAACATTAAACAACGTACCTTTGCAATAGTTGAAGATGTCCGTTTTTGCCTTGGATACTTGTTTGGAATTTTTGTCCCACTTGAGGCTCCAATTTGACGTTTTTTTCCTTTCTTGTTGACGATATTACCTATCGACGCTTTAGATATCACAAAACCATGACTCTCACATCGATTTTGGATAACGGAGTATGCATATTTCTCTTCGGAAAGAGCATAAATGTAGCCTTTGAGTCACTGCTTTGTTGAAAACGCCATTTTGAATAAAAACAAAACGTTCAAGCTTTAGACGATAATTTTGACTTTTAAAAACATAGTACAATTACGATTATTTCTTTTGCAGCAAACGAATTTTTATTAGCGCTTACTAAAATCGTCTAAAAAATGTGCGAACAGCCTCTGTATATATATATATATATATATATATATAAATGTTCCCTATCTTTTAACACCGTTTTACTATACATTGCGAACTATTGCATTTAAAATACATTATATCAGAGCTTTTCAAAAAACTGCTGAAAAAAATTTATTTTCTTATTTCTTTCAATATTTCAAAGTGAATGCGCTATCGGAAGATTTTTTTTTTTACAAATTTTTTTTGTGGTTTTTCTTATCTATAAGTGTAACAACTTTTTTCAACTAGCCGTTTTCGAAAAGAAAAAAAAAAGTTTTTCAGCCCACTCTAATGTATATTCATGGTACTCTGCATTTTAAAACCAGAAAAATGTGAAATTCTGAAATATATATATATATATATATATATATATACATTTTTATCGGGGAAAATTATGCAAATAATTGTGATAATTTTTGAAGTTTTCTAATTTTATGCTCAATTTTTAATTTAAATAATATATATTACAATTTTTTTGTTTTTACATTACAGGTAAATATATTACAAGTGTATTCTGACCATTAATTATTTTCTGCAAGCATATATCTCAATTTTATGATACGCACGGCACTTTATGATTTTTAATCACCAGTTAATCATATAAAATTCTAAACTGCTAGTTTGAAAATTTTATAGATTTATAATTTCCATTTTTATATATGACATATTTAAAGACATGTACTTTATATGTATAAAGAAAGAAAATTTCTTTTTCTAATATTATTTGAGTTTTTGTGGTTAGAATTAGACCATATTTATAGTCATTTCGTTAAGCTTCAAGGTCATGCCCTTTAGAGACAAAAATGAGAGAGAATCCCTGTACAAATGTCTGATGTTTTATTGGAAGGAGACTTCCCTTTTAAGCAATTACCCCTCTACTTCACCACTATCCCATTGAGCCATCAACTCCTTTCAGTACAGGCTGAGTGAAGATAAATTTTATTTTATTTTATCTGATTATTGTTTTAAATTATGTCTGTCTAGTTTAAAGATTTTGTATAAAAAAATACCATTAATTTATAAATTGCTCAGTAAAATGAGAAATTTGTGGTTTTCAGGAACGAATTAATTCAATTTACATTACACCTTATGGGCAAAATTCGTTCGGTACTCGTCAAGCCTTCTGGAACCAATAAACGACCAGTACTGAGGTACCACAGAATATATGAATGAATGAATATATATGAATGAATTATGTATGAATGAAGTATATATAATGATTTAATATTCTTTCATATATAAATGAATTATATATGAATGAATTTTATATATAAAATTTTCCCAGGAAAATTTATGTCTTAAAATGTATTTCAAATAGACAAAATAAATTTTTTCATCCGGGAACCCTTTTAAGAATTGTATACACATATGGAAATAACAGTCTCGATTTTTCAAACAACTTATTAATTACGAAAATATTACTCGTAACGCAAATAATCGAATCGTCAAATACTTTTCGAAAAAATTGCCCTCAGCGTAAATTATGCATAAATATTTCAATTTCACTTTACGAGCTTTAAAAATAAAACTATTATTCAAAACGCATCAGCTTTGACATTCATCTAAAACATTGTTTCGACATTGTTCTACTTTTCTACTTGCACATTATACTTCATTTTAGATTACCATTGTCTAAAATCCGAGTTAGTTCTCCTTTTTTTCAATTTCATTTCCAAATAGAATTACGAAAAACAAAAAAAAATTCCAAATGATTTTTCCATTCTTTCGTCACAATACCGACACAAAATTTTTGAATGCAATTTGTAGATTAGTTTATCGTTTGAATTTCTCGAATCACACAGCGAAGCGACGTTTGGCAACAGGGTATTCGGAAACATCTAGTCTGCAGACATGAGCGCATTTGCTGTTTATTTTGCTGTGATCGAAAGAAAAGGGAATTCTAATGTGTAATGGGGCATAAAACTTTGTATTTTGCACCATCTATTCTGTGTCAATCGCAAGTAATGCTGGAAGCAATAAACGGTAATACAAATGTTTAAGTTTAGAAGAATACTGGAAATTTTCGAAATCCTTTTATTTGAGAATTTCAAAAACAGTTATTAATTAGAAATGTTTCTAAAAATAAAGTGGAAGGAACAATTGATTGATCATTACTTTTTTTCAGAAATATTACTAATTGCATAGATAGAAAATAAAATAGCTTATGTGGTAATGTATTAATTAGTACGATATAAGGAAATTGTAACTATATGTTTAGTATCTTATTTTGGACCCAAAGAATCCTACATTGACCGATTTGATTCTAACGTTCACAATTTTTTTATCTGTAAACACGCATAAATTTAGAGTTATAACTATTTATATATAAATGATCCGAAGTCTTTAATTAATTTATTACTAATTAACAATCTGTTTTGTTTTTTATTCAGAATATCAAAATTTAACATCACACAACAAAAACTTAATTTATAAATATTTTACTGCTATGCTAAAAGTTTTGTTCTTAAAAACTGATAAATTTTAAAACTAATAAATTTTTTGTATGTTATGAAGTTAGATATTTCTTACAGAATGCACATCTATGATAAAATTAAATATATTTAATGGGCGTTAATAAAAGAGGCTTAACCCAACATTTGTTCAAAATAATTTTAAAAAAAGTTTCACTAATAACGTTTGAAATTATAATACAGTAAATTAAATTATTACACAGAAAAAGTCATTTGGAGATGAGCAATTGCTCTTTTGACTTATTGCTAGTCTTTTCAAGCAGTTAAATAGGGTGTATTATTTAAAATGCTTTACAAATTTTTTTGCATAAAAAAACTAATTGACCCACTTTTCAAGTTTTTTCATTTATTTACTTTCTTGAGAAAATATTTTTATATTCATAAATTACTTTTGGTTATATTAAATTAAAATCACTTACTGAACCTTTTCAAAAAGTTTAAAAATACCTCAGTGAATCAAAGAAAAAGAATTTGCCTTTTCTAAGTGGTAATTATAATTTATTAAAACATCAGTTTTAAATTATCAGTTCGCTCCTGGAGCGTATATAAGATTCATGATAAATTTACATTTATTCACTTAAGAATGATACATTCACACATAAACTCTATTAAAATTGTTTGGCATTTTATAACAAATCGGGTACGCTGTTTTTGTTTACATAGGAAAAAATTGACATAAACTAACGCATGAGTTTATGTCAATATTTTTCCTTGTAAATAAAAACTGCATAATCGATTCATGTTATGAAAAATAATGCTAAACAGTTTTCATTACATAAAATCTATTAAACTTATTTGGCATTTTATAACAAATCGAGTATGCAGTTTTTATTTACAAAGGAAAAAATTGACATTTGAAATGAACCTTCGTGTATACAAAATTCATTTGAAACAGTGAAATAAATATTTCCTCTTGAAATTTCTTGTCTTTGTTTACAAGACTGTTTTTGTAAAACTGAAAGGATTAATTTTTCATTCACATTACATGTAGTACTATTCCTAAAACATGAATGAAAGGTGACCTATTTTCACCTCTTGTACCCCATATCTCAAAAACACAAATCAAATACGTTTGTTGCACTAGGGTGGCAAAAAAAACCCCAGAATAATGAATGACCAGATTAATGAATGATTCCATATAATAAAAAAAACCTTTTAATCATATGTCAACATTAATTAATGATTTCTAAGGAAGATATTGAGCAACAAAAGAAAGAGAGCTAGCGTTGTTCATTTACTTTACCTGTAGTTTCCTTAATTACGTTAATTAATTCATTTATATCTAGCTTAAAGCACTTTCTGTGTGTCTGTGCCGAATAAAATTTATGAGCATGTCCATCGCTCGTAAATTTTATTTTCCGATATAGGAAATCGAGTACTTTTACCCTGGATGTAAACACCATGATTTATTGCGCAGCTTATCGCTATTTAAACAAATGAGTTGTAAAAGATTCTATTATAAGCGCACAATCTAGTCTTCAGTTAATTACAATTGTGTTAAAGCAAGAAAACAGCGGGAAAGTTCTCAGAACAGGAAAATTATAACTTACGGAAACTTTTATTAAAAGAAATACGTAATGAATCAATTCCAATGCCCAATTATAGAATTGAAGATTCCATAATTGGGCATTTGTGAATTCTTCATTACGACAATCACAGAAATGCACCTCGGCCTGATGAGGAACTACTAACTAATTCGAAACTTGTGGCCACCATTTTTAATTCTACTCTTTTTAATTGTGAAATTCAAGAAGTGCTCTGGGGGCAGTTCAGGTGTTATGTTAGCCCAATTTTAGTCATTTTACACTCCTCCCTTTGTAAGCAAAAACCAGCTGATGTCCAACGGCTCCTCCTTTTTTCTTGAGTAAGATTTTGCAAATTTCTTGTCACTATTTAAAATAGCATTTGATTTTCACAGTGCGGACAACAACTGCAGATTCGGATATTTTCTTCTTCTGATGTCAGTGTTTGAAGTGCATTTTTATACACAACATAAAATATCATTACAGTTGCAGTTAACATGTCAGTAAATTTGCATACACAAGAGAGACTAATGCATAACAAATTATAAATACATATATCAATACGAAGCCCGCTGTATTTTCCGATACATGTAGATTCCTTTATCAGAGACACCCCAACCGATTTTCTAAGGACTAAAGTACTTTTGCGGACCAAGCGATTTTTCTCAATCATTAAATTCAGTGTACATTCCTAACTAAAAATGCATAGCCATTAAATCATTAACAGTAAAAACTGAGCAACTCATTTTCAGTACTGGATGGTAGGAGGGCTGGTGTAGTCAGGATCACATCGCGGCGCACTCTCTTGCGTGGTTGTTTTCTGTCTCATCATAAGCATTGCTCTAATCCCCCTTCTCCCTTGTCAGTAAAAACAAACGAAACTTCAACCCTTGTTCACCCCTTGAATACTTACGTAATACTTGAACAGTTCCTCATTACGTATTCTCAGGTTAATTAGTTGCTCAGTAAGCAGGTTGCACAAAACATACGAAGAAATCAAGTGATGATCACAAAAGTACTTTAGTCTTTACAAAATTGGTTTGGAAGTCTCTGATAAAGGAATCTACATTTATCGGAAAATACAGCGTATTGATATATGTATTTCGAATTTGTTATGCATCATTTTTTCTTGTGTATGCAAATTTACTGACATCTTAACTGCAACTGTAATGATATTTCATGTTGTGCATAAACAGTGAGTAGGGCTTGAAAACAGCTATTTATTATACATCAAATTCACTGGTGCTTGTGGGTCATATCATACATGGTAATTTTAGAGGGGTTTTAAACATCGATTGCGGGATTGGAATTTCTAGTGTCTGGAGAAAATTCAACGGCACTTGCATTAAAAGAAAATATAAAATATGAATAAAATTACTCCTAGGTCCTAGTTTAGAAGAGGAGTTGCGGTTTGTTGAAAGAGAGACTTTGGAATACGCGTTGGGTTAAATTTGGGACCAAGTCATTTTCCTTCCTTCCTTACTTGCTTACTTACTTACTTACACACACACATATATATATACATATATATATATATATATATATATATATATATATATATATATATATATATATATATATATATATGCTAGCTGAAAACCCGCACTTCGCTACGGAGTACATTCAAATTAAATACAACGGTCAATGTATGCAATTAAGGCCAAAATAAATAAATAAATAAATAAATAAATAAATATATATATATATATATATATATATATATATATATATTTATAATAAATAAGACGATCAATGAATACAATTGATGTAAAAAAACAAAAAAACATATGTATAAAAAATCGTAAGGGATATTTTTATAGACAAAATAATGTAGAAGAAAATATTCAAATTAAATGTAATAGGACGTACTAAAGAATATAGTATAGTTAATATAGTACACTTTGAGGAACATAATATCTTTTACTGTATTTTAATATTTTTTTGTATAATGTCCAATCGTCTGCCGCATTAGCAAGAAAAAAAATAATTTTTTTTGTCTATTTAGTTGTTATGCGTGTGACGATAAATTTATTTAAAGTACCGAAAAAGGAAATCACGTGATCAGCATTCAATAAATTAAATTCTAAAAATTAATCTTTAAAAATTCACCAAAAATCAGAAAGTGGCGGTAAAGATTCGAAAAAGACCTCATTTTAAAAGAATTTTTATGATCTTTCTCGTGATATAAATTTTATAACCCTCAAATTATTGTTTCCAATGCAAACTTAAAAAAAGCTCCTAAAACAGCTTAAAAATTTAATTAAAAGAAATCTAAGAAGAATTTTTCAAAAATCTTTCTATGTGCACCCCTACACTACAAGAAGAACCGCCATGGAAAATTTCAGCCCTTTAGGTCCAGCGGTTTAGTCAGTGCGTGGTATGTCAGTGAGTCAGTCAGTGAGTCAGTTACGGAACTGTTATATATATATATATATATATATATCAACAACCAGATCAGTTTCTGGGCTTGTCTAAATTTTCCCGTACGAAAAAGTTAAATAAATATCTGTTTCTAATACATGCACATTGCTTGTCTGATTAAACGATTTTAACACGGCTCCCAACGCTCCGACCAAGACCCAATTAGAGGAATGCTTTGAAGAGGGAGGTGGTTGGAGGAACCTCCAAACACTCAAGGTAAAATAAAATTAAGTGGTGGAAGAGGGTCGTTAGCTGAAAAAAAAATGTCACCTCCTCAGTTTTATCTCATTAAGTGCCCTCTTGCTTTTCGTGGAACCGATAAAAGAACGGAATAGGAATATATTTGAACGGAATATATTTGAATGTCAGGATAATATAGCTTTTAGAAACTTATTTCAATGACATGCAGAAGTATTTTATAATTCTCACTAGCTGAAAACCCGCACTTCGCTACGGAGTACATTCAAATTAAATACAACAGTCAATGTATGCAATTAATGTCAAAAACAATAAATATATATATACAGAGGCTGTTCGCATATTTTTAGACGATTTTGGTAAGCGGTAATAAAAAGTCGTTTGCTGCAAAAGAAATAATTGCAATTGTACTATGTTTTTAAAAGTCAAACTTATTTTCTGCGGCTTGAAAGTTTTGTTTTTATTCAGAATGGCGTTTTTAACAAAGTAGTGGTTCGAAGGCTACATTTATGCTCTTTCCGAAGAGAAATATGAGTTATCCAAAACGATGTGAGAGTCATGGTTGTGTGATATCTAAAGCGTCGATAGGTAATATCGTCAACAAGAAAGGAAAAAAACGTCAAATTGGAGCCTCAAGTGGGACAAAAATTCCAAACAAGTATCCAAGGAAAAAACGGACATCTTCAACTATTGCAAAGGTACGTTGTTTAATGTTAAAAGAAAATCCCCCTAGTCAAAGGACAGTTGCAAAATCATTAAAATGCTCGGTGTCCACTGTAAACAAAATGATAAACGTTGATTTAAATCTTAAGAAAACGAAAAAACGCTATGTCCATCGTCTTTTTCCAAATCATATCGCTGAACACAGGACACGCTGCAGAATTCTATATGAGAAACACTTATCCAAAGAAAAATGGAAAACAATTGTCACAATAGATGAATCATGGGTGTATTTAAATAATTGCAACAAATAAAGAGCCATTTATTATCATAAAAGGGGAGAAAAAAAATTTAAGTACATGGTTCAAAGAATCGAAAGAAAGTTTTTCTAAGGGATTCATGATTGTTGCTGGTTTTTCTTATAATGGCAAGTTAAAAATAAAGAGAGTGGAAAAAAATGTCCAGATTAACTCCAAATACTATCAGGAACATATTTTATCTCCAACTTTTCTGAATGAAATACCATCGCTTTACCCACAGTGCCATCAATCTGTGAGACTCCATCTGGACAAAGCTAGCACTTACACACCAAAATCCACTGTAAATTTCTTAAAAGAAATGGAACAAAAAACTGGTATCAAGGCCATACCCTTCACTGATATCCGTACTAATTCTCCCGATGTATCACCTATGGATTTTTGTGCTTTCGGACTTTTAAAATCTGCATTATCCAAGCGTCGTCCCAAAACCCTTACAGGACTCTGGAAAGCTGTTCAGGAGGAATGGGATAGAATACCTCTTCTGACACTTCAAAAGGCATTATTATCCTGGAAATTGCGGTGTCGAAAGATAGTTCAGAATAAGGGATGTCAAATAGAACATTTAAAACACAAGAATTTTATGTTATTTAGTTTTGTGAATACAATATACATCGTCTAAAAAATGTGTGAAAAGCCTCTGTATATATATACTAGCTGAAAACCCGCATTTCGCAACGGAGTACATTCAAATTAAATACAACGGTCAATGTATGCAATTAATGCCAAAAAAAATAAATAGTTATATATTTACAATAAATACGACGATCAATATATACAATTGATGTAGAAAAAATACATATATTTATAAAAAAATCGTAAGGGATATTTTTATAGTTAAAATAATGTCCAATCGTCTGCCGCATTAGCAAGAAATTTTTTTTTGTCTATTTAGTTGTTATGCACGTGACGATAAATTTATTTAAAGTACTTGAAAAAGAAATCACGTGATCGGCATTTAATAAATTAAATTCTAAAAATTAATCTTTAAAAATTCACCAAAATTCAGAAAATCGAGGTAAAGATTCGAAAAAGATTTCATTTTAAACGAATTTCTATGATCTTTCTCGTGATATAAATTGCATAACCCTCAAATTATTATTTTAAATGCAAACTTTAAAAAAGTTTCAAAAACAGCTTAAAATTTTAATTTAAAAAAATCTAAGAAGAATTTTTCAAAAATCTCTGTTAGTGCACCCCTACACTATATGAATATTCGCCATGCAAAGTTTCAGCCCTTTCGGTCCAGCGATTTGGTGTGTGCGTTGTATGCCATTCAGTCAGTCAGTCAGTGAGTCAGTTACGGAACTGTTTTATACATATAGATAGATTAAGAGAATGGCGTATTTAAATCAATCATTCAGGTTTCGTTCTTAGCGATATTTTTTTTTAGAAAATAAAATCTTTGTTGGTATAGTAAGCTTTTAGAAAATATATTCCAATTAGTCATTAGTACAGTACTTTACTAATACAGTAACCTTCTATTTTCAACTGAAATGTGCCATATAAATTGTTACGAATTTTAGGAGTCTTTGGTAATCTTGCCAAATATGATAGTTATCTCGAAATTGGCGATGGATTTGTTGACTTATTTTGGTCACCAATTGTTGTCAACCTTCTGGACCTTTCCAGAAGGTTCTAAAACTATCGAGCTGGTTGACCGATAGAGGGCGCTTTGGAAGTCTATAAATTTACCTGACATTGGCATTGGAACTCTGTTCTTCTCTGCTGGGTATTGAATGTAGTGAAAGTGCGTTAGGCGTATATTGTATAGAAGACTCTGGTATCCTGACTTGTGATTTTAGAGTTTTCTGTTGTATAGAACAGTGGTCCCCAACCCCCGGGCCGTGGACCGGTACTGGTCCGTGGATCAAATGGTACCGGGCCGCCCAAGATATATATATATATATGTATATATATATATAAATATATATATATATATGTATATATATATATATATATATATATATATATATATATATATATATATATATATATATATATATATATATATATATATATATATATATATATATATATAGGGGAAGGTGGGGTAAGATGACGAACTTAAGCTTCAAATATTTTTCCTGAATTCAATAAGTGGTTTAAAAACCTGACATTTACAGAAAGACTTCTTTCAACCTTTATATTTTATACAAAAATATTGAAACGATTTCATCTCCTCTTGGAAGATGGTAAAATATTCCCTTCCCCCAAGAAAGAAATTTTCGTCATCTTACCCATTAGGTGGGGTAAGATGACTAAGGGCGGTAGGTAAGATGACGATTTGATAACAATATAAATCAAGATATAATGGTTAATTTTCAAAAATCCAGAGAAACAATTTCACTTAGGTACTTAGTGAAAAGGCACAGATAACACTAAAAATACAATGACAGATTACCCATAATGAAACAGGGCCTGTCTTTCGCTTCATTATCATCCCAGCCGGAACATTGAGCATGTGCCCAAGATTTGCACCTGAAACACTGATACCATAATTCGTCCTTTTTCTCCTCCCTACAAATAATGCAGTCTTTTTTCAATAATGTTTCAGTATTATAGTCGTCGTCCTCCACACATGGAACTTCTTGTGATGACTCATCAGATGACCAGTAATCCCGTTGACGCATTCTAGTTTTCCTTCTTTTTCTAGGTGTTATCGGTAAACATTTAGCTTTCTTTGACGTTAATGTTTCAGCTTTCCTTTTCAATCTTTCCTGTCGTTTCAGTTTCATCAATTGTTTTTTTTTTCAAGAGCTTGTTTTACAGGAGATCCAAAAATGTGGTAAGAAGGCAGTTTCTTCCTTGGTTTCCTGGTTGTTTTCTTGCTGGCCATCGGAAGTGGAGGAAGAGCTGAGGAAGTTGATGGCTGTTGAGATAGGGTTGATGAAATGGTAGGTTCAGTAGGAAAGGCCGATGAAATGTGCTGCTGACAAATGGTAGGATAATCTAATTGGTTGTTTCCAACAACATCAGCGGTGTATAAAGCGTGAAAATCTTCGTCTGCGAAAATATTCCTGTCTAGAAATTCAATGCCAGTAGCTCTGAATCCGTTCAGAGCAATCTGGACAGTACTAATTCTAAGGTAGGCTCCTCGTCATCTTACCCCACAACGGCAATTTTTATTTCAACTTGCTTATCAGTATCCAAGCTTATCGTAAATAAACTATAACATACATGATTTTTAACGTTACGAGTTGTATTTTGAGAGCGAAAAATGGAGGAGAAAAAATAACTTACCGTAGTCGGGTAATTCCTTGCGCTATGAAGTCCAAAATTTACAAACACAGATTAAAGAAATACATTTGAGTCGCCACTACTCACAGAACGATCGCAACTTATATTACTTCTAGTGGGCGTCATAACCCAATACTAGAGTCTTAAGAATTGCCTGGACAGGTGCTGCTATCTATTATTGCGTCGGAGAAAAACCGAGTTCGTCATCTTACTCGCTTCGTCATCTTACCCTACTTTCCCCTATATAATATATATATTAGAAACAATCCATTGGTTTTTAGACACTATCGGCACCTCTAATGAAAAGATGCTGTCAAAAACCTATTTTTCACTTATCTTTTCATGTTTTTAGTTCCTGGCTCTTGTGGCTCTTCTTAAATATATATAAAATATATATATATATATATATATATATATACTAGCGGCCCGTCCCGACTTTGTCCGGGTTGAACAAAATATTATACCAATAAATTTCCAGTTGATAGCCAATAAATTGTAAATCTTATTTTACCTTAATAATAACCTAAATAATATCTTAAATTGATATTACGTTACTTAATAATTAAAGTTAATTTTTTAAAAGAAAAAGGGCGTGCCGGAGAACAGCTAAGTTCGAACCGCTACCGTCAGAAAGACCCACCGCGATAGCACCACGCTAAGGATCGTTGAAGACTTCGGCACTAAAAGCGGTAGAGGACAGTAGCGGTAACAATGGAGATTGTTAGGATTAAGCCCCTAACTTTATTTCTACTGATCAGATATACATAATATATAGCCTATGTCCATCTGGAATAATGTACCTTTCAAACAGTGAAAGAATTTTTTAAATAGGTGCAGTGGTTCCGGAGATTACCCTCCACGTACAAAATCACTCTCTCTTTATATATAAGTATAGGTTATAGAAGTATACACATTGGTATCTCAAAATTAGAGTAAGAGGTGAAATAAAAATACAAAAATAAAAAATGGATTTTAAGTAAAGAATGTTTTTTTAATTATTTTAAGCACCTAAAATTATATTCAAATTAATATTACGTTATGTCGTGTTGCCTGTCTTAAAATTATTTATTTCTTTGGGCGAGATTCGTATATTATTTGGGTTAGTACAAATTATTTATAATTTATAGGTATTTGGGTGCGTTGTGTTTTTTTTATTTATTTGGTTGAATACAACCCAAGGTTCTAGACATTCTGGCAAACGATCAATTCAAATAACTTTGCTTCTAATAACTAGGTAATAACTTTCCTTTAGGTCAACTGCGAAGATAAAGATGACTGACTCCAATGTAACAAAATAAAATTGATTTATTTACAACCTTATATATTTACAATTTAACTCAAAATAACCGAATCACCAAATCTTCGTACACAGTTTACACATTTTACTAATCTTTTAGCCTTTTCTCCTCGATTCATATCAAACGACAATGTATTTAATTAAATCTACACCTTTTGGATTCAGGGAGCATATAATTATTAAGCTAACTCATAGCCAAGAACTCCTATTCATCAAAATTATCTTTACGAAAACACTGTTCCCGCACTAATCTTTCATTTAGCTCGGTGGGGTCTGAACAAAACAAAAGTTAACTTTCACTCACTCAGTTTGACGATACAGCACTGGGACTCTGGCGTCGAAGCTCTGCTTAGGCATGGGGTATCGCTTCTTCCTTCTAGGTAGTGGGTGCGCTGCGTCTCTAGGCTGTCGTGGGTATTCTTCTACTCTTTTCAAAATGATGGGGCACTCATCAGGAAAATGATGACATCGACTTCTCTTGATCCAAAGTCACGCTCAATTCCGGGAAGACTCGACCAGATCTCCAACATTAAGGCGCATCCTCTCTATAACCCCGTTGCTATTCTCTTGCTCAAAATCACTCTCAGCTCCGGGAAGACACGTCCGGATCTCCAATATTTAAAACTGCCAATCTTTTCATCACTTTCGATGCTAAGGCACTAGGAAAGATCAACCGGTTTCCGGAAAACGAAACCTCTTTCTCGTACTGTCGGACAACTCCCGGGAATGCTCAACCGGTCTCCGACGTTTTGAAATTCCAATCTCTTCATCCCCCTGCAATGCTAAAGCACCGGGAAAAGTCAACCGGGCCCGCACGCAGAAGAGAATCCTTCAAAAAAAACTCTAAGTCTTCTATTTATTTGTTTTTTTATAACAATGTCCACGCCTTCTCGTGACTCCTAATCCATTCAGGAAAGCTTTCAAAAATCCACCACTTAGCCTCCATTTTCATTTCTCGGATTGGATAATCCCATAACCCATGCACGTCTTAATTACGTCATACAGAGACCACCCAAAGTCCAGTCCACGTGAATTTTGCGGTCTACAGGTCCAATAAATCCTTTACAATGGGGTATTTTACTTTAATGTCAAACCCTGGTGCCATCTCCTTATCTGCGTCTGGAATCACCTACCCCCTATCGCGCACCGCCGCTTTTAAATTGGCTAAGCGTACAGACTACTGTTCCGTCCTCTAATCAAAGGCGGCTTCCTAGCATTCTAACCGAAATGTGATGAAAACAGCCTTCGATCACTTTATCTCTCTAAAAATTTTAATTTTTCTTTCAAATCGAAAGCGCTTCATCACATACGCTCCCTCCTCCGGAAAAAAAAAAACTAACCAAACACCAAACACGTAAAAATATGCTCCCTTCCTCGAAAAGTTTACAAAATTCTCATGTACTACTTATATAATTCATGACACTCAATAAAACATAATCACATCAATTACAAAACTTCTTACCATCCATGTCTGAAAAAAACTTGTTCACATCATAAGTCCTCATACACTATTTAGAAGCACTAAAACAAAACATCAAAACACTTACTCCTGACTCCATTGACCTTCTTTGATCATGTGATCTATACCTTTAATTTAGGTAAGAGAAGACCACCAACCTATGCACTTATTAGAGTTCTGAATTCAAAAGTTCATTCTTTTAATCAAATGTTCTGAGTGAAAACATCGAAGATCTATATGAACCATGTCGACATAACTAATCACCATACAAAATCATGATTTGCAGAGTTCAGACCCAAAACACTATCACAAAGCATAAATTCTTCATCTCTCTATATATCATTTTGCACGCAATTAAACTCTATTCTAACACTATTCCTCATTATTCACAAAATTTACTTATAAACAAAAATAATTAACACATTAAAATATATCTCACAGTATATTTGCCACATTCACAACTAAATACCAAGCATATAAAATTTTGTTACATTTTCAACACACTTCTCACAATATTTTTGTACCTTTCAAAACAAATTCATTAACTTAAATTCATATTTATGTATAAATTGAGTATTCACAAATGACCTTCCTACCAAACCTTCCTAAGACTCATATTTTTTTTTTAAAATCATAATTCAAACCCATTTTCCTCATTATCGTCAAAAGAACCGATGCTAAAGACGCGCAAAACTTTTTCAAACACCGCACTTCACTCACGAAAACCGAAAACCAAACTAAGCTCCCTTATTCAAAAGCGCACGACAAACCTGAACTCATTCAATTCACAATTCCCCTACTACATACTAGATTTGCGAAACATAAATTTTTTCTCCCCTTAGCACCAAAGATTCCCACAAAACTCAACCACTAACACTTGATAACACCAAAACCCATGATTCTTTTCATTTTCCAAACATCTAAAACCATTAAAACAACCACTCTATTATTTGCCTTTGTCTCCTAAGCCGCATATTTAAACTTCTTATTTTAGTTAGTCATTAACCTATTTCGTTCCCCCAGCATTTTAGATAAATAAATGAAATTCTGGCCAAAAATTTTCATTTATTCTCCAAAAAGGCTGTTTTAAACAATTTGCGACATTTTAAATTCAAACATCCTTACCAATTTTTATAGTTACCTCGCATACCTTATCGTAAACAACCCTTCAACACCTACCTATCGATCAAATTTACTTTCTAAATCCCCATTGTCCTTGGGGTCATTCAGCTCTGCAGCCCTGAACAACTTCCAAGTTATGAGGAATCCCTAAACCAAAACCAAACGGTTTGCTTTCAAAAAAAAAACCTCCTTTGTTCAAATTGTTAAAATTCCTCCCCAAGCACAACATAGCCAGCCTGCACACAAAACAGTTCTTTCCCCGTGCACTTCTCCTGAGGGGGGGGGGGGGGGGAAACGAAAAACATCTCCTTTCTCCGACCACAATTCCCCCAACATACTATTTCCGTAAACAAAAGCTAACACCGCACTTTCCTAGAACAACTGCACAAAGCACCGCGTCGCGACCAACTTTTACTTTGTGTAATTCTTAAAAACAACCGCCATCTTTCTAATACCACATATCTCTACTAATTCTACGCACATGCTTCACTAAATTCATATCTAAAACTTCACTACACTGACTTATTATTCACCCCAGGGTAAACAATCGTAAATTTTATTTTCATAGCACCTAACAACTAATGCAATCCATCCATCAAAAGTTTATTTTTTTTATACTGTGGCAATTCTGACCATTTATGCCTATAACTAACCCTCTTTTCGTTATAAACACCTCTACTCCAACAAATGTATCGAAAACTCTTATATTACATCCTTAACTCAGCACTCCTTCAGCTATAACCTTTTTGGCAGATTAAATGCAATATAATCCACCTCACATTATTTATCGTTTATAGACTGAAACAAATCTGACTATGATTTGCACTTTTGCTTACCGTTAACCACCTTTCATTCAAAATCACCTCTACTCTACTTTTTATCTAAACTTCCTATTTCAATTTTACCCAACTGACGATGGCTTCGCAACACATTCGCGATACATTAAAGGCACAACCTTCTTGATCTAACTCAAATGACTCCAATTTTTAAATTTTACACCTCACATTACCGATCATTCGTTTACCTATCATTACTCAATATGCAAGAATTCTCTCATTATAATATTACTTCTCCTAACATTATGCATTCAAATTCTTAATACGTAATTAAACTATGACTCACAATCCCAAACTAAAAAAAAACGCTAATTTCCCCCAAAATACACATATATACACAAAATCAAAACAAAACACAATTCTATTCTCAATGTAATTGCAAAAATATTATCTGACAAATTCTATACTTAAATTGACACACGTTTCTCTCCAAAAAATTCATATCTATACCAAGTACCACTAATTACTATCGACCAACACACTTGTACTCAATTCAATAATTTCTCAACTGTTACTCAAATCTTAACTATCTATTGATTTTCTCATTTCAATAGAATTTTCAAAATCACACTTAAATATTATCTATCAACTGATATCAAACATATTTTCTGTCATCAACTACTCTTAACTTATTCAAAATATTTTTCAAAAATACACCTCAATTCAATCTATCATCTCTACAATATCTACAATATACATAAATTTTAAACACTTCATATAAATCATAACACCAATATTTCTTATCTATCTTTAACCAACTCAACAAACTCTTTCTAAAAACACTCTTTAATTCACTTAGTTAAAACTAAAATATTTGCATTCATATATTCACACTTCAAACGATCTTAACATAAAATCAATATTGTCACACTCTTCAAAACAAAATTACACTCAATAATAATAATTGTGGCAAATATACGAACATATTTTCAAAACACTCCCGCTCTAAAAATTCTTACGCGCTGCTCCCTTCTATACAACATTTGTAAAGACCAAAAAAAATTTTCTTAAAGACAAAAAAAAAAAAAAAAAAAAACTGTAACTGTTTTTTTTTTTTGTAACGCAAAAAATTTTTTCACGATTTTAGCCTAACGCAAATTATTTTCTATCCTGGTCGGGACCATTTACCGAACAAAAAATTTATTGTGATTTCATACACTTATTCATATACCTTCAAAATTAAATATGGCAAATACAC
>OU015502.1:26557197-26572197 GCA_907164885.2 Dolomedes plantarius | reverse complement strand
TGCAAATTCTTTTAATTTATTTCACCAGTGTACATATATATATATACATATATATATATATATATATATATATATATATATATATATATATATATATATATATATATATATGCAAACATATATATATATGCAAATTCTTTTAATTTCTTACACCAGTGTATATATATATATATATATATATATATATATATATATATATATATATATATATATATATATATATATATATATATAATGCTGAACTTTTATTCCATAAAATAGGTCGGTAAAAATGGGGTTCAGCTTATACACGGAATTTTAAAATTAAATACAGTAAACACCTTTTAGTTTAGAACACTTTCCTACCATAAAACATTGGTATATATATACCTTACAACCGATCACACCGTATCATGCCCACGGCAATTAAATGTATTGTAAATATTATTGTTTGTATATTTTATACCTTAGGACAATATAATAAAGCTGTTTTGATTTCCCAAGAGTTTGTCATCGTGTGAAATAATTCCTAAGTGTACTAGTGTATATAACCATCTTTTTTACAATGTAGTTTTACCACCATCAGCTAAGGCTGTTCCTGATATTGTTAGGCAAGCATCGAAATCTAAGGAATGTACGTACGACATTGCCACATTTCGCAGAACAATGCTACTTTGAGTCTACGACGGAATTCAGAAAAAAACAATTCCCAAATGTTGTCACAAAATTCTGGTGCGGCTTATATACGCGCGTGGCCTATGCACGAGTAAATACGGTATTTACACAAAGGATAGTCCCTGTGGAGGAAGATTTAAATTTCTTTTTTTGCACTTCATTTTCTGAAACGTAAAATATGCTATAAGAAATGCTCTTAAAAAGATAGTAAGTTACAAATTCAACTGCTCAAAATTCATCCCTTTCTCTCTTTTAAAGAATCCCAGATGGTTGATGTAATAAACCACTCTGACAGAACTCATTCCCATCATGTAGGAAGAATGATATTTGTAACTTTTTAAAAATCCTTTCGCACTGAATACCAAAGAAAAAAAGATACTCCTTCGTATGTCATAATTTCATTAAACATTTTTAATTATTGGACCTCAAATATCAGTTATCATCAACTATTACATAACTGCAGAGTATTAAAGTATCTGTACTCATTTTGACACCACAGAGAAAACCTTAAATACCTCCATTGTGAAGAGAATTGGAACGGTCAAAGTGAAAACTTAATGACGCACGAAAAGTCATTAAAAGAGCTTTAGAAGAGACTCATTAAAACAGTTGATGATCAAGGAATGCCAGAAAAATATTATTGAACAATAGCATGATTATAACGTCTGAAATATAACGTTTAGAAAATGTTACGAGTTCATTTGGGGAGCATGAAATTTACTGTCGTTCCTTTAAGGGTTCATTAAAATTCCTTTTCTAGCTAATTTAAGTTTAATCCTAGTTTAAATTTAATATCCACTAATATCCTTTATCCTGTAATTAATTTAATGTACTTTATCTCTTAATTTAAATTTAATATTCTTTAACAGTTAATTTAAATTTAAATTTAATAGTCAATTTAAATATTGCGTGGAAATTTGTAGAACAGGTCGCTTTTGTTCGCTTAATAGTTAATTTGACTTTAATATTTCTCAGTTTTATGAAAGGACACCTATTTAATAGCCAAAGTTATTTTGATTTTAATTGCTTTTTAAATTAATAAGTGAAGTTTTATTTATGATAAATTGAATTAAGTTGGTATTAGATTTTTGAATTTGGTAGTATGTTAAAAAATTTACTTGAAATTTACAGAAGCCCAACATGCTTTAGCAATAACAGATAAATTGGTGCAACAAATGACAATAAACACACACAAATTCTCAATATTTTAATGCAGCGCTGAAAACAACTGATTTGAATTTGGATTATAAAGAATATTGTTTTTAAGCCATCAATGACTTATTTGCATCGCCTTTGTCACAGTTTTGTGACGGCGTTTTCATTTGCTATCCAAAGTTGTGATCTTTTAATCTTCCCGCAGTTAGATAAGTTATTGATGATATGAACCTGGATTAAAATCTTAAAATGTGTTTAGGTGACAACAGAAATTTATTTATGAATTTATTTATGACTAAAATCCCATGCGATTAAGCAATTTCAGATAAGATGAATGAAATCAAGGCCCTAATCTAACGCTTCGCTATAACAATAGCAACTTTTAGTGGCGTAGTTTGGGACGATGAAAATCTTTGTATTTGGGTGTTTGATGATGTACTTAAATAGAATGTGTCTTTTTATTTGTAAACTATTTTTTTATATACATAAGGGTAGATTTTTAAATAAAAAGTTGTTTTTGAAAGTTTAAATATTTTAATAATAAACATTTTACTAGTAATTAACTTATATATAATTTATTTTAAATTGAAATAAAAGGTTTTATGAACAACTCGTGCATTGTATTTAAAGTTCTATCTGTTCAAATCCAGAAAAAAGGTTAAAAAATATTCGTTTGCCACTTCTGTGATTAGGAAATAGTGAGGAAGCTTAACGCGGGGACTCAAAATATGCGCGTTAGCGCTCTAAACCAAACCAAACCATATCTAAGGAAGGTGGATGACTATTTAACATCCATCTCTCTGTTTCTATAGTCCCATTAAGGCTGATGTGTACTAACCCTATTGGATTCGTTCACTTCAATGCTAACCTATGGAGAAAATGTGCCCACTAGTACTTACAGCTACATAAATGCTTTTAATCCAGAAAAAAATGGTTTTATCAGATAGCCGGAACTTTTTTGCACCTTGAAGCAGTATTTATTTTATAAATCTCGTCCACCAAAGGATACTAGATTTTTTTCACCGAATAATTTAAAATTTAAAATATTATTTGCATTTTATTAAACGAAAAATGCTCTAAAGTGTAAAATTTCTTTCTTTCTTACGGAGTACAATATAAAAAAATCTTTCAATTCAAGTCGTCAATTCTTGGATACATTTTCTTCATAGTTTAAAATTGAAAGGAATGAATCCAATAGGGTTAGTACACAACACCCTTAAAATAAACTTATTACCAATTAATGAACAATCACGCAATGAAAACTGATAGATACGGATAATTCCCTAATGCTCCCGTGCAGGGTGATATTTAACTACTCAGATATTTCAAATGACCTTCTTATTGTAATATAAATAAGGTTTACTTTAAAAAATAACGAAAGGTATATAATATATATTATTATTCTTTCTTTTAAATGTTTGTTATATTACTTTGTTTACGAATGGACATTCTATTATGAGTATCTGACATTCGTTTGAGCAAAGTGAAATTTTATGTCCAACCTTTCTCTATTACGATTCACATGTCCTCCACTCAGAATTCCTTTTTATGAGTAGTAAAACTTTAACTAATAAAAAGACATATGGCAGGAAAAAAAACAGCTTCTTTGTATCTATAATAAAAAATGAAAGACTGGAAACCAGTTTCGAACTAATTAATACATCCTTATCAGGTCGAGAGGCATTGTGTCTGGACAATTCATGGTCAAGTCTCAATGGACATTGTCCACAGAGACAATCACACCCGACGCTCCTCGGACTAATGAAGAGCTATTGACTCGCTCGAAACTAGTTACCACTATTTTACTTTATTTTATTTGTTTTGTGTGTCCATGTACGTTTGTTAATAAACTGCGTGCACCTGTTATGCGTTTTCAACAAGTTTCTTCTGTTTTGTTTTTGTGACTGATACTCTCCGGCCGAAACACTCTAGAACAGGTACATAGAGGGCTGGAGGGAGAAGGTATGTAGATCCTGTTTTATGGCCTTACAAGGGTTGGAGTCCGAGTTAGCCCGGTGACAACCCCTTTTGACCGGACATACCCAAGGACGGCATCTGGCGGGTTCTTACCCTCCTCCATCCCCTGACAGCACGAGGAAGGATTTAAAGTGTCCATTCCCGGCGTAGACACGAAAGTACTCAGTGGTGCTTGTCGGGATTCGAGCCGAGCTCCCTCAGTATGATATCCGACTTTCTAACCCCTAGGCTGCTAGGGTGTTTTCAAGTTTTTATTAAATAATCAAAATTTGAAAGACGTATCTTTTGTTTTTGTATATTCACAGTTCACAGTCAATGGGATCAGTCTTTTCATTATTAAAACTCAACAGGATTAGTATTCTTTATAATCACCACCATTCTGAGAAACGGCAACCGAGCGAGGCGATGGTGTCAAACGGGCTGTAAATAAGTGTAAAGTTACATCATGTTAAACTGCCTGCTAATTCGTATTTAATTAGACGTTCTTGAATCGCACGCATTCCGCCGGCCGTCATACGTTCTTAGCTTATCTCAATATGGCTTTAATTAACCGACTTCTAACAACTTTTCATTGACTTCTAACAAATATTTGTTAAAAATGGCATTGACAATTGCTTAAAGCAGTCAGTTAGTAGAAGTGTTTGAAAGGCTTACATCTCTAACCTGGTGAGAATTAGAAATGATGCGTTAAAGGAGTTAAATATACAAATGAAATTACTAAAGGCAAAGAATAGTGTCTTAACACCATTTGTAGCATTAAAAACCGTATTTTCCATCTTAAAGATTGGTTTTGATTGTCTCTGGTTAATAAACACGCTTCGAACAACTTATCCATAGGTGTAGTAATTAACGTACAGGTTTGTCCTTTCAGCACGTATTATACTTTGTTATGTAAGTTCTATTTTTTAGATACAGAAGCTAATATTAACGAGATTATCCTCTCCAGTCTAGCCTCGTTTGTACGGTTTCTATGCGTTTATTAATTTATTTCATATATTTCAGCAGTATTTGCCTCATTTATTCAATCTAAAGACAATATAATTCCAATAACAGAACAATGTGACAGAGAACATGTTATGATAATGATAATAATTCAATCATAGCAGCATATAATTTATAAAATAAAAAATGTCGTACAGAAAGTAAAATTACTTGTGACTCTTCCATGTATATATTTTGTCATATTAAATGCGACAGTTCGCCTTCCAGCGTTATCAAATTATCTTCTGATATTTCAATTTGATTTTTATTTACCTTAAACTATACTGGATATCTTTTCAGACTTAACAATTTACTGGTTTAATACATATGAAATTATGAAGATGAGATGTCTGAATTTTCATATTCAGCAGATATATAAATAACGTTTTATTTCGTTTAATGCTTCGTTTAATAGACAGACAGATAGATAGATAGATACATAGTCGATTCTGATTAATCGGACCACATAGGGACACGATCATTTGGCCGGATAAAAGGAACATGCCTTATATTACAAGACGGAATTCGCTCCGAATAAGTGGCTGGTCCGATTAACCGGTGGTCCAGTTAACCGGAATCGACTGTATATATAAATAACTAAACTCATGGAGCAACAATCCGCTGTGGACCAAAACCGGCGGTACCCATCTCCGCTTTCTTGAACTTGGGCTTTGAGTGCCATACAGCATATGTGTCAGTCAGGTGGTCAACCTGACGTTGGATCCCCAGAGTTTAGTTCCCAAGCTTTCTTGGTCCTCATTTTATTGACCCACTCAAGGTATGAAAGGCTGACATATATATATATATACTAGCTGAAAACCCGCACTTCGCTACGGAGTACATTCAAATTAAATACAACGGTCAATGTATGCAATAAAAAAAAAATAAATAAATAAATATATATATATATATTTATAATAAATACGACGATCAATGTATACAATTGATGTAAAAAAAATTATATTTATATAAAATCGTAAGGGATATTTTTATAGACAAAATAATGTAGAAGAAAATATTCAAATTAAATGTAATAGGACATACTAAAGAATGTAGTACAGTTAATATAGTACAGTTTGGGGAACATAATATCTTTTGCTGTATTTTAATATTTTTTTTGGATAATGTCGAATCGTCTGCCGCATTAGCAAGAAAAAAATCTTTTTTTTGTGTTATTTAGTTTTTATGCACGTGACGATAAATTATTTAAAGTACCCAAAAAAGAAATCACGTGATCAGCATTTAATACATTAAATTCTAAAAATTGATCTTTAAAAATTCCCCAAAAATCAGAAAAGGGAGGTAAGGATTCGAAAAAGATTTCATTTTACAGGAATCTTTAGGATCTTTCTCATTATATAAATTTTATAAGCCTAAAATTATTATTTTAAATACAAACTTAAAAAAAGTTACTATAACGACTTAAAAATTTAATTTTTAAAAATCTAAGAAGAAGTTTTCAAAAATCTTTCTTAGTGCACCGTTAGACTATAAGAAGAATCGCCATGCAAAATTTCAGCCCTTTATGTCCAGCGGTTTGGTCTGTGCGTTGTATGTCAGTCAGTCAATCAGTCAGTCAGTTACGGAACTGTTATATATATATATTTGAAGTTTGTGTCTCTGTGTGTGTAATCGTTTCCCTCCCGCAAATATTCCCCAAGTTTTCTGTTTTAGCGTTGTGCATCGTCTTCGAATCTGATAACTTTATATTTAAAAGAATAATGCGTACAAAAAGAAATAATGCTTACAAAAGTGATGAATTTAGTCAAAATAGCCTGTTACAATTTTTTTTTCTATTTTTCAAACTTCGAACAAAATAAAGCAGACCATGAGCATTGATTCGAAAAACCACAAAAATGGTAAAGGCTTGCGTAATTGAGATGCTACGTGCGTTCAAGACGGATTTCTACCATAGATCAAAGACTCGCAATTTTTTCACATAGTTTAATTATAGAGCCAAAGAAGAAAAAAAATCACGCCGTCGGAGAGTATCACACAATATAACGCAATTAGCTTTCCCGGCAACGCAACCTTGACGGCAGTAAAAAAAAAGTAACGGAAATCGTTCGCCGACACAAAAATTATGTTATTTTTGAAGCGACTTACTTTGTGATATAAACCGTAAAACCCAAATGAATTTGCTGAGATGTCCTTTGTGCTTTTCTGTTTATTTTATTTCTGTCTCTAATGATAGCGTTCGAAGGCTAATAGATATGATTACTGATAACATGGAGAATGCCGTCCTATTATGGTTAATTATGTAATTCACGTGGGTTTATTTGAGTTTGGGACGCCGACCGGCTAGGGATTTTTTACTAATAAAGTCAGTTTAGTATGCATTTGTTTGAATCACTGTATGTCATTAAATTGTTTTTAATGTTTACAACGGAATTATGCGGAAATAATGGGCAAGTTAAATACAAGATAAAGAAATCTTGTATGAATTTTACCTCATTTTTCATGCATACACCGTACATATAATAATTAAGGCGACCATATTTCAAAATCGAAATCTGACGATCGATCGACACGTGTTCCCGGTTTTAATCGTTTTTAAAGACAATTAATTAAATTATTAATCATTGGATTGTTACGAATAAATTAACTTCTGACATTCCGTTACTTTTTCTCGATAAATGTGTTAATTTTTTTTTTTGACAGGTCTCTAGTAAAATTGTTTCTTCATCGTGTTATTGCATAGTACGAGTTAAAATCGTATCTTTACTGTTCGTATAGCAAATTAATTCGCATGTTACTGAACAGCAACGGGTTAATTCGTGTTGTTTACAATTTTAGAGTGAAAAAATAAAATTAATTTGACTTTAAATCTATTCACATTGTTGAAAAAAAATTGTTGGCAGGTCTCGAGCAAAATTGTGTTTTCATCGTGTTATCACACAACACGAGTTAAAATCTAATCTTCATCGTTTTATAGCATAGCAAATGACTTGTATAGCATGCTAGTGAACGGTAACGTGTTAATTCGTGTTGTTTACAATTTTAGAGTGAAAAAATAAAAATAATTAATTTGAAATTAAATCTAATCACATTGTTGAAAAAAATTTCGGCAGGTCTCTAGCAAAATTGTGTCTTCATCGTGTTATCACATAACACGAGTTAATTTGATATCTTCATCGTTTTATCTCATAACAAATAACTTAGTATGCTAGTGAACGGTAACGTGTAAATTCGTGTTGTTTACAATTTTAGAGTGAAAAAATAAAAATAATTAATTTGAGATTAAATCTAATCACATTGTTGAAAAAAATTTCGGCAGGTCTCTAGCAAAATTATGTCTTTATCGTGTTATCACATAACACGAGTTAAAATGATATCTTCATCGTTTTATCTCATAACAAATAACTTAGTATGCTAGTGAACGGTAACGTGTTAATTCGTGTTGTTTACAATTTTAGAGTTAAAAATGAAATCAATTAAAATTAAAAATAACATTATTGAAACATTTGTCAACAGGTCTCGACTAAATTTTTATCCTTCTCTTGTTATCAATAACAGGAATTAAAATGTTATCTGAACTGTTTTATCACGTAACATGAGATAACATGCTACTGAACGGAGAGAATTTGCTCGTGTTGTCTACAATGTTAGAGTTAAAAAATAAAGTTAATTAAAAAATAAATCTAATGACAGTTTTTTTATATGTCATTGGTTTTAAAGTGGCCTACCTTGAATTTTAGATCTTTCAGGGAATTTAGACGCTTAATACAGCAGCTTTGTGCCAAAATTATACATAAACACTTAAAAAAAAACAGGGATTCCCTTTAAATTGCTTCAGATATTACAGAATGTATGCATAAAAATAAATATTCAATAATATTCTTATAATTGACTAGCTGAAAACCCGCGCTTCGCTACGGAGTACATTCAAATAAAATACAACGGTCAATGTATGCAATTAATGCCAGAAAAAATAAATATATATATTTATAATAAATGCGACGATCAATGTATACAATTGATGTAAAAAATATATATATATACAGGTATATATATATTTATAAAAAATCGAAAGGTATATTTATTTTTTTTGGATAATATCCAATCGTCTGCTGCATTAGAAAGAAAAAGAATATATTTTTTGTCTATTTAGTTGTTATGCACGTGACGATAAATTTATTGAAAGTACCAGAAAATAAATCATGTGGTCAGCATTTAATAAATTAAATTCTAAAAATTAATCTTTAAAAATTCACCAAAAATCAGGAAATGGAGGTAAAAATTCGAAAAAAATTTCATTTTGAAGGAATTTTTATGATCTTTCTCGTGATATAAATTTTATAACCCTCAATGTATTATTTTAAATGCAACCGTAAAAAAAGTTTAAAAACAGCTTAAAAATTTAATTTTAAAAAATCTAAGAAGAATTTTCGAAAAATCTTTCTTAGTGCACCCCTTCACTATTAGAAGAATCGCCATGCAAAATTTCAGACCTTTAGGTCCAGCGGTTTGGTTTGTGCGTTGTATGTCAGTCAGTCAGTCAGTCAGTCAGTGAATGAATGAGTCAGTTACGGAACTGTTTTATATATAGAGATAAATTGGGAGATCTAACAACATGATTAGTTAACAATTCAATCTATTTTTGCAACGTATTTGCTAAACGCAGGAAAATTAAATTCAGATACACGTCATATGTGGTGGAAAAGGTATTCAAGAAGACTAAACTTTTAACTCTTCAGCCTTACTATTTACCAAATTGGTTTGCTCATCTGACACCAGTTATTCAGCACGCCTGAGAAAACGGGAGGGAAATAAAATATTGCTTTCTGTAATTGATTTTACATCTTACAATTAGAGAAGTGTACTTGACAATAATTCTCTATTGTCAATTTTTCTTTTAATTCTACGTTTTTAAAATATATTTATATTCATAAAGGCGTGTGGTTATATTTGTAGAAATGTGTTTATGAATTTCAAGTTATTTATTACTATTATTATGTCAAATTGTGTACAATTTTAAACACTTTTTACGTATTTTTGTAAAAATATGTAAAAAGGAAATTAAGAAAGGCTCTGTAAGGCTTCCACTACAAAGGGGAAAAAAGGAAGGTTTTAGGGTTTTAGAAAATTCAGAAAAATTCCTATGGTAATAGATATTAAAAGAATATTTCTATAGAGTTAAGTTCCTTCATATATCAAGTGTTTTGACTTTAATTTCAGCTTATTAATATATATATATATATATATATAATTTGTGTATTCCTGCGTAGTAAATGGGTTAATTAAATAAAAGCGCATAATCGTGCAATTTAACGTTCACTGAAATTTGTATATTATGTATATTTATTTTTAATTTAATATTTATTTCAATAACAAAATTTTCATAATCGCAATAAATAGATATTTCAAAGACGTGCATTGCATTTTAAAATCTATTTCCAAATGCTGAAAACGCAATGCAATAAATGAGCACCTGCAGATCTGGGATTAGAAAAATACTGCGAGGTAAATTTCCTCATAGCTTAACATGGAGATTGGAGATCTTCAATGATACACGGCCTTATATTTTATGATACCCGGAGCTTCTTATAATGCAATCGCAATTAAATATCACTCAAGGAGTCAGTGGGATTTATGCGTAAAATATTAAAGTCTATGCCTGTTCTTAGAACAACCTCTCAGCTATATTTTAACTTTCTTTATCTATATATATAAAAAACAGTTCCGTAACTGACTGACTCACTGACTGACATACAACGCACAGACCAAACCGCTGGACCTAAAGAGTTGAAATTTGGCATGGCGATTCTTCTTATAGTGCACTAAGAAAGGTTTTCGAAAAATTCTTCTTAGATTTTTTTTAATTAAATTTTTAAGCTGTTTTGTAACATTCTTTAAAGTTGCATTTAATATAATAATCTGAGGGTTATAAAATTTATATCAGGAGAAAGATCATAAAAATTCCTTTAAAATGAGATCTTTTTCGAATATTACCTCCATTTTCCGATTTTTGGTGAATTTTTAAATATTAATTTTTACAATTTAATTTATTAAATGCTGATCACGTGATTTCGTTTTATGGTACTTTAAATAAATTTATCGTCACGTGCATAACAATATTTTTTTTCTTGGTAATGCGGCAGACGTTTGGACATTATCCAAAAAAATATTAAAGTACAATAAAAGATATTATGTTCCTCAAACTGCACTATAATAACTGTACTATATTCTTTAGTATGTCCTATTAGATTTAATTCGAATATTTTCTTCTACACTATTTTGTCTATAAAAATATCCCTTACGATTTTTTATAAATATATATATATTTTACATCAATACATTGATCGTCGTATTTATTATATATATATATATATATATATATATATATATATATATATATATATATATATATATATATATATATATATATATATATATATATATATATATATATATATATATATATATATATATATATACATTTATTTTTTTTGGCATTAATTGCATACATTCACCGTTGTATTTAATTTGAATGTACTCCGCAGCGAAGTGCGGGTCTTCAGCTAGTTCTCCCTATATAAAAAAAAAAAGTGAAACTGAACTACCAAAGTCATAACTTCAAAGAGATGCCAACACGCTCTGAGGAATAAATACTAAAAAAAGTTATACAATACGAGCCACTTTTACTATAAATAAAACCAAAATCCACCGGATCTGCCTTCATACAATCCGACGGTGTAAAAACCAGTTTCGAAATTTCGATCTTAACTTATTTAAAACGGCTTCCCACACCACAGAGAGAGAGAGAGAGAGAGAAGCCCACCCGACAGAAGATCATGGCTCGGATCATCTTCCTTTTCTTCTGTTCCAAGACGCGAAAGGATGGGGGAGGGAGTGAGAAGGGGGGGGGGGGTTACGGACGGCAGGTTGAGAGACGGCCTAGAAAAGGGCGTCCAGTTTCGTTCCGGTTTATCAGGTCCGGCGCGAAAGCGAAGGTCGTCAGAAACTAGGCCGCTCTCTTTTGCACGTCAACAACGGAAAAACTTCTAGCGTTTCTTTTCTCGCGCTCGTTTTGCTTTCTCTTTGCGAAAACTCGTGAGTGAAGTCATACGCGCGGAATGCGTTGCGAACGGCGTCATCGAGAGGGAAGGCGGAGGAGGTGAGAGGAAGAAGGGGAAAAAATCTGTAGTTTCGGGTCGGAAGAATTGCTACCACTCATGGGGCAGTGTTTGTTGCACCTATGCTCGGATTAACTCTAAATTAGTGATATGACACTTCTTAGTGTGCTTCCACGTTTGTATAGTTTAAGCCAGTGATTTTCAAATTGAGGTACGCGTACCCCCAGGGGTGAGCGTGCTATTCTTAGGGGGTACGTGAGCGGGTCTTAAAGCTGCCGTGTAATAACAATATTGGATTCGCTCACCTCAATGTTAACCTGTGGAAAAATTTGTCTGCTATTTACAGCAACATAAATGCTGATAATCCAATAAAATGGTATTTTCAGATAGCCTGAACTTTTCTGCACCTTGCAACAGGATTCATTTTATAGATTTCGTCCACCAATGAAATTTAGGCGCTTTTAAAACACACTATGTCAGATTTTTCCCCCTGAATAATTTAAATTAAAAAATATTTGCATTTTAAAAAAAACGAAAAATTCCCCAAGGTGTAAAATTTCTTTCTCTATAACGGAGTACAATTTTTAAAAAAAAATCCTTAAGTGCAAGTCAACACTTCTTGGACAAATTTTCTCCATAGGTTAACACTTAGCTGAGTGAATCCAAATGGGTTAGTACACATCAGCCTTAAGTTTAAGTTACCAAAATTCGAAAAACCGAACAGGGCAGGATATTTTTTTTTTTTTTGCATTTTTCAACATACATTATATTATATTTTTTGTCTGTTCTGTACACAAAAAGTTCATCACAAACTTATCCGAGGGCCGGAGTCCCACTTGAAAATTTTAGGTATCATAAACGTGAATCAGGTCCTACAGGCACCCCATTTTCAATGAAACCTGTTGATTTCTAATCTCCGAACTCCAATGTTAAGATTAAAAATTTTGCTTGAAACGTTTATCTTAAGTTTTACTTTCTGCTGTTTATTTTTCAAGAACTTCATTGAGAAATTGTGCCACATTTTGTGCAGATATTTTTCAATAAAATCCCATTTTAATTAAACTTTCAAAGAATCATAATGACTCTCGACAAGTAAAGCATTGAAAGATCATTCTCCAAATTCCCTTTTTCCAACTGTACTCCCATTTTAAATATTTTTATTATTTTTTAACGCACTAAAATTGTCTCAATATTTTTCCAAGAAGGCATGCTTAATTTTTCCCCCCCCCCCCCCCCCGTAATATTTCAAAATTTTACTGCGCAGGGCATATTAAATTTTTTAGTAATGTGCAAGGGTTTCTACAAAAAAAATTCCGAGAACATGAATCTTTAAATTTAGCGTATCTGTACTAAGTTAGGTATCATGACAGGACAAATTCGAATGTTTCTCTGAATCGTATTAGCCAATCAAAATTTGATGCGCAGATTTGATACGACATGGACGTTAACCAGCTGTTCTTACGTCAATACATCCTAGATGAGATGACGAGAGGCAGATGCAAACAGGTTTATCATCAGCCGACCTAATAAAGAAGTTCTGTATCATGACATATAAGAAAAAAAATGAGGAGGGGGTGGGTAGGTAGTAGATCGCCGATTTCTTACGATAACTGAATTAAGAGCCCTTTACTGGAATATGAAGAATAGAAACTTTCGGCTGGAACTGAAAGAGCGTTTCTGGACCTTCTCTTCCTTACGAACCGATACATGATACCAGTATACTCATCTTTACGACGAATTAGCATAATCTGCCATCTTGGAAGAAATCTATGAGGTAAAGTATGGACTGCAATCACGTGACCAGTGTCCGTTTCTAGGGGGTCCATTTCCGTTCCAAAGGAAGGAGAGACATTATGAATAGTAACACTTCAATTACTTTTCTGATATTGATTTTTAGCTAATGGGCGTTTGGATCTAATTATTCTCCTTTGATTACCCTTTTACAATTATCTATTCTAGGGTAGAGAACCCCTAGAATAGAAGGCCTTGTGCCCATTATCAAAAATTATTTAGGTTTTCAACAATATCTTAAGGTTGCTGTGTACTAACTCTACTGGATTCGCTCACCGGAATGTTAACCTATGGAGAAAATGTGTCTACTATTTACAGCTACAAAAATTCTGATAATCCAGCAAAAATGCTATTTTCAGATAAACTGAACTTTTCTGCACCTTGCAACAGGATCCATTTTATAAATTTCGTTCACCAAAGGAATTGATGAGTGTTTAAAATACACTAAACCAGATTTTTCCCCCGAATGATTTAAATTTTAAAGTATTATTTGCATTTTTTTTAAAATGGAAAATGCCCCAATTTCTGTCTCCATTACGGAGTATGTAGAAGTGAAAATGGTGTAATTCCCCACGGTGTGTGGACAATAAAGAATGTATCATAAAGGATGCAGAGGCAGGGGTAAATACAGGATTGTAAACCAATAAAAAAATAGAAGAATAGCTGTCGGTGTGGCCAGTGATAGCGATCTGAAGTTTAAATTTTACAAGATGGATGGTCGTTATTTTATGGCCCACAGTAAAAACGTCAGAGGAGAAGAATCAAAGTTGTTTTACAAAATAAACGTATGTGGGGGGAGGTACTACATAGCCTATGGACAGAGGCGACAGAGGCGGTAAAATAAAGGACCAATTAGGGATAGGAACCACTGAAAGAGAAACAGCCCACTGCCCAATGAAAGTGAGGGGCATGCTAGAATGGCCCCCCTGTAAACGGACAACAGCTTCGCTAAGGACAGAAGGAATCAAAAAAAGAAGGAGACGGATTTTAGATTGGGTCCCTGAGAGTTAGATGTCGGAGGCTCTCGTCTGCCCCATAGCCGTGGAGAAGTGCCAATATCCCGCCAACGTGTTCCTACACTGGAGATGATACTGGGTCCCGGTCGCCGATGCTACGATCATCGTTGCATACATCCGTTATAGTAAGTGCCTCCCCGATAGACTCTAAAAATCATATTTGACTCTATAGTTTGCCTCTGCTTCTGGGTATCGTATGTCAAAATTGTTAATATGAAACTGATTGTATTATTAATAGCTCTGACAAGTTAACTGAAATTTGGGTTATCAAATAAATGTATGTTTAAGGTCCATGCGTTGTATTCCTTGCTTATTCCAACCCATGCATGCATCCATTGCTTCTAGGTGAT